>PUFA01000050.1:2500000-3125000 GCA_003508835.1 Eonycteris spelaea | reverse complement strand
AAATAACCATAAATTATAAGTGAAATTAGATATAAGAACCAGAGCCACCAATTTCCACAGCCCCTGGAAGTGTTTAAAGAACTGCAAAAGTTCCTAAAAGTCTTCAATTCTGTTTTAAATAAAATCTGTTTTATAATAATATTCAGGAAACTATCATCCAATTTTAGAAGTTTAAAAATATTATAATTTCAACATCAGAAATTTCTTTTTTGTCTTTTGAAACTGTATACTATTTTATCTGCATTAGATATTAGATTGTTTTTT
Source organism: Eonycteris spelaea (assembly GCA_003508835.1). Taxonomy (NCBI): domain Eukaryota; kingdom Metazoa; phylum Chordata; class Mammalia; order Chiroptera; family Pteropodidae; genus Eonycteris; species Eonycteris spelaea. The sequence goes on along the minus strand of PUFA01000050.1, from coordinate 3,124,736 downwards.
TAGGGCATGACTGAAAACTATCAGTTTAAAGGGATTTATAATCATTCGCGGTAATTTAAAATTCAGCATTACCATTTGAACATTATAGATTTCCTTTATAATGTATCTGCCATATTACCAATTTTTTAAAAAATTGTTCAATGGCTATACCTGTTTCTTCTTGGGAAAATAATTATTTTTCCTGTATTATAACAGTAAGCCAATGGTATAAAGATCAATCAAATCTTTTTTTCCAAACTGTTTCAATATCTAAGTAAAAAAGAAAAAGATGAATTAAAAGAAACCAAACATCTAAGAAACAAATTTCTTTATATCATTTAATTCACTAAGGATGTGCTTTTAAAAATTACCTACAATACAGAAATGGCAGTTTTCAACTAATAGACATCTCAGTACATATTCTCATTACTACAAATAGCATCATATTATTTATAGATGTGGCATAAGAAAATATTTCGACTGTTTAAGATCAAAAATACTTCAAAGTTTTCTCCCCAAATGGTATCACTATGTGATTTCCACATTTAAATATCTCTTAAGATAACATGGCTTCTGAGAAAATTAGACACTTGGAACCACTTAGGGACAGAATTAAATGAAGTTCTATTCCTAAAGTAATGGTAAACTTTCTTTCAACATGGCTGTCCTAAGCACATAATGTCTATTACATATATATAGCAGCCACTCTGACTGCAATTGCAACTTTAGAGCAATGTGACTGTAACTTGTTAGTTGCAGTTCTAAAAGATGTTAATATGTCTCGGGGTTCCAACTGTGCTTCGCACTATAAAAAGCTTTCCAGATTCTCATTTCCTGGGTTATCATTGCACTGGTAAATATCTTGCAGCTATTCATTATATATTAATGGTGTTAATGTCTTTTTAGGTTTTTGTTTGTTTGTTTGTTTGTTTTTTGGTGAATAAGACCTCAGATTTGAGACCAATATATTGATTTGTTTATACACATTCGGATTCTCGATGCCTTTCATAATCTAGTCTCACTGTACATACTCAACCTTTTTTTCTCAAACTTGTTTCAGTCCTAGAAGGGACCAGTGTTGTGGCTTTTGGGACATCCAGTGCTTATTCCTATTTCTAATGAATTCCCTATGTTCTTTCTGGGTAGAACATCAGCTTCCTTTAGCTCTACTTATTAATACTGCATCTTTATACATTAAGCCAAATTGAACTCAAAATTTTCAGAAGACTGTAGCATATGTGGATCCTGACATTCCCTGAAATTCAACTGCACGTATGTCTGCAATATCACAAGTTCACAATAGGTTGTTTTTTTGTTTCTTTGTTTTAGGTCTGTTGGTTATACTTCTACAAGTAGAATATAAATTTCTTGTGAATAGAGGTCAAGTCTATTATTTCATCATTTACTATTACCTACTCCAGACTATGATATAACCAGTAGTAAGTCCTTATACTGCTCCAAAGAAAGCAAAGATACTTTTCTGACAACACATCTGCCCAGGGAATAGTACCATCTCTGTTTTACCCAGTCACAACCCCATCATCATCGGCTCCAGAATGAAACAATCTGCCTTATTTGAGGGACCTAATTCCTACTTACTCCAACCATAAGATACAAGTGCTAGGTCTGCACAGATTATGTCCATAGTCTCATAGTTGCCTATTATAGTACCAAATTCTCCTAGCCAAAGAATTTTACAAATAAGACTTGGGCTAAACAGAGACATTCCCTGAGGATTTTCTAATTGATATTTTAAAAAGGAGAGAATCTTATTCTCTGAATAGCAAAGTTTAGAAGATATAGGACTGGAAGATGTTGGTGGCTATGGTCTCACTTTGTAAAGAAAGTTAATGTGGAAGAGTAACAGTAACATAGAATGAGATGTACAGACAGACAAAAAAACAGGAATGGTGTTTCCTGTCATTGATCTAGTTCCTAACCTGGCTATCTCTGAGGTTTAAACATGCCCTTGGTCTCCCAGCAGGTGGGCACATGGAACACTCTTGTGGACATGTATCCAAAAGTTAACAATATAGAGAAAGGATTATGCATTATGGACATATTCTAAATTTAGTTCAAGAAATAGATATCATTTCTGAAAAAAGAAACAGCTACAAATAAAAGCTGTCCTTTAAAATGTAAATGATGTTACTAGTTACAAGTAAAATAGTGATCAGATTATCATTCTTAGTTTTATTTTTTTACAAAGTAATCTTGATACTTTATAAAATAAAGATGAGAAAACACTACTTGGCCCAGACCAAGAATAACTTCAACATTCATATCAATGTCAGGTGTGATTAGAATAACTCAAACATAAGAATGAGAGCAAGTTTACCTTCAATCCAACATTTTAACTAAACACGTTTCATAAAGAAAATATAGTTGAAATGGTACTATCTTCTTTAACAATCATCTTCCTCCTCGAATTAAAGTAGTATCTTATAATTCATTTCTAAATTTGAGACATTTTCCATTTTTAAAAAAACATATTTTTATTTAAGAAACAGTAACATTCCAGTTTGCTCATTCATTAACATAAAATTTGGAAAAAGAAACTCACAGTCTTTAGTTTTCAGTCTTAAGGTATTCCCATCTACAAATAGCTATTTATAAATGACTATGTATATTTTAGATATAGTCTTGTATCTCCAAACTACATGTAAAATAAAACCATATTGTATCACAGCTCACTATTACAGATGTTTTTATATGGTACAGGTTATATTATGCAAATATAAATAACAAAGGTGGTAATACAATTTAAACCTCAAAATCTGTAAACAGGGTTGGTTCTATGTTACTATAGCTAAAAATGGATTTTTAAAATATGTATCTATATACCTAACTGAATGCAAATAATTGAGTATTTTTATTTGGTTAAACTGATTACAAAGAGAAAAACAGACTAACAGGTAACTTTAACACAGAGTAAAAATAAGTAAATTTGAGTCTTATTAAGCAGATATTTAAAATAACTGATATTCATTTCATGTTAACATATATAATATTATAGTCCTGAGGAAATTCATGATTAATATAGAAATCCAATAATTTACTATAATATTATATATTCTGTTGAAATATTCTTGCTGTTTTATCACTACTAGTGATAATTCAAGATCTCTGCAAAAATTAAGTGAGGTCCACTTCAATGTCACAGTTTTGCTTCTCAGAGCAGTCTTTCTCTCCCATCTCTATAAAGAAATAATCTAGCTATTTACATGGGAAAGATCAGATTGACAGCCCCCGGCTTTACTGAAGTATAATTAATAAATAAAACTATAAGCTGTTTAAAGTGCACATCATGGTGATATTTTCTACTGTGAAAGGATCCCCACCATCTAGTTAATTAACACATGAACCTTCACAATTTTTTTTTAATTTTTTGAGAATTTAAGTTGTACTCACTAGCAAATTTCAATTATATAATAGTGTTTTCAACAATAGTCACCATGTTTTATATCAGATCCTCAGAACTTACTCATTGTACAGCTGAAAGTTTGTACCTTTGCACCAATGCAGTGTGTGTATGTACCACATCTTCTTTATCCACTCATTCACTGATGGACACTTAGGTTGTTCCCATATGTTGGCTATTGGAAATAGTGCTGCAGTGAATATGGAAGTGTAGATACCTTTTTGTTATCCTGTTTTCATTTCCTTTGGGCATAAGAACCAGATTGTTTCAAAAATCTGTCACTATAATATAAATGAAACATGTAGCCCCTTTCTAAAATGATCTATTCCTTCTCTACCTATTACTGTTGTAGTCATTTTATCTAGGGCAGAAATAAAAGGGATTCAAAGTTGCATTTTGCATACATATATTCTTTTACTGGTAATTTATAATGCTAATAACACTGCTAGAGTAATTTAATAATGCTATATACATTCTAGCAGTGTTGTTGGCATTAACAATTTACCAATTATTACAATTATTCTACTTTGATGATACACAACAGCATATCTAGACCACACTCAATTATTCCCTGAGCCTGTCAGAAAAAAAACATAAACAAAAAGCCTGTCAGTTAAAGATAAAAGAGAGATAACACCTGTTGTCTGTCACTTCCTCTGTCTTAAATTAGAGACAATGTTACTGGCACTTGAGAATCTCTACTGTAAGTGAGTAAATTCTATTTCTGTTACAAAAATCAGGAAATCCATTTGTATGTTAACTATCACTTTAAAATTATGTTTAATTTGTTAAATATTTAATAATGCCAAATCCAACCTATGCTAATCATTTATATTCAAAATAAATTACCGGTGTTCGAGCTTATCAATTGTAGGTTTGTTTTAATAACTAGGTATGGTACATTAAGAAAAGTATAGCCACAAAAATCTTCTATTCGTTCAACTTGCCTACTAAAGGGAAAGGGTAGGGCTGGAGAGGGAGCTAAAGTGCACTGAAATCTAAAATACCAACAACTCTTTGATCTGGATATCACTGTCCTCATTGTACAGTTAAGGAAACAAGGGCTCAGGAAACAGAAATGAATTGCATGGCTAGAAAGCGGTGTAGCTAATTTGAATCCAGATCTACTTGGCTCTGAAGTCTCTCTTTTCCTTTGCACTATTACTTCTTGACTTTTTTTTTACTTCTTATAAATAAAAAGGCAGAAGATAAAGAAGTTACTAAGTATTTTATTTGAGAAGTCTGGAGTTCCATAATAAAAAATCACCCACATGAAGTTATTTTTCGTAAAGACAAATGCTACGGGGTAGGGAATATATAAATGGAAAGAAACTATCTATGCTAAAGAAATAGGTTGTTTGGTTTAGTTTCAACTCTACATTATTTTTAAAACATATAATTACTAGAAAAAATAAATTGCTATAAAAACGATGATATGTTTGGATGTCACAACAATGTCAAATTGGCATAAAAATTTCTAAATGCTTACTCTCGATCTTTGTCCTTATCTACGAAAGACCACACCAACCTGTGGACCACACATCGAGGAAAACTGAGCTAGAGGAAAGGTGATAAAAAGACATTAAGTTTAACACATTAGCTAATATTTTAGCGAATATATTTAAGTACTTAAATTTTATGAAAATAAAAAAAAATCCTATCCTCTAAACCATTTGTTGCAAAATATCTTTCTTCATTAAGTCGCTTTTCATGTTAGTTTATATAAAAGGAAATAGAAGTCTACATAAGATTGAAAAAGTTAAAAATACAATAGTATATTGTCTTACTAAACCAAGTAGATAGAAAAGCATAGACCCGTCAACTCAGACAGCATTCATTTTTGTTGTGTGTGTGTACGTATGCATACGTAGACCAGTATTAAGTATCAACACGAAACGTAGCTAATTACTTTTGAATATGGTAATTATTATTCTGTAGTTAAAATTATTTCATCTTTTCTTCTGACAAGCTCGGGAGATATGAGTTGTTCTTACTGATAGATTGATAATCACAGCAATGGAGAAACAAGGTGAGTAATATTGTATTTATCCTTTCTGTCAAGGCTGGCACATAAAAAAAAAAAGAGGCTTCCACACTTGCCACTTTCCAAAATGCAGTATCAGTTCATAACAGATCCCTAAATGCATTTTGACAAAGTGAAAATTTGTTTTACATCATGAGATCTGGGCAATGATGCTAAAAAAAAAAAAAATGTGATAATTAAATTCAGAAACCAAGAAACATGAAATAGATTTTCCCACAGTATAGACAATAGCTTTGCGTAGCCTACTACATAATGACATTGTTACTTAGTTTTTAATTTTCTTTTTCAACTATTATTAACCATAGAGTATACTTAAGCACAACAGCTAGAGTAATAAGATTAGTATTATTGATTACTCTAAAAAATTATCAACTTTTTTTGTGATTTGGGAATAAAACTATCATATTAATTTTGTTATATGGATAAAACTCCAGGTTAGTAATATTGGAATTTTCATTTATTTAGCATTTCCTTTTCTCAGAGCACACAAAGAAAATCTAATGAGTTTACAGTAAAGTTTTGAATTAACTAAATAGTATCTATTAAAATCTATTCAGAGCTATTACTATTGTGAAAAAACCTCATAACATGAAATTAAAGTATGTGTTTTGATATTATCACTAATTCTGAATAGAAAAAAAGAGGTAGTTTTGATGAGCATTTTATAATAGCTAATAAAAGTTAATCCAGTGTAGAAAATTTCTTAAAATTATACTTTAATACTTAATGAAATAGAATATAAAAGTTTGAAAATCATAAAATACAAAATAAACCTATTTCTCAATTATTTTGCTGGTATCATGATTTCCATTTAATTGCCCTAGAGAAAATAATAAATTTGACTAGGTGATGGAAAAGACAATTGATATCCAAATATGCCTCCAAAAATACAGGCAGTAGAGCAATTTGTTACAGTATTTGTTCAATGATATCACAAATATAGTACACTTACAAATAGTTCAGTAAATTATTGTTTAATTAAAAGTTGTTAATACAGAAAGCTTACAAGAGTAATAAGCTTCACAATAGCTAATTTCCTGGTTACTGAAATGACACTGACCATGCCTGTAGGCACACTGGAATTAACTTCATATTGTGTTGGCAGAAAAAAAGCTTTAATTGAAGTTAGTATTACTGGAATGACCACCATGGTATGGTATTAGTATTTCTCAGCTGCCAAGGAAATAACCTGTGACATGCTAAAACTTATCATGAGCCTTTGGGCGGGGATGAAGGGCATGTGCTTTGGAAAATCATGCTACATATTAAAGATTTCTATAAATAAACTTTCTGAGAATGTTTGGGTCTCCAAGGGTTCTGTCCTTGCCCTGATGCTCATCTGTCTTCTTGATTTAACTCCTCTACTCTCATAATTTCAATATCCACAAAATGCTCCAGCCCTGTCCTCTCCCAAGAAATTCAAGTTCTTAATGTCCAGCCATCTGCTGGTTAGGTATTTCTAATAGCACTCTCCACAGACACCTTAAATTGGACTTACCAAAATATAAACTAGTCACCATCCTCGACACCTGGCCCGTATCCTTTTTATAGCCACTATTTTTATTAGTGGCATCAAAATCTCCCAAGCACTCAAACTACAAGGCCTGAAAACTTGAATTCTTGTTTCTCTTTTATTATCCACATACCTACCTTTCCTCTGGCATCTCCCATCATGGACATGTAATCTGCGCAGTCATACACACTGTCCCTTGCTTAGAAGGGTCCCATGCTTCTCTACTTGTTCTCTGTCACCATCTTGAAAGTGTAAACAATTGTTAACAAGGAGCACTGCATTTTCTTGTGCTGGGCCCTGAAATTCCATAGCCAGTCTGCCTTCCATGCCCTTTAGCCTCTATAAAATCTGTTCAGAGTCTCTAAGCATACCATGAAAATTCCCACTTCCTGTCTTGTTCTATTCTCCCTCTTCTGGGAAAGTCTCATCTGCTGATCAATTCCTCAAATACTCATGTCTTGGGCCACCTTCCCCAGCAATTCTTCTATGTGTAATTAAGCTAGGTTAAGGACTCCCAATAATAATACCATTGGAATAAGTATTATGTCAGTTACTGTATTATTACCTGTTTTTGCATCTCTTATGTTCGATGAGCTCATATGAAGGAAGTGGGAATTATTTTGCAACTCACGTAGTAACACATGAAAACACACAATCAAATTTATTATATGAGTGAATAACATGATGGAAAAAGTATAAATATCTGCTTTTTAATCTCACGAATGAGTGTGTTTTTGGAACAAAACTATTGGAGCTTATTTTTTAGTCCAATAAAAACAGTAAGACTTAGATTATCAATTCTACATCCCAAACAGTTTTGGAATCTGTCTTCTTTGCCCTAGTTTATTTTCTTCACTCATGACTCAGTCCGATAGCTTCATCTCTGGCCTGAACTACTGTTAACAGACTCCCATGCCTTCTTTCAATCCATTCTCCACAATGCGGTCAGAGGAATCTTTAAAATAAAAATCAGACTGTGTATCTATCGCAATTATTCTTTGCCTACATCCTCCATATTTTGGCTCAAATATTACTTCATTACTGATGTCTAGAATTATTACTTGGCTCCATAAATTAAAACAAGCTATCCCTTCCCCAAATTCATGCACATGCACACACACGCACCCCCACACACACTTTCAATGTCTCTTAATATACTTCTCCTTTTGGGCACTTAGCTGAGTTTAGAATTTATAACTTTTGGTGAGATGAATTAATAAGATTACTCTCCCTCACTAGATTGAAATATTTGAGTTGTGGATGATATCTACTTTGTTTCATGTTCTATCACCAGTATACCTGGCAGATATTAGGTGTTTAAGAAGAATTTGTCAAATTAAGGTTGTATAGCAGTATTTTATGAAAAAAAAAAAAAAACATGGCATGGGGACTTTAAAGACTATCCTGATAATAGATAGCATTCTCATTCTCCTCTTCCCAGTTTGTATTGGTTGGCCTGATTCATGGTGCTTTACATTAAACTGCAAATATGATAGACAGTTCTAAAAATTTCTAAGAAGCATTTCATAGCATATTTGTTCAGCTTGTATATCTGAGTTCTTCCCTGAAGACCCTGGTGCACATCTGAGAACTTGAAAGAAAAGATGCAGAAGGCCCACTCTACATAAACAATAAATATAACTTCCTTCAAATATGCATTAACACAAATTTGCAAGTTTTATAAATGCGCGACTAGAGACTATAAAAATATGTTCCTACCTCAGACCTACAGAGCTTCAAACATTATTTTAACTATATTCCTTGAAAACTGCCACATATTCACAAAATAACTCTCAGAGAATGACTTCTCCATGAAGCAAAACCAAAGATGATATCACTTTAGAAGACTATATTCAATTATGAGGATCCTATTTAATTATTTTTTCTGCTTCTAATTGTGCTTTCAGAATGGCTTTTGAAATACTGATTTTTATGTGTTCTACATCCCTAAGCCTCAGTTTCCTTACCTATAAAATTGTATAGTAAGGATACCTCTTATTACAGTGTAGCTGTAAAGATTAAATGAGATGATCTGCACAAAACATTTAGTATGTTTCTCAAGTTATGCCTAATAAATCTTAGCTAAAAATAATAACTACTCAAAACTTTATAAGAGCCTAGAAATCACAGAGATATAATAAAACTGACAGAGTTCAAACTGGAAGGCAGAAACCAAAGCTGAAAGATTGCCTGTGTCTACTTGTTAGGTAGTTTGATTGGTTCTCATTAGTTCATCTCTGGCACTTGTTTTTTTCTCTCTATACTTCTGCCACTTTAATAGCTATGCAAAATGATACCATATATAATCAGATAAAGAATCCAAAAGCATTACAATTAATTTGACTGAGAACGAGGTGTGGCAGATAATATTCAGTACACCCTCAGGACTATAACTACTTTACATTTATCTCTATTTATCCACATGCCAATTAATAAACCAACTAGCTATTAAGTCTTTTAATAAGAAGTAATCATTTCCAACTAAAGTTGCCAAGTTCTTATAATTCAAATCTACATTCTATGGTGACTTTTAAATGAAAAGAAAAGGTGTTTTTAAAAGCAATGCTCCCTTCTTGAATATTTCCACTTTATTGCTTTTGAATCGCCCAAGTTCAAATGAGACAATTAAATGCTGCGTCTTTTTTTGTTGTTGTTCAGAGGCGAGATGAAGGTAATTTGCTGCTTCATGCATCTGTTTCCTCATCAGCACAGTGAGGACTAGCCTAATTAAGGGATGAAAACAATATGGTCATATGGATAGGCCAGATTGCTTGTCACTCAGATTTCCAAGATGCAGGCTCTGTTTTGAGGACAGGGAACAGATAATGATTCTCCGGCGTCTCTCTTGCAATGCATGAACAGAAAGGACTGGGAAGTGTTCAGCTGTTTACCTGCTTATTTTTAGCATTCGTCCTAGGAATAATCTTGCTGGGCTGAGTCATTTGTTTTGTCTTTACAAGAGCAGTCTTTATTAGAAAGCTTGAACCAAGGCTATTGCTATTAAGTTCCATCAAGAACACAGAAGTCCAACCAACATACTTGAGTTCAACTCATTACTCTAAAATACGCCATAGACTAAAAAAATTAATTGCAAACAGTTAAATGTGCCCCACTTTCAGAACATCTGATTTAACTACATCAATTCGGTAGGGGGGAAAAATGACATCTGCAAATGTAATATTAATTCTCGAGTTTGTTCCAGACTTGTGTTCTGGTGCCAGTCTGTCCTCAGTCACTTCGCACCAGGTAGAACTCAGACACAGGGTGTCCGTTCACAGGCTTGTCTTGAAAATATGGGCTAGTGCAATTAGATTCTCTCTCTTGAACACTGAACTAGGAAATTCGCAATGGAAGAGTAGAAAAGAAGTTGAAACATGCAGTGAAAGATTCACAAGTAAGCACAGGCAAAAGTTGTAAATAAATATAACATATGAGTGAGGAAGAGCAGCTAGATTGTAGAGATAGCCTAGAAAAGCACAGAGAAAAGTAGCAGTGTCATGTGTGCACATGTGAGAGAGAGAGGCAGAGAGACAGAGACAGAGATGGAGACAGAGACAGAACAAGTAAAGGGAGAGACTGTCCTCTATTCCTGAAAGCTTTAGGATCTGATTCCCCTAAAATGTCCAGGTTCCTAGAACCCTGAAGCCTAAGAGTACCAAATTATCAATAATACCATAAAATGCCACCAAGATCTCCAACTGGATTGAGTCACTGGTTTTCCAAGAGATAAGTAAAAATTGGCTGATGATACACTTTCATCTCAGTTGTCATCAGAAACCCTGCATCTAGATCTCCCAAAAGATCGATTTTGGAGGCAATAGTGTCTTATTGTCTCTCTTCAGCCCTAGCTTTGGGTTCCCACCTGTGCTATATTCTCTCTCTAAACCCTAAATTTTGCTCAGCATTGTTGTGCTTTTTCTGCAATATGACTGCCTAGTTGAGCAGTCCCTCAACTCCTCAAAGCACCACATGTTCTGGGGTATTTGTATGACCAACTTTATTAAAATCTGGAACTAGCTGGAATGATATATTACAGCAAATAACTTAAATATTGGCATCCCTATTCTTCAAGTCCTTCAATAGCTCTTATCATAAAATGAATTATACTCATTATCTTCTCTACTCAAGTCCTGATCCTGTGATGTTTCTAGACTTTCTTTCATCTCCTGATTTCCTCCTCAAAGCCCCTAAACCCTTGTAATTTCTTAGAGCTGTCTTTCTCTTAGCTTAGCCATCCAGTCTATGACCAGGGAATCTTTTCCCCATTACCCATCAAACACGCCAATTAAACCATGCTCCAAAAATTAGCCCCTTCTCTCTCCAAGAGCAATTCTAAAGTTGGAATTTAAGAAAGCAACGTTTAATGAAAACAAGAGCACCCAACGAGTATTTACTTTTACAGTGTCCCAAGTACTATGCTTAAAAATCATTGACTCATTTAATTCTTATATCTCCCTAATGATGAAGTTCCATTAACATCCCTATTTTAGTGATTAGCAAACTTGCCTGAGGCCCACAATGTTAGGAAGTACATACAAGGCTGAGCCTATACTAGAATCTGAACTAGAATCAGCACCTCCACTCACAACCACTACAATTCTGCCTCTGGTTGTTCCACATGTAACCTTACAATAAAGCTGCTATACTGATGATAGAAAATGCACTTGATATTTCTCTGGGATAAGTTCTGTGGAGACCATAACTCTAGAATTGCTGAAAGACTGAAACAGAAAGAAATATAACACACAGAGGTCTTTGTGAAAGTGAATGTCATTTTAACAGAGAACTTTATGTTGATTTCTGCCTAATAGAAGGTCCTGGTTTCACACAGTACCCCTCCAGTGAACTTTCATTGTATTACTGAAAGACACTCCTGCATTACTGAGAGATCTTTTTTTCTTTCTGTCATTTTTACAAACAAACAAACAAACAAAGCTTCTTAAGGCATGTCTGCATATTTGGGCTTCTCAATGAATAAAAACAAAAATAAATGATCACTTTTAACTTCTGTGGGGATTAATTATCACTTAGGTGAAGACCTATTTTCAGCTCCTTCTCTAAGCAAGCAGACAACATCAAAGGAAGGGAACACATTTAAAATACTTCCTAATAATTCAGAAAAAAATAATGTGCTTCATCTAGTGAATAAAATATGACATTTTCTTAAATATCTATATAAGGCAAAGACTCCTAATGCTTGTGAAATTAGACCTTGTTAATATAGGCCGACTGTCAAGTGCACTTTACTAAGAAGGCACAGGGCATAAAAAGAGTGGTCTGTTGGAAGAGCTAAAAGGAGTCGGTTTGGCTGGAGCACAGAGGAAAGTAGAAAGAGAAAATAAAGGTAAGAAAACACTGTATCATGCAGGGTGTTCTCAGCCAAGGCAGAGAGTTTGGATTTTCTTTAAAGAGAAAGAAATCTTTAAAGATAATATTCTCCGTGAGTCTTCAAATAAGAACTAAAGAACGGCCCCAGTCTTAGCACCGCCATTTAAAGGTAGCACCTTGAAATTCCACAAGCATGTGTGCCATGAGGTATGTACGTAAACACCGTGTTTGTGAATTGGATTGTGATGTGCTGTTGCCTTTGCCAGTAACAGGGAGACACCACAGAGAGGCAAGCGGGCACACCATATGTGCTGTTGGCATCGCCGACGCACTGTACAGTTACGGCATATGCCTTGAGTATCTTAAAAAATTATGTTGTTGCTAGTTTTACTGCCGTATTTGATTATATATTTAAGTTTATCGGGAGGCTTTCGAAAAGAAACGACTTCACACTCCTCTTTATGATTATGTAGTTAGCAACTAATGACAATGTGCTACTGGCTCGAAAGGAATATACATTTGTAGCCAAGTTTCCTGATGCAGCTCTTGAATTTACATAAGTGTAATTGCCCTCTCAATGTTTAAGGGTCTAAAAAATTTGTTTTTGAGCAAAACTGAATATGCTAATATGAAGTTAGCCCTATAATTATATATATATATATAAAACAGAAGTTATGTTATATAGATTATATATATATGTCTTATAAATTATAGATATGTAATTATATGTCATACAGACATGTGTGTGTATATATACATACATATAAATTATTTTTGAAGGCGGATTTGAATACATAATATGTTAAACCTTTCCAATGGTATGGATTGTTCATTATTTGATAATGAAAATAATTACCTGCCAATTTTATACTATACAAATTAGGAACTCTAACATAGAAAACACAAGGGAAGAGAGCTACTTTTTTAGTACCAGCATGGAGAGGTTCTAAATAGAACCTTTCTGTTTTTGCCAAACTGCCAAACAGGACAAAGATAAACTCTAAAAGAAGGTTGTGACCTAATATCAAGTGTGCTACCAATGGGAAACTTACTTTTGAGCCCCAATCTTTTCAATTCTAAAATGGAAAATACACTTTGCACAGCTGCAACAAGATCAAAAGATAACATTTGATATCAAGAGTAAATTCAATACTCATTTCTTCCCATCTCTTTTGCAAAATTTCAGCAGCATGCCATGAAAGGAAGTATTCACAGCAATATTTTCCAAAGATGAAGTACCCACAAGCAATTGCTGTGAACTATTGCAGAGCCATGAAGTATTTAAGAAAAGCCAGAAACTAACATTTTCCTCAAAATATTTCCAGATCGAGGTACGTTTAAAAGACCTAAGCAGTGGTAGCTTGTACTTAGCTATTTAGTTATTGGTTTATAAGTCTTCTAAACACACAAGTGCTAGGGATGGTAAGCATCGACCAAGCTTTCTGAACTCAAAGTGCAAACCAGTTAATAAGGGAACATTACACATCACACTTCTCAATAAACAGATTTACTCTTCAGTTTAAGCACAGTGCTTCTGAACATTTTGATTTCATTTTAAATCTTGTTGATATGACTACTACAGGGTTTCATTCGTAAGTATGTTGGCGAATAAGATATGTTTCAACTGAAAATGGTTGTACATTGCCTGGGCTAAATTTAAGGACAACAATGACAAAAAAAAAAAAAAAAAAAAAAGGCAAAGAAACAAGGGAGGCACCAGAATGGTCCCATATTTACCCATGATTCAGGCCTTCTTGGTACACTGACCCATGCTGCAGCAAACTAGGCTGGAATCTAGAGAGCCCTCCAAGCCTTCTGACCAAATGTATGAAGGTCAACAGGAATAAATCCACAACTGAATTCTTAGGAATAGGAAAACTTCACCTTTATCTACTGGGAAAATATGAAGAAGGGTTTGAAGGAAGGGAGAGTTTGGCATGACAATCAGTGATAACTTACATAGCTTAGATAACATATTAGAATTAAATTATCTTAAAATCTTTAATCATATTTGATTGTTACCAGCATCCTGAGATAAACTTTACTATTTTAAAGATGAAAAAAACTGAAACTCCAAAAAGTTATAAGATTTTAAGGATCACACAAAGCAAATAACCTTAGAGGAAATTCAGCAATATACTGATAGAGGAAAATAAGACATTTAATTCAACTTCCTTGATATTTTTTGAGAACTGAAAGATTTGATTAAGATCAGATAGTTAGGATCTGACAAGTACTAGAATGAATATCTTCTCTTCCCTACCCTGATACTCCTGCTACCATACCATTCTGTCTTACAAGTAGATAAATATGACAGGGTGAGTAGCTGGTACCAATCGTTTCACTGCTCTCAGTGAGTTTAAAACAAAAAGACAGGTACCCACAGAGTCGACAACTTAACTCACACTACCCTTCGGAGTAAAGGTTGCACCATCTGCTGGGCTTCAATCTCCTCTTCCTGTGAAATTAACTGGAACAGATGACTGACATGCTCTCAGTGTTCATAATTTTTGCAGGAAAAAAATTTAAAAGATAATTAAGTAAGGAACATTCGGAATTCATAAGGACTGTTGATTATGTTGTAGAGGTGAATCCATAGTAAGGATCCGATGTGATCCTTACTGAATTTCCCTTATTTCAAGTTTCTTATCTGAAGATTCTTCTGAGTGTGTTTTCCTAAGGCAATTTTTTTTTGCATTTATTTGGACATTAAGTTTTTAAAAACCTCATAAATACCAAAGACACATCCTAAATTTTTTATTTACTTGTACCTAGTAAATCAAATTCTTAAGAAAAATACTTTCAGGCCCATTAGCCAATTCTCTACATTTCTCCATAGAAAATTATCTATAGTTGACACTAAATGTTTTCTCACCTCTTGTTTAAAGATACTGTCTTAATTTAGACCATCAACTCCTCTTCTTAGACTCCTACTAAAATCTAGTCTCTTTCTATTTCTGCAATTAATTTCAAAAGCACACAATGTAATCTTGTTATCATGCTCCTCAAACACTTCAGGTGCTTCTGCAGCAGTATCAATGTTCTACTATTTCTCGATCTGGATGCTGCTTATACAGGTGTGTTCAGTTTGTGAGAACGTATCAATCTGTGCACTCAAGATTTGTGCACTTTTCTGAGTGTGTGTGCTATACTTCAATATAAAAACCACTAAAAATAAAACTCAGTGCCCTAAATATAAGTTGACTTCTAGATTGCCACCTGACATCTTCTGTAAAATACATGTATCACTTACATAAGGGTACAGACTGGAATAGTTTTGACACTTTAGGGTGTCCTAAACTCAAAAAGCAAGATTTGCTTGTGACTAGTAGAGTAGCAACCTCTTGGTGCATGAGTCAAGTTTCTAGTATTTACATTAATCTTTGTAGGTTTTATGTCCATGCATTCATTACAAAGTAAGTTTATAATTGTCAGAGAGCATTTATATTTTGAATTTGCTCAGTGTTTAAGGACTTTATTAATGAGAGAAATTTATTTTTTTGTTGCTATTTTGATTTTTTTTCAGATTCTCCTTGCACTTTCTTGCTTTTTCAGAAAAAAAAGTCATTAAAAAACTAAAGTGATTTTTTAAATAGGGTAGCATATAATATTAAAAATTATTTGACTAAAAAAAAATGCTTCCATGTCTCTACTCGGAGGATAAAGAATACTGCTGGCATTGCTCAGAAGGCATGAATTTATATCATGCATAATGTCCTCATTCACAAAAATATTGAACACCTACTGAAGAGATTATAAAAATGAACTATCCAGAAGAAGAATATAGAAACTGAATGACAGTAGTGGTAAGTAGAGACAGCAAGACAATTTCAAGTACTCCAATGTGACTATGCCAGTAATATCACAATGATCTTAAAAATTAAATGTTATAAAAAGCTAAAATAGGTAAAAGTACCTGCTGAGTACTAACAGGCCAGCAGCACACTATTATGCAAGCAAGACTGGGTTTTAAAATTGTACAACAGCTCGGCAGTCTAGAAATCTCACAGAGGTGGTGGGAAAACAGAAGATTAATAGAAAGAAAATACAAACAAAATAAGGGAGGAACTATAAGGGGGTGAAAATAAAAGCTTAAGAACATTAAAGTAACCTAGATTATATAACAAAAAAAATGAGAGGAGAATGAGGAATAACAATAAACATAAAATGCATAAAGCTAAAATATCTATAGCAAAAGTGGAGATAAACTTGATACAAGATTTTTATTAGAATTAATGTACAATCTTATAATTGCCATGGATATTAAACAGGTTACCCAAGATATTATAAAATCAATATTTCTCAAATGAAAGCATCTCTATGGTTTTTCAATGAAAATAATTTTGGACTTTTTGTTTGTTTGTTTTCAGGACAATCTGAATGATCAATATGAACATCAAAATGCCAACTTGAATCAAGTTCTGACCCACACGTCAGGGACTGAATTTGCATTGCCACCCCATCTCCACCATGTAGCATTTGCCATAGTGGCTAATAAGAAAAGAAAACTGGGAGATTTAAGACGGAGAAATTAGCACCTAGTGAAAGCTGAATGGTGGTGAAAGTGAAGCATTATGAAATATGTTACGAGGGAGAAAGCAGCGGGAGAATTGAGGCATTAAGGTAGACAGAAACATAAACGTGGTGAACTGCAGAAGACGTACCTATGAGAGGACCACACTAACTACTGCTAAAACCACATTATTGCTTTAAAGTCACGATGTGCATTTAATTTTTTATTGGTTTTATTAGTCTGTTTGCATTAATTCATTTCTTTTTTTTAGTTTTATGTTTGGAAATAAGCTATAATATAATAAGTTTATAATTAACTTCTTAGGTGTACTATATTAAACATAATTTCAACACTAGAATTTAAAAACAACAGAAGAGAAAGAGAAACATTCCCCACTTTGGCTTTCCACACTTTTTTCCTTTAAAAGTTTTGACTATTTTTCATATTTATAAATATATATATGTAAATATATATGTAAATATATATAAATATATTTTTTCATATTTATAAATATATATATATTCTTAAGTATTTTTAATAGCATGGGGCTGGAGGCAATTACTAAATTACATGATCTCTTAATATATCTTATAATTATCTGATTTTACAGTGATAAAGACAGTAACATACCAGAAATATTTGGTTTGTTTTGATTGCAGAGATAAAAACAAGAGCGTATAACAGTATTAAACATTTGTTTTAAAGTTATAATTCAGTAATATAAAGCATGCCCTAATTATATTTTGCATATTTCCATACACTAAAATCTTCCATTCCTATTTTCCTTAAGGTTATAATAAACGAAAAGTAACTTTTTATATCTTATCTCATGGAAAAACACGTTTAAATCCTTACAGAATGTATAATTAACTCTGGCAAACTTTTCTTCCATAGGAAGGAAACTTAAAATGGGGAGCTGAGATAAATAAAGACTAATTTTTAAATGGGATCTGTAAAAAGCTGAAACATTTTAGAGAAGAAGAAACTAATATTTACTATATTTCCCCCAGTTAAACATTCATTTATTTTCCTCATTCAACAAAGGTAGGTAGAGAATCTATGTATGTGAACAATATCCCAAGAGCTGGGAATACAACTGTGAATATAATCCATATGAATATAATCCTCCAAAGAGACTAGAGAGTTCAAAGGAGAAACTAGAGAAAGAGCAAAATTCAATTAGCATGGTAGGGGTACCAAGAAAGTGCAGTCTAAAATATCAAGCACCAAGCGTAGCTAACATTATCACTATTTTCATACACATGTAATGTAGTTACTGTTATTCTACTTTTACCGACGAGATTCAGAGAAATAATTTGTATGATTCAGAGAAATAATTTGTCTCAAATCCTGACTTTGTCCACTTTCTTTCTTGGGCTTTCTTTACTTTCTGTCTCTAAGCAATGGCTTCTTTATTTTTCAAATTGCTCAATAACATCTGCTTTTTTCTTACTCTCTCAGCCACGCTTATTAGAAAAGTAACCTGCATTCCTTTTGTCAAGCTGCTCACCTCCAAATCCATGCAGCTTCCAACCCTGTCTCAGTTCACTGGTAGCCTCAGTTCCACACACTACTCTCAGTTCACTGGTACCCTCCAACCTGCCCACCTTGTGGCTGACTTCTAATTTTAGTTCTTAAATTTCTCTGTGTTGTTGGGCATGGTGAATCACTTCCTTTGTCATGAAACTCTTTCCACTCATGACTTCTAACATACTACTCTGCCTAGCTTTTCTTCTGACTTGTTTTCACTTTTTACTTAGTTCCCTCACTCGATTATCTTTTGCCAGTACATTAAAAAAGCTATGAAGAACACCTGAGAGTCCTCCCATACTCTCTTTACTTCCTCTCTCCTTACTTCTGAAATAATCCCCAAAGGCTGTGAATTTTTAAATCTCCTATTAATCCTTCCTGACACTTAATAACAATAGTCTTTTAATTATATTCAACCCTATAGCTTTGACCCCTACAGTCCATCATCCATACTCTTGTCCAAGAGATTTTTCGAAATCACAAATCTGCTCTGGTCACTTCTTTATTCATCATGCTCAGGAAATAGTTTTGGTCCCCTAACAGAAATAATTTACAGACAATATATTTCAAATCACCTTAACAAACTGCACAATCAGGATCTGAGTTTTAAAAGACAGAAATTGACTTAACTTAGGCAAATAAGAATTCACCGAAGTTTACCAGATAACTCACTGAATCAACAGGAAATGTGAAAAAGCTCCAACAAAAAACAAAGAAGGTAAAGCCCAAATTCCTACCACAGAAATACTCTGCTTACAATTTCCCCACTGTTGTAATAGCTACTGAACACCCACTAACCTGTGAACACACATTCATATACCTCATATCCAACAAACTCTTGAATTCATTGCAAATACTTTAAAAAAAGTATTTTTCCCATTTGTGTCATTTGGCCAAATCCTAAATCTTGAGAAGTATCTGACGGGTCACACGTCGGTCAGTGACAAAGAGAGATTAATTTACCACTTAGGCTTCATAATGGATGGCCAGATCTTGCCACCCATCTTTCTAAAGATGCTCCCCCAAAAAGGATTGAACTTATATGATAGGCAACTGATAAATATCAATTCATACTCCCATATGGCTCAACCAAATTAAATTCTCTAAAGCTAAAGGGAAAAAAATAAAGTCATTGAGAAGTTTAAGGGAATAATTACCGGGTGTAATGGACAGAATAAGATAGAATTGGCACCAATGATCTTTCCCCCTTATATCCCACAAATGGATCTGACACTCCGATTAAAGATATTTTCCTAAGGGTAGACGCAATTAGTGATGTATATCATATTAACAATCCAACATGACTTGTCTTTCTCTGGGAGCTCATTTACAATTTTCTTGTCCTCATAGGTGAAACGGTTGAGGTTGATTTAACGCTCATTATATGAGTAATAAGCAGGACAAACCAAAACAACCCCAATTACCAAGACTTAGATTCCTTATAGTGCTTCCCTATAGCTTTCTCTCACAAATTCTGAGCAATAAAGATTAAGTCTAGTAAATTTCTCAATATACTTATTTCCCAAGTATATTAAATCAGAAATGAGGTAAGATGTTTATCTTTCTTTGGCTCATCAACGTTATCCCACAGAGAAGATTTACCTATAGAAGAAATCAAAATATTTATCTTACCAGAACATGACAGCCAATAAAAATGAACTCTAATCTACTATATATTTTAGTAAAAACATAATTGTTATCTAAAGCTCAAGCTTTACTATACCTAGGAGATATATATATATATATATATATATATATATATATATATATAGTCATTGTGCATGTATATATAGTCATACACATACACACACACACACACACACACAATGACCACATACACATATACACATATATACATACACACGGACACTAATGTAATCTAAGGTTAGCTAATCATAAACAGAACTTTGAGAAAACTCTTTTACACTGCACAACTTCCACTGTAACTTAAGACCAAGTCTCCCCATTGCTTAAAGGATTATGCTCCTTTGCATGGTCATGAAGGCCTTCCAGCCTACCATCCAGATTCTTCTTTTATCACTTCTCTCATTTTCTTTCCAGTATCTTTCTAAGAACATTATCTTCTAAGAATAGTGAACTGCCAATGGTTCCCTAAACCCATTTACTATTTCTAATCTCACCTCTTACCACTACTTGGAATGATTTCGGCACGTAAATCTTCTAACTCTTAAATATTTTGCAAAAGTATCTTCGTCAGGCTTATCTTACCTATCCCCCAGCTGACGGACATAAATCATTTTCTTCATTCTGTATTTCACATGCATAATTCTATTAGTCTATAAATTATATTTTGTCATAATAGTTGAAATCGACATTTTATTAATTGTTTTATCCCCAGCATGAGCACAGTGTCTGGCAGATAGCTGAACTACAAATATATAACAACAAATAGATCAAATAACTAAAATCTCCACTATTTCTCCTTCTCTCTGCTTTTCATTCCTTTTATTAGTTTCATTGTGATGCTCTTGGAACTACACTATCTAGTTCTTTCTGCCTGATATTCTACTCAGAAAATTACATCAGAAATTTTACATCTCTGTCTCATATTAGTAAAAATATTACTTTTGACTAGTCAGAGTGTTCTCTATTTACTGACAGTTTTGGAAGGTAATTTGAATGCAAATTTAATGAATTTTAAAAAATAATGCACTCTATAATCTGTATAGTATGGAAAAGACATTTTCCATAAATAAATTTGATTTGAACATTTGATACTGCTGTAAAACATGAAAAGTACCCCAAAAGTCCTGGAAATATAGTGAGGTTCAACAGTATTCAGGATTTCCATGTAAACCTTTTCTTGTATAATTAACTTTGTGCTTCAAATAGTATGCTACGTTTTTATGTTAAGAGAGAGTCACAAAAAGTAACTTTAGTTGTTTTCAGCAATTGATTTTAAGTCCTCATTAAATCAAATGGCCTTCTACTACAGTTTTTAAGAAAATGTTAGAAATCCTTGGTACCCTTGAAAGGTAATATTATTTTCACCTTGAAATTAATCAATTTTGTTTGTCCTAGGATCAGTCTAAACCTGTTTTACTTTGATCTTCTATTTTTCACAGCTACTGATATACTACCTTTTTTCCTTTTAAAAGTAAGACAGTCAAGTTTTAAAGGGTGGTATTGCAGGGGATTCTAGCATCTAACTGAGGTTATAATTAAATCAGAAGGACTGAATGATCACGAGCAAAAAAAAATTATGCAGATGTCTGCATTGTTTTAGCCCTCAGACATGTGAGGTTTGCAAGTCAGTTTATTTCAAAGTGCATCTAGAATTAGTTCTATATGAATAGAGACTCTATTATGTATAAAGTTTCTTATAAAACAATAATAAGGGTTCCTTCTGATTTCCTACATTTGTTTTATTAATGCTGAACTTTACAGAATTAAATTTAGGGACAACACAAGGTTAGGGCCTTTACAACTCAGAAGTCCCACAATTTTAAAGGTAAAAATGACGTGATATAGTAACATGTTACTTAGATTACGTTTTTCTTTTGACACCATAAACAATAAAAAGGAACTCATTTCACAGAGGTTAAAGATCAAGTTTACTGCTTTAAAGTGGGTGAATGTTAAAAACCACTACACTTGGGATACAACGATTCTGGTAGATAATAACTTCAGGGGAATTTTTAAATTTTTTTAGTAAAGAGTATATGTAAGAAGTAGATTACTGCCTCTCACTGATTCACCATCCAAAATTTTCCTCTTTTAAAATTATAGTCTAGAAAGTTATTTTTGTTACTACTATAAAGAATCTATTATTTTTGGCAAACTTGTTCTTTGGTTTCTGTATCTTCTGAAACTTAGATGCAATGTTTTATTTCTTTTGTCACCTTAGCAATACGAGGATTCAAAACTACTGACATTCCAAAGAACACATGAAAACTGGATTGTATAACTTTCCTAACCTGGGGTAGGTCTCCATTTCACAGCATTCATAAAAATTCTGTCAGAAGAACAAATATATTTGTTGTATATAAATCTTGAATAGAAAGACATTTTCAAGTAGATTATTGAAGTGCTACTTAAAAATATATATCAATTTTGGCATGTTCTTGTAATCAGGGACCAAATAGACATATGTTGGCGATTCAGTGGTAAGGAACAAAGAATATAAATTTTGTTGTCAAAAATATATTTTTAAAAATTTATTTTATTATTAGTTTCAAGTATACAGTACATTGGTTAGACATTTATATAGTTTATGAAACAATACTCATGCTTGCTTTTTCTCTCCTCTGGCTCTCCACCTAGCCATTACCTTACTGCTGACTGCATTCCCTATGCTGTACTCCCTATCCCCATGGCCATCTACCAACTACTAATTTGTACTTCTTTGACTCTTCACCCCTTTTTCCCAGCCCCCAATCCCCCTCCCCTCTGGCCATCACCAGACTGTCCTCTATATTTGTGAGTTTTTTACTAATTTGTACTTTTTGGTCCTTAGACTCTGCATATAAGGAAAATCATATGGTATTTATCTTTCTCTGACTTATTTCGCTCAGCATAATAACCATGCATGTCATTGTGAATGGTAGGATTTCATTTTTTTAATGGCTAAATAATATTCCATTGTATACATGTACCATACCTTCTTTATCCAATTGTCTGTTGATGGGCATTTAGGTTGCTTCCATATCTTGGCTATTGTAAATTGTGTCAACAAGAACATAAAATAACTTTTATGAAAACAAATAGTAAGCTCTGAAAAATAATAAAGTGTATTAAGTTAAAATAAAAAATCAGTGTTGAATACAATGCATTAAACAAGGTTATCTTTATCTTCACTGAAATATGGATATTTAAACAACAGCAATATGTTACATTTTAAATAATGGATTTTCAAAACATAGACTAGAATATAACACAACAGTGTTTGAGAACAAAAAATAATTGTATTTGAATTTTTGAAAATCTATTATAACACTAATTGAATTATGTTCACTAAATTAAAATAAATTTTAAAGTAATAATTTTAAAACTACATAAGAAATTAAATTCTGTAAATCCTAGTAGCAATTGCTCTTACAGAAAGAAAGAAAGTTAACGGCCTAATTTTAATGTCAGGACTGATTTTATAAGTAGGTATTGATTTAAATGGGATGGTAGTATGGCTATTTCTTCATGTGCAAACATGCTTACCTATGAGCAAAATAAAACAGGTATTCTACTGTAACCAACATACATTCAAAATGACCACATGATCAAATCTATTACATTCCAGCTGTAAAACTCGGGTATGGAGAAAGAAAACCTATGCTCAGGCTTACTAATCCAGTGATTAATTTTAGAATTTTAAGTCATTTAATTTCTCATGTTTGAGGAAATGATTTCCTAAGACAGAGCAACTATTTCTTTAGCACAGAGGAGCTCATGTATCTGAAAACATTATTTATACTAATTGTACAACACATAGTAAATGTAAGGAAACAAGCTGTTATTATGGTATAG
This sequence comes from Eonycteris spelaea, assembly GCA_003508835.1. NCBI lineage: Eukaryota > Metazoa > Chordata > Mammalia > Chiroptera > Pteropodidae > Eonycteris > Eonycteris spelaea. Next base: position 3,100,927 of record PUFA01000050.1, on the reverse strand, counting down.
AGATGATTAGTTTTTTTATTATTATTATCATTCCATAGTGTAGTAATTTATTAAATAGGTATTAAGAAACTTAGTTACAATTATTGAAAAAAAAATTTGGTGCTAAGAAGTCTGCTCGCTTACTTAAATTTTAATTTCAGTATTAAATGCTCTTAATGAATGTATGGTGTTAAATACATTCTGATTATTTGATTCATGTTTCTTGAAATATAGTTCTAACTATGCTTGTAAAAATAAAGAACTGAAGTAATTACTTAATTCAACGATAAAGTAACTAAAGTTTATGTATAAAATGGCTTAATTCCTCATTGGAAGATGTTTTTATAAAAGTCTGTCTTTGTATGCATACATGCACATATACATCTTTGATGCCTTTCACTAAAAAATTATTAGATACGCATTCAAATATTATTTGTTATTAACATTTAATTCAGAGAACTATTCACAATTATAAAGGTATTACATTATTTTGTGATAATGATCATTTTGTTAAGTTTTTTTTAATTAAAATACATCTGAAACTTCTAAACATAATTATTATGATGATAAATTTTATTAATGTATATATAGTCTTTAAAAATTTACAAATATATCAATTATTTCACTTATACTAAAAATTATTCTCAGTATCAGTCATATTTAGGTTACCTAGCAATTACTTTTCAGATATAGTTCAAATTTCATAGCAAATTAAACATTAGGATTTTAAATTTTATTTTCTTTGATGCCAAAGATTAGCATTAGAATTCACTAAAATTTATTCATATAATTCTCTTATGACACAAGCAAATTTTGTGTTGACATTCATTAAATTAACTTTTTTTGTAACACTATGCCTTTTAGTTTCTTTATGTAATATCTTCTTTACAAATTGGATTTTAAGCAGTAATCCTAGAATTATACATCACAAAGAATATACATCACAAAGAATAATGATAAATAGAAACAACATATATGTAATGGGTAAAACTGTTATTCATAGATGACTGGTTGATAACAAAGGCAATCTTTTTTCCAAGTTGAACCGGGATAAAAAACAGATTACTTCAATGAGAATAAAATCACCAGGCTCATCAGATAAGTAGTTATCAAAGGTATGTTCTCTATTCACTGAGTGTTTATATTCAAAAAAAGGTAACTTTGCATTAGACATACAGAAAGAATCCACAGATACCAATTATTATTGGATATATTTCAAAAAAACAACGACTAGAATATTAAAATAATTGAATGCATTTTTCTTCTCCCCCCCCCCACACACAAATGACCTTGGTTAAAATAAATTCCTAGAGATTGGTGACCTACTGAGGTTAATGACCTGAAACTATACATTAGGCAATTAACTCCGCCCAGCTATTCATTAATCCCCAGGAAATGCCAGGGTCTACAATTGTTACTGTTTAATTATAACCCAGGTGGAATGATGAGCTATGAGAGCAGCAATGTGATTGGCTAATGTGCAAAAATTAAGTTCTCCATGAGTGCTTTGTACATATCAATTAAAACTACATCACCCTTAAAAAATTCATATACCTATATTTCTTTTCCATTTTCAGTTCATAATAGCAATAATGACTTAGATGCTGGGTATTTTCTGAGAATTAATGGCAGCAGATGTTAATGGTCCTTGGCTGTACCTTGAGCCATCCAGTCCTCCCTGTTTGTCATTAATCCCTATGAAGTGCCCAGCTATTGCTTAATTAACTTTATAATGCAGTAAATGCAGATATGACACAATAGAATAATTTTTATTTATCAGCTTTCAAAAACAAAACCTTCAACTCAAAAAGCCTTGCAAATATCCGTTTTCAGATTTCTGAAATGTACAATGAAAATAAGAACGGGAGGTGACATCAGTAAGCTGGAGGGCTAAGAGATCCAAAAGCTCCTCTTCTCAATAAAACCAACAAAAATAATAGACAACTACACATTGAAAAAAAACAACTCAGGGATATCATTAGACTACAATAAAAAAGCAGCAAAAACCCTGCGGAACTCAAAAAGGGGACGGCCACACAGAAAAGTATTACTTGTGTCTCCTCCAGTCCAGAGAATCTTATAGCCAGGATGGATAGCAACAGAATTTTTTCCCCATGGATAAAAGGAAAGCAGGAAAACCTCAATAAGACTAACCACTGTAGACCTTGGCAATCTTTGCTACACATCCTTCGCCAAGGCTGATCCCAGTTGATGGAGCTGCCTAGAGTCACCCCAGTGCACCCACTCCTTGGGGATGAAGCTATTGCTGTGGTTACTGATGGATTTTCCCTCAGGAGCCCCAGTAGCTGCAGTGTCCCACTGTTCTAGATCAGGACACCATAGCGCTTCACCATATTTGTGAGCAGAACTGCCACTGCTGGGTCCCAGGTCTTGGCTCTGAACCCTCAATGCCATTACTCTAAGCCCCATTCCCTCCGTGGATGAGTGTTCTGATCTATCATAGCCAGGAAGTGCTGCCACTGTTATAAGCCCAGCTTTACTAAGAACAATTATTTGCCAATAAGCTGAAAAACCTAGAAGTGGATATATTCCTAGAAATATACGCAAGCGCCAAGATGGAAGCATGAAGAAATAGGAAATCTGAACAGAGCAATAATGAGTAAGGAGATTGAATCAAAAAAAAAAAAAAATCTCCTACCACTAAAAAGAAAAAAGAGCCCAAGACCAGAATTCCTGGTGAATTCTACCAAATATTTAGAAAAGAATTAATGCCAATCCTTCCAAAACACTGAAGAGAAGGGAACACTCTCAAACTCATTTTACGAGGCCAGCATTACCCTGATACCAAAACCAGAAAAGATCACTATAAGAAAATTACAGACCAATATCCCTGATGAATATCACTGTAAAAATTGTCAACCAAATATTAGCAAACTGAATTCAGAAGGACATTAAAAAAATAATTCACAATATTCAAGTGGGATTTATCCCTGAGATGGGAAGATTGTTCAAACATATGCAAAACAATAAATGTAATACCCTGTTTTAATAGAATGAAAAAAAAAACCATACAATCATTTCAATAAATGCAGAAAAAAACATTTGGCAAAATACAGCAAACTTCCATAATTAAAAAACAAACAAAAAAAATCCTCGATAAATTGGGTACAGAAATAACATACCACAACATAATAAAGGCCAAATACAACAAATCCACAGCTAACATCACACTCAATGGTGAAAGGTTAAAAGCTTTTCCTCTAAAATCAGGAACAAGACAAGGGTGCCCACTTTCACCATTCTAATTCAAATTGTACTTGAAGTTTTAACTAAAACAATCAGGCAATATAAAAAGATAAAAGACATCCAAATTAGAATGAAAGAGGTAAAACTGCCATTATTTGCAAGTGATAAGATTTTATATCTGGAAAACTCTAAAGACTCCACCCAAAAGCTGCTATAATAAATAAATTCAGTAAAGTTGCAGGATATAAAAATCCAAACACAGAAATCTGTTCTACTTCTGTACACTAACAATGAACTCTCTGAAAGAGAAAATAAGGAAGCAATCCAAACTACAATAGCATTGAAAAAATAAAATACTTGGGAATAAATTTAACCAAGAAGATGAAAGATCTTCAGGCTGAAACTATAAGATACAATCAAAGAGACTGAAGAAGACACAAATAAATAGAAAGAAATCCCACGTATTTGGGTTGGAAGAATTAATGTTGTGAAAATATCCATACTGCCTACAGTGATCTAGAGATTCACTGTAATCCCCCCCCTCAAATTCAAATAGCATTTTTTCACAGAAATAGAAAAAAATAATTAAAATGTGCATGGAACCACAAAAGACTGTACATCCAAAGCAATCTTGAGAAAGAGGAACAAAGCTGGAGGTATCATACTGATCAAACTATGCTACAAAGCATTCATAACCAAAACAGTATGGTACTGGCATAAAAACAGGCACACGGACCAGTGGCAAAGCAGAGAGAGTCCAAATATAAACCTATGCCTATGTGGTCAAATAATTTTTGACAAGGGTGTCAAGAGTACACAATGGGGAAAGAATAGTCTCTTCAATAAATCATGTTTGGAAAACTGAATATCCACATGCAGAAGAATAAAACTGGACTCCATATTTTCACCACTCACAAAAATTAACTCAAAACAGATTAAGGATTTAAATGTAAGACCAGAAATTATAGGACCCCTAGGAGAAAACAGGGGAAATGAAAACCTCGGCATTGGTCTTGGCCATGATTTCTGGTTTTTGTTGTTGTTGTTGTTCATTTTATTTCCATTCTCTTTTGCAACCATCAGTTTGTTCTCTACATCTATGGGACTATTTCTGTTTTGTCTTGTACGTTTGTTTCATTTTTAGATTCTGCATGTAAATGGAATCATATAGTATGTGTCCTTCTCTGTTTGACTTATTTCACTTAGCATAATACTCTGTAGGCCCATGCATGTTGTCACAAATAGCAAAATTTTATTATTTTTATTCCTAATATCATATTACACACACACACACACACAAATACTTAAAGAAATATACATATTTCTTTATATATAAAGAAAATATACATTTTTCTTTAGCCATTCATCTATTAAAGGAGATCAAAGTGGCATCCATATCTTGGCTACGATTTCTTATACAAAACAAGAAACGCAAAGGAAGTAAAATCTAATATAAATGTGTGGGACTACATTACACTAAAGAGCTTCTGCAGAGCAAAGGAAACAATCAATATGTTGAAAATCAACCCACAAAAGGGCAGATAATATTTGCAAACTATATATCTGATAAAGGGTTAATATATTCCAAATATATAAAAAAACTCATAGAACTCAAAAGCAAAACAGGAAATAACCCAATTAAACAATGAACAATAGACCTAAATAGACACTTTTCCAAAGAAGATATATAAATAGGCAACAGGCATATGAGAAGGTGTTCAACATCACTGATCATGAGGAAAATGCAAATCAACTTAATCAGCTTCACAACCTGGTAGGGTGACTGTCATCAAAAGAATGGATAACATACATTGGTGAGAATGTAGAGAAAACTGAACCCTCATAAACTGTTGGTGGGAATCTAAAATGTTATGGTTACTATGGTGGTTCTTCAAAAGATAAAAGATAAAGCTACCATATGATTTAGCAATTCCATTCCTGAGTCTATATCCGAAGGAACTGAAATCAGTATCTCAAAAAGATACCTGCATGCCCATGTTCATTACAGCATTATTTATAATAGCCAAGATATGGAACCTAAATACCCTTTAAGAAATGAACTGATAAGGAAAATGTGATCTATATCTACATTTATATCAATGTATTTCTGTATGTATAATATTATTCAGTCATAAAAAATAAGGAAATACTACCATTTGTGACAATATGGAAGAATCTGGATGGCATTCTGCTAAGTGAAACCAGCCAGCAAAAGAAAGATATAAATAGTGTATGACATCACTTATATGTGGCGTTTTTAAAAATCTGATTTCACAGAAACAGAATGGAATGGTGGTTGCCAGGAGCTAAAGGACAGGGGAAATGGGTGATAGAGGTCAAAGGGTACATATTTTCATCCCAAAAATAAGTTTTGAGGATGTAACATACAGTATAGTGACTATAGTTAATAACACTGTGTTGTATACTTAAAATTTGCTGAGCAGATCTTACTGAGAAACATTCTTACCACACACACAAAATAGTTATCTATGTTAGCTAAGTGGTATTATGGATGTGTCATTTATCTCGATATTGTCAATCATTCTACAATGTATATTTTATCATATAACCATACTGTATACTTTAAATATATACAATTATATTTGTCAATTATTCCTTAAAGTTAAAAAATACTTAAAAATGACAAGTTTCTAGTTGTGCGATTAGAATAAAAGATGCAATTTTATGTTAATAAGAAATAAAAGTTCATATTAATATTGAAAACTGAAATAATTGTGTTAAAATGGTAGTTTCCTCTTTTTCAAAATTTTAATAGAAAAAATCTCTTAAAATGTAGTTCTTTTATTTGCAGTTCTCATATTATAAAAACATAATTTTTCAGTTTTGCATATATATAAAGAGAATGTAGAATTAGAGCTTTAAACATTTTTGATAATAAAAGAACCTCGACATCATTTAGCTCAATGTCAGTTTTAAACAGATGAGAAATTCAGAGAAGCAAAGTAACTAGCTTAAGTCACGTGGTCACTGCCGAACTGAAGGGAAGAAGTTGTCTCCTTTCTTCCATCTCATGACATTTGGGATGCACAAGTTACATCTCCACCTTTTAGGGGGTTTTGACAATAGCTATATGTCATCTAAACTTGTCAAATGAACAGCCATGTTTCTTGAATCTGAAGGGTAAAAATTTATAGTCAAGTTTTACTCTTTTGGAAAGATTATTTTGAGGTAGTTTTAAAAAAACTGGCTTTAAACGTTACTACATTTCCGTTTACACAAAATTTTAATAATCTAGCAAGCTTTTAAAGTTTTTATTCGTACTTTATGTTTTCATGTAGTAAAGAATACTTTAGGAAAACCAAAGTAGAAAATATGTTTAAGTTATTAAGCTATAACAATGTGTTTTTCTATTGATATCTTTAAAACATTCAAAATTGATTCAAACCATAAAAATCCAACCAGTGACTAATAAAATTATTTCTATTCATTTTTTCTTATAAGTTTTAATGCTACTTTTGTTTTTCTTCTATATTGAATGTTGAAATTAAATACCAGATTAATTTTTTAAAAATAAATTTAAAATAAGAAAGGACTTGAGAAAAAATGTATTTAAGACTTTTCCATAAATAACCTCAAGCTACCTTCAAGGATGATGTAGCCCATGGTAAACAATTATCCTAATTCCCTCAGTTACTTGTTCTGATGCTTATTTAACATCATTATGTTTGTTAAGCCTACTTTTTCCTCTTCAAAACCATGCTGAAATAAAAAAAGAACTATTGTTTTTTATGTAAGAAATGTTAAGAAACCCCTTCTTCTCACCCACATGCCCTTTCTCTGTGCTGCATGACACAGTTTTCGAACAGTTTCCATGAATGGAAATCACTTCCTTGTGTCAGAGTAATTTAAACTTGTTAAGTTTTAGCACCCATTCTTCCTCAAGGGGGGGGGGGAATAAATTGCCTTAAATTGTAAACCAACTATTTTATTAGCTTATTAAGAGGGCATTTTTCAACCCTGCAAGAAGCTAATTAAAGGAACATAGTATCTGTCTCAAACCATCTGATCTACTAGATGTTGTTGACAAGTGTTCCTGTTTTCATTCTGCATATAGCTAAACTTCTTAAGTTAATAAATATTTAGCCATGGTAGAAAGCTACCTGACTGATCATGTGCTTTTCCTCACCTGACAGCATTTGTGAGCATCCCATTGATGCCTAAAATTATCCACGGCATGTAATTACAGCCTTCAGGAAAGATAGGCTCTGGAATATATTAACTTTCCTACAAAATCAAGATCCCTTAAAGAATGTCATTCATGTACATAATTAGGAAGTTAGGATTCCATTTTTACCTATTAAGCATTTGGTTTGCAAAAATAACAGTGTAATAATATGTATTACTATTCATTGTTCATTAATTTTCAGATTTCTATGTTGTCTTATTTCGCTGATTGCCCTCACAAAAATAACAACCAGAGGTTTAAGTTATGACATTTACAATTATATGATTTGATTAAAAATTATGTCTAAAAAACTGAATATAGTAAAAAAGTTAATGTTTCTAAAATGCAGTTGTCTTAAAACATGAGATTGTAACACCTATGATAGGAATATAAAAAATATTAAATACCTCTGCACAAAATTGATGGAGTTATTTCACTCTAAACATTTTAGGATAAGTGAAACATTTTTGAATGGAGAATAAAAGCAGAGGATAGTTTTGAAAATGGGAAAGACAAAATATCCTTGGTTGTTGGTTCACCCAATCAAAAATATACACATAATGTAGATTGCAGTCTACATGCACATGTGTACATTTGTGTACACACACAGACACACATACAATCAATCAATTTAAGAGCTACTCTTGGGTCTTTAATGAACCATACCATTACTTGCAAAACTTAACTTTGCTAATTAGGGAAAGCATCGGAAAAGACAGACCCTTACAGAAACTCTTTGGCAAAGTTGTGAACAGAGACATCACCCACCCAAAATTTTGATGAATTGTAGTTTACAATAATTATTTTTTTCAAATCTTCCCAATACATAGATTTAATGAGAGACTATTAGAAAAAAAAATTTGTCCTCATGTACAGCTATTGTCAAAAACCCTTAAGAAATGATATAATCTTTTTAAATGAAGATAAATACGTATTTGATATTCAGGTTTTATTTCCCAATCTCTGGGGAAAAAAAGTCTATTTCCATGCTTACTTTATAAAATCATTTGAATTAAACAGAAAATGGCTGAAATGATCTACTAAAATGTTTTCGTAATCTGCTTAAATTCTATGTTCTGCACATTGACTTTTTTTTTTTAAATCTTAGGTAATTCTTGTTTTTATAAAATAGCTATATTAAGGAAATCTGTCTGACTATACTTTTTATTTTAAATACTAATTTTCTTGTTTTTCTTTATCAAAATGAGACTCAATTCAAACTGGAAATTTTTAGACTTGAACCCAAATTTTGTCCACTCATTAATCTAGGCATGAACTGCTTAAAATATGACAGATATGAATATTTCAGTGAAACAATATAAGCATTTAAATATTTCTGGCAGATCAAAATGTGCAAAATTTGATGCTCATAAGCATCAAATAAGCATCTGGACAAGGTTCTAGAAAGTGAACCACTTTTTATTTCAATATGTTTTTGGTATATGTAAACCGTAGGTCATAACTCCATTTCATAAAGGAAACATTACTTTACCATTTAGAATTTCCATAAAGTATCAATCAGTTAAAAAAAAAAAGAACTATAACATCTGTGAAAGAAAAAGGATCATCTTGACATTTTCACAATACCATGAATATCTAAGGCTCAATATAGCAGACTGAAAACTGGAGGCCAGTAACTAAATTCAGCAAAAAAATATGAAATTTTTCCTACATAAGGAAAACTTAATAAGTTGCATACATTTTAAAGTGTGGTATATTTATATAAATTTGATGTTTCTGAATATAGTTTTTAAAAATTAATAAATCTATTTGGTGATGTAAGGAAATCTAACTTTAGGCAATGAACAAGAAGTACAATATATATATGACCTACTGTTAATTTGTACTCTTGAAGCTCATTTGATTTTATTATTGTCACCTCAATAATTTTAATAGAGAAAATAAAAATTAAAATTAATAAATCTACAAGTTAATTGGAACTGTGTAGTTATCCCCTTTAGATAGGCCCTGTATTCTCCAGCACTTACCACTCCCCACCATCTCCCTAATATATTACACTCAGCCAATCATTACTCACATCATCTTACAGGGAAATGGCTCATAATTTTGGAGTGTGCATGTGTGCACATCCATACACTGAAATTTCTGATGAATATAAGGATTTTATGGTATGCTCCTGCCTGATCTTCCAGTATACACCTTTTTTGAACCTCAAGCCTTTCGAAGAAAATATTCAGACTCAAAAGAGCTACTGTTTCACTAAGAAAATACAAGGGCTTAATTTTTCTTGCTTCTTTATTGTTGGTGAGGGACTTACATTTCTCAACTTGACTAATTTGACATATTTAAACTATATTTAAGCTATTTAAATTCTAAAATTTATTAAAATATAGCCAATATAGGATAAAGAAAAATAAACTCTTTCAATCTCTAGATGACTCTCCAAAAAATTCACACATAGTTCTTTTGCAAAACAGTTCAAGTATTTCAGCCAACTTCTATTATTTTCACTTATATATAGTCCATCTTAGGGCCAGGAGTTTCATCATGATTAATACCTTTAGTCTAAGCAATTATGATTAATTATATTCTTTCGTTTATGGAGTTGCCTGATGTACAATGAGATAGCATTTTTATGATAATGCCTTAATATTTAGATCTTTCTGGAAATCCATCAGGATATTTGAGAGTTCTATAAGAAATGTTTCATGATCTTTATAGCTTTATCCCTTTCACTTACAAAAAAGCATTTTTCTTTAGTTTGAGATACCTTAATTAGCAATGGTAATTAATTAATTAATAGTGGTATATAGAAAAAAACATATAAGGTTGTGGGTCTCTAAACCAGCTAAGCCTAAATATCACGTATGTCCTTACAAAAATAAACCCTAGGCCCTATACACAAACACACGTGTGTGTGTGTGTGTGTGTGTGTGTGTGTGTGTGTGTGTAGAGATTTTTATCAAGTGGATCTGAGTAAATCAATAAATCATAATCTCTCAGAGCACGGCTCTTGCAATAGTATTTTATTCAAAACTCTCCATATTATTATAATTTTTAGTAGGGTTGAGAACCACTAGCCTAGATAAAAGCGATAACATTAAAAAGTTCCTCTCCTGAATTATTTGGATATTAACAAGATGAAGGTGCTTAGTTCAGTTAATCACCTATTAGTTGGCTATGTTAAAACTGTGTTAAATACATAGTAGATTCCTAAGAGGAGTCTACAATCTAATTGTAGAATCAGGGGATTTAATATGCATGAGATAATATTAAATTAGAAAGGATTTAAATCAGCTCATTTTGGTAATTTACCTATTGGTTAGGTAAAACCAAATTACTGAAGGCCTTGAAACGGAGGAAGAATAGTTTATATATTTTATATTTGATGCAATAGTCAAGAGAATTTTTTTTTTTTTTTAAGTAGAGGACTTGTATATAAACCTTGCATTCACTATTTAAAAGAATATTAAGGGAAATGAGATTACTTAACCAGCAAAGGCTACAGTAGTACCTTAGTTATGAGCCTGTGAGAGTTTGGATAGAAAGGATAGCACAAATGGAGATAAAGATGTTGGTTTAAATTTTTTTTTCAAAGAGTTACTGACCCAAAAAAAAAAAAAAAAAAAAAAAAAAAAAAAGGAAGATGATAGTGTGGAATCAATACCTATAACCATTCACCTCTGAAAGAATGCTAAAATAGTGGTTTCTTTGCATAGACAAGAACACAGAAGTTTAAGAAAAAGCTTTGTTTGGACTGGTTTAGGTCTTGTTGAAGTTAGCAGGGTAGGAGACACTAAATTGGAAATATCCAGAGGATAACTGGAGATGTAGAAAACAAACGAGTAAAAAAGCTGAAGATACAGACAACAAGAGAAAAATCAGGGATTTATTCATCCTATCTTTCCACATGAAGTCATACTTCAGGGGACAAAGGTCACTCTATAATTGACTCCTCACAATGAGATAACGCCGTATCAAAACATATTAAATACAAAACATGTTCAACACAGATTGCTAATATATAATCCCTTTCCTCTGAATTTATTTTTCTTACAGATATAATGTCTAATTCACAAACAGCCAGTTAAGTATTTTAAACTCATTTGTTATTATTCAAATGAGTAAAAGAATATGGACTGCCTCAGGTAAATTACCTACCATTTCATTGAAAGTTTCTTTGAATGGCCTTTATTTATTTATTTTATGGGTCTACATAATAAAGATTCACACACACAGTTTAGCAATCCTTCCTCTAGGCTGGTTACCTAGCTGTCCTAATCACCCCGTAATTAAAATAAAAACCACTCTACATAATTGGCAGTCTTTCCTAATTGAAAACTGGGTAGATAATCATTGGCCCAAGGAAATGCCCTACTCTCATACTGTAATATGAACTACCATCTGTCTATTAAATTAGTCATTGCAAAATATTAACATATAAATGACTATAGGGGCATTATAAAAGTGGTCCCAGCATTTATTTATTTATTTATTTATTTTTCCCATTTTGTTGACTCACTGATTTCTTTCTATGGAATAATAAGGAAATATATTCTGGAGTTCAAGGCAGTGGGAGACTAACTTTTGTCATACAACACAGACATATTAGTAAGGTTTATGTCTACCTTTGCTATACAGAGTATTTGTTCTCCAGTGAATAACAAACGTTGAACCAACAAGCTAAGATAAGTTATACAAAAATATCCAATCCATCCATAAAGCTAACAATTTCAAAATTTACACATTTACTTGTAGGGAAAGTAGAAGTAAAAGAGGAAAAGAAAGTTTTTGTTTTGGTTTTGGTTTAAAAAACAAACAAACAAACAAAAAAAAAAAACCTGGAATCATGGAGTAGACAACCCTTGAAATATACCTGCATAGATTGAAAAATTAGCCTAAATCTGTCCTTCTTTAAAGGATAATTCTGTTTGAATGAGAAAAGAGGAGGAAAATTCATAAACATCAACAGATTCTGAAAAGAACATAAACAGACATTATGAAAGGAGTAACCTGATTTTGTGCTTGGTACAGATAGTCTGTTATAACACTGTCTTTGTAGATATACTTGCACACAGCAAATAACACCATCAGTAGTATAAGTAGAGAGGACAATATCTAATGACACAAGGTAGATAAAAGCAGTATGAATAGGTTCTCCTTTTCCATCCAAAGTCAATCCTAGCACTAAAAGACTGCCCCTTACCTTGACATCTTGGAGGTGTGCGTTTTGTCTATTTGCTGGCATGAAGCAGGCCTTGTAGAATTAATAAGTGAATTAAAATGTAGTGTGGTGATGCTCTAGACAGGTCAAACTCCACCCATGTAAATACTCATCATCTGAATAGGCAGAAATTACTTAATAAATCAAATTAGCTCAATAGCTATCTAATGAATTCAGGGGAAAACAGAAATGCAATGAAAGAAAAAACAAAAACAACTCCCAATCACATACCTTTTTAAAAATAACAGAAAAAAAATCTTCAGGATTTTGAATTTAGCATGCAATTAGTTGTAATAAGGGTAAGACTTTACTCTGGAAACCATATCTGTCTTAAAATATTTCTGCTAAAGTTGGAAGAATCACTCTCCTTACACCCTATCGTTTACTGCCCCTGTATCATGAAAAGGTCAAGTTCAGTCCTGTTTTTTCTTCACAGAACCTGATATAAACTGCAGGTGCTTTTGAGACTTAATGATAACAAATGTTATATTTAAATACTAAGAGAAACTCCTTAAGAAATTATTATATAAATCAAGACAAAGGAAAAAGCTTTTCATATTTAAACCCATAAATGAATGATCCAGAATTATTTGTGGCAAGAATCTGAGGTCGCTGAAAGATAAATAAAAATGTAAACTTTATTCAGTTATTAAAGTTTTATATTTGTATACTTAGTTTTAATATGGCTTTTTGTATACTTAGTTTTAATATGGCTTTTTCTCTTCTAGATTATTTATGTACAAAGAAATGTAACATGTAAATCATGTTGTTTCTGTTAATTAATGAAAAGCTGTACTTGTTCTAAAAGTGGACTCTCATGGATTATTTACACTATAATCCTCATGACATTAAATTATGCAGCACATTTTTTCCCTTTATGAATGTATAACTATAATTATGTTGGATTTAAAATGACTTGAATAACCAAGGTACAAAAAATTAAAATTACAAGAGATACATTACCATAGGATAGACATTAGAAACATAATAGGGAGTCTCTCCCTCTCTCTCTCATATGTATATTTGTACATATATGTAAACATATTTACACATACACACACTATAAACTAATGTCTGGGTTCCCCCAATTCCACATGTTGAAACCTAACCCCTATGTGATGATAGGGCCTTTCGAAGATTATTAGGTCATGAGTATGAAGCCCTCCTGAATGAAATTAGTACCCTTATAAAAGAGACCCCAGAGAGCTCCCTCGCTCTCTCTGCCGTGTGAGGACACAATGAGAAGACAGCTATTTATGAATCAGTAAATGGGCTCTCGCCAGACACCAAATCTGCTGGCCCCTCAATATTGGATGTTTTCTCTATAGACAGACAGACAGATAGATGATAGGCAGATATAGATATGATTTAGCTATATACATAATAATTTTTTACTCATTTAACAACTCTAAAAGTTTATCGTTTCTTTCCTTAACACATTGAATCATAAAGCAAAGTTATTCAGTTAAAACTTTCAAAGTCGGCATCTGCTGCCTGGAAAGAAAACCAAGTAGATGTGGATTCTGTGTCCTACCTGCTCCCAAATTAAGCCCGCTGAATAAATATGTCTTCATTTGCTTTGGCCAGCTGCTAAAACGTACAATTTTCTGGATAACTATGGCTTATCATACACAAAATATTCTCTCTTTAAAAAATTACTTTGGTAGTGAATCAAGGTAATGTCAAATGAAATCATATTTATTATGGATCATCAAAGAATAAATAATGTTACTTAGCAATAAAAATAAAAACTATCATTTTTGAATGTTTGTCATTTTTCCTGCATTGTGGTAGGCACTTTATACACATTACATCATTTAATCTTCATAGTAATCCTGTGAGGTAGGTTTTTCCTGTTCTATAATTTAGTATACTCTGACAAATAGAAGATTAATAATTTGCTCAGGGTTACATAGCTTATAAATGGCTGAGCTATATTTTTACCTTAGGCTGACTGACCTCAAATTTAATCACTTTCCACTATAACAGATAATGTCCCCAATAAAATTTCCCAGAGCAAATACTGCTGGTTGTCTACCAAACACATTCCTAAAAGCACAGCTTAAATTTCCATTGGAGTTGGGTGTGTCAATGAATTAAATTCTAGTCAAGAGAATACAGGCAAAAAATAGTGTTTGCCACTTTCAGACTTAGCTCATAGACACTTCGCACATGCAACCTTCCATTCTATTTTCCCCCATCTGACTGAAGACATTCACCAGGGTACCCTGGGAACCACATGAAGATTGTAGGACCGTAGGCAGCAGTTGAATCAGAAACACCTATATTGAAGTGTTATGCAGTAGGAGATAAAACTGGGTTTATCAAATTGAGTTCGGCCACTATAAGGGTTTTCATGTTCTATTAGCTTGTATTACCCTAATACGGGTTACGTTATCTTACAGTTACTAAATAAAAATACGATTTTGACTCAATTTTTTAACAAAATATTTCAATTAATAGTTAAAATTGATTTCCCTGAGAGTCTAAACTTTCTTCTGACAACCTCCAGTGGTAGCATGCCCTCTTCTACTGGGAAACACAAATGTTAAGTAAAAATGGTAACTTAAAAACAGAAAGTCCAAATGAACTGCATTTTTATTACTTCAAATGCAAATAGCATTTAAATACACTTTTGAAGGGATGTCTAGTATTTCTGGTCTTTTGTTTTTTTTAAAGCAAATTCAGGTGTCAGGGATAATAAATGAATCATTTATTTGATGCACACAATACTTTAAAGAAATCAGTACAAGCCCCCAAGGGAAAAAAGCAACAGCATACTCAGAAGCATTTCATCATTTGAAGTTGCTATAACAATGCTGACAAGTACAAAAGATAACTACTTTGTTCTGTCATGCTGTGTCATGTTGTAGAAAACACAAAGTACTGTGTGACCTTTAGAGGAACAGCCCAAAAGCAGCTTGCTCTCCGGTGCTTAACACAGGTATTTTTGAATTTTTGAAGGTCTCAATTTTTGCCAGGTATGGCCAAAGTTATGTCCTGAGGGATTTCAGGCATAAAAAGAAAAGAATGCTGATACAGTAAGCAAGTGTAAGAGGAAAGTTGGGAAGAACTCACTACTTGCGGAAAACAAAATTAGCTGTTAGGTATCTATGCGTACATAAGCTCTTTGAAAATTTCCATTTAATAAATGTTAGTTCCAAAACTGGCACATATATATAATGGCCATGGTATTAGACTATCCAGAGACTATCTGCTAATCTGTTTATTTTGTATACTCCTTTTTCAAGTATTGACAGCTTTCATGCGCCTCCCTGACTGACTAGAAACTACCACTGCAACTGTCACAAATTCCCGCGCCATCAAACGTCAGCACTGTACTGGGCCCTCAGAGATGCGAAGATGGTGCATCGGATAGATAGAGCACGTCTTGTTTTTTTGATATACATCACCACTTCCAAGAAATGTAGCTATATTTTTGTTAGCCCCTTCTTTTCCTAGGGCTAATTTCTTTACTCAAAGGAATCATTAATAGAGAAAATCACAGCCCTCTAGGTTATGATTTCTTAAAGTAAATTTATAGATAATATGCATTAGAATTACCGGAAAATATATTTTTTAATTTCTCAAGCAAGCTTTAAATATAAAAAGATACACTAAAAAAGCATACAGAGGAGATAGAATAGACTAATAATAATAATGTCACACGTAATAAAGTATTTTGCTTCGACCCAAGAATCTCATTTCTTCTGAGATCATTGATGATGCGTTAACAGGCTACAACTTATGAGCATGTAAACAGGGTAAAATCGAATCCCAGGCACCTATCATTATATATGTAGAAATCAAGTTTGGTTAACTTTAATGTTACCAAGCTGACCATTTAATAACTAAAAATAAACTATTAAACATAATTACTTATAAGCTTATTCAGTGTCGTAATTCGGCAGTCACATTTTATGGTCAATTACTCTAGAGAATTTTTTTAATTTGTGATTTCTCAAATTTAAAGCTATCTAAAAAGATGTTAATTCCACAATATATACATAGATCAAATCATGTACACATTAACTTATACAGTATTACATGTCAATTACATCTCAAAGCTGGAAAACATAAAAGAAGCTAAACACTTAAATTTAAAGGCATAAGGTCTTTATATAGTTAATCAAATAATCAATAGAGATAACACAGACAGCTGAAATGCTATTAGAGAACCCAAGGCCACCATATATTTAATCTCTTAAATGGTGCATGATGTTCAAGAGCATCTAAATATTTCTGTTCAGAATACAGATAGCTATCATAGTAGGTAAGGATCCTAATTTCAGCATTCTAAACAATTTATTTGGTAGTCTTTCTAAAAGGCTCTTGAAATTCACCATGGCAATTATGTAGTCTTCCCTCGAGCATTATTTTTTTGAGATTTAGAAGATGAGTATACTTCTGAAATTTTTCCAGTATTCCTTTTATTACGTCTCCAAATTCCTTCTTCTTCATCTGCCAATTCCAATAATCAACTGCTTCTGCACTGTTGAGTCTGCCAAGAACCTCTGAAAAACTTAAAGTCTTTGAATTAATGTGACAGTTCTAATATCCTTGAGCCTTGCATTGTTTCTTATTATAACTTTCCACATATGCTGAAATTCAAGTTCAACTACTTCCTAAAGTTTCTCTTTCCAGAATAATTCCCTAAAAGTAAATGCTGGGAACAACCTACATAAATCTCTGCTCATAATTTTTTGCCAGTGTGTTTAAAAATGATGATGAATAAGCAATTGTCTAAAAACCCTATCACCCAACATGAGGCCAAAGAAAATGATTGGGAAATTTAAATAAAAATCAGATTGAAAATATATAGGAATAAGTGAGATTTAGAAGTTTACCAGACTGTTTCATAATATATTATTACAGTTTCTCCTTTGTTATGACTCTTGTATATTTGCTATCTGCTATTCATAATATTGCTTTTTTATATAAATAACACTAAAGTCTTAACTAAAAGCAATAGGGTCAAATTCTATTGAGGTTATTACTGGTCAACATTCAAACACCTTTGCCATTGTAGCTTAATAATGTTGACATAGTTCACTGATAAAAAAAAAATTACAAGTGTTCTGTGGTCCACCATCATGAGTTATCACTATTAGAATTATTTGTAAGTAATTTACTTAAAATAAGTTTATGTTACAGATTCCTAATGTGGAGTATCAAAATGGAAAGATCTATACCTGGCTCTGGAGTCAGACAAACATGAATTTAAATATTGCCTCAACTGGTCACTAGGTATGTGAGCTTAGGGATATTACTGTCCCATAAACATGCTCATTTCTTCACTGGTAACATGTGGATGAGAACTCCTACCTTGCAGGATGTTTTCCAGATTCTAGTGAAATATTTTAGGTAAAACGCCTGTCGCAAAGCCTGGCATACAGTATGTGTTCCAAAAACAGCAGTGAAAATGGCTGTTACTGATACTACATATTGATTATTAGATGGTTAGATGCTTGATATATGCATACGAATTTTATTTTCATTAGCGCTTATCTGATCCTACTGAACTTGGGATATTTAGACTACTTTCAATACTTAATTAACAAGCTGTTAACAATGAAATAGCCCAAGAATTTATAACCAAATATCAGTATGATAGCAGGCACTTATATAAACATTCAAAATGTTAACATAAAAAATAAAATAAAAATGTAATACTAAATAAACATTTAATATTAGAAAAAGTTTAAATCTGAAAAAACATGCCTCAACTCTTACAGTTCACTTTGTCCTCAAAATATATTTACAATATGACCCCTGAACAACTGATTGGAACTTCGCAGGTCTGATTTTTTTTTTTTCCCAGTAAATACAGTCAGCCCTCCATACCCCTGGTTTTCACATCATGGATTCACCAACCATGATCAAAACAGTATTTTTGATTTGTGAATGCAAAAAGATGACTATATGTGTTATCTACCCCATTTCATGTAAGGTACTTGAACACAGGCAGGTTTTGGTATCTACAGGGAGTCCCAGAATGACTCCTCCACAGGTGTCAAGGGCTGGCTGTAGTTAAGTTTTAGGGGAGTCAAAAGTTATATGCAGATTTTCAAGTGTCTGAGGGTTGGTGCCTCTGCCTCTCACTTCCTCATTGTCCAAGAGTTGACTGTAGTTACTTACCTAACACTTAACTACTAGATATAACACAAAAGCATAATCATCAAGCTACAGGCAAGATGATTATATAACTACTCCTGCATAACAGGTTAATTCAACAATAAACATGGGTAACTTACAATATGACTATTGTGTAATATAAATAAAACTGAATTGTACATAACTCTACATGTTTATATAAACTATGAAGTAATAAACTCGTTTGACAGGTCCAGAAGAAAGGAAAAGTGTAGAGGTAGCTTAAGCATTCTAAAAGATTTTACAAACTAAGATCTTGTCAACTCACATCTCAAGGACCTAAGTCATAAATAGGATTTGGTTTAAAGGTTTGTCATAATCAATGATACTTGTTAAGACATTTACAAAGTTACAGGAGAAAATATCTTTAATACAGCATTTTGGCATGGTAGGAATGAAAATAATTATCAGACTATGAAATTCCTATTCAGGAATTTCTTAACTAATAGGGCCACATAATTGCCAATAGGTAGACTAGCAGGCAATTCATATTTTCTAACCATCTAATTTGGATTGAAAAGCCTAAAATCAATATGTTTCCATCTTCACATTTTAATGGAACATTTTGCTAACATCAATACCTCATTTGTATTCCACCAGTAAAATGTCTATCTGAAAAAAATTATATCTGGAAGAAGCTAATACTCATTAATCATAGCAGTTCAAATGTCCATTAATTAACAGAAGATTGAAGTACAATTATTTTCCGAATATATGTAGAATCACCAGCAGTATTACTTTAATGCTATCTGATTTATAGCCAAATAAATCATAACAAAATACTAAGAAAATTTTACTCCAAAAATGGGTCAATGATTAGTCTAGTTTCTTCTGTACAGCAGGGTTCAATAAATAGATATTTTAAAAAGGGTAGAAAACAGCTAATCTTTCTCCAAATTAAATATTTCTACCTGTAAACAAATTAAAAAACTGACTTAATACAAACGTTTAGAACCAAAGGTGTCACTTTAGTTTCTACATCCCTTTTGTCTATTTTGAAACCATTTTAGGCCTTCTGAAAACAGCATGCCTTTATGCTGAAAGCTGATAAACATTCTATACTAGGCTTCCAAAGGCAAAACTTCATGGGAAGTAAAATACCTTCTAGCCTAACCACAGAGTTTTCATAAGAATCAAATAACCTTACCTAAAATTCAAGTACAGTGTTCAGAGAATAATGGACACTTAAAGATATCTAGAAAAGAGCCATATCTTTTTATTTCCCTTAAAACTATTACAAAATTTAGGACAGATTTTAAATGATGAACTTATGCTATTATCTGTACAGCAGAGATTTGGAATTTGTAAGTGTGTCGCTTATAACTCCAAGCAACTAACTTTTATTCTTTAGTCTCCATTCCTACATCCTTTTCAGATCTGGATTCTTTAACCTTAATAGATGCCTAATTTTTCCTTCAGAATTACCTATTTCCTCCTCATGGCCCCAAAGAGGGGATTAAGTGAGAAGGAAGCCATTTGAATGAATCTGCTACGTATGTAGCTGAACCAAATAAGTCAGGGTATTGCATTTGAATATTTAGGGCTTATGCCAGTTAAAATAGCTTAGCTGAAAGGGTGGCTTAAAAGATAAGGGATTTAATTCCTTGATTATAGAAGGTCCAGATATATATTCCAGGGTTGGTTCATGGGCTCAAAATATGTGATGGAGAAACCAAGTATCTTTCCATTTTGCTATTCTTAGGCTCTCACCAATGTCTTCACCTGGGACCACAGGACAGACTTCCACAATTCTAGGTGTCACATGTTGACATTCTGTCTGGTCAAAAACAGTAAGTGCTCCCCTCGTGTGTTTTCATTAAAGAGAAAATCTGTCTCTTGAAGCCTGCCAAACTTCCCATACATGAACCAGAATTCTGTCCCATTTTCATCACTGAGTCAAGCACTGGGATGGGAAATGAAACAATGATAATAAGTTAAGATGAATTATGAATTCTCCCACCAGGAATGGGACCAACTCGACTAAATTTTATTCTGCCAGTTGACTAAATAAAGATGTCACTGTTGAAATACCCACTAATTTAACTTAAATTCCCACTTTGTATCTTATGAACTTCTTAATTTTATGCAATTACTTAACCTCTTTTGAGAAGATAGATATGGTTGCAAATATAGAATACATACAAATACAAATACAGATACAATATGTTTTAAAATAAGTCTGTGTTGTCAGAAATATAGACATTTATTTGAAAGTACCTAGCACAGAGCCTGATATATGGTAGAAGCCAATCAATATTATTTAATGTGTTTCTTTCATCTCTAGGCCCTTCTTCTTTCTACAACCAAGGCCTGGTAACTTTCCAAGGAGTATGGCCTAAATTTGATTCTCTCTTCAAAAGTCTCAAATTGAAAAAGTCAAACTTTTCAGTCTTTTTTACAAAGCCTTTTAAACTCTGTACTTAAATATTTCATTCTACTATGCTAAATATCAGGGCTGCCAAATATTAATTTATTTGAACAGTGGATCACACACTTGATTCGCCCCACTATATACACACATTATATTAAATTCTGTAACTCAAACCAGTATTTAAACCCCATCACTTAACTTTAAGAAAGGAAAAAAAAAAATAAACAAAACGAGCCCTTAGTTGGATATAAAGGTTTCTTGTAACCTGTCTCTACATTTTATCTTATCCTCTCACATTCCAGACATATATATTTAAGCTTCAATCACACTACATCAGTTGTCCACTGTGCTTTCCGTGATAATTTCCAGCCTCTTTGAATCTGTTGTTGCAGGTTCTTCTGTCTATAACACTCTCCCCACAATTCTTCATTTGATTAATTTTTCATCTGTGAGACTCATTTCAGAAAACACCTCCCTCCAGAAATCTTTCTAACCTCCAGGTTTGAGTAAATATACCTGTTTTTTCATTCCAGAGCACCTTCTGCTTATCATTTATCATTAAATATTGAATGCAGTTATTTTTGCATTTGCCTTCTTCAATAGAATCTTTATGTTAATTATATCAGATATGTTCCTGACACACTTTCTGGTACAGAAGAAACCAAATGTAGTTTGAATTAAATAAAATAAATTTGTATTGTATATTCGGTACTTTGAAATGGAACACTAAAGACAAAGTACCTTGAATAAATGTGAAAATTAAAAAAAAAAAAAACCATTAAAAATTTTTCACCTAAAAGGGTTCTGATATAAAAAATATAATAACATTCCCCAAACACTTACCATGAACTTGTTACGCTAAATGCTTTTTACATATTTCCCCATATAATCATCCAAACAGACTGGAAAGTAGAAGTGTTTTCCCAATTTTAAAGATGAGAATACTAAGGAACAGAGAAGTTAACTTTCCAAGATCACACTGCTATGAAGTCCCAAACTTTAAACTTTAATTCAGGTTTTTTGTCCCTAAAGTTCATATTTTAGTTATACTACTCGAGAACAGAGACCATTCATTCTCCATATATTACCGTATTTGTAACCCATTCTTAACTTGAAATGATCTCAAAAAACTCCAAGACAACTAAACTTTACAGGGAAAAAAAAAATCACTTAAGCAGACATTAGAAGATAACAGCGTTTCATTACAACTTTTTTCTGCCTTTCTTTAAATTCATGTTTGTTCACCATCAGCAGCACCTGTGCTCATCTAGTGCACTGAAATTGTTAGAACATGCTTTGCTTCACTGTGATAAAACCTCCTAAAAGAGTTATTGAAACATATTTCCTTAAACAAAATTCCCAATTTTTCTTATTATAAGATAGTACTATCCTCTTCTTTCTTAAAGTAGAATGTTAAAGATTACATTTGTTACAATAAAAGGTGCTAAAAAGCAGATACATTTTTTAAAGTTTTATTGTTTAAATATTATCTTTTTTATAATGATTTTCATCATTATTCAAATATATCAGTTTCCATACAGACCCACAAAATATTATATACCTACACCAAATCTAGTAAAATGTGTTAAAAATAAATTCATTATGTCATTCAGAAATAACCTGAAGCAAAACGGAAAAAAACAAAAAAAACAATGGAACAGGAAAAAAAGCAATGGCATTAATTAACTCTAATGTCGATCACTACAAATATTTCACTAATATTAGAATACAGCTTCCAATGTAAGGGAGAGAAACTGTGAAGATATTTAAGAGTACATAATATTTAATTCAAGATGTATTAGTAAACATTCACTGATTTATACAGATGCGTAATTTTTAAAATATAAAATGATAAAAAAGAAAAAACTGCAACGTCAGAAATATCAAAATTTGAGCCTGTATGAAGAAAAGAAAAACAAACGCCTTTGGACATGTGCGTATAAGGCTCAGAGCTTTCACTCCATACTGAAAACAGAGGTTTTCTATGGTAAAAAATATTAAGTGATACAAAAACATTTCCAATATCATTTATCACTACTCAATGTCTGCTACATATTGGGTAATCCATTTGGGAGTAAATTATTAAAGTTAGCACTATTATGTGCGATGGGTTAAAGTTTTCTTAAATGTTTAATTTTCACCTAAGTAGTGAAATTAAATACTAATTGTATGTTGAAGTTAAATAATTTGGGGGAAAAAAAGAAAGAAAAATAGTTTTTATTTTCTTCTGGACATTGATTTTTAAAAACTGATTATAAATTTAGAAAATATAAACATATGTTTTAATAGAAACTCATGAATTCATGCTGTCATATATAATACTTGAAAATCATTTAAAATTTAATGTAATTTAAAGAAGGAGATAAAGTTATAGTTAATTCACAATATGCATAACTCAAGAATATTCCCAGGCACTAACATTATAATAGAGGTATCGTATATATCTTAATATAAAGATGAAAAATAAATGTTTAGTTAATATATTGATATTCAAAGTATTCATTGATATTTATATTGCTATTTAGGAAATCTACTAAAGAAAATCTAAAATGTTGAAAAATAAATAATTTCTTTAAATAAATACATTTTAAATGGCTAGCAAGAGAACAAATCAGTAAAAACTTTCTTCAGAGCAATGATGTGATAAATATAAACAATATAGTTTTTCTTAATTTTTGATCATGTATAAATTTATTCTGAAAAAAAATAATCACAAGTATGTATAAAGATTTAACTAAAGGATATTCTCTGAAATTTGTTTTTAACAAGAAAACAGTTAAAATAGACCAAAAAAAAGTAAAGGCCAACATAAGGGAATTGAGCAGATAAATTGTTTACGAATAATAAAAAAATGTGCACTAAACATGTTGGTATAAATAAGAATTCCAGGTATGAAAATATGTACAAGGTATAAAATCAAAAACCTGGTTTGAAACAGAACAGGAAATGCAACACCATATTTGTAAAAATCATGCACACACACAGATACTACATACACTCACTTGCATATTAAAAGGCATTTATCATACTGCACAATTTATTAGTATAAAACATTAGTAGTGGCTATTTCTAAGTGGTGAGATTACAAGTGATATCTTCCTCATTTTTGCATATATTAATTTTTCTGAATATAATAATAATAATAAAGTTATATTTTAAAGGTACAAAAGAGAATGTAGTATATGAACTGCCTATTGGTCTATTTCTCCTCTAATTGTATAGTTGTAGGGTAACAGAATAATGTCCGACAACATGAGTTCCAGTCTTTTCCACTGACTGGCCATCTATTCTTAGGCAAATCACTTCTCTGAGTCTTAAATTTCTTTTCTGTAAAATAACTGGAAAAATCATCTTTTTAAGAACTCTTCCTGAAAACAATTTCAAGTCTCATATATATTAGAAAGAGCAAACATTAAAATGTATTAATATGGTAATAACCAAAAGAGTATGCCACCTCAGTATTTATGTGTTTACTTATAAAATCACACAGAAAAGTCGAATACCTCAAGTGTTGTTGTTACTGATGTTCTTTTGTGGATGGTAAATATATTAAATCCTATAGTTCTGACTTTCTATATAAATTGAAATAATCTAATTGTGGAGCCAGGGCCAAATATCCTAGGTCTTTGTCTTTGTACATCAAGCTGTCTGATCCCACCACTGTGCAATGCCTGTTAGGTGTTGGACAAATGAATGGCTAGGAAGAATGTATAAATAAGTACAATGGACTGAATCCCACTGAACTATTTTTGCATGACTTCCATAAATTTCAATATGAAATCAGTCTGAGCAAGGCTTTAATTTTAGGCCCACAATCACTGCAAATTTTTCTATATCCTCTGTATAGCATCTGTTGAAAGTCTTTAAATAGCAACATTTAATGAATCATAACTGAAAATTCAAAATTAACACCTTTAAAATTTTTCATTAAGAATTTAAAGGTCCTAGTTTTAAGTCTGTTCTACAGTGTATGGTTTATTTTTCCTTTATTAAACATGTCAATGTTTATAATTAATGTAATTTTTTTAGGGAAAGTAGAGGACAATGAGAAGAGGATATTGATTGTCATGTCTTGAATTAGAAAAGCTTTAAAAACCCTTGTCCAAAAACTATATTATCATTGTATCATTATGTTCAATTGATTAAAACTTTTCAGTACAATATTTTGCCTATTGATAAAAGTTAACAGAAAAATACATAGAATTCAAATAGCTTGTTTACTATATACCTACTACACCATTATTATCAATGACTATCTGAATGCTTCAGAATACAAGGGATTATTTGCAGTGGTAAAATCAATGTAATAAAATAGTCAGTGTAAACTCTCCCTTGTTAGCATGAGAGTGACTGCAATCCAAGGTCGGTTCTTTTCTTTCATTCTCTGCTTTCTTCTCTCTCCAGCCATGGAAATAGAGCTCAGTTATTTCTGCATGGGTGCAAGGTGAATGAGGCTGTCACTTCTCCTTGCAGTGCTATTTATTACAGGTCACTGACATAATGCAGCTATTTTTTTAAATAAAAAAAAATGTTATATGGCATTATCTCACTTACTCGGGTATTTGAAAGGAATGTGCAGAGTGTTATTTATTTATACAGAAATCTGCCAAGCGAGAGGCATCATCTTGCTTTGAGGGGCCTCCTGCTGGAAAACTGAACAACCCTGTTATTATAAGAATTAAAATACTGCACACTGTATTAAAGAAAACATCATACAATCCTACATTTTGAAGCTATTTCGATTTTCAACCTGTGCAAATACATTATTCCAATAGAACAAAACTTAGAAAATGTCAAAGTGTATCACTAATTGAGAATATTTATGTAGTTTTTGTTGTTCTCAGCTATGAGATGTACACATTTTATATACTTTATGCAGTCTTTGGTGACAATATCACGAACTTACTTTGACCATAAATCAGTCTAATACAGTAATAAATTAATTGATAAAGAATTCATTTTCTAGGTAAGTACCTCTGTTTGCAGTTTTCCAGGGAAAGAGAGAAGCCATCCCTAGAAAAAGTCTTAGAAAAAGTAATTCTAATCACAGTCTCTGATTTCAACCAAAGATATGACACCAATTAGTTTTTCCTCAATAATGCTCTCACTGCAATTTATATTCAAGAATAAATGTTATTTTTCAATTACAAATCATATAATTTCATCTCAGAATTTCCCAAGACCCACCTAAAAATCTTGAGAAATATGTAGATATTTAATACTGTCGGGGCATTTAAATATACTTCAGCATTTACATACTTACAAAAACTACAGATCATAAGAAAATGCTCTAAGAAAACACTAGTGATGCATGAACCACTAAGAATCAAAATATTTATGTAAAACTCTACCATTTGGGGCATTATAAAGGCCTGCTAGGTACAATTTTGATCCTTGTTGTGAAGTCCACTTTTACATAATAATTTCTAAAAACAGTTTGGAGAATTGAAAGCTCAAGTCATTAAATGAACTTGTTCACAGTGGAAATACAGGAATAAGACTGGCAGAAAGGGATAAGTACTATGCTGAGGTGATACCTGCTACTCTAGACTCTAACTCCTGCAGGAGAAGCAGTGATCAGGGAGAAGGCTGGGGAGGGGGGTGAATGTAAGGTCTTAGGACATGAATAGTTCCATGTTAGGGAATAATCCCAGAGAAGATTTTCCTAAATCCTGGGACTATTCCAGTCAAAAGGGACAGCTGTTTATAACCTCCTCTGACATAGTTATTTGGGACTACCACTGCTTCATTTTTGCGTGTTCCCAGAATCGTATGTACTAGTGTTCCTAACCAAGATTTCCAGTCAATAAAAATGAAATACCTATAAAACCTAGACTACTTTTTTAAATGTCATTTCTCAAAGTGCTAATAAATCCAGAGAAGCTTGCTATCCTTCTTTGCAATATAATGAAGCATAGATCATTCATTTCAGATTTTTAAGTAAATTCTACTGAATTGAAATAATTTAAAATCTTATCATTTAAAATATAAGAATTATGATTTAAACTGATGTTTAGTTTTATGTAATGTAGGTATATCAAAATTTGACCAAACAATTCACATAACTTCTCAACTCTCTTTTTAGAAAAACTACAAATCATAATCTTTTTCGAGTCTATTGATAGTGATAGTGGCCTTGGTGATATTAAAGCTACTACATGAAATGATAAAGGATAAATTAAATGGCTATTGGAAATTGACCTCACTAAAATCTGAGGAAAATAATTCATTTTAAAAATCAATAATTTTCCGCTTTTAAGCTATATTCATTCCAGACAGATATTTCCACAGACAATCCACTTGAGTACATTTGCAGAAACTAAATAAGGGTACAAACAAAATAATTTGAAATAAGTTAAAAATTCAAAGAGCTCCACACAGATTAAGACTATATATCAAATCACTACTAACGAAAATAAGGGACAATGAAAAACATGGCAAACTGCTCTAAATTTACAAGTAGAAAAGAGAAAAATTGTTTTGATTTTTGGTGGGAGGTGTTGGGGTGGGGTGTTAATTCCCAGATACATGGCACCTAATGAATACTATGGTACTTTAAGGTCAAAATTAGTACCAAAACTGACAGAAACTGGATGCCCTTTACTAAAAGGAAAGGCACTCTCTAGACTGGTTTTTAAGTAGGATAGTGACTGGCATGAAAGATTAAGATTGCTTTGTAAGAATAGAATGAATTGGTTCCTGATTCATGGATGCAATTAGACCCACTCAGGGGTGGAGAACAACAGGATCTAAAACAAAAGCCAGCATGGAGTGAGATAAAGGAAAGAGAGACTGTCTGAATGTTATGTGGTGGCCATTTCATCTCTAGCAGTCTAATTTACCCTGTTCAATATCCCTGCTTCTCTCATAAACTCAGCATATTGTCTTTCTTTAAACTCAAACCTTGAATGTTAATTACTCTCATTTCCATTACCTCACCACCGTCATTGTAGAATAGGACTAATTCAAATTACACCACCAAGTACCTGGTTAAAGGTTACCATAGTAACAACTATTGTCATTTATAGAATACATTCATAAATTTGCTCATGGAATCATCATTTAAAGTATATCAGGACATCTTAATTAGATAAATATAGATAAATATATTTTTAAATGTCTTTTTATTTAAGATGGAGATGACACTTTTGTCCTCTAAATTTGTAATCAACCATAGGTTAAAGAAAATGTCATATTAATGATAAATAATAACGAAACCAATGGAGGAAAAGCAGTGGTGTGGACTTGGACTATGGTTCAGTATTCCAGGTTATCGGTTTGCATTTAAGTAAAAAGTATTGTTGTAGCTGCATGAAATCCGGATCTCAAAGATCAGATTTTTTTTTTTTCTCAAAGATCTCAAAGCATCTACAGAATAAATTTAAAATTTAAGAAAGTGTTAGTATGTGACAATTATTTTGTTTGGTTACTATCATCACATCTAAAATTTTTAGTAATTCATGTGCTACATTAAAAGGTCTTTATTTCAAGGGTATAAATCATAGTTTTCCCCAGAAACTCTGAATGAAACGTAATCACACATCCCCACTGCCCACGCTATTCTGAAGCACCACCTGTCAACAGAATAAGATAATGGCCTGTGATGGAGCTTGTGAACTAAATTACTACCTACTTCTTAGTCTAAAGGTAACAGACTAAATCTTTAAAATGTTTATTTATTTTATTTGCCAAAATGAGCAATTCATAGTATCCTTGAAAGTTTCCAGATTGGTACAATGGAGAAGTAACTATTCTCTTAATCTACCTCACTGGCTGTAGAAAGTTAGTTTCTTGCCAGCAGTTAACTTTAGAAGAGCAAAAATTGCCCTTTCCATTAGTAATACTGTTTTTAGGCATGTAAGGTTCTGAGGTGTTCCAATGTGAGTGAGTGAGCACTACTGGCATACCTCAGCAAACTAAAAACTTTATGATGATATGCATAAACTTTGTCTGATTCCTTACTTATCTAAATAAATGTGTTAAAACCATGACACAGGGAAAGCATTTAATAATCACAATTTCCAGATGATCTTCCACGTGGCAAAATCTGTTCAGCATTTGTGTATAGATCATGATGTTTCTTCTCTAGGATGCAGAAATATTTCCAAAAAACACATTTGGCCATACATTATATTAGTTATGCCCTATCTTGAAAACCTTAAATGCCTATAAAATGTAACATAAAAACTTATCTCATGAATTTGATTAAAAACCATTTTCTCTTGAAGTCACTTTTAAAAACAATAAGGAAAAAAGGACAGAAGATTTGAGTTTGCCAGGTAAACATAAATCTTCGGAACAAAACTGTCTCTCTAAGCATTTTTTTTTAATACCAAACCTATAAAAACAGAATATGAAGGAAAAATGATTTGAGAAAACTGCCCCTCAGAGAGAGCCAGGCTCTTCCCTAAATAGCCGACTTACGATACTCACGCCAGACCACACATACAATGATTCTACAAACCAATTTTGTATCGTCTGTTTATAAATTTAGGACACAGAACATCAGATTGTGAAAAAGGGAAGTCCATGGTCTTCTTACACTTAACATTTTGTAACTTTAAATTTATGATTCCTTTTTTTGCTTTTAACTGTCTTAGTTATTACACTACTACTACTAGTACTCTACTACTATTACTACTGCTGCTGCTGTTGCTACTACTATTGTACACATATTATTAACATTTATTGAGCATTTTCTATGTGATTGACAGTTTTACATATACTATCTCATTTAATCCTCACAACTATGAAGTTCTTATTAGTATTAGACCTCAGCATTAGATAAGAAAACTGAATCTTAAAAAGATTGAGTAATTAACTCATCTTTACATGGTTAGGACTCAAACTTGGGTTATTTAATTCTTAACTCTAACTTCTACAACTCTTTGCAATATTTACTTAATATTACCCATTTTAAAAGCTGACTAAACAGGTTACTGTATTTGAAGTATTCTAAGTGTACCGAAATTATAATGTGGCAATAGAAAATTAGCATATATTGGTAATATACTTCATCCTGTTTCCAAGTTTGGCATATCGACATATATATCTGGTTATTAATAATTATTATGGACATCAAATAATTGTTAAGGGCCTAAAATAGTTAATAAACTAATCTATATTATTAACATCCTTCTTAGAAGTTTTAGTTTATTTTTGCATAGAAAATATTAATATTTGGACCATATGAAATTACTAGGAGTTTGAACATCGTTGATTAGCCACCTGCACAGGTGTGTGCCATTTGATAAATAATTTAATCCTTCTAAGCTTCTACTTCCTTGCCTATGAGGACAGTAGGCTCCATGTCGTGAAGCCTAGGTGAGATACTGTACCACAGTGTCTTTTGCACGTTTTCTGACACCGTAGGCCTTTAATAAATGTTAGATATTATGGTCTCTTGGCTTTTTCTCAAATGAAGGGTTGATTTGTGTTTTTATAGAAATTTATGCTTAAGTCTAAAGTATAACCCAAAATAGCCAAGTAGATTATTAGAATATTGCCTCTGCTGAGAAAGGGCTCTGTGATCTTGGTCAATTATGTAATTCTGGGTTTCAGTTACTGTATCTAAAAAATGGAGTTAATATCACCTACCATTCAGGTTTCAGGGAAGTAGTGCATAAAATCAGCGGCACAGTCACAGTGCTTGGTGAAGAGGAGGCATTAACATGGATGGAGACTGCAGACGTTGAAGAGTGGTTGTAATCAGAAGACTTAAGACAGAAAGTACATATGACATAAACGTAGCTTTCACACCAGGAAAACCTAATATTCAAATAGCCATAAAAGAAAAAAGCAAAAGACAGTATTTGGTGCATCTTTCAGTGTGTGTCTAAAAAAAATAGTACAAGAGGTTGAAATGGTAAAAGCATCGAAGTAAAATCTCTCCAAAACTAACTAATAAAGAGCTACTTTATCTTTAACGAAGTGTGGTGTACTTATGTGCCTTCATCTTTTTGTCTCCTTTTGATGTTCAGTTCCTTTAGGAAAGCACTTCTCTTTTGCCGTTTCTTAATAACTTACCTTCGGCTCACAACTGGAGGCCTAGATTTCCAATTTCCTGCTCAATGTCCCTATCTGCTTCCATATTTCTTCCTCTGGTTGAGTTAAACCCAGTTGGATAAATACTTGCTGGGACAACCCAGGAGCACAATGAAATACATACATTTTTAAGCTTATATACTTTTATTCTACATTGCCTGGTTTTTAAAATTGAGAATGATTTATTTGTGATAGTATGCTGGATTAGCGCTATGAATGTCTAATATAAAAACTGCTGAGAAAAATAGGAACAACTTATTTTATATTTAACATAAACAATCTTTAAAAGACCCTTCACGAATCCACGGATCTACAAAGAGAAGCTACGATGGTAAAACGCATTTGGGTGGGAATCCCAGCCACAGAGACATGAAGCTTGTGTTGCATTGCCTGTTTGTTGGACCCCCGGAAAGGATATTTTGGCATGGTGTGCCTGTGACAGACTCTCGGGGTGGGAAGAGCCCTCGGAAGTCATGGAACCCAATCCCTGTCCCCAACATCACTGACCAGTTGTTCCTCAGCTGCCTCATTCATTCCTTATCACAGAAGAGGTTAGATCAGAGCCTACCACCCCACATATGAAGGAGCTCACTACCTCCTAGAACAGACCAGTCCAACTTTGGAAAGCTCTAACTGTGATAAACTCCTGGACGGTGTTCAACTGAAATCTGACGCCTCACAATTTTAAACAGCTGTCAATGTTTCTGTTCTCCAAGGCTACACAGAACAGTGCTAATCCCTCTTGTATGTAACAGCCCTTCAACTTTTGCAGATAGTTATCATGCCCCCTTCACAAGCCTCCTCTTTTGCACGGTGGCATCTCCTTCTTTCCTTAGTTATTCTTCAAATGAAGTGGTACTCCATTACTCTGTTGGAATAGTTTTCTTTGGAAAAAAAAAAATCACATGTCCAAATACTAGTAAGCAAGAGTATCATAATTAAACTTATATCAGAATTTCTATCACAATATCACATTTTAATTGGGCAAAAAAAAAAAAAAAGAAAAAGTGGTAAGTCAGACGAATTAGTCTCCTTAATCACCACAAATGGAAATAGTATGTATGGTGCCTTCAAGGGATAGCCTCATATCTTATGTGATGTGATACACCTGTGGGGCAGCTGACACCTCGCCAGGTAACTGTTCATTCTGATTTATAATATAAGCATGCAGCCTGGTTATTAACACATATATTATGGCAATCACAGGTTCTAACTGTGATTCTTCAGCTGCTCAATTAGTAGACACATAATGACACACCAGTGTCCACACCCACTTTCAGGAAAATTCATAGCATCTGCATTATTTAAGTCATTTGGCCGGCCTCACTCATTTGAATTTACTCCTAGGATAATTCAATCTGCGGACCAGACATTCTTTCTATCATTTTTAAGCCACTTCTTTTCAAACCTCAAGGAAATAAAAAAGCACCTATGCTGTGATGCATAATTTAGAAAAAATGCTTTCTTCAAACTGGCTAATACTTAATTGTGGTGAAGTTAGTATGATACTATTCATACTCCTATTTAAAATATGACAAAATTTTTATTATGTGTAAGGGTAACAGTCAAAGTTATTCAGTGACTATAATGGCAAAAGCACATCAGATGGATCACAGAATATGCCAAAGCAGAGATCTGAAGGTCCATAACTGAGCCAGGTATTAATTCTTTCGTTGTTTGACCAATGAAAGTCTGAGGAAAAAGTGCCAGGGAGTTATCTGGGAAAGTAATGTGATAACAATATATTTGAATATTTTAACAGTAAGTAAAATTATAAGAAACTTAGAACTTGAATGTTAATCCTGGTAACAGAATATACTTTGTTGCTCATACTCATACACAACAGTTTACAGGGTTTTAAAAATACCAAACAAAAGTCTCCACATACTTAATAGAAATAAAAAATAAATACTGAAGTTATATTTCATATATCTGAGTCGGAAGCATTAGAAAACATTTGATCTTGATTCGGTATAAAATCAAAGATGTCTTTAGTTTAAAACCTTCTTGTGATATATCGGTACATATACAATTATTACAGACTTTAATCAAGAGAGCAGCTGTCTGAAAAAAATTAACCTTGAAATAACCACTGGAAATATGATGAGATGAACAATCCATGAATATGAGAATTATTCTCTATAGTGAGCTTGATTATGGGCTATGTAGTCTTGAGCCATGACAGAGCTCTAACAGACATGTAATAGCATTATGAACTTTTCAGACACTTTACAATTTACTATGCTAGAAAATACTTTTAGAAATGTTCCTTGAGATATTCCCAAATACGGATATTATTATACAAATTCTTGGCTTTTTCTAGATTTACGTTTCCATTAAGTGTTATATGTTCTATGACCAATTTTTCTATACAAGTTAGCCTCATTTAGAAATTTCCCTAAAATTTCTCAAAAATTTTAGATGATGGCACTTTTTTACAAAGACCAAGGTCTGTGTTTTTGGTTTGTTTCTTTTATAGACACTTTCTGATAATTATAGTGGATTCCACCCTGTTGCTTTTCTACAAATGAATGACTAGTTCCAGAATACGAGTCTAACTACATGCCATATTCAAATCACAAAATTACCATAAAATAATAGGACTTCTGATTTACTCACAAGTAGTCAAAATCCTTAAATACCAAAAGTTCACTATCTATGCCCTTGAAAGAAAGATATTTTGGATGTTTTGACATATTTATTTTCTGCAGGCCTGGAATAACTGAAATGTTTTTGTTTTTCCTTTTTCCTCATTAATAAATCTACCTTCACAGTGCTCATCCTGCCAGTGAGAAATATGGTACTTACTGAAATTTATTTTTATGTAGCCTATAAATATTGAGTGAAAGCTGTTAAACTGTGGAAGACAAACTTCATCTGTACCTTTGAAAGAGTGACGGAGTCAGTTTGTAGGAGTGCAATAGCACGTATCAGATCTAAATTTGCTAAACGAAATTAGCTGCGTGCCATTCTGTTTGTCTTATCTCTTTCTCTGGCTCATGGTGTGCTAATTCTAGCCACAAGCAATATAGAAAGTACAGAAAAAATAATGAATGTCCCTTTCACCAACAGTTGCAGAAAATGTTTCTTCTATTTCAATTTATCTCAAAGCTTTTTATACTTTCAAATTTCATCCTGTACTTAAAAAAAAAAAAAAGAAAAAAAAAAGGCCACTAAAGAATTACAGCTGAATACCAATTATTTCAGTTTCCATTAATTCTAAGTACATTTTTAGAGGTTTCGCTATATCACCAGGGACAATGGGGCTGCTAAATTTGAAGTTAAAACGACTGGGAAACATTATTAACTGTTTAACTCATATATTTACACAGTAAAAGTGTGACTCAAAATATACATTATTTTATCATTACTTAAATGTGTTAATATATTAGTTACAATATTAATAAATATCTGAGCCAAGTACTGATGTTAATTTAGATGTATTGTTTGATTTATAGCTAGTAAAAATGTTTATTGTAGTTAAAATGGTGACGTGTAGTTTAGCCAGAAAGTAAGTCAAAGATAGATTTTTTTATCTGTACTAAATAACAAATTATTAAAAATTGAATGAGTTCTCTTTCAGGGGGTAGGACCTTATTAATATAGCCTTTAAGTACCCAAATTGGCAAGATTCCTTCAAATCATACTCAATCATTATAAACTGCATATGAGATAGTATTATATCACCCATTTTAGAATATGTCAAGAAAATAAACATATACCTGGATTGGTCATGTTCATATTTAGAAAAAGTCTGAAAATTATTTTTATATAGTACATTATTTTATCCAAATATATACTGAGGTGCTTCACATGTGATTTTTACATTATATGGTGAGTTTTTATTCTCGAAGCAACACATTCTTCTATATTAATAATGGACACTAACCACATACAATAGAAAAAAAAACAATTAAAATCACATAATGAAACCCAAAATTCATAATACAAGGGGATTTTACTTCCTAAATGTATAATTTTAAACACAGGTAGATTTACCATAAAGTTTTTTTTTTTTAAAGGATTAACTTCAGAGCCCCTCACTTGTACTGGTGCCTACCAAGCCTCGGTACTTATATTTCTATTTCTGTATTGCTTATAAAGAGGTTAGCCAAATTATATAAATGCTTGTCTCAAAAACTTGGATATGCCTCTGCTCTGAAGTCTTCTCAAAAAGACAAGGCTTATATGATTGTTTCCTTAACATACACAGGACAAAGAAAGAACTCTGAAGAATATAATGGAGGAGGAGAAACACAGAGCAATTAAAGAAGGTATCCTTAAATGATATTTTGGACAAGTTCTTTCGTGTGGCCACAGGGAAAGTAAAAAGTGCTGTTGACATAAAGGTGACAATAAAAGAAGGATTTGGTGTTCTACGCACCCCTTTCTTGCATAGTGGGGCAGGCAGAGTGGAGGGGCCACAACTTTGAGAGGTATCATTAGCTTATGTGAGTGGGAGAGGCATGCAAGAACCTGAGAAGGAGGAAGATCCAAATGTCTCTTGGGACAGGGCAGACAAGCAATTTGTACCAGACAGATGCCCAAGTCAGACTTCACCCAGACTTCACCCTTACCTACCACTGTTTTTTTCCTCTATTTCCCCATCTACAAAAAAAAAAAAAAAAAAAAAAAAAAAAAAAAAAAAAAGACGACGACAATCCCTGACTCAAACTTCTTCTTAGGTATTTGTAAAGGTAAATCGATCAGGAAAGTTCTAAACAAATTTCAAACAGAGGTCTGAATATCTCCATTGCCCAATTCTCTTATTAATGGATTACTCTGTAGACTGTCAAGTTCAAAAGTTATATTAACTCCTTCAGTCTTTATAAATTAAGGTATTGCAGTGACCTAGAAAGGTTGACAGTTTATCAGAATTGATAAACTGAGAAGAAATGTCAGGAAGAGCATTTTCACTGGTAGAATCTGACTCTATAAATACTATAATAGGGTTCACCAATTTTCAGAATGCAGAGCAAGTGAATCACCTCAAAGAGCAGCTAAAAGAATCCCACTTACTTTAGTTCAGTTATGTTTCAAATGCTTCCTTTATAGGATCCTTTTGAAATTGTAGGCCTATGTCTAGTTGTCTATTTTAAGATACTAAGAAGTCTTAGTTATAACTAAGTTATATTATCACATATATCTAGGAATAGAAATATGTCACATTCTGTTGAAACCTTTTCTTTATAAAATACTTATTAGCATTTCCCTGGAGGCAAACAGTCCTCCCAAGAGTTTGGAAAATCACTTAGTAACATATTTTTTTGTACTGTGTTTTACTGGTCTTATCTATCAGTCTTTAAAAGAAAAGGGAAGGTTTGGAATCTTGAGTTTCTTATATGCCCACCACAGTTCCTAACATGGCCTTAAATGCACTTACTGCTTAAACTGATTAGGTAGTCACCTTACAATGGCACATACAGATGATGTATTATAAAGATGTACATCTGAAACTTATATGATGTTATTAACCAATATTACTTTAATAAATTTAATTTAAAAAATTAAATAGTAGATAAGAAATCACAGTGTAACGGCCACATAAACGTGTGGACTAAAAAACACATGTTTAAGAATGGTATTCACATATATTTAACTCACCGAAAATAAAACCAACAGAAATGCTTTGTGCCGTATTATAAGCAGTTTCTAAAAATGGGAATGGGGACAAATGATACACTCTTGGAAACACTCCATTGAAAGACATACCCTAGGAAGCTTGGGAAAGCAACTACCAAAATTCCCAGGGTAAACATGCCTAATATCTAGTATTAAGAATTCTATGTTTTCAGAACGGCTTACTTTGTGCACTATATGGTTTAATTACAAATAATAACCATCTGTGAATGAGCTTAAAATTGTTTCAGCAAACATGTTTTACTCTCTTTTAAAAAATATTTTTGAAGAGTCTACTATGTATGTGGCACCACATCGGTCTCTTCAAGGGATGAAAACTCTTGCTCTTACAAAGTTAAAATGATAGTATGGTTTGAGATTAAACATCAGGTAAGTGGCATAGACAGGGTTATTCATAGTCTAGGATAGTCAGTGAAGGAAGATGCAATGAAGAGGTATGATTTCATATAGAACTAAAAAGTTTCAGCAGTTGGGATAGGTAAAGGCACCAAGTGAACCATGAGTCCCAGGGAAGAGGGGTTAGCAAAGGCCAAAACAACAAGCAAGGCACAGTCATGGAATACTGACTAGGTCAGCCTGGTTCTTTGACCACATCGGAAGAAACTCTTAAGACTTAATTAAAAAGGAAAGTGAAGACTATTTTTGGAGGCTTTGAACTTTATAATAGGAATCCAGTGAAGGCTTCTGACTGGCATGATAAAAGTATTATACTAGAAATGGTCATCTTTCAGTGACAAGAGGGAAGTCTCGGAGGTAAGAGGACACTGAACAAGAGGATCAGTAAAATAAATCTTGTAATATCCCTGCTTTGAGGATTTAAAGACTAGATGAGGTCAATAAAAATGTTAGGAAATGGGTTTTAATAAGCCAAGCAATCAAATTTCCTTAAAAAAAAAAACTTATTCAACTATTCTAATTCTAGACAAAACGATCAGATAAAAGGAATTCCTGAAAATGAGTGTATGTCTAAAAGATATATTATTTTATTGTTGTTCTTTATAGATCTCTATAAAAAGAAATTCATATTCTTTAAGACTACAGGGAAGAATAAGAAATTATGACCCAAAAAAAAGATTTCAGTAAAAGGAGGGTTCACTTAAAGCAAAATAGTCACTATTATCCATGACTTCAATTACATATCCCCCCGCAAATGTTAGGGACTCATCCTGAAATATAGACATACACAACTTATTACTCAAACTACAACCATAGTAGATATGGTCATAGAACTTGGAGAATCCACTGCCATTTTTTCCAGTCCTAACCAGCCATGAGATATCCTCAGCAGACCACAGATGACCAACAGATGCATCTTTTTGAAAGCAGGTTTACAATCCCAACTCGTATCCTCAAGGCTTAAAACCTGGATATCTACCTATACCAGATGTATGTGGGACCCGGCATAAGTAAAGATCAGAAGAGTAGTAAAGATGTAATAGATGAAACTGATTATTTACAAGTCTGATCTTTTTGGAAAAAAAAAATGTTTATTTCATCATTTATTTTTTCTCTTTAAACAACTTTCGACTGTTCCAAATGAAATGCGTATGTGTGCATGCACACGCGTGCACATGTACAGATTCATACAGCCTTGATTCCTATTACGTTAACTTTCTGAATTCAGTAACCAAAACTTACATATTCTTATTGGTGTTTAGCGTGCTTCAGTAACCCCTACAATATTGGCAATAATGTGATTAACAATAATGATACTGACCTACCTCTACCTCTCAAGGGAGATTTAATGATATTACACCGGAAATTTCGGAGCATCTATGTTAATGTTTTACGGGGGGTCCATTTTCATCTCAAATTCCTAACAGGAAGTGACTCTTCCTGCCAAAACAAGTATAAAACCTCCCTTTTGTCACTATGGCCTATCGGAATGCTGATCATGTCCAACAAAGCTCTGGCATTTGAGGGAAGTCAACTATAACCAGAGAGAGTTAAGGTTAAATGAAACAACACTGCAAACCCACAAGGCCCAGAGGCAGCATCTTGCAGAAGCCAACTAGGAGGGGGGCAAATATATCATAGAAATAAATTTATAAAGTCTTAGTATTTAAAGCTTAGCTTACGCACTTGTGCAAAGAATACAACTGTGTTCTTAGTAGGGGTCTAAAGAAAAAAGAGGACCCATCAAAGACAGTGTAAAAAATAAATAACCTTGGGTCCAGGGATTGGCACCGATGAATCGAAAGTATTCCCATGGATTTGCTAGTTAAGGATCCCCACTAACTAGTTGGTGATGAGGGACTCACTGTTTATCCTTTATAATCCATTTTTTTACCCATGCATATCACTTAATACAGAAAGGAGAAATAACCATTCTCTACTTATTAGTCATCATTATAAAGTCTCACATTAAAGAAACTTTTGTAGGTGCTATTATTCACAGAATCTAGTGTGGACAACTCTTATCTGACTTTTAGGGTCACAATTCTATGTCCAGAATAGGCCCCGCCAAGCAAAACAGATCCTCTTACAGAACTATGTTTTAACGAAGTTGTTTTTATTTCTTTAATCTTAATGTGCTGTAAATTATAATGCAATCAATGATTACTTCTTAAATATAAAGATGATGATGATCCCACAGTCGTCTCCTTGAAAAGAACTTCACAGTCTGATAATTAGGCCCATAGTTCCAGTCCATTTGTTTTAATTTCAATTTTGTAATTCTCTTTTAAAACAGCACAACCTTGTATTTTATTCTTTTAAGTGTCTGCAGCTCTTCAAGTATTTCTATATATGTTAACAAAAATGATATTGGTGTCAGGATCTGCCAACTAATATCACCTAAACTTCCCACGTTCCCAGTTTATCACTTAAGAAGGAGAGGCTAGAACTAGATCACTTGTTCCTAAGTAGTGCTAGGTTTCTGTGAAGCCAGCACAGGGGAGGGAGGCAAGAGTAGGAGAGTGGGGAGACTACCATCAGGGGGCACAAAGCTGGCGTCTCCCTGCCGTTTTACAAATGCAGCTCTTTCCCCTTTTACCTGCTTAAGATACAGGGCTACACACATGAATTCACTTGAAAAAAAAAAAAGAGGCCCACTTAAACAAATAATTGAAAACCAATGGATTTATTTTTCTAAAAAGTCTCGTCATCCCTTTTCTAACTAAATTATTTTTAAAAATGCATGTTAATTGTTTAGGTATCACTTTTAGCTACACTGATAGAGATGAGGAAATTGAGACACAGAGCAAGAAGTCTAACCCAAGATTACGTAGAAAATAACTGTATGACCAGAATTCTCTTTTTATCCTGGTGCTTTGTTCTGTAGCATGCACGTCAAGGCTACTGCTGCACTATCTACAGCTGAGGCACACACCATTCCCATTAAATTCTATGTGGCTGCTGCCCCCTGGAGTTGTGCAAAGCAACAAGCCTACAGAGTAATCACTTATTCAAAATGGAAAAAATATATATATATAAACAATTACTGCACATTTAAAAAAAGCATTTTAGAATTAGGCCCAAAAGAATCAATTTAATTCACCTCTGTCATAAAAGGGAAGCAGTTTTCTTCCCTCTTGAAAAATACAAATAAAAACTACTGTTTTAAGTGTCATATATAAAAACCAAGAAAGTGGCTTTAAAGCTTTGATTAAAGCATTGGAATAATAGATCCATTTCTTTAGAAAACATGTCAGAATTATCAACAGCTCAGAAAAAGAGAAAAAGTCATATACAATGAAATCTAAAGAGACCATAGAGCAATTCTGAAAAATAATGTTTTGGGGGAAATGACCTTCAATACAAAGGCTTTAGAGATAATAACCTCTTTATTTCATTTAGACAGGTGCTCTTGAAACAGAGATGGCCTGCTAGGAAGTTTACCTTGTTTATTAACATATATGCACATGTTTTAAAAATATCAATTAACTTGTTATTGGAATACATCTCAATAGCACAGAACACTTTAAAACACATTTTTCAGAAAACTGCTTCACAGCAGAGAAATAGAGAATACAAGACGTCACAACATGCATGTCCCCCCAGGACACACAAGCCAAGTCACAATGACATGGAGTGAGTTGCTCCAAGTATTAAGAAGAAAATAGAGGAACTATCCCTACAGTGTAGAAATCCTGATTTAAATCACTTGGCTATGTCCTGCACCACACTTAACACAAAAATAGGCAGTTAAAATCTTCAAATTATACAGAATAGATGCAGTTTCAGGAAACACTATTTAGGATCTTTTACTTTTAAGAAAAGGAAAAGTAAAGATTGTCATTTTAAACTGTAAACTCCAATCACTAGCTGTATTAGAAAGTATGAAATGTAAGGTTTTGCTCTAACTTCCCAACATTTATAACAATTAGGAAATGAGTATTAGATAAAAGATGCACTTTGGTTCCATGTGGCCAAATACAACATAGCAGAATATTTCTAAAATGATATTATCTGAAGAGGAGTCTATATATGATTAAACTGTAGCCTGCACAACATACTCAGTAGGTTATTGTAAAAGATAACAATGCAATATATTTGACTAGTTTTGTGGAATAGCTAGCTGTTAGCTTGAACATGTATAAGCTAATTCATTGTAAATATTAGCATCTCTAGGAAGCTCTAGCTCTCAAAAAGGGTGAAATTAAACAGAGTAAGGGCCAACAAGTTTGCAGGTAACAGATCATCTTTTCTGATGTTCATTGAACATTGTTTATTTCATTTATTTTTTGGCACATACAAATTATACATGGATATCCAACAGAAGGAGACAGTCTAAAATAAAGCAAAAATATGTTGCTATTTTTAATGTTAAATTTCTTAGTAATTGGATTGAGATAAAAACGTCATCACTTTAAAGCACTACAATGTCTAAGGCACCCTAATTCAATTCATTGTCTAAAAGATGCACCTTACATAGTTATTAATCTCAAGATGGCTCTAATCATCACGCATCAGAGAATATTTAGAAAGAGTCCAATTCCCTGCATCTTTAGCATTTTTCAAATGGCAGTAGTCTACCTTCCTTCCTTGGTCAAGAGGGGGAAAGAGGGGAAAAGAAAGGGAGAAGGGGACTTCTCTGAAGAAAGATCTGGCCTTGGAGTCAGGGCTTCTGAATTGTGCTAGTGACTGTGGATCGATGCCTTTTTATTTTCTTTTCAGGAATAAATCTGAGCAATGGAATGGCTTGCGATTGTCCAGCCAACCAGCCATATCAGATTTATCAGAAAGAAAGAATAAAAACAGGCTCAGAGGACTCCTGCAGTGGCTGAGTGGCAGGTTGCTGGGAAAGACACACACAAAAAAGACTACTCAGTAGTGGGGGGAGGGGGGAGGAAATATATATTCATATATATACATATATGTGTGTGCGTATATATATATAAACTCAATAATAATAAGATGTTAAAAATAATCTATAGTAGTGGAAAGGGTGAACACATAAGACAGATGATAAATAGTACTTCTACTTAAGAACTAAAGGGATGAAAGCTCATGAATACTAAATGTTTGAATCCACTTTAAGGAGAAAATATGATTTTCTCTCAAATGAATGCAAACTCTAAAATTCAGTCAATGCAAACTTAACTGTGTTCTGGTTAGAGTAAAAAATGGGTAAATCTTCCATGAAGCACATGCCCTGGTAAATATTCTAATGTAATTTCTTAATTAAGACACATCTCCAGTGCCTAAATAAATAAATAAATAAATATATATAAATATATATATAATAAATATATATATATATAATATATATATATAAATATTTATATATATAAATATATATATAAAACAGTAAGTGCCTTGATTTTCAAACACATTGGCTTTTGTTCATGCATGATTAAAATGAATAAAAGCATTTTCATTTAAGAGAAGAAAAGCAGAAGACAGGATTCATGACACAATCAGTCTTCCCGTTTTTATTATAACAGTCCACATTATAGCATTTTCAAGTGATGTGCAGTTATATTAATAGGTATAAATTTATTTAGAAGCAGTCTGAAGAAAAAACAATACTGTTTTAAAAGACCTCTTTTATGTATATAAGAATTTCAAAATTAAAAAAAAAAGTGTACCAATGGCTGTGCTTCCAGCAAACAGTGTAAGAGGTTTTTTCTGAAAATATATTTAACATCTTTTGAATCATTTAACTAAGATTTATTAACCTTTTTATTCTCAAATATTAAAACGACCCCTAAGTTTGGAGCGATATCTTAAATATGTAGAAAAATGTATGTTCTTTTATTGAATGAAAAGGAGGACTAAGTTACTTGCAAATAAGAAATAGGAACTGAACTCATTCATCACATATCTATCAAGGTGTGTAAGACTATCACTTCAACACACTATATATTTTACTTCAATGCAAAGGTGATACTGATTATTTTTCAATCATAACAGGAAGATACAAATTTTGGAATTATTCCTTTTGGTGGTAAAGGCTTTATAATAGCCATATAGAGGGCCCGTGGGTATAATATTTCTCCATAAAATAAATCACTGGAAATGAGGCAATCCTCCAGAATTACTAAAAACAATCGCTTTCTTTAAAGCTGATTTTTTACCCCAAGCCAAAAAAAAAGTCTCATTCCCTCACAATTATAAGAAATATCTTAGATCTATACAACAGTATCATACCCCCCCCATATTTTCATTCTGTTCACATAGAGCAGTAAATAAGGTGCATTCCTTCTGCTTCTTAAGAAATTAGCATTTCAAAAATATGCCACTTTCCCCTGAACTCCAAGCGTGTCTAATAATGCGAGAAGCAGATTGTCTTCCCTCGTTTCCTTAATTTGTTTCATCTAAAAGCAATTCACTCAACATCTTGTCGCCCTCTGGCAGCTTAGTTTACTTATCCGCACTTAATTTCTCATTTGGACCAAAACAAACTCCTCCAAACTGCTACTGACTGCTAGCCGCGAGACGAGAGACAGGCAGTATGTATTTACTTGGAGCAGACAGCCACACAAACACAGCCACAAACACATAGATCTCCACTCATATCCCGACAGCAACTTGGTTTTATACAAGCACTACATTTAAACCAGCTGAACTTGTCCTGCCAGGTGCGGCAGGGTTGAAGCGTGGGTAGGATGACAAAAGAAGTCCCCAGGAGCATTTACAGTTTCCAGTGGGTCACCTTAGCATGCTCGTTGCAGTTATACCAGGGATGCACCCGAGAGCTTTTCTTTGTGCGGCCCTTTCATCTAGATCACTTTGTGTTCAGAACAAGTGAGGCTCGGCTTTGTGCCCCTAGAATTTCAAGTACAGGATCACACAGGGAACGACAATGGCACGCTAATCCTCGCGTTCTAAATGGGCTCACTTGTGGGTCTGGCAATTCGCGGGGGGGTGGGGGGGAGCGAGAAGAGACCGGGAGGGCGCGAGTCGGTGTCGCCTGAGACGAGGAAGAAGACAGCTGCAGAACTAATTTGGATTACATTCCTTGCAGAAATTCTGAAAAGGGCTTTTCGGCATAGCTCAACTCCAGCCACAGAGTTCATACCAAATTGCTGCGGACACGGAGCCGGGTACCCCAGCGGCTGAAGCTGAACCAAACAGCCCCCAGTGGGTCGCCTCCTAGAAATTCCTCTCGGCTAAGCCTGCATGTCACTCGCAACTGCTTTTGAATTGGTCAATGTGCATAATCAACCCATTGAGGGGAAAAATATGAAGGGACTCGGAGTGGAGAGGGAGATAAAAAGGGATGTATCTAAGAGCCCGCTTGGAATCTCAAGTCCGTGTTGGTGTGTAATTCTGGAGGTGGC
This sequence comes from Eonycteris spelaea, assembly GCA_003508835.1. Lineage (NCBI taxonomy): Eukaryota > Metazoa > Chordata > Mammalia > Chiroptera > Pteropodidae > Eonycteris > Eonycteris spelaea. The sequence continues at coordinate 3,056,435 of PUFA01000050.1, read as the reverse complement.
TGGAGCGCGGGACCTGGTATGCATGAAGAATTTCAGAGTAATCGGGAGGGTGCAAAGGACCAGTACAAACGAAGCGCATTGTGCCATTCGAAGGTCGTTTTGAAAGACTCTATGATTGTAACTTGTTATTTTCTAGGCAAGGAGAGGGAGGTGGCGGGGGCGGAGCGGGGAAACGACGGCGCGCTGTGTTCTTGGTGAGGTCAGAAGGACACCGTCCCGGGGCCTAAAGCGCTCCCTATCGCCACTCCCGGGGGCTTTATCTTCTCTGGCTGCCTCCCACGCTCCCGGGAGCAGCCCCGGAAGTTCCGGAAATCTCTCCGGCTCTCCAAAAGGCCGCCCCGTGGCCGCGTCAGACACCGGTTCTCTTCAGTCCTTTCCTGTCCCACTTTCATCCCCAGGAAACTCAAGTGTCAGAAACTTTGAGCTCTCTCGCATTGCAGGTACTGTCATTGGCCCTGCCCGCTGCGGCGCGCCAGCCCCAGCGCACTGCCTCTCAAGGGTCACTTTTTTTTTTTTTTTTTTCCTGGCCTGTCCAGGTACCTGGGGCTCAAGCTCGCCAGCAAACGGCACCCGCGCGCTCAGCGCAGCCGCGCCCACCTCGGGTTCCGTCAATGCGCTGGACGAGTCGGCTCCGCAGCCGCGCCGGGCAGTAAACAGAGAAGTTGGAGGGACTCCGGCCAATAGCAAGTTGAACTACAGGAACAACTCTTCCTGGAGCCAAACCCAGCAACCACGGGAAAGCCGGGCTCCCGGCTCAAGTATGTCAACTTTTTTTTTTTTTTTTTTTTTTTTTAAGAGGTCAGGCAGGCAGGCAGCAAGCTCTGCTCAAGTCCACGGGGCGAAAGCTCCGGGACACAGGCCGAGAAGGCCCCGAGTTCCCGGCCCTCGGGCCAAGGCGGGCCCGCCTGCCGCTCCAGCTGCCCAGGCTGGGCTCCAGCTGGGTCTGACCCGGCAAGGCTCGGCGACTTGGGGCGCAGTGGCCGCTGGCAGCACACACAGGTGCAAAGCCCGCGTTCGGAGCCCCACTCGCCACCGCCCTCCCGCCCACAAGCACCCAGCTGGCACCGCCTCGGGACCCTAGACCTTCTGAGGCCCGGTGCGCACTTCTGCCAGGGTTCTCCCTTCGGGGGGTCCAGACGCAGAAGGGAGCATCTTCTCTGACTCGGGGTTTGGGTCTCCCACGTCCCGCACAACAAGGCGCGACCAGAAGGATCTCGTTCAGGCTCACAGAAAACGCGCGAGAAAAAAAAAAAAAGGACGGGGGAGGGGGGTAAGGAGAGAGGAAAAGGACAGGGGTGCAGAGTGATTTTTCACAATAAATAAATGCATGCACACACAGCGTAAGTTTGAGGACAGAATGAGGGGCGGCCGAGAGCCCAAGGAAGAAGCCCCAGTGAGGTGGTCCCTCCTCGCCTGAGAGACAGTGAGTCTCAGGTTAGGCAAAGGGGGCGAAAGAGCCACGCCGGCTGCAGCAGGTTCAACAACTGGAGCGCGAGAAGGGACCGCGACCCACCTGATTGAGAAGCGCTAGGCTGGACGGTCCCCGCTGCCACCAGAAGGCTCACCCAGACGCACAGTCCTGTCGCCAGCTTCATTTTTTGGAAGTCTCAGATCCCGAGCTGACAATTACATGTCCAACTGGCATATCCCCTTTCGGGCACGCGGAGGCTATCCCTCAGCCAGGCGCGCGTGGGTGCGCGAGGGGGGCTGGCGCGTCGCGCGCGGTGCACTGGCTCCGAGCGCCGGCCACGGAGTCCGCGATCGCAGGTCTAGGGCCGGGGACCGGAGGAGGGGAGAGTGTGCGCGTGAGTGTGCGTGCGTGTGTGCGCGTGTAAGAGGGTGCTCGAGTGTGTGAGCGTGGAGCTGGCCGGACTGTGCAGCTATTTCCCCGTGTGATCCTTCGCTCTCTCGTTCCTCCTCACTTTGTCTATTTCTCACTGGTTGGGCAACAATAAAAAGGAAGGGCGGGGGGCGGGGGGGAAAGGTTTCCAAAAAAAGTTGATTGCAAAGAGGCGGTAGGTTTCCGGCCCCTAGCCCGAGCCAGGCTATGTTCGGCTCCCTTTTTAGTTTCCTTGCACCTCCAGTCCAAATTGGGAAGAAGGGAGCGGGGGGGTGTGGGGGTGAGCTTCTTGCTTCTCCCCCGATCCAGTCCTTTTTCCTGCCAGCTTTCCTCAGACTTGTCCGGCGGCTGCGGTAATTAAAGCTCCGAGCGTCATTTCCAACGCTCCGCGGTCTCCAGCTGCAGCCCCACAGAGAAATTAATAAGACTCCAGGAGAAAAAAAAAGAAAGAAAAAAGGTGGGGGGGGGGCGGATAAAACAACCCTCCACGCAACCAGGCTGACTCTGCTCAGCCGCGCAAACCCCGCCCCTGCTCTGACCCGCTAGCCACGCCTTTCTCCCGCCCCCTCCCCAAAGGAAAATCTTATTGGCTCAGCCACTCCCCAAAATCCTCGGCCTCGGGAGTTGGGAAAACACCTGTCAAGGAGCGGGAGCGTGGTGGTGTGGGCGGGGGAAGCTGGATTTAAAGGGCTCACCCGAGGCCACCGATTGAAACAGAGGTCCGGGACAGCTGGCCCGCGGAGTGCCAAAACACTGGAGGGATGCTTACAGAATATATATTAAAAAAACGAAAAGAAAAAAGAAATTCACCATTTCTCCATTGCCCCACAGTGCTCACCACAGACTAGACTTTCTCTAGAAACAGAAGAAAATAAAACGTTGCTTTAGGCATAACGCTTCCTTGTCTATTCCCCCTGCACTCCACACTCAGTAATTTAAAAGCAGGTTCAGTAACTGATAATCCTGGGGACACAGTCACCTGTTTTCCGTCTCTCCCATCATCCCCGCCCTCCCAAACTGACCTACACTGAGTTAAACCAAAATTCCACATTTCTAAAACTACATACTTCGATTTTAAGCTTTATGGGTCGTTTCACTTTTACCTTGGGCTCTAGGACAACGTGGTTTGGGGTTTATTCTTATTACGCAGATTCTAGTCCAAAAGTACCGATTTGGTTCTAAAGGGCTAGAAATTGTCTCAGGCCTGCACTGTTCAGTCTGAAAGACGAAAACCATGTCAGGATAAAACCAACCTCAAATAATTAGGCTTATTCTACAATGGACCCAGCTTTAGGCCTCCTCTGTGTTCTCATTATGCAAGTTCACATTCCCTAATCCCCAGGCCAGTGCTAGCTGTGAGAGTGCCTGGGCTTTTCTTGATCTAAAATATCCTGGGATTGGGTCATATCAATGTACATATATCCCTTGCTTTTTACAGCTCTGAAACTGTACACTGGGCAGAGGCCAGAATCTCGTACAGGTAGGTTATTGGTTTGCTATTTGCGCAGGCATTTTATGTTTGAATTGTTCCTCTTTTTCAGTTTCTCTAGAAGCAGCAAATGCATAAATATCATGGGAACTTAAAAATCAAGCCACCCTTCCTCTTCACTCATCATTTGAGACCTCCCCACTCCTCCTTCATGTTTTTTATCTGTAGCATTGTCCCCATAGAATTTCTGTGAAGCTGAGAACAAAGAGAAACAGCAGCCTGAACTCAGAAGCCTAAAGTCTTCTCTTTCTTATGCCCACAGCAAGTAACAGACACAGAGTAGAGGCCAAACAAGCTGAGCATACTGTTTTACCCAGAAGCAGCCAGCCACAGGCATGAAGAAACTGAGCCTAAAGCAGATAATAGTGACTTGATCAGAGTGGTACTGACTGCAGCAGAACTGAACACACTGCTATTTGGGATTATCTTTGCTTTCTATTTTTATCCCCCCATCCTCTCTACTTCCCACCCTCCCCACTCCCCTTTTCTTTAATTCAATCTCCACCCCCTTTCCTTGAATCCCCTTCTGCTTCCTATGACTCTCAGACACCTCTCTTCCATGAAAGCCGCTTCTTTTTAAATTTTCATGCTGTCCCCCAAATAACATTTTAAGTGATTACAAAAACCTAACTTCTTGCTTTCAGAAAAGTTTAACGTTCTGTTTTGAAAAAAAGCAAAAATCTTCCAATAACGATTATGTTGCAAGAGGTAAAGAAGTATACGCTGTATTTTAGCTTAAATTGGGGGAAATTTTTTTAGACTGGATATTCGGGGGCTTTTCTACCATTGGGATGGTTTTTACTCTGCTATCAATTTTATAGGCCTTCTGTGACAGAAACTCTCCTAAATATTTTGACTTCACCAATGCATCTAAAATAATTCTTGTCAAAAGAGGTATTTCAATTAACATTCATTGGTTTAAAAAAAAGAAAGTATATTTTTTTGGATGCTAGAAAGCCCATTGAAGGTATCTACCAATTAAATTACTTGACATACTCATGGTTTGCCTCTAATTTTCAATTTTTTCTGCCTTGACCCCATTTTCCTGGTTCTAACCAATTGAAACAGTGATTGATACCCGGCCAAAGTTGGGTATCTGACAAGCAGCCTATAAAATAGGTTGGCATTAAAACTCCACCTCAAAAAAGCATCCTATGTCCTACGGTAACTGGTCTACCCAATCAGAGCCTAGCTCAAACAATTTGAATATGAGACCCTACAGACTTAGACCTGAAGGTGGTGCCCTGTGTGGACAAACCAGAAGAGTGAGAAAGTAGACTCCATAAGCTAGTTGAGATTCACTTCTTTCTGTGGCTGCTCTCACTGGCTTCCCATCTCAGGAGAAAGGAACATCAGAATAGTGGATGTTGGCTACACAATATGGAAAGGACATGCTATCTGGGTTGCTAGAATATTTTTAAGCTGGATCTCTGTATTTCTTCACTTCTCCATGTATCCTTACAATAAATCCCTATCTGTTGAGTTAACTAAAATATTTGCTGTTATTTGCAACCTGGGGGAAAAAAAATATGAGTAACCAATCTGTAATTCAGCAAACCACTGGTGAATACTTAGAATTATCTGCTCAGTAGTACCCTTTTTCTAGGAACTGCCCTACCCTCAGTTCTACATTTTTTAACTTCGGTCTGCCTCCATGATACAATCCCGACTCACCGTTCTAATTTGGGCCACTCAAAATAATAAACTGGACCAATCAAAATACCTTGGTCACTGTGGAATGGTTGAGAGATAGTCATTCTCGCTGAGTCTATTCTCTGGGAATTTTGTGCATGAGAATTAAAGAGTTTGTATGTAGTCATTCGCTGGTAGCTTTTGAAATATAAAAGCTCAGAGCTGGCCTGTCTATATTTCCTTCTACACAGAGACAACCAGGGAACAGCAAGAAAGCATGAAGCTACCATTTTAAAGGAACAAAAGTCCGTATAAGTCTAGGGAATATTTACACTTTTCCTGTGGCTTAGTTGTTCAAACCCCCTCTTTCCTTAAGCTAGTTCAATTTTTGGTGTTTTGTTTTTGTTTTGTTTTGTTGATTTTTTTTTTTTTTTTTTTTTTTACCTGAAACCAGAACACAGCATGAAGTGGTAAAAGAGCTTCTCTAACTTGAGTGAATCATCTAGGCCATAATGCCTTTTGAGGAAGGGCAGTTAATTTCCACCACTGCCTATTATCTTCTTCATCATCTTTCTAAGTTATCTTGGGGTCACAAGCAATTCACTTCTTATTCTTTAGTTGCCCTTCCCAGTTTCTCCTGATTTTCCTGGGCTGAAGCCATAACCCCAACATAGAAATTCCTTTGGCCTTTGCTGCTTCCCCACATCCTCTTCTTCATTCATTCCGTTAGTAATAGAATTCAAGGAGAGCCTTGACATCATGAGTGACAGAACGCTACTGGTGGGAAAAAAGAATGCATTGATCTCAGAGTTCAGTGTTGAATTAGAAACATTGTCCCAAAGTCTTATAGATCACACCAGTCTCCACCTTGCTTCTTAAACTTACCTAAAGGTAAAATTAGAGTTTGCTGCTTAGACATTTTGCTATTGGCTACAAATATAAATTTGGAACAGGTATCAACTAAGAAAGAAATCAAGACCCTATAATAATTCAATGATCTTCTCCTAAATATTTATAACATAACCATAGGATCTTAATTTCCATCACTGCCTGTTATCTTCTTCATCATCTTTTTACATTATCTTGGGGTTGCAAGCAATTTATTTCATATTTGCGAGCCAATTACCTCATTTTTAAAGAAAGGGATTGTTATGTCCCAAATTTGAAGACTTCATGTGTCTATGATTTACTGAGTGCAAGTCAAATCAGACTTCAAATGTTTTTATATTCTTTCCTTTTTTCCCCATTTAACCATACACATACCTCTTATGAGGCACAAACTCAGCCCATCTTAAAATGCTTTAGGAAAATATCCAAATAAGCTCACTATTCTATTACCATGAAGTACTCAAGACTTTTGATCTTTACTATTCTATCAGCCAAGAATAAATTTCGTTAAATTCTAATCAGGTTCACTGTTATGACAATCAATCAAAACAGACAGTGTTGGTGGGTTTTGTTTGTTTTGTATGTTTGTTTATTAACTAGTACTTGAAATAACACCTTTGCTCTTCAGCCTCTCAGAGTTCTAAAGTTCTGATATTTTGGTGTTCAATATTTCAAAGATTAAAAAAATCAAAACAAGCATTTTTTTAAAAAATGCATTAATATACATTAACTAAAGACACATTTTTGTTACCTTAGTTAATTTAATATCCAAAGACGACCTCCAAAATAATATTAAGAATATTTCACTTTTGGTTAATAAATATTTTCTTTCCATGTACACAATTAGGTCTTAATTTTTTAAGTGCTAAGGAAAAGTGATTAAACAAATCAAATCTGTGTTGCTTTTATGTCCATTCATCAATGTCTGTCCAAGTTCTTATGGACATTTTCGGTCTGTGGTTGAAAACCACAAAATTATTTCAGCTCTTTGGACAGATTATTCTTTTCCAACAAAATTATGCAAAAATGATTTTCCTAGTGAAAACCTTTTCCTGTTGTGTATCTGCCTTTTATATATTTTCTTAATTTAAATTCCTGTGTGCCACATAGTGTTTTCTACTACTTTGTAAGTTAAAGACAAAGTGAACCTTCAATAACAGTTGCCAATGAAAAACTAAGAAGAAAAGGAACATTTCTATTTTTTTCACGTTGCTATGGATAAGTGAACTAATGGATAAGTGAACTAATGAGGTTATTTATTGAGGCTATGGTTGTACCTTGCCTGAAACCTGAACCAAAATAGCATTTGCTAGTTTCTTTTACATTGTGCTTCCTTCCTTCTGTGTCTGTAACTCAGCAAAGAGCTTGATGGTGTCATGGCTAACACACAGATTTGGCAAAAGAATCCAAAGTTACATCTGCCGTGTACACAAAAATGGATGTTATTCTAAGTTCACAAAGAGTTCTCAGAATTTTTCTTGAACTCCTGCCAAATAGTCAACTAAAGTAATCATTTAGAAACTGTGTGTTTTCTTCTCAGATTTGTATAGGAAGAGATGAATCTTCAAAGCTTCAGCCAAAAAGGTTCTGATAGTTCAGAAAGGGTCCTAAACTTGTTGAGTCTTCTTCTTCAGCACTTTAATAACCTCCCTGACCAGTCAATTACTTCTCAGGATAACCCAGCTCCCTATCCTTCATTGCCGTTCTCCAATTCTCTTGGTGCCTACCCTTACCAAGCCTCTCTTCACCTCTGAAAAATTTGTCATGAGGCCCAAGACATCTGGCAGGTTCTCTTCTTGGTCCTGGTCCGAAATGACTCACAGTTTTCTACTTTTCCAGGTTATGCACGACAGAGAATATTCCATGTTCCATAACATTTAATACTATAATTCACCAGTAGGGAGGGTCTAGCAGAGAAGCCATTAGAATTATTGAATCTCACAAAATAGTAGCAAAAAAAGTTGTAATAGAGAAATGGCAAAAGTTAAACTTTCCATCATGTATTAATTAAAGTACTAATAAAAGGATATGTGGTGGTTCTTATGTATGTTCTGCAGATGGATGGTTATAAATTTATACCGATCAATCTAGAAATGTTTTCCTTTTTAACGTGTCATAGAGGTCTCTAATGACTTTATAAAATCAAACACTGGTTGGTATATCTTTGTTTTGAAGGTTTCAGATTATCATTTAGGAAATCAACCATGAATATAGTTTCATTCACATCTACTTCTGAATATTTAAACTGCTGATACAAAAAAATACATTAGTACTGTGTATTATATCAAAGAAATATAACTTAAGAAAGATACAAATATCCCAACAGTTGATAATATTGAATTCAGTGCAAAAAGAGTAGTATCCAATATAATTTCATTAATATAGGGAAAGGTCAGGCTGGACAACATTTTGAAACTGAGGAAAGATCATCTATATTTACAAAAAATAATTCAAGGAAGGAAAAAGATCTAAAACCATATAAACTTGTAGAAACATTTTTTTGTTGTTGTTAAGTGAAACTTTTACCTAACTGTGATTGGGAGCACTTAATTTAATAATTTTTTAACAAAACAGACTTTCTCAAATATACAGTCTATTTAAAATCATCATATTAATACTGTGTGATGCTATAATGTATATACTGCCCATTTGGGGTTTTTCATTATGAGCCTAACTTTCAAAATAAAACTAATTTGTAAGTAGTTGATATTACTCTGTAAATTGTTGAATGAAGAAACAATCCACTAGATACTTTTTGTAATATTTGCTTACATTATATAAAGTATCGCCATTGACAAACTTGTGTACTTTATGTATATTTTCAAGAGAATGATATTAACAATTTTTAGGATATAAGGTATTTAGTAGCTTATAATACATGTATACTGACCACATTTTTTCTATGTAATCATTTCAGGTAAACATCGAAAGAGAGAGAAAAATGTTCTCTGTCTAATCAAATACTGGAAAAAAATAAAACAATTTGATAATTTGTTGTTTATTAGGTAGGATGAGAAGGTAGGAGAGGTCTGCTTCATACAGCTTAATGTGACTTTGTTAAATGAATACTTTTAGACAAATGGAATTACTACTTGTCTTACTGCATCTACTTATCTCTCCATTTAGGAACTCCCCAACACTGCAGAAGATGTTATGCATTATACTGAATATATAATGATCACTGTAGGTGTTTTCTGCCTCTCTAATATTTTCAAAATACCCTTCTGAATACTGTTATTGTGTTCTTTGAATAATAACTCTTACAGAATTACTTAAAGATCACAAATCTGTGATAGTGTTTACCACTAAATCCCAAACTAATTTTAATTGTGTTTCAACACAATTGCATTTAAGCTTCATGTTGTTTTCTAATATTCGGTGTGAAATAAATGTGTTAGCCACTGACACACACACACACACACACACACACACACATATGTATATGCATATATCCATAATTTCACCCAATTTTTTGCTGAATGTAAAATTAAAAACATTACTTTCAGCTTTCTTCTACTATCTGAAATAATAGTCTATTGCCTTTTTCCAATTTAGTATGACACTGACATCTAAAAATTCCAAAGTAAATATTTCTAGGGTTTGATCTCCTCTCTTTACCTGTTCCCACATTGTTCCCCATGAAGAGATTGTTTTTGAAAGAAAATATTTATACTTTTATTTTTAAATGAGGAAGAAATTAAAAATGTACTGAGCACTGCATTTCATGACCCTATGTGAGGTCGGCAAATAGAGATAACAAAGTGCTAATTACAAAGGCAATCAAGAGACAGACAATAAAAGTATATTTAAAATAATAAGAAAAAATACATGTATTAGGTAATTGGAATATTTTATGCATATGCACAATTATATATTAAAATTTATTACTTTAAAAGGGTTATCCTCTTGAAACTCTCCTGCTTCAGTATGTTTGAAGTGAATGAAAATTCACTATTAATGTAAAATTGGCACTTTTATTTTTCTTAACCACATAAATAAAATTGATATATCTAGCAAGATAAAAATAATTATTTCAAATATTTAAAGAGAAGTGTGGCTGAGTATGTCTTTCAGTAAACAGTGACTAATCGTGCAGGCTAAAATTATACCTTCAAGATTGGAAGGCACAAATTCTAAAAAGATACTGAGGATGGTTCCCACTCCTGTGGCCTTCACTGTACATTAATCAGAAGTGTTTGCTATGCAAATCTTGTCATGCGAAGCAATTACAGTTGTTCCTAAACTGACCTCATGTTTATTTATTACTTCAGCTTTTTAGTCCCAAACCTTGTCTGATCTTTTTTCAAACATACAGTTTTTATGTTGTTTTTTAAAGGTACACAATACAGTAATTTTTAATGTATTTGTGCCTAGTGTAAATGAAGAAGCCATGCAATTTGCTCAATCTGCAATGTGTGCTTAGTGAATCTGAAAAATATTCTAGTCACTGTTCATGCAAACTATTTTACACTGGGGTCTTTGTTAGGATGAAGAGGCCCTTCTTAATAGCTGAAGGCCATGACACCTTGTTTGGTCTTAGTCTGCAACATCAGTTGATAAGTACTGGAGACTGTAAGCTATAGGACTCAAAGCAGGAAAGAAAAAAAAATCATTTATATAGCATAGCAATTGAAAGTAAAAGGTATCAAAAATGCATTGCTAACTACTTATCTATTTTCTCAACTTCACCTGCCCTCAACAAGTGCAACTCATGTAGAGGGTTGCATTTGTCGAGCAAAATAGTTGGAAAGCATAAATCCACAGTCAATAATAGCAATAATGCTCTTTAACTGGCTAATATTATATTGCCACAGGAATCCCCATTTTGTGACTTCTGGTTGAGCAACAGTGGCATCCAGTGGCCATATAATTGTTTCCACGTTAAAAGTGTGGCAGGCAGTTCAGGCAAACAGTACTAAATGCTTCAGATGTGTTTTAGCCTGAGCACAGGAATTTACTAGAGAAAGCAAATCAAATGTCTCTGTTTTCAGAGCAACACTGGATCAAGTCTAAGTCATGAAATTTGGCTCTGATGTCTACTAAATACTGGTAATCTCTCCAACACCCCTTAATAGAATCAATTTAGAATACATATTTACTGTCTACTGTGTATACTCATGTTGACTCCGTTAACTATAACCTTGCCAGACAGGAAAATTTTCCTACAATGAACTAGACACTGATTCTATGAAAAATATCCCACAAGATCAAAAGCTGTAAAATAACAGTTAATCACATATACTCAATGTTAATGTTGTACAAAAGTGTTCTGATGACTCCATGTGTTAAGTATGGCCCCTAATACTTATATGCAATCCATGGGTGACATTTGGGATCAGCTTAGTGTTGTGTATTAGTAATGAGTCCTGGACCTAAAAGGTGTTTGCCCCAGATTTATGGGCAAGCCCAATAAATCTTCTGAACCCAATGATATCTACCTCATTCCAAGGGGGTTATGAGGCTTAAATGTGATAAATAAAAAACTTCTAGCACAATCTTTGACCCAGAGTAGGAAGAAACTCAATAATGAAGAGGCAGGGAATGCAAGTTTCACACCCAGACTTCCTGCACTCAAATCCTGGCTCTAGCACTTATAAGCTTTGTGATCTAGGGTAAGTTACTCTCACAACCTGGCTTCAGTTTCCCCATATATGAAAGATGGGGTAATAGTAGTATCTGCCTCCTTGGATTATGTTGATTTTAAATGAAATGATACAAATTTTGAGAATAGTTTCTGGTGTATAGAAAATATACAATAAATATCCCTTGTTCAATATTGCAGCCTATATATAAAGAGTTTGCTAAGAGCAACAGGAAGAAATGCTCTTTAATTTTTCCCCCTGATTTTGATTATATTTGGCCATGAACTATTCCCTGCTTATGTCATCTATAAGATTAATGATATATATTTTCACATGAGCAAATCATGATGAGAAGTATAGTTTGTGAGAAGATGGTGCTTGATCAAAGCAAATCAATAGCATCTAAGTAGAACCTTAAGAAGTGGGGAGGACTCTGTCTGATTCAGGAAAGAGAAGGTGAAGTGGAAGGAACAGCAACAGTCTAGGAGGAGAGGTAGAAATGTACAAAATGCATCTTGGGGTGTGAGTGAGCGAGAGAGAAAGAGGAGGGAAAGAGGAAGGGAGAAAGGGAGGGAAAGATGGGGGGAGAGAGAGAGCGATTCTGAAATTTAAGAGAAAATTGAACCAACACTTATTTAATGAAAATACTTTTCATATGCAACCATGTTAAGACAATCCTGAGTTCTACCTGCATTCTTTTTTGTTTTACCCAATTTGATAGAGAATCACAGCAATTTCTGATTGACAGTAACTTAGATTTGCAAGAGTTTCATGAAGTACAGTGAACAATATCCATGACACCATCTCTGTTCCCTTAACTGCCACCTGCAGATATTCTTTTGGGGAATGCTAAAGGGGATCACATTAAAGATTTTTGTATTTAGGGGACCTGTCCTGGGGAAGGTTCTTTGGAGTTTTAGCTGCTTAGTTTCACCTTAATGAGGCTTTAGGTAGCCTCTGCTATTTTTCTCTCTCTTCCTCCTCCTTCTTCTTCCTCTTCTATCCTCAGGACAGAATAATTCCTGCTTCCTTCCTTGGTACTTCAATGAAATAAACATTTAAAAAAATAACTTTTAGAAGAATTATTTAAAATATTTCCATAGAATACTAGGTTGTCGTAAAGTCAACCTATTATTTGATGCTAATCAGGTAATTATTTTTAATAGATTTTTTTTTTTGAAAACCAAAAGTAGACGATCAAAAATGAAACAAGTCTGAGGAAGAGGCGTGCTTGATTACAAGGTGTTAAGTGGGGAGACGAGTGAAGCTGGAAGAACACTCACTCCTAGATCAAAGTGTAAGAACTGATTAAGCAGGGAATGGTACAGAAGCAACTGGACATAAATTGGTAAACCAAGGCACGGGGTCCAAAATGCTAAGCCAATTCTGGTAAAAATCATCGGCAACATGGAACTCAGTACAGAAAGCAGAGAACAACGATTGTTCAAGATATCCCATTCAAAAATCAAGCAACGGGACAATCTTGGTCATGTTCAGTAAATATATTAAGTAGAAACCAATATTTCGGTTAACCTAGACCAAAGAAGAAGTGCTTGCCAGCTGGACCAAAAAGCCCTTTTTAAACCTCAAAATATACCAGTCTGGAATGATCTGATACTGAAATGTCACTATTGTTGAGACATTCTTTGTGTGACTCAGTTCTATATTCTTTATTCAAATGTAAATGCTCTATAGGAATGAAACCATTAAATCAATAATCCCTTGTATAAACTTATTTCATCACACGCTTTTCCATACATCAATACAGAGGAGGAACTAGTCACATATATAAAAAGTAGGTAGGAGTTGATGAAAATAGGAAAAAAAGGGGAATTAGGAAGCACTTCAGCACAACTTTCTTATTCAAAATAAGTCTCCAAAGCTATTAAACTAAGCACACAATCAAGCAACTGCCTGAGAACACGTTAAAATATTGGTCACCATTTTTTTCCCTAAAGGCTAGACTTTACTTACAGGGGATTCTTATAAGCCCAGAAACATGCAAACATTTATTAAGTGCTGACTCTACATTGCTAATGCTGTCACTAAAGAGCAGAATGAGAAAGTACAATGATAAAATTGTCTTTGGTATCATAGAGTTTACAATTAAAGAACTCAGTGTAATTTCCCCATGTCACCTGTAGGGAAGACAGCACAAAGAGTGGATACTTTTCACTGAAAACGGAATAGTAGTATAGAAACCTTCTAAAATGTATGCTATTTTCTCTATATTTCTTTTCAACTTCCGTTTCAGGAAGTAACATGAGCTTAAGGCATATTGTAACAGGCTGAAAGCAAAAACTCAAAGTAGAAATTCACTCTGTGCCCATTAGATTTTTAAAAACACTGTTCAAATCATTCAGGATGGGGGAGCTGCTTCTGTACAATGGAACCCTATGCCAGGCAACAAAGAAGTGAGTGATCGGCTAAATAAACAGGCACTTCCCTTGTAGTCTCTCTTGAAGGGAAAGTGGTTGTTATTAAGTATACACTATTTGAATGGGGCAATTCAATTGGAGAGAGCTCTATGGTAAAGAAATTAAAAAAAAAACACAAGTTTCTTGACTATTTAGAAATAGAACATTTTTCAAGAGTGTCTTGATAACAGGTTGTGTGTGGGCTGTCAGCTCGCGTTGGCCTGTTAAAGCAACCGTGATTCAGCATTCTTGGAAGAAACACTGGGATATAAAAATCCTCAATAAATATTTTCAAAACATGAGAACTACAGGAATAAATTCTGCTGTCCTTTTGTGACAGAGCTGGGAGAAAGACTATGCTTAAAATTATCCGTCTGTATATTCCTTTTCTCTTCCCTTCCAAACAGCACAGCGAAAGGCCTTGATGTATAATTTGTTTCCCTGCATTCTCTGGTAACTAGAGGGAATCTACAATGGCTACAGTGTTGATATCAGATTTATTTTCAGGATTTAAGAGATGATGTCAGATGAGTGGCAAAGCCACATGAAGCAATAAGTGGATTGTGAAGACAGCCTGTCCTCACAGTACCTATTGTCACTTTGTTTACAAAAAAAACAATGGGTTGCTTATTTCAGGAACAAGAATGTGTGTTTGTGTGTTTATGTGCTTCTGTGTTTGTTATTTTATTAACGTAGGAAAGATTTCCAACATAGTGGGAGAGTTTCTTAGCGAATAATGAATTAGTATATACCATATGTAAATTAATGAGTGTGTATGCTATGTACGGCTAAAACAGTATACTATTTAGGACTCACACTGCCAAATTATCAACCATTTTTAAACAACTGGTAAATAATAGGAAGGACAGCTTTTATGTTAAGGTAGATACCTCAAAAGATTAGTGTTATAAATTGATAGTCTTTGACAATATCTCTTTGCACAGCTGTTTCCAAGGATGGTATAAAAGCTAATGTGCATAAGAAAAGAAATAAGGGAGATGTTGATTTAGTACTGTTTTATAAGTGAGTTATAATCCAAAGATGGCACATCCTAATTACAGGGGACTGGGATTTAAGACAATGTCCTGATGCAACCGGAATCCATAATTCAAGAAATGTACCTGTTTTTGAACTTGACTTTCAATATTAGACATTAGGCAAGAGTATTACTGTGTGTGTATGTGTGTATGATTCATAAGTTAATGGAAGGAAGGAAGGAAGGAAGGAAGGAAGGAAGGAAGGAAGGAAGGAAGGAGAAGGGAGAAGGAAAGGAGGAAGGAAGGGAGGGAGGAAGGAAGGAAGAGGAAGGAAGGAAGGAAGGAAGGAAGAAGGAAGGAAGGAGGAGGAAGGAGGGAGGGAGGGAGGGAGGGAGGAAGGAAGAATGTGGGCTATGTGGGCATCAGTTGGCGCCAGGAATTATTAGGCAGGAAGCTTCTTATCTGAAACCTAAATTAGACATAATCACTCTATGGATTATCTTCCCTTTCAAAAATAAAGAAACCAACATTAGATGTCCTTCAGTAACTTGTCCAAGATGGCAGAGCTAGTAAGAGCTGACTTAAACCTAAGTCTTCTCAGTGCCCTTTCTACTATATCACAGGAGCCTGGGCTCCTCTGTCTATTAATTGCTCAATTTTATGGCTCTTTACAGCCATTTCACTCTCACGCCCTCAGAGGAATCCCTAAGTAACAGAACCAAAACTACTATCCTAGAATATAGGTAAGGGAAGGATTGATTTTTGCCTGCCAAATTCAACTACAGAAGATTTAGGAACTCCCATGTACAGATATAGGACACAATCAACAGGAGACAAAGTTGGGATTTTTTATGCAATCTTAAACACATCTCTTTAAAAATGCAAATTAGGTGCTCAGATATAGGCAGAACATACTATATCTATAGCCAGTATGGCTGTACTTTGACTAACGTGTGTGTGTGTGTGTGTGTGTGTTGTGTGGTGTGTGTAGTGGGGGGGAATGAAAATATTACTACAGTATGATTTGTCATGGTCCATACCCCAATCGGAATCGATTTGGCACTCATTTTTTCTAACTTTGCAGTTTGTGGAATTCAAACAATTTGTTTGGATATTAAAATATCACATGTATCGACAAAATCTATTTGTTTTATTTAGTAACTATCACATGGGTTTTAATGAAGCCATACCAACATAATCATGTGACTATGGCACTTATGTTTCACTGCTACAACTGATCAAACACCTTGGGCATTTGCTATACTAGGTGCTTTATTAAACTGTCCCACAGGACACACATAATAGGGCTACCACGTGGAGCACTGCACAATTATGTGCATTTATGATTTTTCAGTGGGTGATTATCTATGGCACATAAATGGTGTACACTGCTTGATTAACTCAGTTACTGTAAGGTTTTCATAAATCAAGACTATGATTCTGCCAAATTTAAATTACTAAAGACTTATATGCCACAACTACCACAAATATTAAGATCGTTCATTTATTTTCTTCTAAGGAATACCTTTACTCATGGCCAGACATCTTCCAAATGAGACTGGCCCTGAGAAGAAAGATACAAGAGCTGATTACCCGTTGCGTAATCAGGGGAAAAGTAGGAGCTTTGGGGCGAAACTTTAGGTGTTGACTTCACCCAAATCACTTACTTTCAAAACATGTAAATACAGTCATTGCTTCATTTCTTGGTTGATAACATGGTAAGCTAAATTCATAATGCTGGCAATGCTTCTGTATCTAAACAGTGTAGGATTGAAATGACTTTGCATAACTGAACATATAACAGCTCCTTTTAGTTGCAAATCAGAAAGGGAAAGAGCCTTATGAAATTTCTTCTGTTTCAGTTTGCTGCTGGCTTTCTAAAGAATACCGACCCAGATGTAGCTGACAGTCTTTTGGCTCTTAAGAACTGGTATGCGATGAATCTGGAGAGTTAGGAAAGGAGGAAGATTGGATACATAGCAAGCACACACCCAGAAAACTGGGTGCTTGAACTTAAGTTTTGCAATGTGAATTATAAATTCAGTCTTGATTTTTGGCTATGAGCCATCTAAAATTGCCCAAAGAAAACAATGTCTTTGATGTCTTCAAATAACCACTCAATTCAATAAAAATCTCTTCAGTAACTTTAATCTAAGTTTTTATACTGTACTTTAGAAATCAAACAGATTTATTTTTATTTAGAGCTATAATATCTTTCACTCATTACTATTACAAGATACTAATGAGCTAAAGATATCTTGCCTAAAGTTACATCGAGCTGGAACAAAGGTCTCCCTTATTCTACTAATAGTGACCTTGCCACTGCTTCTCATACCTCAGAGCCAAAGCACCAAACTCATGGCAAACATGATCAGATCAACCAAACAACCTACCCAATATCCTGTGCACAAAACAAAGCTATCTTGATCCACATTCTAAGGCCCCAAAGCAAGCAACCAACCCACCCAATATCAGCACACGCAAAACAGCACACATGAAATGTCCCCAAACCAACCAACCAATTAATCCAATACACTGACCCCCACCAAAGCAACTAAAATACTATCTGAAATGAACAAAGCAAAAAACTAGATAACTTTCCTAAGAATAAAAATGAGTAAAGAGAGGGGAATTACAATAGATTACCTATTTTAAATTTAACATTAGAAAATCACCCACAAAATAGTCACAAAAGTATGTGCTTTTAGAACTTGTTGTTTTCATAATTTAGCTTGATTCTATCATATCAGATATATATGAAATTTGCATTAATTTCATGTTAATTGGCTAAGAAGAATATTGAAATCTCTATTATGTCGAATTTCTTATGGATCTTCAAAAGGCACTGTGAAGCTTTAAGATTTCTAGCACATCAGTTTCTACAACCCAGGTAGGCTCAAAATAGATAAGTTAACATTTATAAATTTTGCTTCCTGATTTAGAAAAGGAACTATAAAACATGAAATTATAAAGTAAAAACATATACAGAAATAACTTGGAGATGTTGAGGGTTCGCTCCAGACCACTGCCATAAAGCACATGCCGCGATCAAGTGAGTCACACCAAGTTTTGGTTTCTCAGTGTATATAAAAGTGATGTTTACTTTATAATGTAGTCCATTAAGTGTACAATAGCATTATGTCTAAAAAACACTCTACATACCTTAATAAAAAAAAAAAAAAGCACTTTGTTGCTAAAAAATGCTAACTTTCATCCGAGCCTGTTGGGAAAATGGCGTCTATGGATTTGCTGGATGCAAGGCTGCCACAAACCGTCAATTTGTAAAAACACACAATATTTGCAAAGCACAATAAGGCAAAGCACAATAAAACAAGGTATGCTGTACAAGAAACATTTGTGTGCATTATTTAATAAGCTTAATTTCTAAAGTGCACCTGAATATTATTCTCAAAAAAGACTGAGATAGACGGAACAAAAAAAAATGGTAAGAGAGTCACCTAAGTCAACAAAGTAGATCATCTTGTAGCAACCCCAAATCTAATACATTTTTCATTCAAAGCATAAGTCATCTTCACTATACTTAGTAATTTATTAGTGTTGCCCTAACTAAAATATAAAAAGCAAGTGAAATAATAAATAAAATTTATTTCCAACACAAAGCACATTTAAAAAAAAATGTGTGCATATCATTGCATACGCCCCCATATTACACCAGGTGAACGCTGCCAGAAGCTTGTACTGTGTCCATTTAAAATACACTTATGAGAAAACTTCTGGGAACAGCCACTGAAGTTTCCTATTCTCCAGAAGAAAAGCCAAATGTATTTTTTAAAAAACACAACAATAGATATTTACACTGCTAACCATCAATCTGTTATATCTTATTCCATTGTCTTGTCCCTGTCTTCCTTCTTTATTTAAAAAAGAAATCTACATGTGTTGTACACCAAATATTTAAACATTGGTGTATTCACATGATGCTTCTAGACAGAATATAGAGGTATGATAAGAGAATCACCAGCAGCAATAACAAGACTCTGGCATTTTGTTTTCTTTGAAACTGTTACCTTGGGTGTTGAATCCCTCCATAATTTCTGATAGTCTTAGAGATAGGAATGGTGGCATATCAAGGAGAAATTAAATTTCATCATTTCAGCTTTAACCATACACTATAAAAGTGACAGCTTGGTGTGCTGTAGCTGACAGTTCCCATTAACAAGAAGCTAATGTTGCAGAGTCAGTCCAAACACCCAGTCACGGCCTCTGGCTACAGGAAGGTCCCCTTCATACTAGGATTCTCACACACACACACACACACACACCGCCCCCATGGGAAAGAAAAGCTATAAATATTTCTACTAGTTTCCTCCTCAAAGTGATATAATGAATATTTGCACGCCTTTCTCTACCCTGAATCTTCTGGACAAACACCTCTGGTGATAGGTTTTATTGGTTTGAGCAGGGGACTCAAGCCGGCTCTCGTTCCCTTCACAGTAAAGAATAGCATGTGGCTGGGTTTAAGGTTCAGTTTTTGAATCACTGGTAAACAGTAGATAAAACAATAGATAAAATATTTCGAATGTTT
This sequence comes from Eonycteris spelaea, assembly GCA_003508835.1. NCBI lineage: Eukaryota > Metazoa > Chordata > Mammalia > Chiroptera > Pteropodidae > Eonycteris > Eonycteris spelaea. The sequence goes on along the minus strand of PUFA01000050.1, from coordinate 3,037,064 downwards.
TCATAAGGTTCTTTTTTTCTTTATGAATGGGTGAAAAATACCAAGAAACAACAGTTAAATATGAAAAACAAATGTTAGGAAATATATATGGATTAAGAAAAATGCTGAATGACAGTTCAAAAATAAATAGTAAATGGACTTGCTGGAAATTTAAGTACAAGAGACTACTGGGGGAAAAAAAATCCAATTGTTGAATATGTTTATGTTCCTTTGACAAGTTTTTTGAGTATTAGTTTTTCGCTATAGGTGCTGCCAGTCTGTGTGTGTTGGTAGTGTGAGAGGAGGGAAAGACAAATAATATTAAAAAAAAAAAAAGCGTCACTGTTTACACAGTGCTCACATTATAGTTTAGGAAACTTGCAAGTCACACGTTTTGCAGAAGAGGCCAGGGAGCACAGAGGTTAATTGCTGAAACACAAGAGCTAGTCTGCCTAGTGGCAACCTTGAGTAAGTCATTTAACTTCTCTGTAATTTAGTCTCCTTCTCTGCAAAGTGGGAGTAATAACAGTACCCAGCTGAGTTTGAGAATTAAATAAGCTAATATTTATAAAATGCTTAGAATTGTGCCAATAGTGAAATAATAGTGTATTTAATAATGTTATTAGGGAAACACACTGGAATATAATGATAGATGAAAGAGCTCTTACCCTCATCAAGCTTGTTACCTACTCAGGAGGAGGCAAATAAGTAGTTTAAAAATCCAAAAATGTGGGTAATTGCAAAGTCTAAGCTATTATAAGGTACCCTGGGAACACAAAGGAACTATCCACCCTACTAAAATAAGCAAAGGTTTGGGGGATATCCAAAAAGGATTCACAGAGAAGGGAAAACCTACTAGGATACTTGAAGGATGTATATGAGTTCCCAATGATAACAGTTCCAGGGGACTGGTTTGAACTTTTTAAGCAAAGGGACCAGAATGTGCCACAGCCATGTATGAGATATTTGGCATATTTGAGTCTTGGAAGACATTTTAATATGTGTAGATTATAGAGTACACTGGACAGCAAGAAGATGGAAAGTCAGGCTGACACCAGGTCTTGAAGAGCCTGGTGCAAAGAAGTTATGACATGGTCATACAGGGTGAGGGTGAACTTGAAAGGGTATAAGCAGAGAGTGTCATGGTAATATTTATATTTTAGAAAGATGACATGAACAGAAGAGTTGAGAATGGATAAGAGAGTAACAGGAGTATTCTAGGGATCAGCTGATTATGATAATAAAGGGTAATACATAATCAAGTAAAGAATTCAAAAGAGACTGAAAAGAATCTACAACACCAATTCCATGGTTAGAGTGAGGGTGGTATTAAGGGACAGAAAGAATCAAGGTAGGATCTCTAAGTCTGATTTGGGACTGGACTGATGACATATCACTCAACACAAAGAACATTAGGGAAAGCAACAATTCTACAGAAATATAATGATCTTGGATTTCATTTGAGATTGATGTCCAGAATGTATGTTTGGAGTCAAGAAAGCTATTCTAGTCCAGGATTCGTGTTCAAAACCCAGTCCATGCATCATCACCTCCAGGGATCTTCCTTAAAATCCCACATTGATTTAAATGTTGATTTTTCTGTGTAGGATGCTACAGCACACTTAATTCTATCATTTACCACATTATATTGTGATTTTATGTTTATAGCTCTATCCCTTCATTTATTCATTCTCATATTTATTCATTCATTGTACAAATATTTTTAAAGATATACCCTATTTTACACACAGGCTAGCTGCTAAAAATTCCAGTAAATAGTGTCATCCTTGGCCTCTTGGCACATTCAGCCTAACAAGAAAATGCTTGTTAAATCAAATGAAATAGACTTGGGAATGATGAGTATAAGTGGTATGGATCTTGAACATTCATAAAATCTCTCTAGAAAGTGAAAGGTAAAAAGAGACATATGCTGCGTGAAGATGGGGAAGCCTCATATTTAAAAGGTAAATGAACTCAGGAAGAGTGTAAAGGAGAGTAAAAAAAGTAAAGCTAAATCCAATAGAAGAAACAACATAAAATAATTTTTTAAACCATGGAAGCAGAGCTTCAGCGAGTGAATAATTCAGTGTTAACATCACAGAGAGGTCAGTGAAGAAGAGCCCTAAAGAGTATCAATTACCTCTGGTGTGGTGGGCAGAACATAGTCTTCAGGACCTTCAACCTCACTGTTTGTTACTCTGTGAACTGTTAGGTCACATAAGGGATATAATTAAGGTTATTAATCAAATGACCTTTAAAAGGAGATATTACCTTGGATTATCTGTTTGGGCCTAATCTAATCACACTGCTCCTGAAAAACAGAGATCTTCTTTCAGCTGGTAGCAGAAAGAATAGCAGAGATTCAAAGCAAAGGATTCCACATACTATTGTTGGTTCGAAGATGAAAATATCCACTTGTCAAAAAATAGGGAACCTCAGTCCTACAACAAAAACAAAAAGGAACTGAATCGTTCCAATAACCTGAACGAACATGGAAATGGAATCATCCCCAGCACTTCTAGACAAGGTGGTTAATTTTATGTGTCAATTTGACTGGATTAAGGGATATCCAGATAGCTGGTGAAACATAATTTCTTGGTGTGTCTTTGAGGTTATCTCTGGAAGAGATTTTTATATGAATCTGTAGACTGAGTAAAAATCGTCCCTACCAATGCATGTGGGCATCACCTACTCCACTGAAGTCTTGGATAGAACAAAAAGGTAGAATAAGGGTGAATTTACTCTCGCTTGAGCCGAGACATCCACTTTCTCCTACCCTCAGATGTAAGTGATCCTATTTTTTGGGCCTTCGAATTTGACTGAATTATACAACTAGATTTCCTGGTTTTCTGGCACGAAGAGGGCAGGCAGATCATGGACTTCTCAGCCTCTATAATCCTGGGAGCCAATTTCTATATAACCCATTCTCTCTCTCTCTCTCTCTCTCTCTCTCTCCACACACACACACACACACACACAATTGGTTCCATGTCACTGGTGAATACTGACAAACAACTGCCAACTATGAATCAATAGAGCACTGAGGCTGAGAGCACCCTCAGTGGTATACTGGGGACAAGAAACCAAAGAGAGTTAGGAGGAGAGGAGATGGGAGATGCGGAAGAAGAGGAACTTTTCCATTTCATAATTCCTTTATTTACACTAATTTCCATTGTGCTCTACGGAATTTTTGTGAGAGGATTTATAAAGGCTGTTTGTTGAATTTTAACCCTTTCCCTCTCCAAAACACACCTTAATTCAATGAGTTTAAAGCAATTTGCATATTTGATAAGCATTTCCCTAATCTCTCTATAGATGATAAAAAAATGAATCAAACAGAACAGGCCAAACCCAAACTTCAAGGGTCAAGAAACATTTAAAAATCTACTGCATTTTCCATATGCTTACTAAACATCAAAATGTTTCAAAAGAGATCTCTTCAAAGTCCCTTCCTACAATTCAATACAGAAAAACACATGATGAAGAACTCTTGATATTGCACTGTAAAACAGATTTCTCTTTAGTTGAACTCCCACTTCCTTTATTTGAAATTGTATTTAAATAAAGATTATAGTGGCACTTTTCACAGGAAACACATAAAATGCATAATTAAAATCAATCTATATTTCAAACTAAAAGTTAACTCCAAAAATTATAAGAATGATTCTAATTCTGATACTTGTTTTCATATATATTTACACCATATATATATACGTATATGTGTGTGTGTGTATATGTACATATATACACACACACACATACATACATATATAGGAATACATGTGTGCATGTGTATAGGTACAGTTACATTTTTGTATGTGTATGTACATAATTCTTTGGTAAAAATATGAAAACCATGTTTTTGATTTGAATTCAGAAGATTTGATATAATGTCAATTTAATAGACATTCCTATTACGTGGGAAGCTCTCTCTACTACGCAACTTGGGGTGATATAAAAATAAATAAAAGACAATTCTTGCTTTCCAAAGCCCACATTTTAGATGAAAATCCAAACAAGTTTTATAACTATATGCATTTGACTATCAGACAGAATTAACATAATTAATCAGGTTCATCCCATATTTCCTAAGATAGCCTGAGAAAGAGTATAACTAGTATTTCTGGCTCTTTTCTATGCAAGAATGGGTCGTTCTGTTTCATGTGATTCAACTATTACAAACCCTGATGCTATAGGTTTAATTGAATCCAACAAATATGCTATAGGCTATGTATTGAGTTCAACCTTAAAGTTTAAGCCTTGTCATAAGACAGCTTGTCTTCAAGGAGCTGAGTCTCAAATACACTCTTCATTATGACAGTCTTAAACCAAAGAATATTTAGGCACTTACCATTAAATCTTTGTATGTCTTTCTTTTTGTGCTTTTGGTTTTTCTTACATAATTCTAATAATACCTACATGGTATATAACTTGGAAAAGATAACAGTATCATTATATCAATTCAGTATAAAAAGCAGGCTTTAAAATGCATTATTATTTCTTTGTAAATCTGAATTCATGCTAGTTTATGTTTAAATGTACACCTACTTCAGTAAATTAGAAATATAAAGTAAAACCATTCTGATGTATTCCAAGATGTGGTATTATGATCTTAAAACACTTAAAGTGTGGAACCTGGCACATTACTTATACCGATTCCATGTAATTTATGAAATATTTTTCTCATATTTTTATGTAATTTAATCTAATTTAAAACAATTTATAAATAATTCCCAGAAACAAACATATTTAACCGGCATGTAGAAGCCATAAGATATTTTCATCTACAGATGTAGCTTTGACAAATCACATTTTATTTTATTTTAAAAGTTTTATTTGTTACACCATATCATTATGCTTTGTAACCATACTATTACTTATGACTATAAAGAACAATGCCAAATACAAAAAATATCTTGCATTTAAAAATAAATAGATAAATTGTTGTGGTTATTGCCTTGTGTCTTATACATGATAAATTTGATCATTTAAATTTTATTATGGCAATTTTTTAAATAAACTGCTATAATTTTCTTCATTTTAAAATAATGCACAATAGTTCGAATAAGCAACTTAATCTAAAACAGAAGGAAAGCAAAAGCTGTTTGGATGCCCTGACCTGGTGGATTGCTGAAAATGACTGTGATGAAACTACTCTGGCTCGACAATAACTCTCTCTGTTTCCCCTTTTCTCTTCTTGTTTTTTCTTTTTTTCTTTTTTCTTTTACAAAAGGATCATTGTAGAGAGTCTATAGAAAGTATAATGTCTCCAGTTTTCAACATACAGATATATTTTTATCCTTGAAGGAAAATAGTAAAAATAATATGGCAAAACAAACACATTGTGTTTCTTAAACTAAACATAACTTTAAAAGACACGTTTGCCTATGCTCATGTTTTTATAGCCATTTGACTGACTCCTTCCTGGTTTGTGTGCTTTTTCATTAAAATTCTATACGAAGTGAAACATAAATTTTTTGATATCAGTGGGAATCACTGCTGCCACTATTTGTAAGTCATGCACATTTCAAGCCTTTTTTTTCTTTTTACTTCATTTATGACATTTATAACAATATGTAGATTAGTATTCCTCCACACAGGAAAGCACCACAGTCAACACTAAGCTTACTAATGGGTCAGCTTTTAATTTTAGATCATACTTCTACAAGTCAGAAAAAAACCTATTTTAACTAGGAGTCCATCATAATTACATATCAGGTCTCTCATATTTCTTTCAAGAATAAAATACAACCTAGCAACTCATTTGCATTGTAATCTAATTTTGAAATTACTTTATCAGTGCAATAACACATTCAATAGAGCTTTTGTCTTATTGATGAAAAGGGAATCCACTTGGTTAGGGAGTACATAACATTTTTTAATTAAATTTGTGTTATTATTGTCCTTACACTCAAAGGGCCTGGTGATGGCAATGTTCCATGATGAAAAATATTATTGCTATAATAATGGCAATAGTCATGAAAATTTAATAACATTTCACTGAGACATGATGACATAATAAATATCATTATTTATACACTTTGTAGGAAAGAGTTAAAGTAATCAGTATGAATACTAAATAAAAGACACTTATAGACATTGGGGATACAGAGATGGGATAAGTATTATTTATTCCTATAACCTAGTTGAAAGACAGGTCTTATATATACAAAAATAAATAACAACAAGGTGGCCAATCATGAGACATTTGTGAGTCAGGTTATTGGGCAACTATTTGAAGAGGCCTTTGTAAAGAAGGGGAGTGGTGCAGAGATTCTAGGAAGGGAAAAACACAGCCATAGACATGTATGTGGCATGTTAAGATGATAACGAGCAAACTGGAGCAGTGGTGTAGACCATTCAAACGGGAGGCATGTGGAGGTCTAGCCTGGAAAAGTGAGCTGAGCCAGATTGTGGAGTATTTTGAATATCCAACCAAGGCGAATGGAGTATGTTGCCTAGGAATTTGGATATGACTGCATAATGATTTCAGTGGGAATTTAAAGGGGAATTGAAGAAGGTCAAGGTCATTTTTCTAGAAAGAATTTGTGGGATTCAGTGATTAAAGGAGAGGATAAAAGAAGAAAAAGTTAAGAATGACATTAAGATTTTAAGTATGGTTCACTGGGAAATAAAGACATCACTTCTCTGTAAAATATTAAGAATGTTTCCCTCGATGTACAGCTAAGAGAAGTTTTCAACAGAAAACTTGTTCAAAATTTACAGTGGAAAAAAAACACTCTAGTCACAGAAGTGATTATGTGGAAATAACAAATGTTAATTTATCAATATGGACAATGACAGGCATCAGGAGCATAATAGTGTCCGTGTGCAGGAATTGTGTTTCTGAGCATGCATTTACTTAGCTCTCTTGCAATTAAGTTTAGCATTTCTACGTGTAATGTTAAACATGAGCACTTATGTCAAATTTTACGTAATATATAAAGTATTATAAGAATTCTATGCATTTCTGAGGGTTTACCTAATCATATAATTTTAATTATTTTTGAGCATTTAATCAAAGGCTTGGAAGTTTTAAAAAGAATAAAGCCTCCTGGACCATAATTAGACTTTCTAAGACATCAACAAGGAATGCTTATTAGACATTAAAGGAGAAATAAAATAACTTTAGGACCATAATCAAGAAGAAAAGAAAATATTGAAGAAAGGAAAGAACAAATTTAGATTTAAAGAGTGACATGCCCTAAAATCAATCAAATAGCGATACCCAATGTAAACAATCACCGAGCTCAAAAAAAAAAAAAAAATGAAAGAGCAGAGATCAGAAAATAAGTGTTAGACCTATGAGCACTGTAAGATAAGTCTTGGGGATAAGAGTTAAACACACTGAATAAAGGCAATTTTATTTCAATTATAGTTATCAATAAAAAATTCCAGAATGTCATATGTTACCCCAAGTGTAATTCCTTTAGCTTTAGCAGGTCATCCAATCATGAATAAAAATAAAATAGCTTTTCTTTGGGTAGAGTTGAAAATATTAGAGAAACTACCATGAAAAAAATGAGTTTCATTTAAAATATAGTCAAAGAATTCTATATTCCCCTTTTTTGTGTGGAGAATAAGTTTACTATGATTAAAAATTCTTTGCTAAAGGTATTCATCACCACCAAATCAATATTACAAGAAATGTTAAAGGGAATTCTTTAAGAAGAAAGGGGTGGAAGAGAGCATAAATATGAATAATAAAATGGCAACTAATGATAAATGGTAAGTAACAAATACGAACATACCAGTAATCACTTTAAATGTAGATGGACTAAATACTCCAGTCAAAAGGTATAGGGTAGCTGAATGGATAAAAACAACAAGACCCACACATATGCTATCTACAAGAGACCGACTTCATAGTACGACACACATAGACTGAAATAGAAGGGATGGAAAGAGATATTTCATGCAAATGGAAAGGAAAAAAAAAAGCTAGGGTGATGATACTTATTTCAGAAAAAAACAGACTTTAAAACCAAAGCTATAGTAAAAGACAAAGAAGGACATTTCCCAATGATAAAGAGATCACTCCAACAAGAGGATATAACCCTTGTAAATATTTATGCACCCAACATGAGTACCTAAATAGATAAGTAAATATTGATGGACATAAACGGAGAGACTGACAGTAATACAATCATAGTATTTAACACCCTGTGATATCAATGGATAGAACTTCAGACAAAAAATCAAGAAGGAAACAGTGGCCTTAAATGATATATTAGGCTGGATAGATTTAATTGTTATTTTTAGAGCATTTCACTCCAAAGCAATAGAATATACATTCTTTTCAAGTATACATGCCACATTTTCCAAGACAGACTACATGTTAGGCCACAAAACAAGTCTAAGTAAAGTCAAAAAGACTGCAGTCATGTCAAATGTCTTCTTGGAACACAATGATATGAAAATAGAAATCATTACAAGAAAAAAACTAAAAAGCATAGAAACACATGGAGGCTAAATTACATGCTACTAAACAATGAATGTGTCAACAATGAGATCAAAGGGAAAAGAATCAAAAGATAACTTGAGACAAATGAAAATGAGAAGACAATGACCCAAAATCTATGGGACACAGAAAAAGCCATCCTAAGAGGGAAATTTATAGCCATATAGGCATACCTCAAGAAATAGGAAAAATCTTAATCTATCTAACCTCACACCTAAAAGAACAAAAATCAAAGCCCAAATTTAGTGGAAGGAAATAATAAAGATCATAGCAGAAATTTTAAAAAAGAGTCTAAAAAGACAATACAAAAGATCAATGAAACCAAAAGTAAACAAGGAAAAGATAAACATAATTGACAACCTTTAACTAGACTAAACAAGAAAAAAAGGAGAGGACCCAAATTACTAAAATCAGAAATGAACGAGAAGTGGCAACTGACACCACATTAATATATAAGAGAAAAAAAATACTATGAACATTTATATGCCAACATTGGACAAACTGCAAGAAATGAATAAGTTCTCAGAAAGATACAATCTTCCAAAACTGAATCAAGAAAAAACAGAAAATCTGAGCAGACCAATTACTACTAACGAAATCAAACCAGTAATCAAAATACTCTCAATAAACAAAAGTCCTGGACTGAATAGTCCCACAGGTGAATTTTACCAAACATTCAAAGAATTAATACGTATCCTTCTCAAACTATTCCAAAAAATTCAAGAGGAGGGAAGGCTCCCAACCTCAACTTCATTTTACAAGGCCACCATTACACTTTAAAACAAAGTGAGAGACAAAGAAGGACATCTGATTCTAAAACCAGAAAGACATTACAAAAAAAAAAAAATTATAGGTCAATATCTCTGATGAACATAGATGTGAAATTCCTCAACAGAATACCAGCAAACAAAATTCATCAATAAATAAAAAAGATCGCACACCATGATCAAGTAGGATTTATTCCTGGGATATAAGATTGGTTCAATATCTACAAACCAATTAACATGATACACCACTTAAACAAAATAGAAGATAAAAATCATATGATCACATCAATAGATGCAGAAAAAGTGTTTGACAAAATCTAGCATGCATTAATGATAAAAACTCTCAGTAAAGTGGAGTAGAGCGAATACAAAATAAAGGTCATATATGATAAACCCACAGCTAACATCATGCTCAATGATGAAAAGCTAAAAACATTTTCCTTAAGATCAAAAACAAGACATGGGTGTCCACTTTCACCACTTTTATTAAGCATAGTAATGAAAGTCCTAGCCATGGCAACCAGACAAGGAAAAGAAATAAAACACACCCAAATTGAAAAGAAGTAAAACTGTCATTATTTTCAGAAAAGATGATAGAAAGCAATGCTAAAGATTTCACCAAAAAAAATACTAGAATTGATAAAGTCAGTAAAGTAGCGGGATACAAAATTAATATTCAAAATGGGTGCATATTTATATACTAATAATGAACTATAAGTAAGAGAATTTAAGAAAACAATCCCATTTACAGCTGCATAAAAAAAAATTAAGATACCTAGGAATAAATTTAACCAAGAAGGTAAAAGATTTGTACTCAGAAAATTAAAACATTGAAGAAAGAAGCTGAAGAAGACACAAATAAATGAAGCATATACCTAGCTCACGAATAGGAAGAATTAATATCATTAAAATCTCCACACTACTCAAAGCAATCTATAAATTCAGTGTAATGTCTATCAAAACACCAAGGGCATTTTACAAAGAACTAGAACAAAAAATCCTAAAATTTATATGGAACCATAAAAGACCCCAAACAGTAACAAACATCTTGCGAAAGAACAAAGTTGGAGTATCACACTACCTCTTATCAAACTATACTATAACGCTAAAGTAAACAGCATGGTACTGGCAGAAAAATAGATCAATGGAACAGTATAGAGAGCCACATCTATAAGTTCAATCTATGACAAAAGGCAAGAATATACAATGGGGTAAAGACAGTCTCTTCAATAAATGGTGTTGAAATGGGAAAAGTGGGCAGATAAATGCAAAAAAAAAAAATTAATTGGGCCACCTTCGCACGCCATATTTAAGAATAAAATCAAAATGGATTAAAGATTTAAATGTAAGGCTCGAAACCATAAAACTCCTAGAAAAAAACATAAGCAGTAAATTCTCTGACATTACTCTTAGTAATATTTTTCTGATCTGTCTCCTCAGGCAAGGGAAAGAAAAGAAAAAAATAAATAAATGGGACTATATCAAACTAGAAAGGAAAGCGAAGGAAACCATCAACAAAATAATAAAAAAAAAACAACCTTCTGAATGGGAGAAGATATTTGCCAATGATACATTCAAAAATGGGTTAATGTCCAAAATTTATAAAGAACTCATATAACTTAACATCAAAAAACAATCAGTTAATCCAGTTAAATAATAGGCAGAGGACCTGAATAGACATTTCTCCAAAGAGGACAGACACATGGCCAACAGACATATGAAAAGATGCTCAACATCACTAATCATCAGGGAAATATACATTTAAATCACAATGAAATATCACATCATACCTGTCAGAATGGCTATTATCAATGGCTATCATCAACAAATCAATAAATAAGTGTCCGTGAGAATGTGTAGAAAAGGGACACCTTGTGCACTGTTGGCTGCAATTTGGTGCAGCCACTATTGAATATAGTATGAGGCTCCTCAAAAACTTAAAATTAGAACTACCTTTATTACCCAGAAATTCCACTTCTGGGTATTTAACCAAAGAAGCCCAAAACACTAATTTGAAAAGATATATGCGCTCATGTTCATTGCAGTTTTATTTACAACAGCCAAGGTATAGAAGCAACCTAAGTGCTCATCAACAGACAACTGAATAAAGAAGTGGTACATATACACAATGGAATGTTACTTGGCATATAAAAAGAATGAAATCTTACCATTTGGGACAACATGGATGGACAGAGAGGGTATTATGTTAAGTTAAATAAGTCAAACAAGAAAAATACCATATGATTGCAGTTATGTGGAATCTAAAGAAAAAAATAAATGATCAAACAAAACAGAAACAGACTGATAGATACAGAGAACAAACTGATAGTTGCCAGATGAGAGGGCTTTGGGGGCTAGTTGAAAAGGTGAAAGGATTAAGAAGTACAAATTAGTAGTTACAAAATAGTCATAGGGATGTAAAGTACAGCTTAAGGAATGTAATCAATAATATTGTGATTCCTTTGTACGATGCCAAGCAGATACTAGGCTTGTCAGGGGATCACTGTGTAAATAATGCAAATGTCTAACCACTATGCCTACACTTGAAACTAATATAAAATAATATTGAATGTCTACTCTAATTGGAAAAAAAATAAATCAGAAAAAAAGTTATTATGGCTTAATGATGAAAAGAAAAAAAACTCTTTGCATTGGATTTCCTCAAGGCTCAAGTTTATCCTGAGTTTTGGTATAATACATGAGATATTCTCTGTATACTGCCTGAATACAAAGTAAATGCCCTGCACTGGTCTAAAAATCCTAAATGTGAGTAATAAACCTACATAACACCATGAAATAACTTAGGCACGTGTTGTTAATGGGAGTAAAATACATGCAAAATGAGTAGATGTCATCCATTAGTGTGGCTTTTTGTGAGCGTGATTTTACTCAGTACATCTGCTCTTGATAACAGATTGCCTACCCAAGTGTCTGCTATGAAAAAGGTATATGGTAAATGTTTATTAAGTAAATCAGTCTATACATGAATATGAGATTTGCAGAATCTTAAAAAGTAAAAATATGTTTCAGAAATATTCACTTTTGTACTTGTAGAGAGTACATTTCCTGAAGTGGCTGACAACTTGCTATGCCCTTGTAGGGGTCACATGGAAATAACAAACTTTGTCACCCTTTCACTTTTCTGACATATCTGAACCTTTAAAGAGGTTATAAGTCAGCGGTCCCCAACCTTTTGGCATCGTAGTGCTCCTATGAGAATCTAACGTCTGATGATCTGAGGCAAAGCTGACGCAGTAATGCTAGTGCTCGGGGCAGCTGCAAATGCAGAGGAAGCTTCATTCACTCACCTGCCGCTCACCTCCAGCTGCGCGGCCAGGTTCCTAACAGGCCAGGGACCTGTACCGGTCCACGGCCTGGGGATCTGGGAGCCCTGTTATAAGTCATCTTCATAATTTTATTTTACTTCACACATCCTCAGGGTGGCTAATTTTGGTAATACCAACCTTTCTCCAATTCTTGTTTTAAGTCTCTATGACTAAAAGCTATGTTTTACTTTAATTTTTTTTTTCCTCCCTTAAATCTCAGCTTTCTGGAAAACCAGCTCCTCTAATACAAAGAAATGAGAACTCAATCTTAATCATCTTCCTCTTTGATCCTGAGTTGTTTCTTTAAAAAAAAAATATGATGGATTAAATCACCTTTTATGTACTTTATTTTACTGCATTTTCATTTAGTCTTTTACTAAAAGGATCATGTTTTAATTTCAAAGAAGAAAAGAGAATGCTGGATGTGTCTTTAGAGCCCAAGACAATTGAAAGTATTTCCAGAAGTGTGTATGTGTGCGTAACAGCAAGAGGCAGACATCATCCTGGTTCACGATACACAATACACATTCTAGACGTATTTATGAAAATAGAACACTTGCCATAAAGAATGTCAAACAGTCCACAGTATTTCAAGGTTACATATTTAAATAAATTGTATTGATCAAATCAAGTGAAGGTAATTTTAAATTACATGTTTTGACCCTTCTCAGGCTATAATCAGAAGGTCCATGTGAAAAGAAACAGAGCGAGGTGAAAAGGCAGCAATAATCGTTCTATTACCAATATGGTGCCTATTCGTGGTCTGTAATCATTTAAGCACTTATATGATCCAGCCTATTTTTAGTTTATTTTAAGCATCATTAATGCATAAGTTCTATGCAAGTATTTTTATTGTAAGTTTCCCATATGGAAGTACTATAGAATTAAACCTAAAACAACTATTGCCTTCTCCAAGGTCATTTCTAGTGATCATCATGAGGAAAAAAAAAAAAAAAAAAGCTTATATTTTATCTAAGGATAGAAACCAAGGGAGTATTAACTTTATTGGTTAATGTGGCTACTGGCATTCTTAAACATACAATCAAGAAGCAATTCGTTTAACCACACTTTTGCATTTTTGTTTTCAGACGTGTTTCTTGCTGGGAAATCCCTTTTTTGTGCCAATAAATTCTAAAATCAACTACAAAATAATTGTGCATGTCTTTCTTTTGTAAATGTTCAAGTAGTAGTAAAATATAAAAAATACTATAAGTAAAGAAAGTGTAACACAAATAAATTATGTCAGATACTGTGAGATCATTTGTATCAGAATACGAAGGTAGGTTTTCACTCTTTTACCATATGAAATATTTTTTAGTACTTTGTATGTTAACCAGACCAGCTAAACCACAAATACATGTAGCAGAACACATCAGGAAAATTAAAAAAAAATGTTTATAGAATTTACCGATGATGGTTTTCTTAGATGTAGGCAGAATAGTAAAGGCATTAGCCACTGCAAGAAAGGACAAGTATCATATTTATCAGTTGTTCACCCAACAGAGATTTTGGTTGTTTCTTGTTTATACTGCATAAAAATTAGCCTAGATTTTCTACAAACATTTAAAAATAACTTATGATGTTTTGTGTGATGAAATTCACAGTTCTTAAATATTACTGTTGTTTGATATTACAATGAGAAATTAAATTAACAATTATTAAACCCCTTATACAAATTCACTTTATATGCTAGACAGTAGAGTAAATACACTATATATAAGGTTTCTGACAAAAAAAAAAACAAAAAAAACAAAAAAAACAGGCTTTTGAAACATTTTTGGTGACAAATTAAAAACAACATAGATTTTAAATTAAATGTATACTGTGACATAGTCAAGAATAACTCCTTGATCAAATATTCTTAATTTATTTCTCTGTAGTCTTTCAACTGAGTGATTAAAAACTGTTATGAAATATTTTTTTGTATAGTTAGCCTTTAAAAAATTATGCAATCCCATTTTCTTTCATCTTAGAATTCTCTATATTTTTTTGCAGTTCATTCCCAAATAGAGAAACGACATCTTCCTCCCCTGCCCCCAACATCTAACATGGAAGATTTGGGCTTGGAAGATAACGCCTTTCTAAGAAAGGGCAGCACTGTCCCCTAGTGGGCATATGACATATTAAAATGGTTACACAAAAGGGAGAAATAAAAAGTTTTAAATAAAGCAATTCGATAGCAGGAGTTTTAATGGATTGATGTGTTAGTGTTAGAATTGTACCTGGAAGGCATCCGCTTTTCAAATAATAATCATCTGCACATGATATTGGTAGTCGGCCATGATTTGTTAAAGTAAATAAAATTAAATTAAAAAGTCAATGGATTTGTTTCAACTTCAGTGCAGATATAAAATATGGGTTTACTGTCGCCATTGCTGTGAACATCAGAAATGTCACTCAGATTTCCGTGACACACTGCTTTATCATAATCATTTAAATGTAAACCCAAATATCCCATTCCATATCCCCACTAGATCATGTATCCTCCTATGTTCCTATAGCATTATTATTTTTCCTGCATAGCACTTGTCACAGTTTGTAATTATAGCAGTGTGACAATTTGCTTAAAATCTGTTTCATATGCCAAACACGTGAGGACAGAAATGACCTCTGAATACTCACCATTATACTATATCCTTAGTACTCAGTACGGTGTCGGCACAAGGTAAGGACACCGGGTATTCTGAGGAATTAAGCCAGAGAAATAATTTATTAAGAATAGATATGGGATCAAATCATACTCCAGTTATTAAGGTGCTCCTATAGCTACTCAACTAATGATGAACCACGAAACAATAAACACACATACAGTTCTCTCTTGATCTACCCCACCAGGTTTCCAGGTACTTCTCTCTGACTTTCTTAGTATCCTTGTCTTTCAACAGGACATTATCATTTAGCTTTTGCATCCTTCTTTATTGAGTCTTGAAATATTGCTGTTTTGGGTGAGGCCTCTATTTACAGGTGACTTGATTTTTTAAGTTATATTCTACTTTTGCGAGAGAGGAATTCCAATTCTTTGCCTTAATGATTTCTCAGTACCAATGGTTATTTAAAATTCTGCAATGATTCTGTGATGTTTCTCTTGCAAATACTGAGGTGTATGCCTCAGCTAATCCAAAAGTTCAGTTGTCCCTTCCAAGACTATGTCCAGCCCATAATGATTGACTGAGTCATAAGTCACAGCCAATGACAGTAAATTAGCAGTATCTGGGGACATTAAGGTAACCCTGACTCTCCTTATGAATCTAACCTGCTTTGCACTAAGTTTAAGTGCTGCAACACAATTTGCTTTTGGAAATGTAATTAGAAGATTAATTCAATGCTATTGGCAAATAGGAGAGACTTTGGTACAGCATAGAAATCCTTTTGATTCTCTATGACTTTCACAGCACATTAAAGGTTTGACCTACCAAGTGATACGAACTGAATATAAAATAGACAACACATCTGAATACAGAAAGCAGTGGTGATGTGTATTGTAGACATGCCTTTTGATTCTCATTTCTTGGTCCAATTGGACCACATACTATGACTATTCAAAGTGCTTATTATGTGATTTTCTTTGTCTTCTGCACATTTTCCTTTGCCTTGATAACTCAATAGCTTTACCCATTCCCTATGCCTGCTTCCATCAAGGTATATCTCCCCTCACCCCAATTTTTAAACTCAAGGCCTATATCTAAAGTAGTATATATTTATTATAAATTTAATATGTCATTTAAACATACATTTTTAGGGTTGGTATTATTTTTGTTAGTGTTCTAGTCACTAAATTGCAAAAGTTTTGTGTTTCCTGTTCCAACCCTATATTTCTCCTATATGCTCTATTATTTTTAGTGTGTTACTTAAAAGAATATAAAGTTTTTTTCAGGAATGCACATATCCTGTGTAATAGATTATGGTAAACACAATATTGCCTCTCCAAAGAAGTCCATCCCTGATTGCTGGAATTTGTAAATATGTTATCTTATGAGAGATAATTATGGTTGCAGATACAAGTAAGATTATCCATTAACTGACCTTAAGGTGGGGAGACTATTCTGAATTATCTGAGTAGGTCCAATGTAATTATTGAGGCCTTAAAGTAGTAGAAGAAGAATCAAGAAAAAAAGGACTTGATCCACCATCACTGGCTTTAAAGATGGAGAAAGGAGGCCATGAGTCAAGAAATGTAGTCAGCCTCTAGAAGTTACACAAGACACAAAAATGAATTCTCCCTTAGAGACCCTAAAAGGAACATACCCCCGCCAAAGCCTGACTTTAACCTAGAGAGACCCATGTCAGACTTCTGACCCTACAGAACTATGAGATAATACATTTATCTTGTTTAGCCACATTTGTAGGTATTTATTACAGCAGCAACAGGAAACAAATACATAGACACATCTCCAAAGTGCTGCTTTTTATCACTAGTATTAATATATGTAATGTTGCACAATTGCATCTAAAACCATTTAAGTTAGAATTGCTTTTATTAATTCAGTAAAAGGCATATTTTTAAATCTTCTTTATAGGTTTAGGTTGATTCAGGGGTTACATATAACAATTAGATGCAGATTGCCATTTATTCAATACCAACACTCCTTTAGAGTAACCAGGATAATTCTAGTGAAATCATTGTATGTACACATTACACACACACCCCATGCACACACATCTGGAAATAAACCAAGGCTTCTCCACTAAGAAGTGAATGAGGAGCAGGCTTAAAGTCTTCATAACATTATCACCACCAGCCCATAACCTGATATCTGCATTTTACAGGGGGTCCCATATAATTTCCCACCTAAATTTTCCTCTGAACATCATTTGATGTTTGATAATCCTCCCCATACTTTTTTCTTAAAAACTTTTTGAACTCTATTCCCTTTTCTCTAATTCCTGGTAATGAATTATTTGCTGTTAATGAATTAATGGAAGATGATATATTTCCTTCAAATTAAATAATTTAACAAGATCCTCCAGGGGATATTCACTTAACCCTTGACTTTAATTGATATGACTTTCAGGAGATAATATTGAGCAGGTGGGAATTTTCATCCTTCAAATCACAGGTGGCCAACTTTAATTGTAAGGCTGGGGGCCATGCATCTAACAATTCACTGTTTAACCCCAGCTAATTAGCAGTATTTTTCTCTGTCTTTAAAACAGGATTATTAATGGATGACTTATGAAGTTCATTGTATTAAAAGAAAGTACAAATCTCCAATATTTGTGGATTTTTTGGAGGGGCGGATGATTTAACTGAAAGACTTAAAGATATATTTATTTACAATGTTAAATGTAGCTATTTTAATTATAAAAGCCTTAGAAGACAGATACTATAAATATCTGATGGGCTTCCCTATAAAAGAGATTGGACTTATTTTGTTTATCACCAGAAGGCAGAGATAGAATCAAAGGATAAAGTAGAAGTGAAGCAAACCTATGTTCAATATAAAAAATTTCTAAAAAATATTGATGCTAAAAATAGCATTGGTTTCCTCACAAGGTACAATACCCCTGTAGTGTGAAGTGCTTAATCAGATGCCATTAAACAGGAATAAATATTGTAGAATTTCTTCTGTTTTCAATGGACTTTATGGGTAGAACTCATAGAGCTCTATTCTGGGGCTCAGACACCTTCATCCAGAATTGGTGTTTTTCCAACTTTTGGCTCTGCTTCCAAAAGTGTTGGTTTTATTCAGGTAAAATCTCATACTGAGGTTTGCAAGATAGATATCAATAGCTTGAAGCTAACATCTAATCTTTGCACCACTCCAGTTAAGATAGAGCTTCACTTTCTGATAACAGTTCTGCAATTGAATCTGCTTTGCCTGGTATGTATCTTGTGACCAGAATCATCGGTCATGATCAGGAGAATTGCTTTATTGACTAGAATTATGTCAAATCAAAAGGCTGAGAGTATTATCATTCTCAATTTCAAGAACTAAGTGGAGAGCAGTAGATTCCCTTGGAAAACCAGAGTATCATTAGCACAAAGGAGAATGGATGTTGGGCAGCAAAAAACACAGATACTGTTTATAATGAGACTTTGATTTCTAAGGTTTCTTTCAGCTCAAAGAGTCTATGGTTTATAAATTTATTTCCTTCTAAAAATATAATTGATAGGGACATTCTCTAAGAACTGCAGGTTAAATTTTAATTTTGAAAGAAAAGTACATTTTTCAATATGAGATTTCTTATATAAAGCATTCAATATTAGCAAGGATGAGAATTTAGATGCATAAACTTCAAAAAGTAGGTACTCTAGGTAACATTTATTGTATCTTAATAAGAAATATTGCACTATGTATATTTTGAATGTTGTAGAAATTGTGCATGATATTTCTCCAAACTTGTATTTGTCTTCCTTCATAATAAGCCATAATACTGCTAAGTAGAAAGAAATAATCTTTGCAGATTCTATTTTTCAAACTAAAATCCGTTTTCAAACACCTACCAGTAAGGACTTGAAAATATTGTAACAGGGTTCAGTTGGGATAATGTAAGATGGTTTGTTTGACTAGATTCAGAATTGGCCTCCCAGAAGTCTCTGAATATTATATTTCTTATTGAAAAATCCTTTGTCAATGAAAGAAAACATTGATACTAAGAAAGTCAAAGACCTCATTAAACTTCTCTAGCCCTAGAACCAAATAATAATTCTGAACAATTTGGTGTTTAATGCTAGAGAATTGTTAATGCACTTATAAACACTGCTGCTAATTTTAGAAGTCACAGAATTCCATTTTAGGCTAATATTCCATAGAGACAGCATAATGTACAGATTAAGAGTACAGAGTCTGGCTCCCAACATCTAGGTTCGCATCCCACCTCTAACACCTACCAGTTGACTAATCTCCAGCTAAGGATGGCAATGGTTGCTACTAAAAGAAGTATTATGAAGATCAAATGAATTAACATTCAAAAAAATTAAATAGCACACATTACATAATAAATGCACAATAAAAATAGTTCATCTTTTCCTTTCCAACTCTGTCTGTGGTGTGCAAAGAGATAGCATTTATATAATCAGTAATTAGCTCAATTTTATCATCTTTATTGCCCATTTAACAAAGGATGATTTAAAATAGGAGGTGGTCTGCTTATAATAGTCTGTCTCTTTTGGGGATTAAATGATATGATATGACATAAAGTGACATAATTTATTTTAAAAAGAATATAGAACTTGAGAGTTCTTTTTATTTCTTGTACTTTATTACTTCTGCAAATAGATCTGTTCTGCAGATTAGAATACTCATTGAATACACTGCTACTCAATGCTTTGAACTATAAAAGTAAAATAATTGACCATATTCATCTTGCTTCTTTTTTTGCGACTCTAGTTTTATAAATAAGTATTCTGCCACCCGAGATTGGAAAACTTGACAAATTCAATTTTGCAGCAAAAAAATGTTTTTAAAGTTAGATGCCATATTTAAATGAGGTATTATTTTAGCCTACTTCTTTTGTAATATTAGCTAAGAAAATCTGGAAGTAAAAGAAAAAAATTTATTTCATATGTAATTGCTTTATTTATTCTTACGCAGATTAAACCAAGTAAAGAGTTATCAGGGATTTTTTTTGCAATTCTCTTGATTCCCATAACTCTAATTGCACTGCAATCATTGGTCTAGTCTACATGGGTAATTTGGGAGTAGAGGTTGGCACACAACTCTGTGAGGAGGGGCAGAACATATGCCAGGATGGATTCGTGAGATGAACTGTGAATTTAATTGCATTCACATTGTTTTATCAAAATTTATTCCCAGAACTAATATACAGAATCCTGCCTATGTGTTATTTATCAAAGCTGTTAACTCCTGCCAATTGTAAAACATGGGATGCCCTGCCCATTCAATTTTAGCAAATAAACTAACAGAGCAGCCAATATTTTTTTGTCTGTATTATAGTTGCTTGATTGACATTGGTTAGGCAGAGTTCCCTCTTGGATTCCATAGGTCTTTAAAAAAAATTTATTAAATTTATTGGAGGCAACATTGGTTATGAAATTATATAGGTTTCAATTGTACAATTCTACATCATCTGTATAATGCGTTGTGTGCTCAACCTCCTGAAGTCAAATCTCTTTTCATCACCATATATTTGATACCCTTTATCCTTTTATACCTCCCTCAAATTCCCCTTTCCCTCTGGTACTACTATACTGTTGCTTGTGTCTATAAGTTTTTGTTTGATTGTCTTGTTGGTTTGTTGCTTTCAGTTTTGTATCGTACATGAGTGAAATTATATGGTTCTAAACTTTTTCCGTCTGATTTACTTTGCTTAGCATGATTTCTCAGGATCCATCCATATTGTTGAAAATGGCGTATCTCATCTTTTCTGATGGCTGAGTAGTATTTCATTGTATATATACGTACCATATCTTCTTCATTATCCAATCATCTATTGAAGGATACTTTTGTTGTTCCCATGTCTTGGCCATCGTGAATAACACTGTAATGAACATAGGGGTACACATATCTTTATGAATAAATGTTTTCAAATTTGGGGGGGGGGTGGACACTCAGAATAGGGATCATTGGGTCATATGGTAATTATATTCTTAATTTTTTGAGGAACTCCTATACTGTTTTCCATAGTGGCTGTACCAATTTACATACCCCCCAGTAGTGTATGAGGGTTCCTTTTCTCCACAACTTCTCTAGCACATTATTACGTGTCTTGTTGATAAGTCATTCTAATCGATGTGAGGTGGTATCTCATTATGGTTTTGATCTGTAGTTCCCTAATAGCTACGGAAGCTGAGTTTTTTCATATGTCTGTTGGCCATTTTATGGCTTCTTGGGAGAAGTTTCTGTTAGGTCCTCTGCCCATTTTTTAATTGGATTTGTTTTTTGTTTTTGTTGTTGTTGAGTAGTATGAGTTCTTTACATATTTTGGCTATTAACCCTTTATTATAAGTGTTGTTTGCAAATATCTTCTCTCATTCATTTGGTTGCCTTCTTGTTTGGTTGTTTTTGTTTTTTTTTTTTTTTTTTTTTTTTTCCTGTGCAGAAGCTTTTTAGTTTGATATAGTCCCATTCATTTATTTTTTCTTTTACTTCCCTTGCCTTTGAGGTAAAATTCATAAAATCCTCTCTAAGACCAAGGCCCATAGTTTAGTACCTATGTTTTATTCTATGTATTTTATTGTTTCAAGTCTTATATTAAGGCCTTTGATCCATTTTGAGTTAATTTTAATCTTGTTTTAAATATAGAGCTAGTCAATCCAACCCTACTTTCATGCAAGTTCTAAGAAAAATTTACCTCCTGGAGGAACATAAAATATCTCATGATGGAAAAAGAGAGCATATAACCTACAATTACATATTAAATTATAATTGAACTAAGAGATACTTGAGATAAACAGTTTATATATTTTTTCTTTTAAATCTTCTTATATTAAATAGAGATATAGGTCTAAAAAAATGCTTCTTTTAAAATTCCCAGCCACAAATGTTTGATTAGTTAAAAATTTGACCTAAAATATACTCTTTTCTCAAATGTAGATAATATCAATAACAGCAAAGAGAAATCTTTCACAAATGACATATTGATATATATAACATAAGGAGTATATGTTATAAAACATATTTGATTATATAAAATGTGTTACTCCCTTACATTAAACTTTGCACTGAATGGTATATGCTATAGGTACATGCTATAGTTTGATACTTAACTGTTTACAAATAAATGTCAATGTTTTGACATTAAAATTTATTTTACAATGTTGTCTAAATGGTACAATCGAAAATCTAATATCTAAAAAAGTGAACACATTTATAAATACACAAATAATAATAAGGAAACAAGAAAAAACTGAACATGTTTAAAGATATGGTTTTCCTGTTTTATAAAATAATTCTGAATGATGTGAGTTTACTAACATTTATGAAAATTATATATAGCATCTTTACTCTGACAAAGACTTCATATACCTAGTTTCGGTCTAGGATAAAAGTTTTTATAACTGGATTATAACCCCCAAAAGAAAGGAATTGAACCTGAAAAATGTAAGAAACTCCTTAGCTATAGCATCATAAATAGAAATCTATAAAAATTTCATAGCTGTATATAAATTAGAGTGGAGGGTGTTACACAAATGTCTCAAAAAGCCCTGTTCTCTTAGTTTCTATCAAGAGTAGGGCGACTGCTCCAGAAATCTGAGAACAGCTAATTCTCAAGAATTCAGATGTCTAAAACACTGCAGTTCCTGTCTTGTGATCCAACCAATTTAACATGTATATTTTGGTCTGTAATTCATCTTTTGATAAATAAGCTGTTTTTCTCAAATGATTTATTATTTTTCAACACAGTATCAAGAAGCTAAAATTCTAAAGAGAGATGAAAGAATTTACCTCAGTAGGCCACAGATATTCAAGAACCAATGTCTTCAGAAAAAATTCAATTAATAGTTTCATATTGCTGTTAGAGTAAAAAAATAATTTAGGTTAGAGCAATACAGAGTTTAGAAAAGAAAGACTATGGGTCATTTGCTTGGCTTAGAAATAAGTATTTCTTGTGTTATTTATATATAAGTTCTTTCCACCTGGTTGCTAGACTTTGTAAGATGAAACCACCTCATATATAGCTTTATTTATATGATCGATAACTGCTGGTGGTAACAGCCTTGGTGATGCTAACCACTCACTCCATCAATATTTTTCATCTGTTAATTGTAGATTTGTATTTCTATTTGTATTTTGGTGCTTCCATAATATTTTTGTAACAAATTTGATCCTTCTCTTACTGGTTTTCCTGAGATGTCTATGAAACCTATCTTTCATACTTCAGGTTTACAAAAAAAAAAAAAAATAGAAGCAGCAATAATAAAATAATAAAAACCAAATTTAGTATTCCAAATGTAGATTTTCATATTAATGGAAAATGCTATTCTATTTTTTATGGGTTGAAATTTCCTTTCTAGAAAAATCTGTTGGATGGTATGAATTTAATTTTATAAGTAAATCCCTTTGACAGCTCAAAAAGCTATCCCGACGTCTTTTTGCAACTTGGAATTAATTGTACCTTTCTGTACATTGAATCTCCAAATAGACAGGGGCACGGTTTTTTTTTTTTAAGTTCGTACAGAAAGTATGTTGTACAGTAAATAATGAGCTACTCGTCTAAATCACTTCCACAAAAAGTTACGCACAAAGAGCAAAGAGAAGCTATCAGTAGTAATTACTATTTGATCTATAAGTAACGATTTTCCAATAGTCTACATGACATGTGCCTAGAAATATTGTCTATCAGTGAATCATTGGTGGCAACAATCTGTTATGTGGCTTAAACAATCTTTGACATTTTTCAATTATTGACATTAGCATTTGAATTAGAAAAGAAAATTGAAACACAATTACCGTTTAGAGAACAATTAATCAGTGAAGCCATCCATCCTCATCTATAACATGAAAGGATGGAAATGATCTCTAAAATCCCTTGGCGATCTTT
This sequence comes from Eonycteris spelaea, assembly GCA_003508835.1. Classification (NCBI taxonomy): domain Eukaryota; kingdom Metazoa; phylum Chordata; class Mammalia; order Chiroptera; family Pteropodidae; genus Eonycteris; species Eonycteris spelaea. Next base: position 3,013,086 of record PUFA01000050.1, on the reverse strand, counting down.
AAAAACCTATAATTCTTGTCACTCCTTTAGGATTCCTCCTGTTGCTCACTGTAAAATAATTTAAAGAGGTAGGGAGATTGAGGAAGGAAGCAAGAAAGTGAGGAAGGAAGGAAGGAAGGAAGGAAGGAAGGAAGGAAGGAAGGAAGGAAGGAAGGAATGAAGGAAGGAAGGATTAAATGAAGAAGTAAATATGTAAAAGTCATTAATTACTCCATTTCAGAGACATTTCTTGTCAGGTCAGTGAACTTCCTGACCTGTTTCCATTCCTTTCTCTTACCTATACCTATACATTGTTAGAAATTATCTTCACTCTTCTCACTCAAATGTATGAAATAAATTTGTTTCATGAGCAGATAGCAAATTCAGGGTAATATTTTCTTGTTATATGTACCTGTATTTTATTTTAAATAAAACAATTTCTTATCCATTTCAAAATCCAACTGTGACTATTTCATTTAATGTCTTTAAATTACACTGAACAGAAAAGGCTTTGATATTCTTCCAAGATCCTAAATCTATTTTAAACATTCAGCTACTAAATTTCATAATATTATTTTATACTTTTAAATGGTCATTATGGTATTGACTATTTGCCAAACAATACACTAAGTACAGCAGTCCCTCCTTTTCCGTGGTTTCGGTTATCTGCAGTCAACCACGGTCCAAAAATATTAAATTCCTCCAATCGTCGACATTGTCTGTTCCTGATATCCAACCACAGACATAGTGGTGGCTTAATAATCCTCCTGATGTATCATCAGAAGGGCAGCGGTAGCCTCTACAAGACGATGCCTCTGTCTTTCATGTCACTTCATGTCATACATAGGTATCGTGTCATCTCATATCATTACAAGAAGGGTGAGTACAATGTTCTTTTGAGAGAGAGAGAGACCACATTTAAATAACTTATAGTATAATGACATAATTGCTCTATTTTATTATTAGTTACTGTTAATCTCTTATTTTGCCTAATTTGTAAATTAAACTTTATCGTAGGGATGTATGTATAGGAAAAAAACATAGTGTATATATAGGGTTTGTGCTATCCACTGTTTCAGGCATCTGGTGGGGTGGGAGGCAACCTTACAATGCACCCTTCATGCATAAGGAGTAATTACTGTATTGGTAAACCCCAAGTGTTCTATAGAACATTTGTCTCACAAAGGTCCTTTTTATAAATACAGTTCTTTTCCTTAAACTCCTTTATTTTTCCCCATAAAAACATTTATCCAATGACCACATTTGATCATGATAATACCATAAATAATCTCTCATCTAGGTGGCACTCTTTGAACTCACCTTTTGGGGCTCAGCGGAAGTAGGATAGCAAATAGAATAACATCTTATTTTGAACTCCACGATCTAAGCACCAAATTGCGAAGGTAATGAGAGGCTCAATGTTCAGATATTCTGGAGTTGTGCTGAACATAGGACATGGCATGAGATGTAATATTCAACTACCATTACTACAGACCACATTTGCTAGGAGTCCAGAGACAGTAGTAGTCAATAAGACTTTTTAAAGCAATTCCTATGAGCAAAACTTGGTATTTATAGTGTGATAAGGAAAATGCTGAGAAATATATACTCTACTCCCAATGAGATTACAATCCGGTATAAGATAAGCAAGTGCCAACTAAAGGTAGACTAAAATACCATAATGGAGATACTTATAAGTATCAACGTTGACGCCACTAAGGAATCAAATGAGGAAGTGAGAGCATCTCCTGAAAGCAAAGGAAGCAGGATTCAGCAACAGCACAGACTTTGGATGACGTTGGCTCCAGACAAAAGTCTGATCATCTCATTTTATGTGAGGGCGAGAAATCTGGATTTTAATGTGGACTCTCCTATAATGTTAGTTTTTTAAAAAATATAAACATGTAGTCAAACAAATGTACAGGCTGAATCTGGCACACCGACCATCAGTGTGCCAGCTTTGGAACAGAGCAGAGTCATTACATTCAGAAACACTATTTTAAAAATGCATACAGGATTTGGGATCATGATGTGAAAAACCTTGCAGCACTTAGAATTTTATCTTTAACTAAGTTGGAAATAGAGACAATCCGAGGGGTTGTTAATGAAGGCATGAGATGAAATGTATAAAACAGTGCTTTAGAAAGTTGAGTTTTGCAGCAGTATGTATGTTGGATTAGAAGGCTCAGCTGAAAGGAAAGAAATCAATTAGGAGGATGTTGCAACAGCCCAATAAGAATGTGCCCCACGGTGACAGAGATGGCAATGGAGAGAATGAACAGGGATTGTAGTTAGAATGTAGAAACACAGGCAAAGTTAAAACATGCTACTCATGCTAACTCTTCCTAATATAAAGCAATTTCACATAAAAATCCATTTTTTGAAAAGCAGACTAGACATAGATATAACTAAAAAATATTCCCTGGCACAAGGTTGGCATTACAAAAACTGTTTAACTATTTAAAACAATACTAACTACTGGGGTAGATACCGCTTTTTTATATATAGCATCTCTCTAATGACTTCCCTTATCAATACTATTTGCCTTCCTCTTCAAAATCGCTCCTTCCAAAAAACCAAGACTTCAAATTCTATACTGCCAAATGTTTATCTATAGTAGAGATATAAATTCAGAGGAGAGGATTTTCACCAACTTTTTGGTGGAACAATTACTTGGTAGAACCCTTGGTGAGAATGACTTTCTCTTCACTGCCCTTACCACTGTTTGTTTATAGCTAATTTTTAGCCCGGATATAAAGAGAACTATTCATATATTCTTTCTCTGTTAAACATGTATGTGCACATATACATTTATATGTATGTATATATGTATATAAACACACTAAAAATATACTATAGATAAAATATGGCCACTGCTCTAAAGTCTAAGCTTTTTTTCATTTTGTTGATTTCACAGTACCAAGCATGTTTTTATAATCATCATTTAACAAATGTTTGTTACATTAAAACAAACCCCCTCACCCACCACAATATTTGAAAAAAGTTGACCTTATTCAGATACATGGTAGAGGGTGAGACTAAAAAAAAAAGCTGTAATCTCTCACCCAATTCCTTTTATTACCCTTTAAATTTGAAGCATCTAACCCCCTCCTCCTTTCAGGTACTCTGAGCCCAAGACCAAAGCTTCATGGTTGTGTGCTATGTGACCAGTGGCCACCCACCCTCCACCCCATATTCCAAGGGGATTTACAACTCAAATGTCTGGTTCGGGATAAGAAAAACCCTACTTGCTTTTTCATTTAATTTCATCTGTATCTTTTGGGTGTCCTCTATTTCCAAGAGAGCCAGGCAACCTGGGCAAACAGAGTAGTAAATCAAATACCCAAAAGAAAGGCAACTCTAGAAAAAATTTAAGGATAGGTGTTAAGCATTAATGATTAGCAATTTTGGCCATAAAGCATAATTCAGAAAGTGTGATAGAAGTATTTGGACTTAGTCAAGAAATACAATGGCTGCAAGAGGTAGCTGAAAGTTGGTGAAATAATTAACTTGTTTCCATTTCCACCCACAGATTTTCTTTATGTGGATTTTCAAATGAAAGTTAAGACACTTGACAAAAAAAAAAAAGAATACTTTTGCTTTGATGTAGTTGCTTTAGAGTTGCTTAGAGAGGAAACAACCAACAAACCAACTAACAGGTTCAGTTGCTTACCCAGCCACTCCTGATTCAGAGAAACTTGACTCATCCTTATGAAACTTGGCTCGACGCAGCATCAGTATCTGGAGTGCATCTTATCTCCCAACATACCACATGGACTTTGCAGGTTCTATCTTTATGCTGAATCGGGAATTCTCTTCATATACTCACTGAATTTGCTATTGTGCATTTAAAAAAATTCACATTGTAGAAGTCTAATCTATTAGCAATGAGTGGTCTGGAAGAAAAATCTCCCCGTGTTAAGTGTAGCAAAGAATTTTGACTGCATAACCCATTCATTATTTTTCATTGAAGTTACTGGGCCCTTAAGCTGTGAAATCACATCTCTTTTACGTAAGTAGCAGCTTGTTAATGTTTACAGTACAAGAAAGTTTAGGGGTCCAAAAGCATTGCAATTATTACCTTAAAGTAGGTAGTTCCTTTTTGAATCTCTATTTTGGCTAATTTTTCTCTGCTTCTAAATGCTTTAATTTCCTGTATTTTCCAAAACCCATGCTCAGTTTTTGTCAATAGGAAAATAGGAAGTATGTTAATTATCTTCAAATAAACAAAGTACATATAGCACGCATAGTATAAAGAGTATAATATATACAAGGAGAAATGAAAGGAAATAATTAAGTAAAAACAATAGTAGCAGATAGCAAAACTACTGCTTGGTTTACAAGACAGATAATCGTAGGAGGGAATGGTATTATGGGGTAGGAGGAGGACAGAGGAATGAAAGAGTTACCCTGCGAAGCAGAAAACTTTCTCCTGAACAACCAGAAGAGTATTGACTAAAATACAAATTCTATTTTTTAGGGGAAATAATAACTTATTTCCCGATAAACACCGGATACATTAAATTTAAGAGTGAGAACCCTAAGTGACGTTTCATAGGTATTCTGTTTAAGCAAATTAAACAGCCAAATTATTTTTCTGATGATTCAGAGCTGTCCTTTCTAAGTTTATGGTGTTGTCATTGGATACCTCATTTCCAAAATAATTTCAAGCAAAGTAGCAAGATGATGGGCAAATGATTCTGAACTTTGAGACTGGAGATTTTGGTTCTACTGCTGTGTCTCTGCCTATTATTGTGTGATTTAGTTCATGGCTTAATTTGGAGCCTCAGTTTCATCTACTAGACCAAATGGGAGAAAAACCCTCAAAGGTAGGGAACCAAGTGGTACCCACCTTTATATCCCCAGCACCTAACAGAGTGGCAGATACATATGATTTTAATACGTAGACTTAAAAAATAAATTTATAAAATCAGGATAAAATTATTTACTTCACAGTGTGATTATAATGATTAAATGAAAGCACTCATTTTTAAACTGTAAATTACATATAAATATAAAATATTTCATTATCTCGTGACAAAAAATATGTTTTTGTTTTGCATACAGTTCTGTTAGTAACTTTTAATATTTTTGACTACACTCTCATTACATGTACATATAATATTTATATATGTGTGTATACATACATGTATATAATTCAACTAATCTATGCCTGTATGTTCTTACTTGTAAATTAAAGAATTGTGTTAATTATCTCCAATATTTCTCCCATATTATCTTTTGTGGGCAATCAATTTATGATCTAATATTTTATATGAATGATAGATGCACTTATATAAATATAAGATAAAACAATAAGTAAATTATTAAAATTTCTCTTTATCTAAATGATATTTTCAGTAAACATCAAGGTCATATGGCTTTTTTTTTTGCCTCATGGAATACTAAGTTTATGTTAACAAAAAAATCAAAATTACAATGAGCCTATTAAAATGTAAAAATCAAAATTATGAAAAAACTATCAAAATTTACCAAAATAAACCATTGAAAATTACAGAACACCAAAATTTCAAAAATCCTATCAAAAATTATTATTAATTATTGACTGACATGCCCAATTTGAAAAGAGTATTTAAAAATATAGGAATTCCTTGAACTCAAGGGATTTACAATTTAAATGATGAGACCAGCTATCTTATAAGATAAAATAGCATAATTCAAGATAAACTATAATTAAAAATCAGAGTTATGCAGAATCTAAATGCGAAAGAAATTCAGACAAGAAGTGGTTTAATAAGACAAAGGAAAGGGAAGACATGTCAGGAAAATGAAACTTGAAAGATAAATAATATTTGACAAAAGACAGTGAGAAGAACCTTCCAGGCAAAGAGAATATAAATCAAGATGTTGTGGATGTAGAAATAATCTGATTTGTTTTTTTGAAAGTGAAGAAATGAAGTCTGACAAAGACTAAGCATGTGTTTGGGGAAATAATAGGAAATAAGATTAGTAGGAAAAAGGAAGAAAGACAGTAGTGGAATTCTTTGAAGAATTGAAGAATTATAAATCAAGGAGTAATGCATTGGTAAGTGGTTAAGTCCAGAATTAAGAACAGCTAGGAAGGAGTCACAGTCACTAATTGGGTGCCCCTGGGAAAGAAGAAGAGACCATGTAAGAAGACCAGTTTCTTCAGATATTACTAATAAATGATTCCTCATCATCTCCAATCAACCTAAAAGCCTGTCTATTCTTACCTTCCTTTTGATGCAGTGACATCATTTTCCAGGCACTAGATGTCGCTGTTCCACTTAAGCAAAATAAAATCTAGTCCTGAAGTCACAACTGTATCCACCTAATTACATCTACCTGTATGTAGGTGTTAGTCTGCTTTACTTGGTTCAGGCAATTTCAAAATAAAGCACCAGAGATTTGTACCTGCTTCAATCTGAAGAAAAAATAGCTATGATGTTCTCTTTGGCATCTACTAAAAGTCTTTTTGGTAAAAGCAAACAAAATAAAAAATTAAACAATTTTAATTTAACCAAAAAAAAAAAAGAGAGAGAGAGAGAGATTAAGTATTTATACCACTGAGAAATAGGAAAATTTCTACTATATGAAAAAGTTTTGCTAATTTTTATATAAACAAAATAAAATAAAACTAATATCATTTATTTAGAATGAGTCCATATTTGATTTGTCTTGTGAACCTATCTATAAAGAACCATAGGTAATTTTCTTTTATCTGTCCAGCATCCCATAGATGAAACTATGATCTCCTTTTTTGAAACCTTTCATTGGGCCTAATAATGAAGGTATCATTAGTTTCACACTGAGAAAAAAACAAACTAAAAGACACTAATCTGTTTTTCTTTGCTAATTTAGATTTGATCAACTGGGCACTCTTTGGGACTTTGAGTCCTGAGTGAATGGAGAGCAAGGGTCTGGGGACTGTTGGAGGATTTCTTTAGTGGGGATGCCATGCTGATGCTGACCAGATTGTTCCTGCTAAGGGACTTTCACTATACTTCTTGTAGCTGATCAATCTAGAGCCCCCTTGATTCTGGATGCCCCCAAGTCTGAACCTCCACTTTCTTACTGTGTCTGTGAGTCTTCCACTCCTATACTACCATAATCCTAAGACACACTCACACACACACACACACACACACACACACACACACACAGAGAGAGAGAGAGAGAGAGAGAGAGAGAGAGAGAGAGAGAGAGAGTTATACACATACACAGAACGGCCTTACAATAGATTTCATTTCTTTTACCTGCAATCACATGAAATAAAAAACACCTAAATGTACAGCTTACAGAACAATACAAATACTGTGCCTGTATTAAATTGTCAGCTTTGCCTTGTCAAGTTCATGCTTGCTGAATCTCTAGGGTTAAGAGAAATGCGAAGGAAAAGTTTCTCAAAAAAGAAATCTTTTATGTTCTTGGACACTAAACACCCCGGTTCTGAACTCTAGCAGTCTTTTCTCCTAGAAGCATCCAGGCATTTAATTATCCTCAACCTCTTTGGTTCTAGTTTTTGGACATCAGCCTTTGGACATCCTACTCAGTATTTCCCTGAGAGAACTGAAGGAGCTGAAAGATGAAGCAATTTTATTTGAAAATTACTGGCAATACAGCCAGCTCTCAAAGCATCCGCAGAAACTGCAGGCTGGCATTCTAGAACCGACACATGGCCCAGCAGCAAGGAAAACTACAAACTGTCTTGGAAGCAGTTTCCTACCCCGACCCTTGATGGTATGATTTCTTTCTGAAAGGTAACTTAGTGTAATAGGAAAGTCAGGGTTTAGCTAAAGGCATACCAGGGTTCCATTCCCAACTCAGCTATTGGTTAGTCATATTAACTTTGATAATTTACTAAGCCTGCTTCTCAGTTTTCTTTTATCCCATGGAAAAATAATGCTGCTTCTCAAGGTGGTTGTGAAGTACACGTAAAGATCCTTGCAAGGAATACACTAGAAATGTAATTTCATTTCATCTTTTCTGTCTTACCCCCCTTCCCATCCAACCCAGGGAACCTGATCTGGAGGCTTCGGATGTGGATACACAGAAATAGACGGCTAATAGTCAATGGAGCATAAACAAGATCACATTAAATACTTTGGGACAAACATAGAATTAGTAACGTTTAGAGCTTGAGAGAATCTTACTGATTTTGCACATATGAGGAAGAAACTAATGCAGAGAATTTAGGGTCTTTTCCAAGGTCACAGCTAATTAATAACTAGAAACATTTAAATGCCTTATTTCACATAAATTTCCAAACAATATGTTTGCATTGTTAAAAAACATGATCTGAAAATAAGATCCTTTATAAGGAATTTGTGGCACAAAGACTCTTGCCCAGAAGTCTTTGAATTTTAAAATACTGACAAAGAGATAAACACAGACTATTATCCAAATAGAATTTCTTTTGACACAGGACATTCTACCTGTCATCAACTAACAACGCAGGTGTCCACCTATCTGGACAGGTGTTAACTACTTGAGTCTACAGAGCCTACAAATGCAGAAACTCTGTAAGTTAATTTCCTTTCTTCTTTTTTGGTTTAAAAAATTAGAAAATATGAAAAAATAAAGAAGAAAATAAAAGTCTTTTGTAATTCAACCACCTAGAATAATAATTGTTAAATCACTGCTTTCTCTTGGTCTCACATTCTCTCTCTCTCTCTCTCTCTCTCTCTCTCTCTCTCTCTCTCTCTCACCATCCCTCCCTCTATCTCTCATAGGAATATTTGACAAAAAAATGTGATTATACAATGCATGTTTCACAACCTTTTGCACTTAGTCCAGATTTTCAGCAGGCTTAATATGAAATGAATAATAGCCAGCAAACCCACAGAATTTCACAGTTTAAAAGTACTTTCTTGTACATTTTCTCATTTACCATTTGTGACCTTGGGTCTTTGGGGAGGAAGGACTATATTTAGTGGCAAAAAGGGTAGAGTTACATCAACAAACAAAAGTCCTTTTTCTATCCAAAAGGATCATTGTGGAGAAGAAAATACTAACACAATGCAAAGAGTGACTGTTGGCTCTTTAAATCAAAAAGTAAGATGCCCTTCCTCAATAAAATCTGATTTCTCAACAAAAAGATACCTACAATACATGTTCCGAGAAGGATTGCAAGTATCAAACAGAATTTATGTCATATAGCCCTGATATCTCACTATGCTGTACAAATAATCTCTATAGTAAAGTAATATTAAAAGTCTCAGAAAAACAAAGTAACCTAAATTTTACTCACATACTAATTTAGAAATACGGAGATTTAAAAAAAAAGAAAGTGAAATTCAAAGATATTAATAAACTTTAAGTGTTAAAATAATGTGATTATTGGAGTGGATTACTCTTTAGTGTTGCCTTATTTTAAGTCTTAAAAAATGTGGGTATATTCCATGACACAAGGAATTATGTCTGTTGTGTACACTGGCATATCTCTAATGCCTCACTGTATCCCTAGTCTCTGGTACACATCTGTAATAAAGGAGGTACTTAATAAATAGCTGTTTAATTAATATATTCAACTAAATACTCTCACTAACTAAGAATAGAAGCAACCTAAATTGCCCACATTCCAAAATTAACATTTTATGAATTTGAAATTAATTTTTAACTTATTTTAATTATGCATCAATTAATAAGAATATAATTAAAATATTTGAGACTCTACTTTGCAATACATTATGGCATATGCAAAGAAAAAAACATACATTATTCTTGCCTTTAAAGAGTATATTCTCTAAGAATGTGTCAGATGTATTGAGAAATGCATATTTAAAAGGAAACAAGCCATTTAGAGAAGACCAGTTTAAGGTAGTTGGCAGGCAAATTTCTCATTTTGCTACCCATTAATGGACCCTTCTCTGATCTTAACTTCATGCTGGAATTGCAAGACCTTGCTTTCAGGTTGCTTAATATTTCATAGCTTTAAAGAGATGCATCCAGAACTTCAAGGGAAATCTGGTTGAACTATGTATGCCAAATGGCCCTCTAAACCTATATAAGGAAAGGATGGATTAAACACTGGGTGTTCTGGAGGGTGGGACACCCAAGAGAAGCAGGAAGCACAAAGATATATACTTATTTATCTGATAATTTACCTATGATTTTCCCTGCTGGTCGATGTGAGTTAGCTGAAAATGAAATGAGATAAAGTGCCCAAGGTTCTTAACTTTTACACAGTTCCCAACAGGAAAAATATTTAAAAGATATCTATTGTATTCCTTCTATGTGTGTTGTGTCAATATAGAATACTGTGTTTTGAACAGATAATTTTAAAGTGCTCCAGGAATCATTTTTGGAATGCGTTTTAAGTCTTGTATCGTTGTTTTCTCACCACCATCAAAAGAATGTTTTCTTCTTTTCTGCTTTTGTGTGTACTCATCACCTGTCATGCCATGTTGAAGAACAAACAGAAAATCTGGCCTCTTTGATTAATGACATAGAGACTAATGTCTGATAAAGACAACCATTTATAAATTACTAGAGATAGCAAGCTAAATATGGATTTTCAAGTACAGTAGCTTGTACTAACTCAAGGAAGATAAAAACTTGGAGGGAAGTTGATGAAACATTTGCAGAAAAAAAGAGATCAATGTTAACAGAATTATGGTGTTCCTCAGCACACAGGTGGTACAAAGGGCATACGGATTCTCAGCCAGCCAAAGCAGAAAATTATAAAAATTTCCTGAAAGGGCAAAGCCAATACTTATTTTTAAAATGAAAAATAAGGTAATACTGAAGACATTAATACATTCTGCTGGTGGATATATTTGTGTTTATGTGTTTGTAAAGGTGAATATAGCCAACTAACTTGTTCTGTCTTCTCAGGTACCTGGTTTATGCTGTTCTAAATTTTTTAAGATAGTGGACAAAGAATTTCTTAAGATACAGTCTTCTTGCCATGTTCCTAAAACACTTGATGTTTGTCTATGATAAATTTATTTAAAAGATAAAAACATCATTGCTTTTCATGTATACAACTTAAATCTTCAGAAAAGGATTGAGTTAAAAGAGGCCAAAAAATATTTAATAGGAAATAGTGTGATCATGGAATGGATTATACTGCAGATAAGAAACATGATTCTGACTTGTTTCTCATTCTTAAGTTACATTTAGAACACACATTTAAAGTTTGTAATAAAAAAATTTATTTTGTGTGGGGAAGGAATAAAAATGTGTGTGTTCTTCTGGGATTATGCCATATACATTTCTCATGTAGGTCTGCAGCCTTTAGTTCCTCAGTCACTCCTGTCTCTACCTTTCAATCAATGCTACCAGCAACACTGATCTACAATGAGTTTCTTTTACTAGACTCCTCACTTGGCCCAAATTTCTCTTGTCCACCACTGAAATTACAGATATTCTGCTATGGATCAAAACATTTCGTCACAAGCAAATCTCACCTCCAAGCTCAAACAAGAATGGCCAGGAGTATAGTTGAGGAGGAGACAGTGACCAAATAAATCTTGAGACCTTGAAAATGCACCCACTGCATTACTCTGTAGGACTCTATTCTTCCCTTCCTAAGTAAAAGTCTTTAGCCATAACTGTGTATAAATTCGTCCACATTGGAAAGTCCCTGAAGGACCAGGTAGGATTATCTAGTGGGGTAGCCTATGAAGTATTTAATTTTCATCAACTCAATGAGATGATTTGATATTTCTTTCTTTTAAAACAAGAAATAGAGTGCAGCTTCAAAGTTTTAAAAATAATTGTGAGATTGTTTTTAACAACTTTTCTGAGTAGAGTAAGGAAAACATAAATAATTGGTATTTCCTTCCTATAATCATACTGCTGAATTTACATGGGCACTAGAGTACTAACCTATGGAATAAATTTGATCTACAAAATTGTTCAATATGTGCCACCCACAACACCCACATGGATGTTCTCATGTTTCATAAACATATTGACCACATCATATATTCAAACAAATCCAGAAAAACTTGGAGTTCAAATATTGTAATATTGGGATTTCTTTCCTGACCTAAATAAATGTTGCTTATAGACAGTTAGTGAATGGGTTATTATGAAGAAAAGGATGGCAAAGGGAATATGTGGAAGAAAGAAACATTTTCATTATCCTCTTTCTAGAACATTTTAAAGAGCATAGTCAACCATCTGAATATATCAATAGTTAATTTATGAAGAAATGGCTCATTGTTTGTCAGAGTTTGAAGAATAACCAGAAAGTTTCCTCAGTGCTCTAAGTAGTCCTTATTTATGACAATAATAGGTGTCATTTAGTGAACATCTATGTCATAAATAGTGCCACTTTATATATATTTATCTTGTTATCTTGTTAATTCTGACCTTATCGTCCTCTAAGAAAGTTATGATAAATGCTTAATTTACTTTTAAATTTTCAGTGAGAGGGCCACGAACTAAGAGACAAATAAAAGAATACTTGATAATATCACCATACCAACTATTAACTAAGTAGTGTGATTTCAGCTATACCAATATAGATATGCTATACCACAGTGGAATTTAAAAAATAAAATAATAATAATAATAATAATAATAATAATAATAATAATAAATAATAATAATAAAATACCTGGGCCAGTAGAAACCACAAAATGCCTTTGATAGATCAATTCTAAAGCAGCAAGGATCTTAGAGATCACTGAATTTAATTCTTTCATATTGCAAATGGAGAAACCAAAGTCCATAGAATTTGTTTGATTTGCCCAAAGTCAAATAGTGAGTCAAAGCTGTGAATAAGATTATACATTATAGCTTATAAATTAATTCTGAAACCCTGGTTATTTTTAAAGTAATATTTTCCTTTTAAGCTAAAATTTCTTCTATTTCATTTAAAAATGCCAATCTCCAGAATTTGTTTTTGCTTTAATTGTTTTTTGTTCACTGTATATATATTTGTGTGTGTGTGTGTGTGTGGTGTGTGTGTGTACTGTGTGTCACTAAAGATCAGAAGTATCACCAAAAGATCAAAAGAGTCACATATCAGAAAAGATTCTCTTTTCAGTTTTACTTACTTTTGAAGAGTTAAAATCTATTAAAATTCTCCTTGAAATCTACATGCATCCGTCTACATATCAAAGACCAATGATGCACTCTTTCTTGCCTACATAATACTGAGTTCATTGGCCATAAAGAAATACCAAATGAGGTATGGTTTATTTCCTTTACAGCCAAATGGGTAATTTTAAGGCTCATTAGAATTATAATTTAATTTTGATGGCTGAATAAGGATTGTGGTAGTTTCCCCAGCTGGTTTCTTTCATCTCATATTTGTTACCACAAAAGCTTTATTAATTATCTGCTGAGGCTTTTAGTACGATAATAATAACCAAAGAGTAACAATTCTGTTTTTCAAAAATACATAAAAACTATTAATTTGGCAAAGTGATTAAAATAAAACAGCAGAAAGTAAAATAACATGTATTTCCATATAAATAATTAAATGGAAGTTAGATGGGGACTTCGAGAGGACCGACTGGCTAAAAAATGTCTTTGTTTTTCCATTGCCAATGAAAAAGTTAAAATATAAACATCAAATTATCAATCTAACAATTTATTTAGGTATAAGCTTATTAGAAAATATGTATATTAAGTTTGAGACTTTTTAAAAATGTAATTAAATAATGTTATAGGCAATATGGTGGTAAACTTGAGAGTTGAGTCACCTAGAAAAGTACTCTGGTCCCACTAGTTATTCACGGTGCAACCTTAGATAATTTACCTGAGCTCTCCATTCCTCAGTTCTGGATAATATTAGCAATCAGCACATTAATTTGGAATGCAGATTAAATGTAAAGTATTTAGAATGGTGACTGGCACGCAGTAAGCACTCAATAAATGTTGCCTATAATTATTATTATTAGACTGCATTCACTGGTACTGGCACGAACATATGCAAAGCTTGTATAGTTTACATAGATTAGAATAACGAGTGATTCATAAACCTAATGATGTTTACTTTTACTACAAGTAATCCTCACTAACTAAATAAAAATCCGTAAACAATCCATTCGACGACTCATTTGTGACTACAACGTTTGCTCATGGCAGCACAAACATATTTTTTCTTTTGAACTGGACAAAAGTTCCCAACTTCTAGGATCCTGATTGCAAGGTTGTTTATGCTGCCCCTAAAGTAGTTCTGTCATACTACTAGAGCAAATGGAACCGTTGTGTTAATATACAATGAAAGTATTGTCCCCATTCTCCTAGATTAGCTGACCAGAGGTTGCTATTACTTTCTGGGTGAAATGATGCCTCTGAAGATTTCGTTGCTATTCCAAGTGTCTGCAAGAAAGCTTCAAAAATAGTTTTTAATCTCATCTTTCAGCCTTTCTAGTAACGTGTTTTTGTTTTGTTTTGTTTTGTTTTCATTTACTTAAAAGAATCACAATAATTAATTGCCATTAAAAGCTGGGGTGGTTAACAAAGAGAAAAAGACTTGGTTGAATGCCTTTAAAAAGCCATTAAAAGTTTGTAAAAATAAAAGTTAAACATCAAATGAGGATAAAGATATCTGCAATAAATCTGAGAAAATAATGCAGCTATACTAATGGGTAAGAAAACATTGCAGACTAGTATAAATAATATAAAATGATAAATGAATCATTTTTAAAAGTCTGGCCTTTCTAATCAAACAAATTAGAGTTAAAATAAAATACTCTTTCACCTACAAATTAATAAAGATTTTAAGAGTAACACTATTGAATACATAGAAGTGATAGTGCCGATATGACAAAAACAGTACCTTCAATACTACTAAAAGGAATAAATTGACACATCTTTTCGTAAAGGAAGTTTGGAAGCATACTCGGAACATTTAATAAGATATCACCTTTGACCTACTAATTTTACTTCCAGGAATCTACTGTAAGAGATTAATAAAACATGCAGACAATTTATATCCAAATATATTCACCACTGTGGTATTTATATTTTTTATTATAATATATACAATAACAAAAACTGGAAAAAATCTGAAACCCCCAAAAAGCAAGTGCCTCAATAAGTCAAAATATATTTATGTGATAGAATAACACATAGTTATGAACAGATATATTCATGTATCATTAATAGATCCTTTTTAAAATTTCTCTGACTTTAATGTTCTCTTTATCAACAAATCATTACTTAATACTACTGCAGCCAAAGCTCTGTACAAGGTGTAGGTTTAGTAAAAGATTTGAAATCCTGAATCAGAACCCCATTCACTGCCCCAAAGTATTCTTAATGATGTTAAAGAAGCAGGATTTACAATTCAGAAAGCAATGTGGTATATAACACATGGTAGGTATCAAACAAGTCACACATTATAATTGTCACTTCATCCCTAACTAATGTTCTTCAATATGATGCAGTTAACATATGCTTTTTTAAATCAGGCTTAGAACTCATTTTGTTATTTATGAAGAATTCCTAGAGAAAAAATTCCTATCTGTTCCTATATCAAGAAAACTTACCCATTCCACTAGTGAATGCTGGATTTTTACCTCAAAAATATTTTAAACTGCAGAATTGATTTAAAAAAAAAAGTTTCCCTCTTTTAGCTTTTGTAAAACATAGAGACATGTTGATGGCCCACTTTGGTGGGTGTATATTTTTTTGTATCATCCTTCATTCTACTCTTTTGCAGCTATCTTTGTTTGTATTAATTTGTCTCAATTTTAATTTGGGCTGCTTTATTTATTTTATGCATCTTTGTAAACCACCTTAAATCCTGTGTGTGTGTGTGTGTGTGTGTGTGTGTGTGCGCGCGCAAGAATATATACATATATATATATTCTTGCACACACATATACATACACACACACACATACACACACACATATATATATATATATGCATAAATAGAAGTTATGCTAAAGTTTAGGAGACAGTTTAGGCTAAGTTATGTAGTCATAAAAAGTCACCTTAATTTTTCAATGGCTCACAAACAAAAAAGGCCAGTACTTGCTCATATCACATGTTCACCAGGATGGGATTCAATGAGGTTTACTGACATCTTTTTTCAGGGATCTAATCTAAAAGAGCAGCCCTGATCCAGTATGCTGCAGGTCTTGTGGAAGAAGGAAAAGAGTATCTGTCAAAGCTTCTTCTCAGAATTGGTACATGTCACTTTCATTCATATTTCATCAGTGACAGCCAATCATTTGTCAAACTTAATATTAAAGGGCAGAAATGTATATGCCTCCCACAGGGAATAAGTGTGCTTTGATGCTTTGAGGTCTCTAAAGAAATCTACAACCAGAAGACAGAATGTATGATACAATGTGGTAGGTGTCATTCCTCAGTTTCTGTGCCTCCAAAATGGGGACAATGAAATCTTTGTCATGTTGCTTTAAAAAGGAAATAAACTATGAAAATGTGCAATGAATATTGGTTCCCATTACTGTATTTTGTGGATATATGGGAAGATAACCAAAAGAGCAAGAACATAACCATCTCAACCTAAACATGTATGAACTGAACCTTTTTGACTTTT
This sequence comes from Eonycteris spelaea, assembly GCA_003508835.1. Classification (NCBI taxonomy): domain Eukaryota; kingdom Metazoa; phylum Chordata; class Mammalia; order Chiroptera; family Pteropodidae; genus Eonycteris; species Eonycteris spelaea. The sequence goes on along the minus strand of PUFA01000050.1, from coordinate 2,996,648 downwards.
GTCTGCAGATTTTTTACATCTGCAGCGCACCCCCCCACACACACACCCCCACAGTGGATGGAAATTCTATTTGTCCAATTGCTCAGGCAAAATCCTTGCAGTCATCATTAACTCTTCTCAAGTTCCAAATCCAACCTACCAGTAAATTCTGTCAGCTGTAACTTTGAAACATATTCAGAATCCAACCATTTCCTGCCATCTCCACTGCTACAACTCTACCCTGAGTCACGATGTTTGTCCCTGTATTACCACCCAAGTATTCCTTCTACTTGACCTTTACGTATCTTCCCAAATATTCTCAGTTCTTAACCTGTACTTCTCCACATTCTATTTCTAACATAGTGGCCAATTTTTTTAAAAAAATGTAAGTCAGATCATATCACTCCTTGCTCAAAATCCTTCACTGGTTCTTTGTTGCACTCAGAGTAAAAGCCACAATCCTTTAAATATATAATCTTATCCCCTATTATATCTCTGACCTCACTTCTTACTCCACTTTGCTCACCCTCTGCACCTTCCACACTTCAGCCATTCTTTCTATCCCTTGAATGTGCCAAGGACAGTCTCACCTTTGGGCTATTACAGGCTATTCCATGTGGCTGGAATGCATTATCCATAGATGGCTAACAGCCTTGTCTCCTTCACATCTTTGTTCAAATGCCAGCATCTTGTTAAGGTCTCCTGGGGCCACCCAATACCTCAGGAAATTTTCCCTCACCTTATTCTACTTTGTCATTTTTCAAGCACTTTTCACTTTCCAACATACTGTGTAATTAATTATGTTCATTGAGTATTGTTTCTCCCTGATGGAATGTTTGTTCTATGAGAGCAGAGTTCTGAGTTTTATTCTTGGGTGTATCTCAAGCACTTAGTAGAGCGCATTAGTCAATAAATGTCTGGTTGATTAAGGAGTATAATATTGTGAAGATCTTATCTACAGGACTTTCATGAGTGATCGAATGCAGTAAAGTGGCAGTAGCATGTAGAGACAGGGAGGAAAGGAGGAGAATGGATAACTCCAAGGCTATTAGCCTGCAATTTTGGCACTTTTTTCTTACAGAAATAGTCCTTGGTATAGAAATCCACTGAACAACTACTTTCTGAAGTTTGTATTTTATAACTCAACTAGTCAGTGTTATCTAATAGAACATTGTTCAGTAAAATTTGAAACTTATAGTGAAACCAGTTAAGTTTACACACAAGAAGGATTGATAAATTTATCCTGAGGTATTAAAAATACAGGGAGGAGATCCTTATAAAAAAAAAAACATGCAGGGATAATATTTAACTCTTTTGTCCCCCAGTTTGTGCTCCAGTTAGCCTTGGAAAGAAGTGGAGAAATGGCCCAGTACATTTAATTTTAAATAATACAATACCATATGTTCTCCTCTCCACATACTTTCTCTTTTCAAGAATGTACGGGTTGACTGGGGACAGGTGATATGAGTTAATGTGCTAATCCCACAACTAATTTACTGTATACGGGAAACATAAATAATGTTTACCATTTTATGTATATATTATTTAGAATAAGGTATGTTATTTAATTAGTACATTAAATTTCATTCTATACATAATATGGCTCACTAGACTGGTGATAGATGAAAAACAAGAGTCTGAAAGACTGGGATAAGCGTGTACGCACCTTAACGTAAGTAGCCATACCTTATACTGCCACCCACTTATCTGCACCAAACACAGGGCAGCATACAGAGTAGAGTTTGGAAAATATTAGTGATAGATTAAATAAGGGATTAATTAATCACAGTTTAAATATAGTATACTTGGCTTTAAGGCGAGATGGGCACAGAGAGAATTTCTAAATCATAAATTTAGAAAACTGCTGAAGCTCAGCATTATTAGAGCATAGATTTTTTTATTATTATTATTATTCATAGAAATTCTTTCTAGCATAGCTTACAGTGGACATTTTTCTTATCAAAGAAATGGAAGACAACATATTGAAACTTGCTAATTGAAGATTGTTTAAGAAGGACTAAGTATAAAGGTATGGCAAGAGATACAGCAAGAGATAGTGCAGTTCCTCCAGGGAGCTGTTATCACTACAGGGCCTGAAAAATTTGAGGGTAGAGCAGTTACTGAAACCTAGAGAGAATAATTCTGTGGAGAAGGCTGCTGGACAGGAGTAAATTGCCTGGAGAAATAAATACCCTCAACTTTTCTCCCATGTTCCTACCTCCTGCGGCCAGTGTCTCCCATTGGCTAAATCCAACCAGAAGCCAAGGTCAACAAAACCCATGAAAGTGAACTATGGGGTCCACCTCTCAAGGTCCAGGAGAGAGTGGAAGGTAAACCCAACAGAAAATATCAAGCATAGGTAAAATCACTCGTTCCACTAAAGATAGCAAGAATTTGTCACAGTAATCACTAGAATACTAAATCAAGCAAATTAGAAAATGTTTCCTTGACATATGAAAATAACCACTGACTTCAATGGAAAGTATGTATAAAATTTCTAGAAAACTTACATACACCAAAAAAACCATTATTTTCCACTGATAAAAATTCTATAGAAATAGGTTAAAATAATCAGTTAGAAGCCAAATAAATAAATCTTTAATACTTTATACATGAAATAGATTATGAAAAACTTCCATGAATTGATTTCCATTTGCATTTCTATAAAAATACAATTTCCCACTAGTATCATATGAATATCTTAAGGCTAATTTCAAAATTGCTGTTCCACTAATATGTTGCTTATAATTCTTTCCACTTGCAGAATTCATCTTTGTGGAATACATTAATCTATTTTAATTTTAGTTTTTATAATATAAACATTTTTATTTCCTTATAATCTAAATTTTATCTATTTTGTCAACCTGTTAAGTATCATTTAATCATTGATAGATTTAATTACTCTTCAAAGCTGTTTATTCCATTAATTTATCACTGTAGAAGTCTCATTTTATCAAGCAACTGATAAAAATAGAGTGAGTGCACATTTAGTTAAAAATAAAAAATATTGTTTAAATTGTCTTTGGTAATTTGTTATTTTCTCTATTTTATGGTCTTTATTAAAGGAGCTAAAAGGTTGGAGCTAAATTTCCAAGTATCTCTGCCATTAGAATCCATCAATGAGAGTCTCCTCATGGGATTCTAAGGTAAAAGAGAAGCAAAAATCAAATTATTGCTTCTCCAGTAGAAGCTAAAAGAGGTAGGATTTTGACAGATTTTATTCTCTTGGAAATTATCTACCTTGATGCTAAAGGCAGCTGTGATCACTGGTGTTTCCTATAGATCTTGTAATCTTTGGACTATTTAAAAACCAGAAATTAATTTAAGATGTAAAAGTAGCCTTCCAACTTTAAATCCTCCTACCTTTCCTGTGGATTTGTGAGCACCTAACTTACTGTATTATGAATAATAATTTGTATTATGAATTATTATTCATATTACTATTCTACGAATATACCTTTCTGCTTGAAACACTTCAAGTTGTTTCTATTTTCCTGACTGGATCTGAACCCACATAACATTTGGTTTTAAAAAAAGGAGAACTGCCAGACAAAATTTGTGACACTGCTTAGTGGTTAGGTGATAGGAAGTGAAGAAATTGTTATCAGAGAGGCTGCAGATATGGATATCCAGTAGGAAAACATTTGGTTAAACCATCACATGTGATAACTTAGAAGGTGTACCTACTGAAAATCCCTATAAAGTAGGACATGGGTTTCAGAGATCACAGTGTGCAGAAGAGTTCATTCGTAGGGCAGAGACTGCTACCCTAAAAAGGCCTCCTCGCAGGGTTGACCCTTGGCTGGTATCTACAAACTTAGATTTCAGGAGGGTTCCCACCATTCCATAAGGATGGCTTACTGTGCCTAAAATGTTTGTGAAACAATATGGATTATGCTAAAAAACCTGCTTTACTTCTGCGAGACAGAAATTTTGGTATGTGCTGGACAGAGAGTGCCTACCGACCAGTCCCCAGTAAAAATTGTAAGCACTTTGAGCTTCCCTACTAGACAGCATTTCACATGAATTACCACAGTGTGCTGGGGAAATGGAGCACATCCTGTATGAATCCAATGGAAGAGGACTCTTAGAAGTTGTATGTATCTGGTTTCCTGTAGACTTCACTCATGTGCTTTTCTATTTTTTAATAACTGCAAATTTGTCTCATTTGACCCCCTTCACCCATTTCACCCAATCCCCACTCTCACCTCTAATAACTACCAATCTGTCCTCTCTGTATCTATGAGCTCATTTCTGGTTTTGTTTTTGTTTTAAGATTCCACATATAAATGAGATCATACAGTATTTGCCTTTGACTTATTTCACTTAGCATAATGCCCTCCAGGTCCAACTATGTTGTCAAAAATGGCAAGATTTCATTCTCTTTATGGTTGAATAATATTCCATTATATAGGTACTACATTGCCTTTATCCATTTATCTGTTGGTGAACACTTTGATTGTTTCATGTGCCTTTTTTCTTTGCTGATTTTGCAAAGTATAACAGTACCCTGATATCCTGAGTCCCATTAGTCCTAGTAAATCATCTAAATGGGAGTGACCTGGGGGATCGCCAACACAAATGGACATCAGGTTCTTCACATTTTGTGGAATGGGTGGGAAGGAATTTCTCTCACTCCTACGGTAGTATCTTCATGTATCCTGCCCAGTTGATCTGAATAATCTCACTGGCTATGGACCAGTGTCTTGAATTCTCTTTTCTGAATGGATGATTTATTGCAGTTTTCTTGTTTGCTTCACCACTGAGAACTGGATATAAATGCACTCTCAGCTTCTAACCCAAATCTGCTTTGTCCTGTCCTGAGACTCTGAAAACCACATTTCTGCTTTGCCAGCTAGTTCCCTACTAAGCTATTCCAAATGAGGATCTTCACAGGAGACCACAGTCTGAAACAGAAAAAAGAAATTCTATACTTCCTATTCACTTATTGTTTCGGTCTGTGCCAAATCAGCCTTGTGTTTTCACACTGGAAGTGGGAGTCCATTCCAGTAGCAGCAGTTGAATCCAGTTACCAGTTTTTACAACCCTCACAGAATCAGCTTCATTGAAGCTCCTCGGAGTCATCAACACCAGCTGAGCAACAATCATTTCTTAGAGGTTGAGTTCCTAGCCCCACGTGGCCGTCCTCCTAACAGAGACACCAGCAACAGCTGATCAGCAACTCTGTTTTGAATTCCACATTTCAGCTTCATATAGCCTCTCCTCCAAGCCTCTAAATACAAAAATTCAAACTATTTCCCTTTATTCTCTCTGTTCTCAAGCTGGTGGCTGCAACTTCTATGACCTCTTTGGAGCTCTTATTTTGAATCCTTAGTTCTTCAAAACTTACTGATCAATACTCTGCATCAAATCCCCTCTTTTAAAACAGCTGATGTGATTTCTGACTCCTGACTGGATCCTGACTACTTGTGGGTGAGAGAGGACAGAAAGGTGAGAAAGGTGATAATTTGCAGCTCATTGTCTCTCAGTTCTAGAGGCTAGAAGTCCGAGATGAAGGTATTGGCGAGGTTGGTTCCTTCTGAGGGCTATGAAGGAACATCTGTTCCATGCCTCCTGCCTAGCTTCTGCAAGTTGTGGCAATTTTTAGCATTCCTTGACTTGTAGAGGCATCATTCTTATCTCTGATCCCTGAATTCATGTTGGCATGGTATTCTTCGTTTTTGAATGTCTGTCTCCAAATCTCCCCTTTTTAGAAGGACACCAATCATATTAGAAGCTCAGCCTACTCAAATATGACCTCAACTTAACTAATTATGTCTACAACGACCCTATTTCCAAAAAAATGTCAATTCAGCTAAACTAGGGATGAATATTCACCATGTGAATTTTGAGAGGACACAATTCAACCGATAACACTGGCGACACAGGATAGTGTGATGTATACCACTCCCCAGGCTGGCAGATACCAACACCCACATTGTAGGTTCTTCTCCTCCATCTTTCTCTTGTATATCAAGCTCCACGGACCTTGAAATCCACATGTTGAGGAAGACTGGAACCCTGAGTGACGTATGGCACAGAATCCCAAATGCCACCCCATCTTTAGGTTGATTGAACTCTTAGTAAGAAAAATATCTATTTTGTTGAGACACTGCAATTTCTACATCTATCTTTTATAGCAACTAGTATTACATTAAGTAACATAACTACTAAGTGCAAGTAAAGATCAGACACTTAAAAAGTATCATTATTTCACTTAGACTTTTACCAATACCTCTGTGACAGCACTTTAATACTTACATTAGACTTATATATGCCTTATCCCCCTCTAAGCAAAGTCCTACCAGAGGGCAGAATGTGTGTTTCATTTTTTTATTCCCTATACTTCCTTGCACAATGTAAGTGCTCAAAAATATTTGTTCAATTAAATAAAGGAAAATAAAGGTGAAAGCAAATAGGGACATTTTAGTAATAGAGTCTATATGCATTGATTCATTGTGACAGTCAAAATTTTCAACCAATTGAAATAATTTTCTTTAAATTAAATCTATTAATTTTAATGAAATTTTCCATTCAAAAGAGTAAAGATGTTTTATGCATAGAAAGCCTAAGGAAAATGACTCTAAATAATTTCATCTGGCCCTTAGACCACAGAGTTAATATGTTAATTGGCAATACTTATTACTGAAAGAATGACCCAATGCATGTACAAAACCAAAAGTCAAAGAACATAAGCCAAAAAATCAAATGATAGATTTCTTAAGTAAATATAAAATAAAAAATTAATAATGGACATTTAGACATCTGTAGAAAAGCACTGGTGAAATTCCCTGGAGAAAAAAGTAATGTGTCTAAACTGATGTTATTTCTAAATTTAAAAATAAACTGTCATTTCTTAATGAAAGTTAGATATTGAGAAGCACTAAATAAGTCACTGAAGACACTCTGTATGAGAAAGGTAGAGTGGATTTTAGGGCTGTCTGAGAAGTAAAAATTCCAGAAATTTTAGCAAATGGAAAAATATTGCATTTCCCCATAAATTAATATATTTAAAACACCTTCAAGAACTTCCCAGCCTTACATATGAAAAGAACTGAAGTGAGAATCAATTTGAACTCCTGAATTTCTGGAGAATGCAGAAACAATATTCTAATAATTATATATGTGGTTAGTTGCTAGTAAGTCAATGTTAATCACTTGTTTTGAGTATTTCAGGTACTTAGAGAAATATGTCTAAAGTCTTCAACAATATGGCTAATCTTAGATAATTTTCCCTGTTTTCTGGTATGAAACAGTATTAATTGGAAGGTGGCTCACATTGTCCTTCCACTATGAAATCATGGTTTTAACACAAATCTAAGAAATTGAGTTTCTGAAAATAGAATGATAAACGAATAATGCCTTTGGTTCAGATAGACAATGTGGCTGGAATGACTTTACAAGTAACTATTTTGATGGAAACTATTGAATTGCACTCAAATTAAATAACTGGGGTGGAAAAAATCATTCATTTGCCACAATATAAGGTGAAATTACTTGTGATAATAAGTACAAAAATAAGTAAAATGAGGTACAACAAATTATTGAGAATGCAAAATATTAATATGGGCATTTTCAATAGATAGGACATTGAAACGTAAATACATAAAAATTACAAGGGTTTAAATACCCTAGATATAATTTAGATAAGGGAAAGACAATATTGTATCTGGAAGGCAAATTACTATTCTTTGTCTTAATCTGGGCAAACCAGAGTTACTACTTTTTCTCTTTTTGAAGTGAAAGGGATCAGAGGCGTGGAACACATGGTAGTCAGCAAATATTTATTCAGTACTCACAGGAAATGAAATGTCACAAGATACTGTGGATAAAGAAGATTCTTTATGGATGGGAGTAATTTGCCTGGATCCAGATTCTTACAAATATCAACTAATAGTTAAATAAATGCATTTTAGTAAAATTCAATGAAAATATTTATGGGCATTTTTAGTATTTATGGGTGCCTTTTGCAAGTCACTTAAGCTCTCTGAACCTCAACTGTCCTGTCTGTGATAGGGGAAATAATGACTAATTAATGCATTTTTATGAAATCTACATGAGAGAATACAGGCACATCCTCCAGAATATCTTCCAGTTAATCTTTTCTTCATAGGATCAACTTTGGATTACAGTAGCCATATTTCACAGAATATACATATTTCTCAAAATAATATTTTGACTAATATTTACAAAGAAAAAATGTACATGCCCAAAAGTCACTACATTTTTGATGAAATAATGTGGAAAAATTTTGAATTACTTTTCAAAACAACTGTGTATGACAAAATCACATGTAGACCTTTTAAAAACCAGGTATCGACAAAGGGAATACATACTATGTTCCACACACTACACATTACAATTGTATGGGAGCCAGTATATTGATTGATGATCAATATGTGATGGCTTAATTTTTTACTTCCCAACGTGATTGTGTGTTACACATAGGCAGTTTATTTCATCTTATTTACTTTTTAAGAAATTGACTGGGGGCTTTCAGTAGTCAAATGACTTCAGTAGACAAATTACACTTTTTAAAAAACTGGAAATCTACCAATTAGTATTATTGTGCAGAGCATCAGATTTTCATGACATTGAGCAGGTGATGCCAATATATCCAAAATAACCGCCACTAATAGGGGAATGAAATAGTGTGGATCTTCTAGTAAACATGATAAGAGAGAGGAAACAACCTCTACCACCATCTATTTTTGAGAATGTGGTTGCTAAAGATAATATAATAGCTTAAATCTAGAACTGTCATTAAAAGAATTCATGCTCAGAATCACATCATTATTTTTAAATAAAATGTACATGAAATCTATTTTCGATTGTTAAAGAGTGTTTTTTGTCAAAAATATTTCAACCTGTTTTCAGTATTATTTGATGAATGTGTATAAAATACAAATATGTGTGGGCTTTTAATTGGAAGTCATTTGTGTTCAGTAGAGGTGACGTGTTTTCATTTAAGACTTTGCAATCTGTTGCCAAACTGTATTGTTCTTGTGTATATGCTGTGATTGCCAAGCATCATTTCTACAAACAAATTCTCTCTTAGAATCATACAGTGCGAAGAACAGCTAAACAGAGGATCTACGAATGTAACTTCATAGCAGTGATTTTTTGTGGCTATGTTAAGAATTATCTTATCATTTAGGTTATAACCCCAATCACTTCATTGTTATTGCTTTCAAAAAGTACTTTGTGATGTTTAATCTATTTGTAATATTGAATGATATTTATATTATAGAAATGTAGTTAAATCTTGAGCTACCCTATATGTGAATTAATTTCTGATTATTTTTATAATTAAAAATCATGTATTTTCCTTCCTATAAAAATAACATTTTTTACTTAAAACTCTTATGAAAGTAAAGAAACATAGCTTGAATGATACCCAAATGAAAGAAAATCAGAAATAGAAACGTGCTCTCAAGAGATAAAATAATTACAGTCAGTTGTAGTAAGAGTGCCAATATTTTCTTTTATAGCCCCAATATTCTGTAGTTTCTAGACTGAGTCATCTTTACTCTATCGTTTGATATAATTATTTTTGCCCTAAATTGTCCATTTTGAAGTAATGGAAATATATGATAGAATTTTAGAAATGGCATGTTTCTTAGAGATCATTGATATGAGAGTGTGTGTGTGTGTGTGTGTGTGTGTGTGTGTGTGTGTGTGTGTGTGTTTTCCCATCTCTATATTCTCAGGTTCCCATAGTGGGCCACATGGGAAAAGATCATTTTCTATGCACTCTTGGATAAGTGAAAGAGGCTATGTAAGGCCAAACATCACTGGTTCAAAGACTCTGGCCAGCCTAGGTCTTGTGCTGCTGCATTGAGGGCTGAAGCCATCAACATCTTGACACAACTATAACTCATCCTTGGCATGCCAGATAGGAATCTTACAGATGACAATTTGTAAAAACCAATAAACATTAGTTTCATGTTGCTGGTCAGAGTAGTTATGAAGAGGTGCAGTGAAAACAGAGAATGGTTTTTTAAAAGAGATTGTCAGAAAAATGTCCATACAGTTCAATATATATAAGAAAAGTATCTACATCCATTGTGAACATACCCAGGCTAGGACTGGCCAACTTCATGGATTGGCTGTAGCACTGGAAGCTGGGAAACCAGTTTCACCCTGATATATGTTGAAATGAAGGAAGAGTGGATCATCTGCATTAACGAGGGCAGATGTTCCATCACGTCCAGCAGGAGCTCCGCATTCTTTCCCTGCCAAGCAGTTCTCACATCTCAGATGGAAAACCTGAGATAGGCTTTCAGGCATCCATAGCAATGGGCCTCCAATAGGGGGCCATGACCACTTCTTTGATCACCTACGACCTACATATTTCTTTTATAAAGCATTGATTTTTGTAAATGAAACCAATATTATCAACTATTCATGTCTCTAATGTCATAAGCTCATTATTTTATAGATGAGAAGACAAGCAAGGAGGTATTACATAATTTACCCAACTTCTTCCGGCCATTTCGGCAGAAGAATGACTGGGAGCCAAAACTACTGACCCCCAGCTACAGAGATTCATTGGAAGATACCAATCACAGCTATTCAGAAAAAACATACCACTTCAAAAGTGTTCTAAAATCTAGCTCTTAATCTGTTCTGAAGAAAAACCAAACACTAGAATAAGGTATACATACATACATATATATATATATGTATGTACACACACACACACACACACACACACATACGTGTGTGTGTGTATATATATATATATATATATATATTACAAACTAATAGTTTTAAAGTTACATATGTATCTGTTTTCCTGTGGAAATGAGTCTTAATTATAGACAAATATATACAGCAACATGAAATCAGAGCCGTCTTTGGCATTTGCTTGGGGATCCATATCGCCTTTGATACCTCAGTAACTATAATCTTGGGCTGAAATATTTCATGTTCTCCTTGGAATAGTTTTGTTCAATTAGAGGAAACATCAATTTATCAGCAAAATAAATAAGTTGCCTTTGTTCATATTCACCTTCATTGATGAACAAGGCAGAAATCATCATTACCCTGAAAAGCCTTTTAACAGAAGGGTGTTCCCTTTATTATGTTAACATTTAAATAATGTGCTTCCTTCATATAATCATCAAAGACAAAATCAACACTAAAAATGCTGTCAAGCTTGTTGAGTAATCATGAAATTATGCATGCATGTATGGAGTGAATCACTTACATAACAGAAGATAATATATCAACTATAACATCAGAATATTGTGGCAAGGGTGGGAATGAACTGGCCTATGAGGGGAAAATAAACTCATTAAGAAGAAACAAGTGGAACATCTTGGATCAGCAAAACTGACTCATGTTGCAAAAGAGAACTTCCTAATTCCCACACTACACCCTCCTCCCTGGGTCAGTAATAATTAAATCAGAATAGATATTCCAAAGAGTTAATAGAGCATTTCATTTGTTTTTTTTTTTTAATTAATAATATCAACATCTACTATGCATTTCAGAAACTACTAAAGAAAATCAACAAAGTTTATGCCTTCATGGAGTTTGCATTCTAAACATACAATGCACCAGCTGTTAAGATGAAGAAAAATAAAGGGGTAAGTATGAGGTCAAGGTTCACTTTCCAATAGGAATGTCTTACAAGAAGAAGACAAAGTTTAAAGGAATTGATGTAGGTAGGGAGGTGGATATGGAAGTGGAAAAACGAGGAACTGGTTTTCCATTTCTGTATTTTCTCAGAGAGAAAAAAAGCAGTCAGGTCAGCTGCGAGTAAGGTGGAGAGAGGGAATATTGGAAGTTTGAGGATCAAGAAGTTGTAAAACCACTGTCTTAGGGACTCAGTTGACCTGAGGAGAGCAGAAGGTTTGCTGGACAGCACTGAGGGACAGCCTCATACCTGAGATCATTTTAAATTGTGAGCAGTCAGCATAGCCATGGCTTGTTTTCCAGTCACGTAGAGCTGCTCAGGTGCAGGTGAGAAAGAGAAAGATGGAATTTATCAGGTGTGGGGTTTGGGACAAGAACTTCAGGAGAGAGAAACAAAGCAGCTGAGGGGGATGACAATGATGGACCACAGAATGAGGGACAATGAAATGAGGACAGGATAATAGGATTGATGGGGAAGAGTAGACCGATTGGCCCATGGATGAAAATTCCTGCTGCGGTTGAAGTGCATTTGGAGCATTGCCTAGAGAGCTGAAAGGTGACTGATTTCTGTGCCAGAAAGTTAACAAAAGACCTTGAGAAGGTTGGAAACTCGGTCTAAATGCTGAGTAAACATGGTGATGAGGTCTTTCTCCTGAGTGCAGAGGAAAGTTCTGGGAGAGACAGCAAACGAAAGAAATAAAACCAAAAAGAAACTGCTTTATCCAGATAAATAATACCCTTATCATTGCCTTTTGTCCTCAGAGACCACTGTTGGTAAATTTAAAAATGTATAAATATATATAAAAATATATAACAGGCTTATGCTGCTAGAAATTGAAATCAGAATTTTATACTTTGATTTCCTGGTGAAAATTCCTTTCAATAATGAACCAAACTGTAAAATATTCTCTTTATCTGAATTCTCAACACAGATAATTGTTCTATTGTGGATCACTTTTTTCCTCAATCCTAATATTGGAATAGACTTTAAAAATCACTATTTTATATTACCTAGCAAAATTATCTTTTGTGATTATTGAACCCTGACAGTGACAGTTTGCTTTCTCTCCCTTCTTTTCTTTCATGTTTATTCTAAGTCTTTTTTTCAAATCATGTCTTGAAAGATAATTTCGATATCTAATTTTTCTTAGCAGGTGGTGGAGTGAGTCCGAAACTAATAAATAAAAACTGCATAGGAATTTTCTACCTTTAATTATGATTATGGACATAAAGATTTATGTAAACATTCTCAAGTAGGGTGAGATACATATTAAACACGTTGGAATGACAGTGATGCAATTCATCACACTCCACTTTCCCCACCCAAAAAAATAACTACGAGGTAAGATGTTCTGAAAGTTGAATTGCACAAATGGTCTGCGCAAAATGGGTGAGACTTACCTAAACATACGAGTGCAGAAGAAAAACTATGTAACAGAGAGGTATGTAACAGCCCCTCGAAAAAAGGAAGCAGATCCCCAACTGTGATTCTCATCCTCTGATGCCGTATCTAACAGTAAAGTTGCAGGAAGTTATCCTCAATTTAAAAAAAAACACTAGAAGCAAACACGTGTAAGATAAAAGAACTAAGCTCCAATGCTTTGTATACGTAGCTGCAATGGTTATTTCTTTCACCTTTTATGAAAGTTATCTGCACCTTTGTATCAATGAAGCAGCCAGCTAATATTAATGAAGTCTTTTCCATTTTACAAAAGTAAATCTAGCATTGTGATTATAAAATATTTTCATTATGGGGGGAAAAAAAAGTCAACATATAAAATAACGGAAAATCACACACTAGCCGCTTGGGTATGTACGGATTAACATTGCCTTCCTTGCTCCTCCTTTCTCTCATTTTCACTCTTTCTTTCTCTCCACCCACTCCCAACTTGCTCAACCTCTCTTTTCCTTTCTCTAAAACTGCACTATTGAAAATAGGGCCATCCTTTCTCTCTTCCTCTGTTTCCATACTCAGAAATAGTTTCCTCCATCCCAAAGTTGTTATTCATTGTTCCCAGATATGTTCTTATTAGATGCCTCCACGAACAATGCACCCTATTGTTTTACGTGTTTTTCATACATGATAAACTATATGATATTATATGTACCATTTTGCAACTCAATGTATTATTTTGAGAAATGTATAGAATTATTATTAACATATACAGAGAGGGTGATATTGACTGAATGTTTATAGCCTCCCAAATTCATGCACTGAAGCTCTAATCCCCAGTGTGACAACATTTGGAAGTATGGCCTTTTGAGGTAATTAGGCTTAGATGAGGTCATGAGATGGGATGAGCCCCCATGATGGGATTAGTGCCTTTGTAAGAAGAGACCAGAGAGCTTGCCTTCTCTCTCCACCATGTGAAGACACAGCAAAAAGGTGGTTGTCTCCAAACCAGGAAGAGGGCTTCTGCCAGAAACTGGATCTGCTGTCACCTTGATGTGAACTCCCCACCCTCCAGAACTGTGCAAAATAATGTTTTTTGTTTAAGCTAACACTAGTGTTTTTGTTTTAGTAGCCTGAACTGTCTAAGACAAAGGAGAACACGTTTCCATCTAATGCATTCATTTTAACTGCTATAGTATAATATTCCACCTTTTGAATAAGTCACCCTATATTTGTTCATTCTTTTCTGAGCATGGTTGCCATATTGGGCAATTCTCATTCTTATGGACAATTATATTTATTTCTACATTTTTGCTTGCAAACAGTGCTGTAGTAAACATCCTTGTATCCATGAATGAATTAGATGAAGGTAGATACCAGAAGAGAAATTGCTGGGTATAAGTATATGATATCCCCCCATATTAAATATCATAAAATGCTAGGTTTAAGTATATGGACATCTTTTTATATAAGGTACTATAAAATTTCTCTTTAAAGTGTCTATGATTTATACTCTAACAGCAACAGTTAAGGGTTCCTATTTCCCCATTCTCATTAATACTAATATAATTACTATTATTAAATTTTTCATTCTATTGCATATAAAAGAGTATCTCATTGTTTTACTTTACACTCTCTTAGCTGTTGGTGAAGTCCAGCTTTACATTTACCTAACCCATATAGTAAGTAGTTCTACGTGATAATTGCATGGGATTGCACATCAGTATATTATGCTTCTCATGTTGATTGAGTATGTGAACAGTACATATGATTCTGAGTGGAGGAGAGAAAAGGTCATAGTCTTTGAACTTCAGGCTGGAACTGCAAGTTTTGGGGAATGTTGACTAAATGAGAACCTGAAAAAAACGAATAAAAATACAGCTGTGATGATTCCTTCAACTCCCCTAACAATTTCAGAAGGTTTATATGACAATGTGACTGGTCTTTCATGAATTTAATTTCCAGGTTGTATGCAAGTGAGCTGTCTTCCTCACACAACAGAGACTCAGTTAGTTGTAGGTGACAGTAAAAATGATTCTACCTAGAGAGTCTTGAAGAAAACAATGGGCTTTTTCCAATTTACCAAGGAAGAACACAAATTAGGCTGTTTGTCTATAACAGATGCCGTTGATGCCCCTGCTTCAGCCTCCTGCTCAATTCTGAAGAATTTCCATTCCTCTTAAAGCCAGCAATGGGTGTCTATATGAGTCAGGGAATGGACTCCCCCCGGTAGCAAATCAAATCTTCTTAGTTTCACTTCCTATTCCTGCCACTGATCCAGAGACAACATCCATAACATAGGTACAACCCGACCATACCTTATATCAGGCGCAGATGGGGTACCTCTAGCTTCCTGTCCAGCAAGGGTCTTCTCTGACACCAGACTATAGGACACCTCAGAGAACCCACCCCTTACTCATGCAGTCACATCTTGGGAGTACGGGGGAGTTAATGATTCACAGGGCAGCCTTGACCAATGAAGGTGGAATCCACTGGATAAAAGCTTCTCCTTTTCTTTACTCAGGTGAAATGTCCTGACACATACTTTATAAGGTCTAGGAATCAGCCTGATTTTCAAGGTTGATAAAAGAAGAATTCAGCAAAGCGGACTAGGAAGATCTTGCAAGTGAGATAAGCAAAGAACCAGAAGAGGGAAAGGAATAATTGTGAGAGCACATTCTTAAGGGTGGGAGTGAGGTGCATACCTAAGAGGAGGGGCCAGCTATAGATTAGAACAGGGAGAGGGCATCCATTGTACCAGGACGAAAGTTAAAATATGCAAATACAAAGGTGAGCGATCTGGTAAATATGGTAACAAGAGGATAAAGTTCTCTGCCGATTCAGTTAATTCAGGTAAATTTAAAGCACTGTCATAGTTTAAGGTGAGGAGAGGTGAGGAGATTTAGGATATTTGAGAAGAGAAGAGATACGATTAGAGAAGGTACTAGAATTAGTGGCAACCCATATCTTCTTTATATTTTTCTTCTGTACTACGCAATTTATAAAAGATACTTTCATAATTATTACAACTTGAAATCTTGCATTCTTGGACCAGTTGAATCTATTGCAGTGATTCTCAAAGTGCAGCCCCTGGACCAACAATGTCAGCATCACCTGGAAATTTGTTAGAAATGAAAATCTTGAGGCCCTCCTCAGACCTCCTGAATCTGAAACTGTGGGGTGAGGTCCAGCAATATGTGTTTTTTTAAAAAGCCCTCTAGTTCTTATGAGAGCTAAAGGTATAAATCCACTGGACCACTGTAAGTCCTTATTCAATTTATATTTATTCAATTTATCTATGCATATTTGATTTATAAAAATATTTATGAAAATAAAAATGCTATAAGATGAACACAAACTTTCAATTTAAAATATGTTAATATCTAGAACCATCCGTTTCTTTATATTTTGGTCAAAATATTGAATAAAATACCAATTACATACTTTCAACAAAAGCTACATAATTACTGTGATTTGAATTTGAGGTATTTCAAAAATTCATATAAAATGTAAAAATATTTTTCCATATGTGTTAACCAATGTACAGGCTAATTCCCTTATTGGATTTTTAAGAACCGACAGCTGTTGGTTCAAATTTGATCACAGCACTACAATTAATCCCAGATGTTAATGAGGCAGAAATTTGCCAAGATAGAATATATTCATGTCGAATTATAATGTACACCTGAAAATTATATAATTATATTAACTAATGTTACCCAATAAACTTTATGAAAAAAATTTTGTTTCAATATCTTGATGTTTAAAGGCATAGTAAAAATACAGCTCTATTATTAATAGTTACCAATGAGGAATAAAAAAGCATATAAATCTAAAATACTACCTTTATCAATCTCAATAAAGTAGTTTCCATGTGGGACTTGTTTGGATGCTATAGAGACTATCTTAAATATAATAAATAGCATACAAAAGAGTTCTACGAAGAACACCTCTCAATACAATCTACCCATCTCCCTCTGTGTCCAATGCCCGCTGAGGAGCATTTGCCACACATTTTAGGGAAATCATCATAATTGTCATCAAAAAACATATTAAATATTGATTTCTATACAAAATGAATAAGATATGGTTTTTGTGTCCCTGGAGCAAAATAAAAATGAAGAGTTTTCATTGCCTTTTGCTGGGTTTTGTTTTATATTGTTCCTGTGTTCCCTTTTTCTTCTTTGTCCTTTGTCCAATTTTTCTATGGCATTCCAATGTAAATTAAAGTTTAATCAGGATGCCATGTTATGATATCTGGAATTTGCTACAAAATCCTTCTGTGGTGGGTAGAGGGGAGGAGTAAAGGATATAAATGAAGTTAGATTTGACATTTGTTGATAATTGTTAAACCCGGATCTATGGGTACATAAAAGTCTGTAGCTCTTTACTATTTAATATATTTGAAATTTTCCACAATAAGATATTAAACCAAAGTTTAATCTAATTTAATTTTGTTTGGCAATTAAGAACTTTACTGCAATACTTGAAACAATCGGAGGCATACTGGAGTGGGGCAAAGTGAAGATTGAGAATTAACGTTGAAACTTGTGGAACAAACTTTCACAGTAAGAATTTTTTTTTACATATCTGGTGGTGAATAAATAGCATAATAACTTTCTAGAGACTGATAGGAAAATAGCACCAATTTTCTTATCACTTTCAATTTGCGATAATTATGAATAATTCCAGAGTCTCTTAGGCTGTTTCTGCGATGATTTGATATCTGAACTGAACCCAGACTCTGATACAGCTGGTTACCACAGGCAACCGCTTAGCTTCAGCCTCGGTGTTTGCTGTCTACACACGCACCATGTTGGATAGGATGTGTACAGTTATAAAGAGTGGTGGAATGAAACAAGGATTAAGATTTTGAGAAAGAAATATACCAATAAGCTCAATTACTAGATGAAATCACAGAGCTTTCACAGCCTAACGCACACAATCTTTAGAGACAGCAGGCTTGTGTTTGAATCCTTTGTCTGTCACCTACTTTCTGTGTCACCAGAAATAACTTAATAACTTACTTTCCTCTAAATCCTCATTTGTTTGTTTGTTTCATGTGTAAAATGAGGATGATAATACACATCACATAGAAGTATTCTAAGGGTTAAGTAAAATTTGTGCATATAACATTCTTGGAACATACTAGATAATACCAGAGATGATAATGACTTATCCTAACATGTATTTCATGCCACCATATCCGAAACACACTAAGTTCTGATTCCATGACATTAGTGGATGCAAGTGATGGGAAAAGGGATATATGTAACTCCTATAAGAATGCTTACAAATCCCAACTATCCTTAGTGATACCTGAGGGTACTATGTTAACTTGAGGCTCAACCAGGCAGATTCAGAACTGGCCATGGTGATATTGCCCTAATATGCAGGTTTTGGAAGGTTGGGTTAAGTAGAAAGGGAAAACGTCCTGATGTGTACAATGGACCTCTCAAGCTATCAGTCTCTCATATTAACAAAACTAGCCAGATTAAGCAGGAGCTGTATGGCAGGCAATGTATATCTTGGACTCCCATGGAGCTGTAAGGCAAATATTTTATGTTTTATGTTTTTCTTAACCCGTTTCCCATTTGCCCTGAGAATACTTGCCAGCAGTGCTTGTTACCCTGAGATAAGTGTGTGGATTAGAGTTCTAACCTTACCCTCCAAGTTTGCCATGAAATATCTCACTTTCATTATCATTTTCACACCACTCTAATATATCAATAGTCTTTGGAAACAAATGACATTCTATTTATAGCATTCTGTTTTTAGTAGTAGTATTTCCATTTACAAAATATAGTAATTCTCGATTGCTGAAATGTCAAATCCTAGAAAACATAATATTCCTACATGTGATGTTAAATTAATCCTGGCAACAAGCTGCACTTTTTTTTTTCTAAATGGGAAAAGGGTTAAATGAAAGGAAACATACTTGCTTTAAACAATAAGAATGAAGATGGCAAAGTTGAGAAGAGCAATTTTTTTACTTACACCTTATGTTTTATTGATTGTTGTATCTCCAACACATAATGCTGCTCTTTATAACTTATCCATTTATTCACTGAATAAATAATCACTGATTATGTACACGATCTAGGCACTGCTCTAGGTGCTGAAGATATGGCAATAAATAAAATACGTAAAATCCCCCCTCTCAGAGCTCATATACTAGAAGGCAAAAGCAAATAATCTTTTCTAATTTAACAGGCACCTCAAGAAGCCCCTGCAAACAGGCTCAAGACTTTTTCTAGTAAGTGGGTGGGGTCCTGCTCAAGACCCAGATTTCTGCACTACCGTGAAATAATCTTTGTCTTAAAGATTATTTTCCAGAAGAATTTTATCAACTTCTAACTCTATGTTTCAATTTTGAGCAGAATTCTCACTAAATAAATCAAGATAATTTATCCTCAGGTCCATACATAGTTAAATAAACAAACCCCTTGACTTACATTCTTTAGTGTAATTCTCTAGTTGCCAAGATTCTGCTAAATGTAAATTCAGGTTTGTCACTAAATAAAGTGCATTCAATCAGAGAAATGTGAGGAAGTTACAATAAACCTTTTAACTTAAGGATGATAACTACTGGAAACTTATTTACCATCAGTCATTAGTAAATAAAAATAATATTGTTAGTACGTATGATGTTTAATTATCAAATAACAAGCAGTTTTAAGTACTACACATACATTAACTCTCTTAATCACCACAAAACTCTATGAAGTAAAGACTACTATTATCTTCATTTTCTAGATGAAGAAACTGAGCCAAAGATATGGTTATGTACCCAAGCTAAGTAAGTGAAAGAATCAGAGTTTGAACCTAGAGTTTGTGCTTATAACCATAATATTATGTGTCCTCTGAGAAGATAAACAAATAGATTTCAACTAGTAGAGACATAGATCACAAAGGAAGTACAGCTTAACTTGAATGTAATAACAAAAGAAAACACAAATGTTTGCATTGCCTTCTCTAATGATGATTTCTTGCTAGAGATGGTGTTACATGGATTCAAAGTATTTATTTCATGGCTTTAGTAAACTGCTTCAGATTTAGAATTTGCTTAGTTTATTAAGAGTTTATGTTGAAAATTGATAATAGATTCTAATATAGACAAATTGTTTTTCTGTTTCAGAAAGAAAAGTTTTATTGAGCATGTATTATTGGCTCATACTAAATTACCTTATCTTATTTAATCCATAAGGTGACACTGAAATATAGGCTGTTCCCTGTGTTTCCTAGAACACGAAAACGAGACCCAGGAATATTATATAACTTGCTCAAGATAACACAACTATCAGCTAAAAAGTCTGAAAACCAAATAAAAGTTTTGTTATGTTTGCCCAAATCAAATACATTTTGAATTTTTTTGATATATTTTATTTACATATAGTATTTTAACTATATCACTGTTGCAGAGTTTTGCTAATACGATTACTTAACCCAAAGTTGTCAGAATTCCACAGAAGAAATCTGCAATCCTACAACTGAGTTACACTGGTCATCTGAATCCTGAAAACATACAAAGACTAGAACTCCCCAAGGACAGAGTACATTTGTGGACGGCTCTCTGTATGATGTACGATACCTCAGTTTGTAAAAACATGTTATGAAAAATACAAAAAGTGCTCTCATCTCTCCACATATTTCCAGCCAGCATAAAAATAATGTGCTAGAAGTTTAGGGAAAATCGTCATTATCATAATTCAAACCTTTAAACACAAACTTCTATATCACTACTACATGTTGAACAAAATGAACTCATAAGACCTTTGTCTTATTTGAAGTCAATAAAACCAGATCTCCTAACTACCAGTAATTTTCTCCAGACTATTCTATATTCTAGCATGAATGAAATTAGGCTCTGAATTAGAAAACCTGGTTTCCTATTTCAGTTTTGCTACCATTTGGTTCTAGGATTTGGGGGAGACATTTCAGAACCAGGATCTCAATTTTCTTCTCCACAAAAGGAATAAGTTAAATAGCTGACATGAGAGTTTCTTTCAGTTTTAACATTCTATGCTGCCTGTTGTTTACATTGGTTTTCACTTTGGGAAATTATCAGGCTCAAATTTGTATTGAAAATATATTTGTTATGATATGACTGGACCTATGATATCTATGTTAGTCTGTCAGATTAGCTTTCTACTTAATCATATTGAAATACTACATCTGTTAAAATATATCCCACAGATATGCACTGCAAGAATGTATGGAGTATGTTACAACATTCAAGACAAGACACTAAGTGCCTAACCTCTATTTGCTCCTTCCTGCCCTCATTCTTCCTTCCGGCCATCCTCCTTCCCTCTCTCCTTCTCTTCCCTTCTCCTTCCTTCCTTCCTCCCTTCCTCCTTTCCTACTTTCCTTCTTTCCTCCCTCCCTCCCTCCTTCCCTCCTTCCTTCCTTTCTTCCTTCTTTCCTTCCTTCCTTCCTTCCCTCATTCCTTCCTCCCTTCCTTCCTCTCCCTCTCTCCCTCCCTCTGTGGCAGACATGAAGAAAACCCTAAAAGTTTTTAGTTAATTCTCACATCTCCTGCTTTTATCTGTAATTCTCTTCCTTCCTGCTAGAATATAACCTCCAGGGTGGCAGGGATCTTAAGATCTGAGGATCACTGCTGATGTCTTTATACTATGCTTCACGATTCATTTCTTAAGTACTATGAAACTTCTCTATTATGTCTCTTTGTTTCTGGTAGTTTCAAGGATGGCTCAACATAGCTTCAGGTGACCTGGTCTTATCTAGAGCCAAGAGTCCTTTCCCATGCCTGCCTTTCACACACTGAAAAATCCTGGCCATTTATCTCTTTTTTCCTTTTCTTCCTGATTTTATTTATCAAACAACCACCTTTCATTTGTTGATGATTCTTAATGTTTTGAAGATCATTATTCATCTAGTTAAAATTTTGGGTTATCTCCCTAGAAAATGAACATAGTCACATACATGCACACAAATTTGACATTTTATTTCAGGGGTTTCATTTACTTCCCAAACCTCTGGGCCTTGGAACCGGGGTTCAGAATTCCTGATTTTAAAAGTATGGCATACATAAGTGGTTTACATAATGACACTTGAAAACAACAGAAAAAGTTTGACACACACACACACACACACACAACCAGGAGCCTACAATATGTCATTTACTTTTATTTCATTTTATTAAACTTCTCCAATTTCTTTAGTAACATAAAACTACTCCTTGAAGAAAGTAAAACCATTCAACTCATATTTCAGGATATCCAAATAGTTTGGAAGTAGTAACTGTTAATATTTACGTTAAAATTCATAGCTGCTCAGATTGACGTGAGATTCATTTGTAGTTGTCCATGCATGAAAGTGGTATTGTATAAAGAGCTGTTTTCTGTTTTAACAAATCCATTCAGCTTGAAGCTGTTTCCTTCAGAACTCCTTTGTCAGGTACCTGTAAATGCTGCTAGTGTGATTCTAGATTGATACTCCATTTGATATTCCCGATAACAACCACAGTCACAAAAACATAGTTACAACACAATAGGGCACTCCTGTTTGTTCAGTCAAGGTGCCCAAAGGTTTCCATGGTACCTTTTTTCCTTGTTCCCAGGTTCAACCTTCCCTAACCAGTAATGGTAAAGTCTTTTTTTTGACATCCTCCTTTTTATTTATTTTATTGGCTGTTTTTCTTTTTACTCTTTCTCCATCTTTCATACCCTGATCACACTCTCATATATCTCTTTTCTACTTTGATATGTATTTGTCTCCCTTCTCCACCTCTGTTATTTCTTTTGTGTCTATTTTCAAAACAGTAATCATTTCCCTGAAAACACACACACACACACACACTCCACATTCCAATAAAAGTCCTATCATCTTAAAACCAGTTTCACTGTCAAAGTAACACCTCATTCATGAAGTTACATTATCATTTTGCCAGGACAACTGCAAATATGATCAAGCTCAAATAAATTCTTCCACATGGAACACTACCCATGTTGTCATGACAACTTGTAAAAGTTGGTTTGTGTCATTTTTCTATATGGAAGATCTGCATATACAGTGGTTAAAAGCAAAAACATTTGATAAATTTCTGCAAATTTTCACACTTCAGATTCACTTCAAGTTTCTAAACTAAAAGCAATCAAATTTAACGGCAGTTTAAAACATGAGAATTTTGCAATCCTAGTGAAAAAAATTATATGGTTGATACAGAAGATAGATAGCAATGGAAGTTATGACTTGCAAGTGAAATTTTAAAAGCTACTAGTAATTTGTGATCTGTTTTTGCCTGATTAATATTTGAAATTTGGACTGTGTAATGATGAGATCGTGAGTCCTTAGCATCTACAGATAGTCCTACTATAAGTTCCGAATTAACGTATTTATTTCTTATGTAAATCTAATAATCCTTCTAATAGTGATACAAAATATTAAATGGTAAACCAAGAAAGCTTTGATAAGCGTGAAATTTTATTACTGCTATGCTAATTGCATATCTCTTTTCTGAAAGGTTTCAATGATTCATTGATTCAGAAGGCTATATCTTATACCTTGTTTTGTGATCTGAAAACCTTCTCTTTTCACTTTATTCAGTGCAGATAAATTATTCATATGTATCTATATTGAGTACTGAATTACTGGCAGAGAAAAACTGCTTTGAAAATCTTCTTAAAAATAATCTCTTCTTTCTATTCTTGATCATCTCTAGAATGTATCACATGTCACACCTCTTTACAAATAATCCTAGTGTGGCTTTTGACCTCTCAAATTGATCCCATCTCCAATCCCTTAACATCATTTCTTTGGCATTAATATGGAAGAATTGTGACTCACATAAGATTCAGTAAGCTCTCTAATTCAGTGAGCTCCATCTTGCATTCTCAGGATCCCAATTACATGAATTTTGAGCAGAGCTTCTGAGAGTTCAGAGATGGGCTTCAGAGTATCCAAAAGTACACCTGAAACTGCATGGTAAATTTTAAGTATATGTTCACATGTGCATTTTTATGAGGAAAATAGCCTATAACATTAGCAAAGCAGATAGTACCAAAAATGATCAAGGACCAATGCTTTAACTCCTAATAAGGTATTGTAAAGCATTCATAGTAAGGTAGAAACAGCTTTAAGTCAAAAGAGCTGCTTTTTAAATCCTAAGTTTTACTTACTAGGGAATGCATATAAGAAAATATATAAGCATTATATATCCTACTATAAATTTTAGGATATACTAGTGATAATTCTGGAAAACAGTGAAATCGATTACAGGAAATTAAAAACTAAATGCAGGCAAATCATTAAGAGTAATTCAATTTAGAGTATGTCATTGCTGTAAATTAATTTCCACATAATATTCCTCTAAGAACTGACAAGGGAGATGTTTTTTAAAGGGCTGCACCATCTCCAAGAGATGATATTAAAAAAAAAAAAAAAAAGGAAAATAAATTCTCAGAAAAAACTAAGTGTTTGATAGAGTTTGTGTTATAGATATTTGGATAAGTCATTGCCCTTAGGTTATAAATTCCGTGAAACGGAAAACTTTAACAAATATCTTTACAACTACAACATGTGATTAGCATTGGTTGGATTTATCAGGTTCTCAACAAACTAATAGACATATTTCTTAAGGGATTTTCAAAATCAAATTAGGTGTCATCTCCCTATACATGAACCACTTCTCTAGCACATATGAAAAACAACTGCCTTTTAGGTAAAGACAGAAAGCAAGCTTTAGGTAGAGAAAACTAAAGCAACCGAAAACCTGTGATAAATCTCTACAATAGTGCCATAAACAGATACCAAACCAAAGAGAAAACATCTTTTAAACTCAGTGTGGTCTCAGTAGATAACTGACCTTGAAGAAGCAATATAGCAGCCACAAGGGAAAAAAATAAACCTAAGAAAATGATAAATCAAGAAGAAAAGCATGTTAAGAAAATGTTTGTTTCCTAAAATAAACATTCCTCTAAAATTTTTATTTACTAGAAAATTAAAGCTAATGTTGAATTGCACTGAACTCAGAACTCCATCCAAGTAAGTTAGTCTGGAAGGAGACACTTTGTGGCAAGTCACCTGAATTCCAGTTAACTATCTCACAAACGTGTAGGGGTTTCAAGCACAGGGGTTTCAAGCACAAATGTGTAGGGGTTTCAAGCACATGACCACAATTATTTGGAGTTTGGTAGTGGGAGTTGAAGGAGGCTTCCCTAACATCCTCCACACTGTTACTACAAGTATTTACTCTTCGTCTCTAAAATGCACTGGATGATATATACATATATACTGTGTTAGGTGCTGGTGTTATTAGCAATTGCCAGAAAGTATCACAAAATCCTATGTGAGGCAGACTTAGGGATGGAAGGAAACCTGGAGCACCAAAAACACCATATATTAAGCAGAATTAGGTAAGGATATTGACTTTGTAGCAGCCAGCACATATGGGGCAGTTGACTCAAGGGCTGAGTCAGACTAAATTAGTTCTTAGCCTGGAAAACCCTGACAAGAAGTGAAAACCATGGTGATGGTGCCAGAGTGTTCCAGCTCGGGCATGACAATTCAAACTAGCCTGGACTGAGAAAGATAAATACTTGGTCAAGTAGGCTGTGGTTGGCAAATGAAAAAAAAATCAGGGCACAGCAGCCCAAAGAATGAGAGCCAAAGGCAATGTCAGGATTCATAGCGGGAGTAAATACAGGAAGTAAGTTTTCATACAAAACTTGAGGTTAACTAACATTCAGTCCGGTGTTTTAAAGTAGAATAGCCATTAGAAATGAAAGCTCTCCTTGTCTTAAAGGAAGCACTTTGTAAAGGTGAATGGTGCCTATAGATAAATTTCTAATAGACATAATTCACTGTCCTTGCCGTCGTGAAACTAATTCCAGAGACCATATGACCATATATATAGATTTATATGACTCTCTCTCTCTCTCTCTATATATATATATATATAAATATACATACACACACATATATATACATATATATATACACACACACACACACACATATATATATACACACACACACAAACACACACACATAATGTTATTGTGCTTATACTGCATATAGGACATAAGACATCATGTTAAGCCTTGCAGAGGATACAAGGATGAAACCAACATGATCACTGCCTTTAAAGTTTTCATAGTCTAAAAAAAAGATAAATATGAGGACAAAATTCACAGTTCAAAAAAGTGCCAGTTAAGTAGAAGTGTGTACCCAGGTCTAAAGACACAATGGTGAACCTCTAGGGAACGACAATGGCACTTAGATCACATTGGCAAACAGTAGTTAAACAAAGGGTTAATAATTTCAAACAAATGTTTCCTTCAGGGAAGGAAAAGTCCTGCCAATAACAGATGGAGAAGTGAAAAGATTGCCCATTTAGTTAAGCAAATGGAAGCGAGTGCTGTTGACATATCACTTCAGCCACACCTGTACCAAGGAAAGTCACACCTGGGCACAAAGTGTGAGTGTGCCTCTGTGTGTGTGTGTGTGTGTGTGTGTGTGTGTGTGTGTGTGTGTGAGCATTCTTAAAAATTGAAATCTTTAAATACTTCCATTCCTGTTATTATTCAAAATAATTTTATTAACCTCTAATTTTAAGAAGTAAATGCCCTTTATTGTACACGTGCCCCATTTACCCTCATTTCTCTTTTTTCTCTAGAATAGAAAAAAAATTTTAACTTGGAGATTCACAAATTAGTCTTCTTTGCTACTTCTCTTCTTCCACCAGGAAACCATCTTTCTGTTCTTAGGTAACAAATATAAAATTTCAATAAAACTTAAATGGATCATTTGAAAATCAAAAATTATTTACTAAATAAATCATGAGTTCTAAACAGAAATTGTGCTTTCCTGCTCATTTTAAACTATACTAGTCAACATATACTAAATAAAGAGCATAAATTTGGTAAATATGATTTTATAAAAAACACCAATTAAGTAGTTGAAAACCTGATCTTGGAGTATGTTCTGAAGGAATTGGTTTTAATCCTAGGATCACAAGAGACTTCAGGTTCAGCTGCTCAAGACAGTCAGTGCTCACTCATGAACCAGAAATAATGGGTGTGGTAATGGAGAATTATGAAAACTGGAAAGAAAAAAAATGATTTCAGAAGATAATCATTTGACTGGAAAATATAAGCAAATTAACTGAAAACTTCTGTAGATGGAAAAAAAAAAAGCGTGTTAGATTGTGAAGAAGTTCAAAAATTGTCAAGTGAGCCCGTGCGGAGGTCTGATTCCAAGTTCTGAGTCTTCGCATAGTCAACGCTTCATTCCCTTGGCAGGGTCAGGTTGACTATGTTATACTTTAAAATTTTTATTCTCAGCTATATATTGACAAATTTATATCCGTGATGGATTGTTAATTAAAAACAGGAAACATGGATGTTGAAACACAACCTCTTATTAGACGATTATAGAAAATTTTATATTTTTGCAACTTTACTTGATGATTCATTCATTTTTATTCAACAAATATAAAATAAATGTTTACTGCATATTGGGCACTATGCTAAATGTTAGGTCTAACATGAACAAAACAGACAAGATTTCTACTCATGGATTTTATAGTTTTGCTGGTGTGAAAATATAGAAATAATATGTAAGTATAAACTCATGGTTGCTATGAAGACAATAAAGTACAATAAGAACATAACTGACATTGGAAGTCAGGTAAGACATCTCTGAAAAAACTGAATATTTAAGATGAGATATGAATGATGGAAATCTAGAACATTCCAGAAAAGAAACAAAAGAGGTTGGTGTAACTGGGAAACAAAACAATACCGCTATGGTTAGAGCTTGGTACCCAGAAGAAACTCACAGAGAATTAGGCAGTGACAGACCCTTATTGTCCCAACTAAGGAGTTAGACTTTTATTGAGTGCAGTTGGAACCATTAAGCAGTGGAATAAACTCATATGCCTTTTCAATCATTATGTCTTCTCTGTAGAAATGGCTACTAGGGTGGTGAGGATGAAAGTGGGGGTGCCACATAGGAGGCTACTGCTGTATTCCAGGGAAGAATTTACTTTGGTAAGTGCATAAGTAAATCTACAATGACTTGGACTGTGGTGGGGACAGTGGAGATAGAAAGCAATGGATATGTTTGTGAGGCTGTCACATGCAGGGTATCCATCCTCTCCTGCCTGACAGCCAGGTGCCCTTGGCAGTGAGATCCTAGTACACTGTAAGGACCCTTGGATCCTGGAAACACTTGGTTTCAGATTGCAGCACTTAGATCTGATAGAGATAAATCACAACTTGTCAAAGCTTAGACCAATGGTTGCGGGACATACAAGCAAGTTAAGTTGTTCACCTGAAACTAAGTGTGGGCTATAAATAGGAATTGAATTGAATATAAATGTCAGAGACCAGATGAGGTCAAAGGTTAAGAATAAAACAGAAGTGGAAGCCTGGTTTCAAATAGTCTCATCTTTTAGAACCAGCTATCTTTACTGCTAAAGAAAATTTATCAGCAAAGTTACAAAGAAAAACAAAGCAAGCACTCAATTCTCTAATGTTAAAGAACCATTCTAATAATGCCTACCTTTGGAGGTATTTAAAACCAAATATAATAAGGAAACCTAAGAAACCAGCTGAGAGTAAATGATTAATACGGGAAGGAGAGACAGGTAGCCACTAGTTTTCATCTGCAGCTAATGTCAATATCGACTCTGAGATCAATGGAAAAGATCTCAGTATATCTTGGAACTGTACAAAACAGTTAAATTTATTCTGTATAATTGTAATAAAGAAATCCTACTATATTAAGTGGAACTTATAAAGAGGTTGACTTCAATAAGAAATGACTTTTCTAATTCAGGCATTAGCTCTTTTAATTTTTAAGGACCAACGAATCCAAGTTTTATAGCCGCTAACAATTCCATGGCCCAAATTCTAAAGCACAGAGAAGCTTTACTTCTTCTGACAGGCCTCCAGAAAACTAGTTCAGAAGGCATATAGTCACCTTACTTAGGTGTTTCCTTGTTTAGAATTTTAGGAGAGATGGGCAGTATATAAACCCTCTTTAGGCGATTCTAATAGTATTTATGACTTCAGAAGTTCCCAGTTCAATGCAGATACCCTAATAATCCATTGTCATTCATTGTTCCTCCTCTGCCCTGTAAGTACTCTTGGCTATTGTTAAGCTTTTCAGGTGTGTGTTCTCAGGGACACGAGCTGGTCCTTCAGGCCATTCTCACTTGCCATGGGCTACAGCAATAGGGCGTATCTTGCTACCTCCTCTTCTAAGTCTGATCATTCCTCTACTTTTTACAACTTTAAAGCCATTATTTAGTCACACTGAAATATTCAAAACCTTTAGAAAACCCTACAAAAATTTTGTCAAATAGGAATATGCTCACTTGTGCATACCAAAAATCAATAATAGTAAGCACAGGAACAATTAAAGGGCGGGTATTGACAAGAAAGGTCAATCTAGATATCTAGGGGCTTGTGCAGCCCTAGATATGGCATTGGAATTGGGGCTTTTTAAAGTTTTAAATCATGGCTTTTGTCTTTGCAGTTTCAGGATGGCTGCTGTACCGCCAGACATCGCATCTTTTACCAGATAAGAAGAAGGGGTAAGAGTAAAGGAGACTTGGCAGCTTAATCTAGTCTTTTTTTACGATGAAAGGAAAAATCTTTCCAAGCAGCCCCAGCCAGAAGTTTTCTACCAATATCTCCTTAGCCAGAACTAGGTCACGAGGCTACTCCTAGCTGCAAGACAGACTGAAAGTTGTATATTTAGCTGAGCATGTGACTGGGATTTTATAACTAAAGAAGTAAGCAACTCGTAGTGTTCACTATAGGGAGAAATCAATCTAGTGAAGCATTCTTTGAGGTTAATTCTTGGTTTTAAAGCAAACTTATTATTATTAGGTTAAAAGACTATACTACTAGTAATTGTGATATATCCAGAGGTAAGTTTACCAAAAGAAAACATTTAAATCTTCTACTTAATCATTTATCCCTATACTTAAAGTATCTCTGTAGGCTGAACATTAAATCGCCTGAGAAAAATCTAGAAAATATCGATGTTTGAGTTCCACTCCCAGAAATTCTGATTTCACTCATTCTGAGTCAGAGCTGTGCATCAGGCTTTTTTTTTTTTTTTAAACGTTCTTCATGTGATTCTATCACACAACTAAGTTTTAGAACCA
This sequence comes from Eonycteris spelaea, assembly GCA_003508835.1. Lineage (NCBI taxonomy): Eukaryota > Metazoa > Chordata > Mammalia > Chiroptera > Pteropodidae > Eonycteris > Eonycteris spelaea. Next base: position 2,966,490 of record PUFA01000050.1, on the reverse strand, counting down.
TTGATTTAACCCAATACCAGAAAAATTAAAGCTGCCTTAGAATACGGCACAGCACCTAAAGATATACTTGAGGAAAGCTGGCCTTTCCTTGGGGCCCGGTACACAACAGATCCCACAAATGCTTTGGGAAGCATCTCGGGTTGACTCGGTACAGTGAGCAGGTAATGCCCTGCCTGCTCTCTCTGTGTTTGTCCCAAAGACACTGCCACTCCTGCCGACCTGATAACGACATACAAACATATTACATCTCGGGTATGGAGCACTGAATTGTCAACCTCGTTTCATATAAACACCATCGTCAAGCATGGCCTTCGCATTTACTTTTATTATTTTATTTGTTTTTAATCAATAAAATGAACATTCATAAGCTCACTTAACCCGAGATTTAGAATATTACCAATTATTTATGTGTTACTCCTCTATCTTTTCATTCCTCTTGTATAGATAACTGTCATTCTGAATTTTGTGCTTTTATTTTATTTATGGATTTATTACTTAAATTGGTATGTCCAATTATTGTTTAATTTTGTTTGTCTTGTTAACTTTTGAAAAAAGGAATCTTCCGGTACTTGCTTTAGGACTGAACCCTAATGTTTACAAAGACGATGCACAAGGTTAATACACATTAATTTATTTTCACTTTTATATTACAAAAAATGAATGTACTACAATTTATTTATTCATGTGCCCATTAATGGGTATTTGAGTTATTTCCATTTTTTGGTACCATCAACAGTACTGCTACAAACATTCTTTTCCATGTCTCGTAGTGCACATATGCGTGCAAGCCTCATTGGTATATGCTAGCTCTCTTGAGAACTCATGAGTCCAAACCATGGAAATATTCGACTTAATAACAACAACAACAAAAGTCAAATTGTTTTCCATTTAAGAAGAAATCTCAATGATTTCAAAGGTGGAGTCAATTTTTGCCAATCAAAAGTGTGTAGAATAGTATCTCGTTGAGATCTTGAGATTCTTAAGAAGATATGATTAGAGTCTAAAAGGGTTTTATTTAGTATTAAAAATAGATATTGGGTCTAGATGAATTTCATTGCTGCCTATCTTTCAAATAATAGATGACTGTGATAGTATTCTTCCACACAGAAACATTTTGAAATATCTCCACAGTCGAATGTACTAACTTCAGAACATAAATTTGATTTTAAAATACTAGAAAATGGAAGCTATAGATTGATTTAACTTATGGTCACAAATGAAAATTTCTGAATAGCTACTCCATCAGGAAGATGAATCCAGTGGTGTATTAATACAATCATGTATCATAATTAAGTGAGATTTTCCTGGGAATATAGGAATATTTCACTATTAGGAAATCTATTAAGTGATTTAATCCATCAGAAAATTAAAAAGAAAAACAAATGAATACATCACTAGATGCTAATTCTAATAAAACAAGCAGGCTACTAAATTTAAGTAAAATAAAAATAGAATGAAACTACCCAAACATGAGACATATTCACACATCCATGAGTTGGAAAATTCCTTAGACAATTATAGTATTTGTTTATTTTTATCCTCATTATCCAAGATTTCATCACCTATTGGTAACTGAGAGAGAAAAAAAATGTATTCCCATTTACTTCCAATTAAAAAAAAAAAACAGAAAACTATGGGAACTATAGTGTGATACGAATAAAAGGAAAGACTAATGGAAGCCAGAGAAATGAGAAGAAATCAATCAGGTCATCTGTACTTTTGTCTGGTGGTTCAGATCTAATCTCATGCTAAATAAATAACCTTGTACATAAATATTCTCATAAATATATGAGAATAACCTTGAAATCTTTTCTAACATTTCCATCTCATTAACTTCTGAGAGTCTCTGGCATTAATGCAAATACAAAGGACCGTCACACTCCCGTGCTTGTTCCGCAGTCACTGTACAAGTACATCAGGGAGGTCACAGAAACCAGGAAGGCACTTTATTAAACCATAGGAAAACTCTCTTGTCAATCCTAATGCAATTTAATGTGCTGCACTGGTGCTTAATTTAATTCAATTTTTTTCTTGACTGATTTTTGTCCTATATTGTCTATATTTTTATGAACTTTTGCCACGTGACAAAATTTACATCTGAATTCTCAGCAAGCTCACAGCAAAAGCTTTTCACTTTTATACCTTCTTCCTTAGAAACTGAAAACCAATTAGCTTCCTTGATTAAAGTGCCTATGTCTATGCACACACAAATATACACTCAGATACACATATAGTCTAGATTGGAATACTTAATTGCCTGATCCATTAAAAATTATAGAATTCTTTTTTCACCAATACACAACATGTTCAAATCATGCCAGGTCAGTGGGAACAAAACCATGTGACTGAATGCCACCAGTATATGCCAGAAAAGGGGGAATTACTTCTGAGTTGTTGGCATTTGATATATAATTTTTTCAATAACTGTTAAAAGCTAACTTGTGACTTCAAATGTCAGAGCTCTGAGAATGATGCTGGGCAGAGACAGTGCTACTGTTTTTCACTGTAGTCAATAAAGTCAATAGTTTTTCTTGCACTCTAAGAAGAGACAAGGTTTAGATACTTCAATTTTATTAAGACTTAAAAAATTATTGTCCTTTGTTACATTAACTTATACCTGACACTTGAAAATAGTGTGAGTTGTGCTTCAGAAAATCACATTTTTTTCCTCAAATGTTCATCTTATTGTAAACTGAAATCACTATAAAAAATCTTCTATGTTATTCATTCTTAAACCACAGTATCCTTTTGAAATAGTGCAATAAGAAAATTAGGCATAAATATTCTGAGATAATTAAATTCACCACTGTACTTCCTAGTACAAAGTTGCTATTCTTTAATACTGACATGCAGATGGCATTCTCTTCTGTATTCCTAAGGGTCAAAGATGCAGAAATACTCTTTCCAAAAAGAAGACTTAGTTAAATATTTCTGTGATACTGGGAAGTTTTGCAATAAACCTGGCCAACAACAACAACAACAACAACAACAACAACAACAACAGCAAACAGCAAACAGAAAGAAACATTTGAATCCTATTAAAGGAATTAAACTTTTATTAACTCATTAGTATTTTTCAATAGCCAGTGTACCTCCATATGATTACTTGAGGTAATATATGGACATTGTCTGCCTAATAACCACTCATTAAATGATAGCTATTATTGTTAATATTTATTGAATACTTATAATGTGCTATTGTACTACAGTGTGTTGCAAATACTCTACCTTTGTCCTTCCAAACACCACTATAGGACATCCCTATTATATTAGGCTTGGAGACTTAAACTGTTCAAAGCCTCACAGGATAAAAGTGGTCTAAGGTAAGTTAAAAACTCGAGAGCCCTGACACAGAAAAAATTTCAATGCTTCCCCTGTATAAATCCATGATACACTGAAATTTTAAAATAATTCTAGGCTATAATATAATTGTTAGTTCAACCAATATCCATTTTTCCAAGATGATTTTTTTCCCTCCTGATATATCAAATTCTTTCATTTGGGAGGTATGATTGAGTCTGGACTTTGGATTCAGACAGTTGGACTCAAATTCCTGCTCTGCCACTGACTCATTCTGTGACTTGGACAATTGTAAACCTCTCAGTGCCTTTGTCTCCTTAGGGTAACAGTAGTATATCCCATAGGACTGCTGCAAAGGTCCAAAGAATTCATCTATATGTCAAGTGCTCTGAGTACTACCAAGCACACAGTAAGCCTTGAATAAGCATTAGCTATTATTATGAACAGCTAAATTTTATCGTATGTCTGGGGGATCTGGTTTTTCCATGCCCCAATCCAGGCGCTTGGTTTGCATAATTTACCTGGAGCACTAAGCCTGCATTCAGCCATCTGGCCTTAGCTGATCAACTAATGGCAGAATATTTTGAATCACAAGAATTCAGGGGCTGTGGAGGAATTGTCATCATCATATTTCAGAGGAATAAGACTCAAGTTGAGAATAGGAAGCGAAAGAAGATGGGAGTTGAGGTAAGGTTCACATTGTCTTTGGGTAGAGAGAGAGGCAGGGTGAGAATATAGTAAATAAGAACCTCGAGACTTGCCCTTGAGACTTTCATGTAATTTTTCTCACTTGTTCTGAAATTTAGTTCTTCTGACACTAACCCCTCTATAGGAATCTAGGTGTTGAAGCCATGGAACAAATTCTCATGAAATTTCACGATGGTGCAGGAAGGGTTAGAATAAACAAGGAGATGCTAACTTTTTCAATTTGTTCAGTCTGTCTTCAGGCTTTGGATACTATCAGAAGACTAAGGTGGGAAAAATGAAAAAATGATAAGAGGTTTCTTATAGCTTCTCCAGAACTGAGTTAAACAATACCCCCAGGCATTTAAATTTGTTTTTCTAATCAGATCAATGAACCAGTGAGGGTAGAAGGTAGATGAGCAATTAAGTTATATAACCACCAGCTCTTTGGGTCAGCATCCTGACTCCAACAGCATCCCCCAAAAACATTATTCTTAAAGCACAGGCTCCATAAAGCACCTATTGCTCCCCAAATCTCTAACTTATGGGAATGATGGATCAACAGAACAAACTTCAAATTTGCACAAATACTAAGTAGTAGAACCAATATTTGAAACCAGTTGAGATTCAGTCAGAGTGGGGATGAGTTTGGGAGGTTTCTTCTTTGTATTTCTCTCTACAGGTATGGTTTCATTTAGTGGTGTGTGATAGATATTAATATAGAGTGAAAAAGAGTTATTATTTTAATACATGAATAATTCGGAAACACAACCAGTAATAACAGGTTTCACTTTTTCCAAATCTTCCCAGATATAACATAACTAGTGCGTCCTTTTCAAAGACTATATGTAGGGTCTGTGGACACAAATGGTCAGGAGTGGTGGGAATATGACTTCTATGCTGGCTTGTCACTCGTTGTACCAAGTTGTACTATTTGAGATGCACAAAAAAAATGCATGACAATTACATGCATTATTTCATTCTACTAGACACAGATGTTACTAAGAAACTAAAGTACAGGAATATGTATTAATGATAATTATTCTGCTTATGTTATTTTAATTTTTCATATCATTAACATACATAAGCTTTTTTTGCTTTAACATACAAAAAGATGTTATATTTCAGAAAAAGATTTATTTTTGAAAGTAGTTTTTAATATAACCACACCATACACAAACATATAGCATATTTTAAAAACCTGTCAGGGAATAAGTAGTTAAAGAAATTTGTAATGTTATTTATGTTTAGTGCTTTCTTTCACTGTCAAAGGGAACTTTTGGGGACAATGCGTTGTATGGTTTCCTATCTATAAGTTGTTCTGCTTTACCAATCCACTCCAGGCCTACTGATCTTTCTCTCAGCCTTGCCCTGAGTAAATTCTTCTAGTTCCACTTGAAATGAACTTGGACTTTTTTATGTCAAAAGACCCAAAGGGCACTTATACACTTGATGCTTCCAAGATAAGTATTAGTTCTAAAATAGATTTAGATTTAAAAGTTGGCATCTCCTCCTCTGACTTCACTAGCACTACCAAATGGTCTTTGGGGCTTTTTCCTGGTCTCAGAATGGACCAGGAGAAGATAGAGGAAAAAAAAAAAATCTAATGTACAGAGATAGGTGAATAGATATAGCTTCATATAGAGCATATTTAGTGTATTATCAACTGCTTTAATTCAAATCTTCTTGGAAAAGATTATATTTAAATAAATTTCATAATATACACAAAGTTATCTATAAACTGATCACCATTTGCTTTGGCAAATGAGCCTTCCAGTTTCTCTCTGCTCTGCATTATTCAAAATGCTTCATTAGCAAGATGCTTCACAAATATTTGACATCTCTTTTAATTCCTTGTGGCCAAGATTCAACTTCACTTAAGTCAAAAATACCGACTTCTCCAGCCATTATCTTGGAGGGAAGCCACTCAAATGGAATTTTCAAATGGACATACAGTTCCTAGCAGCCATGCCTTTGCTTTCACTTATCACATTCATTTATAATCGAATAACGTGTGGACTATCCACACATACAAGAAAAACAGGAATGTCTGCATAATATTTAAATGAGCGCAAAGTGTCAGTGGAAATATTTTCAAATCCAAACTATCAATGCTGCTGGAAACTACTTGTAGAAAATCTGTATCATTCCATGCCTTCTGAGCTTGCAGGAGTATAAAGCCTGCAAACTGTTTTCAGATTCTTTGGCCAATAAGGACCTATCCAGGGTATAGCGAGAGAGGCTCATATGAGAGGTGTATGGCAGAAAAGAAAAAGAGACGTTACTCTCAGGTGGAAAATCGCTGCAGGTATGACCTAGACAGAGAGCTCATCAGGTTTTGCCCAAGGCTTCTGGGTAACTTCCTGAGAAGTGCCCACATTGGTTGCCTGGGCAGTTGAGACTGTTGGTCCAACTCAAGTTCAGCTCTTCCAGGTTCCCTACCCCAAACCTCCTTTCCACAGTAAATACCGAGGTTGCTTCTGCTTTCCCAGCCACAATCTTACTTACACGTCAAATGAATAACCAAATGTTCAAACGACAATTCGATGATACTTTTCAGTTCATGTATACAATATCATATCATTAATCACAGTCACACATTTGAGCCTCAGAACTTATTCTTCTTATAACTGAAAATACGTGACTTCTGACCTACATTACCCCCCCCCTCACCTCAGTCCCTGGTAACCACGTAATTTTCTGTTCTGTGAAATCTTTGTTTTTGTTTTTTTTAGATTCCACATGTAAGTTATACCATACAGTATTTGTCTTTCTCTTTCTGGCTTATTTCACTTAGCATAATATCTTCCAGATTCATGCATGTAGTAATAATATGATATTGTATACTGGGAAGCTGCTGAGAGTAGATCTAATTATCTTAACCACACAAACTAAAAGAGTTACCTACGCCAACTATGTGAGGTGATGGATATGTCAATTATCTTGATCTTGGTAATCATTCTAAAGTGTATATGCATATCAAATTATCACATCGTGTACTTTAAATATGTGCAATGATATTTATTAATTATTTCTCAATAAAGTTAAAAAAATAACTTTCGGTTAACAAATTTCACAACACATCTTCATTGAACCTCACGACAATCTTACAAAATAGATGTAGTGGTATTAGAGCTCTCATTTAACATGTAGAAACTTAGATGCTTCTAGACACAATTTCTTCCTGAATGCGTATTCCTTTGCTTTTATTTTATTTTTATTTTTTAGGTGAGGTAACCCTTGGTTGACCTCACAGATTGCGAGGACCTTGTCAGCTTACAATCCCTTATTTTTATTTTTATTTTTTACGCCTACAGCACCTGGTCTTCCTAGGTGGTCTCCCATCCAAGTACTAACCAGGCCCGACCCTGCTTAACTTCCAAGATCAAGACAGGATAAGGCTTGTTCAGAGTGGCATGGCCGTAGACATTCCTTTCCTTTTAAATGCATGCCCAAATTAAATAGCTAAGTATATAAAGATGTGATGCAAGGATCCATTTTACCTAAGTTCTCATTTTTAACCTTGTTTTTGTGAGCAAGGCCAGTATGGTACAAGCTCTCTTAACTGACTTTAAGTAATCCACTGTGTTAACTTTAATTAACAACTTCTATTTTCTCTGTAAAATAGTGACTAATGCATACTGAATACCCAGTGAGCCTAGCTATCAGGATCCCACAGGTTAAGTTTATGAAGAATCAGTTGTGTTTGTTCCCAATTCTGTCATACTAGTGCACCTGCTTTTAGAATTATGTAATTTAATATTACATAAATAATCATATTATAGTAAATATTTATAAATCAGGTACAAGTTCCTTGCACCATTCTATACATTTTATATAGATTAATCCACTCAACAATCCTATGATATAGACACTATTGTCATCTCCTTTTTAGACGTGAGAAAACTGAGGCCCAAAAAAGGAAGAAACTTTTTACAAAGTCACACAGATAATAAGTTGCAGATCTAAATGTAAACAATCTAACTCCAGAATCCATGAATACTCTTAACTATAACACAAATAATAGTGCAAAATGAGTTATTTCTATTAAAACTTAATTAATATAAAAACACGCATAAAAATGTTCATAGCAACATTATTCATAACAGTCAAAAGTAGAAACAACCTAAAGTCATCAACTATTGAATGAAAAGCAAAATACGGTATATCCATACAATGAAATTAGCCATAAAGATACATGAATACAGATGCGTGTTACAATATAGATGAACCTTAAAAGCATACCAAGTGAAAAAGACAAACATGAAGGCCATATAATATATGATTCCATTTATATAAAATATCCAGAATAGGCAAATTTGTAGAGACAGAACGTAGACTGGTAGTTGTCTAGGGCTGGGGTATGGGCACAAATGGAGAGTTAATGCTAATGGGTATGGGAATTCTTTTTGGCATAATAAATATGTTCTAAAATTGATGTAACAGTTGTACAACTCCATGAATAAACTAAAAAACACTGTATTTAGTGGGGGGGGGGGACTAAACTGCTTCAGAAAGACTCAATAAAGATGGCCTGCTGGAAGACAGAAATCCAATGGGAAAAGACTAAAAAAAAAAAAAAAAATAAAATAAAATCTCTAAAGATTCTTCAATTGGAGTATTTAAAAAATGTTTTCACATCGCTTCATCTGAAAGAAACTAAAACTGGAAATTATAAACGTTGTTTATCGATGTGGGTAATACAGAAAGAAAACCTGAAGTCCAAAAAAATACATGAAAATACATGAAGCACCAGGAAAGCCCTGAATAGAGGGAACAGGAAATCTGGAAAGGTTTCAGAGAAGGACAGATACCTGTGTTGGCTACTAAATGTCTTCCAAACAATGTTCACCAAACACTGAGAAGTGCAGATGGTTTTCCAAACAAGAGTATGAAAGCCACGTGATCAGGATACAGTGAAAAGCTCTGTGTACCTGGAACTTGAGGCAAAGAGGAAAGAGGAAGAACATGCAAATGAAGAGGTAAGTCAGGGGGGAAAAGTCTTCCTAAGGATTATATACCTTTTTTTGTCAGTCCAGGAGAGCCAACAAATGAGTGTAAGGAGGATCAAGCACTGGTGCAAACTCGCTTGTGTCAAAGAGCGAGACGCCGTTTGCAATGCAGGCTGATCAGAGAACACTGGAGATGCAGAAACCAACTTTGTGGTTAGTCACTATCAAAGCAGGAAATGCTGAGACCCAAACCACAGCAATGACTATGAAGACGGAAGAGGAAGGGATGTGATGGTATCTTTAAATAGAATTAAAAAAAAAAAAAAAAAAGCTCAGTTACAAGAATAGAGGGTAAACGTCATGAGGACAGGAAGCAAGTGGTTTTGCTTAAAATTTTACTCCAGAGCCATCTGAGTCCCTGACATGCAACTAGTGTTCAATAGTTGTTGAATAAATAAATGACTGCTGAATGTATAGGAGGGAAGAAGGATGACCCCATGATAATTTTCTTATTTTCTAATATTATTTTCTAAGCTCGATAATGGTATCTTTAAACGGAAATGAAGGTGGCAGAAGAGAGATCAAAAGGGAAATGATCATTTTGGCGGGACAGCTTGGGAGTAAAGTATCTGAAAATAAGAAACGGGTGAAAATGTACCATGTGCAACTTACTAGAAATGGAAGATTGGATTTCCAAAAACAACGGAGCATTGGTGGGTATAGATTTAGGAGACTTTGAGGTAAACTATAGCTAAAACTGTGAAACTGTGAGTCTTCAGTAGAAAGGGAGAAGAATGTCAGAAGTGGTAGTTTGAAAAACTAAGAAAAAAGGAAGAGGAATCAAGGCAGACTGTGGAAAACACAGAATTAGAGTTTGAGAAGAGTGTTAAAATTGGGGTTTCAAATACTGCAAAATTAGAAGTCTCCTGTCTACTCAAAACCTACGTAGTGGAAGAAAAATGGCTCCTTTTACCTAACATGACATGCATTACTAAACATTGAGGCCAATTCAATTCTTGGATTTGAGCACCTATTAAATAAGGCTCTGGATCATCTTACCAAGAGCATCCTCAGCTAAACTGTTAGATTTTTTTTTTTCTTAACAGACAACAAGTTTACTGACCTTATATTAAAATACTGATGGACTGCCATGACACTTTTCTTTTTTTCAGATTTTTATATGTTAGAAAACAGTCCAGCAAAAAGACAAATCTCTTTGAAAATTAAATTATGATGACTAGCATGTACCCACAGAACAAGAATATAACTGAGGTAATGAAACAATTGCCGGTCATATTTTATCATAATTAAGTAATGATAAATTCAGAAAGTGGGAACTAGTCAATGGCCATGCCAGCCTGAACAAGCCCGATTCTGTCTGATCTCAGAAGCTAAGCAGGGTCGGGGCTGGTTAGTACTTGGATGGTAGACCACCTAGGAAGACCAGGTGCTGTAGGCGTAAAAAATAACGTAAAAATAAAAATAAAAAATAAAGGATTGTAAGCTGACAAGGTCCTTGCAATCTGTGAGGTCAACCAAGGGTTGCCTCATTAAAAAAAAAAAAAAAGTGGGAACGAGAAAAGGGTCGGCTAAAGGACAGGGACATTCCAGCTTCCCCCTAGCCCAGGCCTAAGAGAAAGTGCATTGACTCCAGGTGTCCAGTCTCATCCTATAGATAGAAATAGCTCTGAAGGAGGAAGGGGTACTTCATCACTACACTTGAAGGAATATCTCTTAAGATCATGCAACTCCCTTTATTATTATTGATGGCCACCAGCCAAGCTCTTTACCTGGAATTGTTTCTGGGAGGACCTGCCTGTGCGTGGTAACCTTCTGGTGAGACTGCACAGTCAGCCAGCATCCCCCTCTCTAAAACTAACACCTTTCCACATGAATACATGAATCCGAGAGCAGCCCACTACAACTCATGTCCTAATTGAATCACTCGTTCTCAATATCAATGGTCTAAGAGAACAGTCATTCATCGAACAATTTTATTGTCTGTCTACTATGTGCTAGGCATCATGTTGAGTGATCTGGATACTGGACACATCAGAGATTAAAACAGAAATAGCCCCTTCCTCATGGATTTCAGTGAGAAAGAAATACAGGAAGGGAAATAAAAGGATTAACTATTGCATTGTGGTACGTGTTGGTACACAAGCTGAATCCACTCCAAACTCATGGGCCCCTTGCTGGTCCTCAAACACGCCAAGCAAGCAGCTCTCACCAGAGCTTTCACATGTGCTGTTCCCCCTGCTAGTCGTATGTCTCATTCCTGAGCTTCTTTCAAGATTTATACAAATGTCACCATCTCAGGGAGGACTTTTCCTACCACACTACTCAAAATTATAATTTTTACCCTCTAACTTTTCATCCCATTCTCTGCCTTTTTTTTTTCTACATAGCACTTGACATCTTTTATTATAGTATACAATTTATTTTGTTTTATTTCCATACTAGAATGTAAGCTACTGGAGATTAGAGATTTTGGTTGGTATACTAATTGACTTATCCCATCTAGAATAGTTCCTGATACACAGTTGAGGCTCTTTCTATGATAGATACAGTGGGAGTAAGGAAGGAAAAAAACTATTTTAGATTGGAGTGGGGATCAGAAGGCCTTGATGAGGAAGAGATTTAAAGAATAAAAAAGAGTTTAAGAAATGTTTTGGAGATATAACTGACCTCATTTGCTCATGGATTATGTTGGGACATGAAGAATAGTGTGGAACTGAGAAAGACTCCTAGGTTTCTAGCTTAAGAAGCATCTTTCAGCAACAGCATCTAGGGATTCCAACATGAATAAATTGCTATAACTATATTGTAAAATGAAAGAGACATAAATGAGATAAAGTATTTATTAAATTTGTTGAATGACTTTGAAGTCTACCATCTGACTCCATTAAGTCTGTTAACACGCATTTCTATTTTAATCTAAGATTTCATTGAGTTCAAGATTGCAGCCCATACAGCCTTGTCAGTCAATGTTTTTTATTCTACTGAAAACTTAAATATGTAATATATGTTCCCTGCTTCCACTGCTTTTTTTACTCACCCAGTGCTTTTATTTTATTCGCCCACGATGCTATTTCATTCTTCCTTCTCAGCAATCATGTTGTGTCTATACTGCTATTACTTATGAGAAAACTAAGGCTCTGTGAGGTTGAATATTTTGCCAAATAGCACTGAGCTAGTAAGTGTTGGATCTAGGATTCAAACTGACATGCTAACTCCCAAGTTTCCTCCTCTTTAATGCCATGCTACTTCAGATGGTTTAAATTATTCGAAATTCAAAACAGCAAATCAGCTCTGTAGTTCTGCCATTTTTACCTTCAAATGCATTATTTCATTATTTGTACAGTAACTTTTCTTACATTTAGACTAATATTAAAATAGTTATTAGGACTTCCTGAGAAATGCTGCCTGGACAAGGTGGACAGTGAGAAGGGAAGGAGTAACCCATCCTGAGATGAAAGACTGACTATGGCTCCAAAAGTCATTAAAAAAAAAACGTGACTCATTTATTAACTAAATCACATAGGATAGTATCATCTTATTAAAAAATTTCTCCCATGATCTGATTTAAAAAGGAACACTGTTGTTATTTAAATAGGGCATTTTAATTATAAGTAAATGATATTTTATCACCTTATTTGCATCTCAAATGTCTAAACGTCTATTAAAATATATCTGATTGGAATATATAATAGCTCTCAGGGACAGTCGTTTATAGAGTATTACAGCTCACACATAGGGGAAAAAGGAAAAAAGTCCCTTACTTAATCTGACTTGGGATATAGTATGATCTGATTTTGACTCTTTAGAATTAAATGAAATGTTTCAAATTCTGAAACACACTGCGTAGTAAAAATGCCTACATATGTAATTATTTACCAAAATTCTGTGGATTTTTAGTCTAACCAAAATGAAGCAAAATTAATAGAAAACTGGTTTTGGTTATCTTTAAATTTGAAAAGTTCTTCAATCAGCTGATATTTTGTTTCTTTTTTACATGTTTCTATTGATAATGGTATATAGGACCATAATACACATATTCATCAATTTTTAAATGCATATCAGCATTAAAGTGAAAAAAAACCTGGAACTCTGGATACTAATCACAATATGCATTATTCACTAAACATAAAATATTATGCTTGAAATAACTTATTTTGTGTTGTTTTAAATGATACTTCAATTAATATGCCCTTCACAGGTATTGTTTGGGGAAAAAAAAAAAATTATATTGTTGTTATTATTGTTGTTGTTGTTGTTGTTATTATTTTATTCAAGTAATAGGTAGTATTTAAGTTACCAAAATAGAATAAGGTATATAAGCATACAATATCGCTTTTGGGAATCATAAATATGCCTTAATTGCAATGTAATAACTAAGGACACAGAATAATAGGCATCTAGTGGTTTAAAATTACACTGCTGTTTCATTCCATTCTTCAAAATGAAATTTAAATATGTGAAAAATTGCTTCAGTTCCTAAAAGAGATGCAAGTATATATTATTCCACAAGGTGGCGCAAGCATACCACGAGTTGTTCTTTTGTGCATGCTCCAAAAGTGTTTTACTATTTTATCTTATTCCGTGGAATGAGCGTTTTCTGTTATAAAGAGTTACACTTCAAACAGCCATCTTTTTCTTAGACAGTGTTTGCTGGTACACAAGCTATGCACATTATATGCAAAAGTACAATAGAATCAGGACAATTCTAAGCAAATAAAATTTCAAACCTATTCAGTAAACTCTTCTAAGATACTACAGTTACAGCTTTGACCTTATTGCTCCATTCTCTCTGAATCCCAATGCATCAAATGCTTTTGCACGTGCAGTTTTAAAACACATTTACAAAACGTGTTTTAAAAATTCTCCTTGATCTATGTCCCAGGGTGATATCGATGATGTTTCCTAATAAGTGCAAAACACAGGTCCGCATAGGCTTTGTGATTTGAAGTGACCAGAAGGAAGCTATTGTCTCTACAGTCAAAAAAAAAAAAAAAAAAAAATCTTTGTCCTAGCTAAGAGGGGAGGAGGGGTTAAGTATATAAATCCTACTTTTAGAGAATTATTCTTTTAGAAAATATTACCTTCAATACTTGGTCTTTGAAAGCAAACCTTCTACTAGGGTAACGCTAATTCTTTACCACCCCCTCTCACTGGCTGTGTGACTTTGGTAAATCACTTAAACTCTGTGCTTCAATTTGCCCGTATGTGAAACGGAGGAAGGCAGAGCCTACACAGGTAGATAATTCACATAAAATACCTTGCTCAGAACCTGGCATACTACAAGACCCAACAAATCCTAGCTATTATAATAATCATGATGAACAACTTGACATGTTTCTTAAGAGATCTTTTGTTCCATGACAGGAATATGGCAATGGGAGAAGAGAAATGGGCAGTGAGCAATTCAAAACAAATTTTGTGTGGCAGTTTTATTCAGTGGTTACCTATGTGCCATGATATTTTTGTACTGCTACAGCTTCCCAGCATTTCAATTAAGCCCCTCTACGACTTTCATTTGGAGGTATTTTGCATTTCTTCTCTTTATTCCACCTGTACCCATCAAGAAGATGGCCAAACACATCCAGAAGAAATCTGTGTTTCTATCCTTCCAGTGGCCCCTCTCCCCAGTCTATGATTTAACCAGTAGCCCCAAGGTCTCTGAATTCTGTAGGTACTAAGTGTCTATCAACTTAGGGATCTTTATTTAATGTGCATCAAAAACATAGAAAGCACATTGTCTACCAGTCTCTTCATATACCCAGACTAGCACAATATATCAATACCAGCAGATAGTCTGCATTTCTGCATCTTGGTATTAGTTTGTCTTTGCAGAGTGTTGTTAACCTTAGTAAATAGGTGCCATTGATTAGCCTGATTAAGAAGTAAATTTAACATCCAGAGCTACAATAACCTGGAAACTTGAATTTCATAACCGTTATTCTTTTTTAGTAAGTGCAATCTGTTAAAGTCTCAGAGAGGCAATTTCGTTTGTATGTATTTATATTTCATATAATTAAGCTAACAAATAAGCAAACAAAAAACAAAAATATGTCAGACCCATTCTCCTAACTTTTGAATAAGAAAATATATCCATCACTTTTATATTAATTTTGCCCAATAATTAAAAAAATGTAAGAACAATGGCAGAAGAAATTTAACTGCTAACATTATATAATTAAGGTGGTGACAATATTATAATCCCAAAACTAAACCTGCGGAGTGAGATGGGACCTTATATATGCTATTTCAGGGCTCTGAACTGGGAACTAGTACAAGTTGTACCAACTCAAGAGAATAAAACATCCACATTTCTTAAAGATGATCCGCAGTTTTCCAAGTATGATTTAAGGCTCCTTGGAGTCCCTAAGACTTTTAGGGAGTCCACAAGTAAAAATTATTTTCATAACAACATGAAGACACTGTTTTCCTTTTCACTGTCACTTTGTTACAAATGGATTATGGAATTTTCCAGAAGCTGCATGACAAGTGATAATATCATTACTCTTGACAGCTAATGAATATGTTTGTGTATTCACATGTTTTTAAAAGTTCTTGATTTTAATTTCTAATATAGGAAATATCAGTAGACATAATCTACATAAATAAGAAGTCTACATAATCTTCATAAATCTACAAGAAGTTCATTGAGCTCTTCATTAATTTTACACAGTGACAAGTGTTACTGAGACCAAGATGTTTGAGAACTACTACTCCAGGCCATGTTTAACTTTCCATATAGCACTGAAGACTTTGTTACTCAGTTCATTAAATTAAATATTCAAGAGCAACAGCTTAGAATTCTGGCTCATGGTTTTAAGAAGTAAAAATTCTAGAGAGGGATTGGTTGCCACCTTCTCTGCCCTAGGAAGGCCAGGCAGAGACTCTCGACCAGGAAAATTTTTCAAAACCACATCAGAGGGTCAATCCCACTCACGGATGTTCCAATAGCAATCAAGGTCAATTACAACAAGGAGCACAAACGACCACACAAGGGACACTCCTGAAGTATCTGGCTCAGGTGATCAGAGCAACTATGCCACTGGACCTCACAGGACACCTACTCCATACAGTCGGCCTGCCAAGACTAGGAGACATAGCAAATCTACCTAATACATAAAAAAACGAAACACAGAGAGGCAGCCAAAATGAGGTGACAAAGAAACATGTCCCAAATCAAAGAACAGAAGAAAACCCCCCAAAAATAACTAAACAAAATGAAGGCAAGCAATCTACTAGATATCAAGTACAAAACACGAGTTATAAGGATGCTCAAGGAACTTAGTGAGAACTTCAACGAAGAGGTAGCAAGCATAAAAGAGGACACGGAAACCATAAAAAGACCAGTCAGAAATAAAGAATAAAATAAGTGAAATGAAACTATACTAGAAAACAATTAACAGTAGATTAGATGAAGCAGAGGACTGAATCAGCGATTTGGAAGATAAGGTAGCATAAAACACCCAATCAAAACATCAACAAGCAAAAAGAATGGAAAAATAAATAAATAAGAAAAATTTTAAAAACTTCTGAGACAATGAAGCTTAACAACATTTGCATAATAGGGGTACCAGAAGAAGAAGAGAGAGCAAGAGATTGAGAAACTGTTTCAAGAAATAATGACTAAAAACATCCCTAACCTGGTGAGGAAAATAGACATACAAGTCCAGGAAGTGCAGAGTCCTAAACACAATGACCCCAAAAAGCCCACACCAAGAAACATTATAACTAAAATTCTAAAGGTTGAAAACAAACAGAAAAATCTTAAAAGTAACAAGAGAAAGCAGTTAGTTACCTATAAGAAAGTTCCCAGAACACTGTCAGCTGATTTCTTAATGGAAACTTTGCAGGCCAGAAGGAAGTAGCATGAAATATTCATCATGATGAAAAGCAAGGATTTATAAGACAGACTACTCTATCCACGAAGGCCTTCATTTAAAATTGAAAGAAATAAAGAGTGTCCCAGACAAGAAAAGGAGTTCGTCACCATCAAACCAATAGTATAGGAATGTTAAAGGGACTTCTTTAAGAAGAAGGGGGGAGATAACATAAATATGAATAATAAAATGGTGATACCTATCAATAATCACTTTAAATGTAAACGGCTTTTGTTCTCCAAACAAAAGACATAGGACAGCTGAATGGATAAGAAAACAAGACCCATACATATGCTAGCTACAAGAGACCCACTTCAGATCCAAAGACACACAGACTTAAAGTAAAAGAATGGAAAAAGATATTTCATGCAAGAGGGAAAAAAAAAAGCTTAGGTAGCAATACCCATATCAGACAAAATAGACTTTAAAACTAAGGCTATAATAAGAAACAAAGAAGGATATTTCATAATGATAAAGGACAATCCAACAAGAGGATACAACCCTTGCAAACATTTATGTACTCAACATAGGAGTATCTATATAAATAAAGCAAATATGGACAAACATAAAGGAAAAGAACAACAGTAATGCAGTCATAGTAGGGAAATTTAACACTCTATTTACATTAATGGATAAATCTTCCAGACAGAAAATCAACAAGGAAACAGAGGCCTTAAATAACACATTAGACAGATGATTTAACAGATATTTTTAGAGTATTTCACACAAAACAGCAGAATATACATTTTTTTCAAGTACACATAAAACATTTACAAGACAGACCACATGATAGGTCACAAAACACATCTGAATGAATCTAAAAAGACTAAAATCGTATCAAGTGTCTTCTCTGACTATAACAGTATGAAAGTAGAAATCACTTATAAGAAAAAAACTGAAAACACACAAACACATGGAGGATAAATAATATGCTACTAAACAATGAACTGGGTTATCAATGAGATCAAGGAAGAAGTCAAAAGATAACTTGAGATAAATGAAAATAAAAACACAATGACCCCAAATCTATGACACAACAAAAGTAATCCTAAGAGGTAAATTCATAGCAATTTCAAACAGACCCACCTCAAGAAATAAGAAAAATCTCAAATAAGTTGTCGAACTTTACACGTAAAGAAACTAGAAAAAAAAACACCAAAGAATGCCCAAAGTAAGCAGAAGAAAGGAAATAATAAAGATCAGAGTGGAAATAAACAAAATAGCATCTAAAAAAAATGCAAAAGATCAATATAACCAATAGCCGGTTCTTTGAAAAGATAAACAAAATCAATAAATATTTAACCAGACTCATCAAGATAAAGGAAAGAGAACTCAAGTAAATAAAATCAGAAATGAAAGAGAAGTGACAACTGACACCACAGAAATAAAAAGGATTATAAGAAAATACTACAAACAATTATATGACAACAAATTGGACAACCTGGAAGAAATGAATAAATTCCAAGGAACATGCAATCTTCCAAGACTGAATCAAGGAGCAACAGAAAATCTGAACAAACCAATTACTACTAACAAATCAAACCAGTAATCAAATAATTCCCAACAAACAAAAGTCCTAGACCAAATAGCTTCACAGATGAAATTACCAAACATTCAAATAAGAATTAATACCTATTCTTTTCAAACTATTCCAAAAAATTAAAGGAGTAAAGGCCCTCAAGCTAATTTTGTGAGGCCACCATTACCCTGATTACAAAACCAGAAAGAGACATTACAAAAAGGAATATAAGCTAATATCTCTGATGACCGTGGATGCAAAATCGTTAAAATATTAGCAAACCAAATTCAGCAATGTATTAAAAAGATCATATACCATGATCAAGTGAGATTTATTCCTGGGATGCAAGGTTGGTTCAATATCCACAAATCAATTAATGTGATACACCACTTAAACAAATGGAAGCTAAAAATCATGTGATCATATCAATAGATTTAGAAAAAGCATTTGACAAAATCCAGCATCCACTTAAGATAAAAACTTTCAGCAACGTAGAAACAGAGAGAATATACCTCACCATGATAAAGGCCACATATGATAAATCCACATCTAATATCATACTCAACAATAAAGGCTAAAAGCATTTTCCTTCAAATCAGGAACAAGACAAGGGTGTCCACTTTTACCACTTCTATTCAACACAGTATTGAAAGTCTTAGCCACAGAAATCAGACAAGAAATAAAAGGCATCTAAATTAAAAAGAAGTAAAACTGCCATTATTTGCAGATGACATGCTACTAATAGAGAGAACCCTAAAGATTCCACCAAAAAAAAAAAACTATTAGAACTAATAAAATAATTCAGTAAAGTAGCAGGATATAAAATTAATATTTAAAAATTGGTGCTTTTTTTATACACTGAAAACAAACTATCAGAAAGAGAAATTAAGAAAACAATCCTATTACAACTGCATCAAAAAATAAATAAATAAATAAAATACCTAGGAATAATTTAACCATGGGTGTAAAGAAAAAACCTGTGTTTGAAAAATTATGTCATTAAAAAAGAAGAAATTGAAGAAGATACAAATAAATAGAAGTACATACCTAGCTTATGGATAGGAAGAATTAGCATTGTTAAAATATCCGTACTACCCAAAGCAATCTAGAGAGTCATTGCAATGCCTATAAACATACAATGGCATTTTTCATGGAACTAGAACAAATAATCCTAACATGTATATGGGACCACAAAAGACCCTGAATAGGTCAATGACCTTGAGAAAGAAGAACAAGGTTGGAGTATCACACTACCTAATATCAAATTATACGATAAGGCTAAGATAATCAAAACATTATGGTACTGGCAACAAAACAGACACAGATATCGACAAAACAGAAAAGAGAGTCTCAACCCACATGTATACAGTCGATCTATGAGGAAAGAGGCAAGAATATACAATAAGGTAAAGACAGGTTATACAATAAATAGTGTTGGGAAAGCTAGACAGATACAAGCAAAAAAAAAAAAATGAAACTAGACCACCTTCTTACACCATATACAAGAATAAACTCAAAAATGGATTAAAACCACCAATAAAATGAAAAGACAACCTATTGAATGGGATTTGCCAATGATACATCTGGTAATATGTTAATATCCAAAATTTATAAGAACTCACATACCTTAACACCAAAAAAATCAAACAATCCGTTTAAAAAATGGGCAGAGAACCTGAATTGACATTTCCCCAAAGCAAACATAAACATTGCCAATAGACCTATGAAAAGATGCTCAATGTCACTAATCATCATAGAAACATAAATTAAAACCACAATGAGGTATCACCTCACTCCTGTCAGAATGGTCATCATCAATGAATCGACAAACAAGTGTTGGAGAGGATGTGGAAAAAAGGGAATCCTCAGGCCCTATTGGTGGGATTGCAAATTGATGCAGTTACTATGGAAAATAGTATGGAGGTTTCTCAAAAAATTAAAAATTGAACTACCTTATGACCCAGCAATTCCACTTCTGGGTATTTATTTGAAGAAATCCAAAACACTAATTCTACAAGCCATACACCCCTGTGTTCACTGCAGTGTTATTTACAATAGCCAAGATATGGAAGCAACCTAAGCATCCATCAATAGATGATTGGTTAAAGGAAAAGTGGTACTCAGATGCAATGGACTATTACTTACAGTCATGAAAAGAATGATATTTTACCATTTGCAATTCCATGGACAGACTCAGAGGGTATCATGTTAAGTGAAGTAAGTCACACAGAGAAAAGACAAAGACTGCACAATCTCACTTATAAATGGATTCTAAAGAACAAAATAAATGAAGAAATAAAATGGACATACTCATATATACAGAGAACAAACTGATGATTGCCAGATGGGAGTGGGGGGGATGGCAAAAAAGGTGAAGGGATTAAGAAGTACAAATTAGTAGTTACAAAACAGTCACAGGAATATGAAGTACACCATAGGGAATATAGTCAATAATATTGTAATAACTGTATGATGTCGTGTTATAGGATACTAGACTAATCAGGGGGATCACTTCATAAAGTAAATAAATATGCTGTACACCTGAAACTAATATAAAATAATATTGAATGTCAATTGTAATTGAAATTTTTCTAATCAAAATATATACCTTAAAAAAATTAAGTCTACATTTCTAATAATTGAAAATTATACTTATTATAATGGGTCTCAGAGACTTCTAGATCTAAAGCCTTCCCTTGAGGATCAATTGCAGAATTACATAATGCAAATCCAGCATTTTAGGAAGGTATTTTGTATTATATTTTTCTGATGATAAAAATAATTCATATTTTTCTAGATAAAACACTAAGCTGAAGTAAGAAACAAAGGATTAGATGTAAACACAGCGATAGGAATAAATCTTCAAAACAAATTGCTGGGTCTTTAAAAAGTAAGAAAAAGTCTACAGCACAATTTCATCTAACGAAATTTAAAAAAAAAATCCATGCACACAAAGCAATTCACATTTCACAAGTCACAATCATTTGAAAAATTATAAACATCATGCCATTAAAGACTGACTATGGGCAAAAGGGGAATGAGAGTGAGGGTCTGAGATCAAGGAAATAAATAAGAAAAAGTGATTCAAAGGCTGAGATAATTATATGCTGAGAACGAGGAGTATGAGCTCTCACATCTACCGCTAAGGCACAACAAACAGAAAGGTGAAAGAAAAATAATTACTACTAACCCATCATTCAGAGATTATTATTGTTAACATTTGGTGTTCCGCATTACAGCATTTCATCGTTTCATTTTTTTCTGATAAATAATAATTTCTTCTGTACTTTTTCTGTAATTAACATTTGTCTTGTTAACTTTCCTTTAAACCAGCTTTAAGCGCTTAAGAGTATGCTATACTAAGAGCCATTGTTTTAACCCATTAACAAACTGGTAATTATTTGTTTCTAATATTTGCTCATGAGAATAACAGCAAACACACACATTTGTATCCCTATTGCTCTAGGATAAATTTCTCTAAATAAAGATTTTAGGCGACAAGAAATGAATTCAGTAAGTTTCTTGATACACATCACGAAATTGATTTCCAGAAAGATTTGTACCAATTTCACTCTCTCGCCATCAATATAAGACAATGCTGTCAGACTACACTCTTACCAGCTCTAAGAATCCACCTTTCTTCTTGTCATTCCAGTTTGATCAGAAGAACATAAAATCATACTGGGTTTCATAAGTTTTATTTCTTTGGTAACTAATGAGGTTAAATATTTTATCATATTTTTGTTGCCCATCTAAATTTCTCCTCTTATGAGAACTGTCTAAACATGACTTCGAGCCATGTTATTCTTAACACAATATGTCAAGACACTTCTATAATCAGTGTATATTCCGGTGTCATAAGGAAAGATGTAATTATTTTTAATTAGTCCTATTATAAATTATGAAAATCAATACAGTTTATGTAACTCAAATTTTAGACAAATTCTTTGTCTCCATATTTAGGAAATAAGTAGAAAAAAATCTTAAACATTGTGTGCTAATTATTCTCCATTTGCCCCAGATCCACTCTCTGTCCATCTCAGCTCTGTGCCCTGGAAGGACGACTTCTGCCAAAGGCATCCCATGCTCTCCCTTACTCTGGCTCCTTCCTGGTTGTGTTTGGCCAATGAGGGTTGTTGTAGAAGGTCATAGTGCAGGAGGAGGAAAGTAAAGTGTATAATCCTCTCACTTCTGTCTTGGTTATTCACACTGCAGCTTCTGTTCAGCAGCATCTCTTTCATATGCAATTCTCACCGGGGTTCAGTAGGTCTTGTTTGTTCCCCTAGACCCCTTGAATAGCAGAGGTAATGGTTTCCTTTTGTTGTCAGTCCAAAGGTGCCTCAACTACCTTTGGTTCTTTAAATCTGGCTGTACTGCTTTAAATACCACCTCCATTAAAACATTTCATCAGCCCCAGCTGAATGTATTTGGTTCATGCTAGAACCCTGACAGATATGCTAATTAAATTCACTATCTGATTTATGTTTAGCACTGTCTCTGATATTTGATTGATTGAAAACATTTTATTCAACATTAGCTAAGTATTTATTTTGAATCTGGTTCAATGGTAGAGGCTAGGGACACATAATTCACCCTTCCTAATTTGGCCAAGGTTTTTGCCTAAAAATTAAAAGCCCGTAACGTTTTCCTTTTTTCACAGCATCAAATGTGATGACATTTAAAACTCTTTATAACACAGCTCTCCCCCTTACCTATCTAGTCTGAATCTCCACCTTCTTAATGTGCTCCCTTGTCTCACAGAGCTTTCTCTTT
The DNA here is from genome assembly GCA_003508835.1 of Eonycteris spelaea. Lineage (NCBI taxonomy): Eukaryota > Metazoa > Chordata > Mammalia > Chiroptera > Pteropodidae > Eonycteris > Eonycteris spelaea. Next base: position 2,943,367 of record PUFA01000050.1, on the reverse strand, counting down.
CTACTGAATATGTCAAATTTCTTCCCCATCTTTGAGTCATTACTCATGAAGTTATTTTCACTTGCTGGTATACCTTCACATTGCTTCCCTGCCCCACCCCCACCCCAAATCTGATCATCTAATCTAATTTTAAAATACTATCCTCTTCCTACCTCCTCTTCTAAACTCTGAACACACAGTGGCAGCTCTCCGCCTGTGCTGATCACACTCCAGTGTGGCAACAGGTATCTTTCAAGTCAGAGAATGATTTTTTTTTTTTCTGATATTCTTTACTAAATTTGTCATGATACTAAGCATCCAATAAGTGTTCATGGAGGCTTTTTAGCTAATGTGAGAAAAGGTTTAGCTAATATACAAAACAATAAAATATGAATAGAAAATGTTAAGCTATAAGAATAGATCAGTATTTAGAAGAGAATGTAAGGGAGTAAATTCTGACTTAGTATATTAAGTACATGATTTAATTTTAGAGACACATGAGCTGATACTTTGTTTAAAATTATGAATAAAACAGAAATTCTCTGGTCCTTAAATAAAATTTAGAACCGTGCATGTTATTGATGCAGCTATTCATATGGAAATTGACTAACATAATCTGGAAGTTATTTAATAGACTTATGATTTTGAGATTCAAGTGAGACCATAATGAAAGTAGCTAAAATATCACAAGAAGCTTATGCCTAAGATTTTCCTTCAAATTCCAGAGCATACATCCATGTGTGTTCAGAATGTGGAGGTTACAAGAGTCTCACATCACCACCAAATCCTGACTCAGGTCAGGTTCAAGCAGATTGTTACAACCAGCAGCCTCTGCAGCTGCCTCCTAACAATTTCCTAAGCGGCTCTCACAGCTGCATAGTAAAATGTTGGAGGGCTAGTGGGAAGCACAGCTGTGTTCCCAGACACAGCTGTGCATCAGAAAAATCACTGGGTGGGGCCACCTATTGTTATAGGCCCAATAATGGGATCTGGTAACTTGGTTTCTATGAGCATAGTATCTTTGAGGTCTGGAGCAAAGGGCATAAATCCACAAAGTTATATTATGAGCCACTGTTCAGCTTCAGAATAAAGAATTCAGGCATTTTCTCTTTTCCACACAATACACGTTATACACACATACGTGCACACACACGCGCGCACACACACACACACACACAATTTTGTTTTGTTTCTTTGTGGAGTTAATCTCGCTGGATTATCACTTGAAATGACACTACTTTGAATTTGCATTGACCCTGAAGTAAGCTTTACACGCTGATCAGTTATACCCCACCCCCGAAAGACAAGAAAAAAGAAAGCTTAATCTTTCCATGTATGTAGCCAAAAAAGCACAAAATAAAATTGCACAACTAACTTTTCTGAATACTAGTGAATCACCATTATTCAACAAAATATTTATTGTATGTCTACAATGTGCAAAGCACTTAGAGGCAAATCTTAAGACTTTTTTTTCTTGATGAGGAAAATGAGCATTAAAAGGAAGTTGGTAAAAATACTTTTTATATTAGTGAATTTAAAACTTCAATCTGTGTAACTGAGAAAAGAGGCATTCTAGATACATTTTTATATGTTTTAAGCAGTTATTTCGGCTTTAAGTTAACAAACTTTCAGTTCGTATCTGTGCTGCCATACACACACACACACACACACACATATGCACATATGTATGTATGTTATACTTAATATTTTGGAAAGTTTAAAAAAATGCTTAAAGGTTTCATTTATTCTGAAGCTTGCATTTTTAAAGGCAGTAAAACAGCAATATTTTACTAGGTCTATTCTTTCCTTCACGAATAAACCTCAAACACATTACAAATTTTAATTATTTTTCTCAAAATCTATTCAAAGTGATAAATTTAATAACTAATATATTGATACATATAAGTCAGACGATACGAACATTGAAAAAGTGAATGGAGATACTGAGTGAGATTTGAAAATAAAAGCTAAATAATATTTGCCTTTTTTTTAATATTGTCTTTTTTTAATCTGGTAACTACCCCCACTTTCCTAGAATGTTATTTGGTATTTGCCTTGCCTAAATTGGTGTCATGACAATTACTGGATTTATCACGCTTTTCCATATACCAAGTGCCTCATTTGGTTTTTATTTAAGGTTCATGAATAGTGCTGGGTTGGAAGCTAGCTATATTAAACAACAGAAGATGTTTACTTGTCAACATCTATGCAAAGAGTTATGCAGATAGTCTTGCTTTAACAATTGCTTTAACAATCAAATCAATTATAAACAGATTGGTAGTTAACTAGGAAAATATTCCTTTAAACAATGGAGAAAAAGCATTCATTTGACAATGCCCACATTTTGCGTCTCAATTGACATTAGCATTTTTCTTTATTCTGTACACACATTTAGGTGGTGTTGTCATTATGAGTTCATCAGACATTCCATTAAAAAAATATGCTTTCTCTTCCCTGCGCTTTCCTGGCACAGGCTTCTTCCTCCTCCCTTCCCACATATGTACTCTTCCAGTAACTAATCTCTACAATCCTGGCAGGGAGAATATGAAATGTTTAGAGTGAGATTTAAAAGAAAGATGGAAGCATAAGTGCCAGTCCTTTTGCACTAAAGTACGGAATTAAAATCATAGATCACTCCTTCCTACAAAAGTCTTTACTCATTAAATTTATTTTAAACACAACTGTCTGTACTAGAAATAATCGTGTGGCTACGCATCAGAATGTAGATGAGCTCTGAAGAGCTCACTTGTATAACTTTAGTTATAACTTGAGCTGCACCCTGCCTATGAATGAGAGCATTACAGAGGTGACTATTTTGACTCAATTGACATAAAATCCTCGAACTTCTGCCCCTCTCTCAAATTGATGATCGCGCAATAGGAGATTATAATGACGGTCAGAAAGAAAAAAAGTTGTTTATAACTGGATCTTCATTTAGACTGAAGGAAAGAAAAACGTCTATAACCAACAATCTTCACACTAAAGCTTGAGATCTGTGACTTAATGAAATCACTAGATCCAGTGGAGAATCCATGCTTGGTCCCGATTCAGCATTAAGAACTTTCCTGTTATGACTACAGGACATTCTGGAGCGCTCATAGTGGAGACCTAAAACACTTCCGTAAAATTCCATAATAAACGCAAATAGTAACATAACTTACAGAAGGGAGAAAGAGCTGAGAGCAAAGTGGAGAAGGGGAAGCATAAAGTGAGTAGCGAATGAGTCGAGTGAAGAAAGATCCAACTGACATAAAGTGTTTGGCCCAGGGGAAAGGAGGCTTGAAAATTTTAATTAACATTTTTCCTTCCACGGAGATTAGGAGCACGTATTCTTTACATCTGTCTAGAAATGACAAAAAAACCTACATATATATTCTCTAGTATGTATACATACATGCTCTACACTACATGGGTATTGCTGCTGAGCACTCAGAATGGGTCACCACAAATGGGGGTGAAAGCTCATGTTTAATGTCCTTTTTTTTCAGTTTTTTATCTGCCTGAATAGATTTAGATCCAAAGAGAGGGATGAAATACCCAAACTTCAGTGTTTCCAATTAAATTATAAGGGGTATGATAATGGTCTGAATCATAGGGTCCTAAAGGTAAATCTTACCAGGAGCCTCTGGTCAAGAGAGAAAAGCGCATGCTTTTGTTACACACTGGTGCAGAGGACAACTTAATTCAAGCAGCTTGGTCACTTAAAGACTCACTCTCCACACTGTTTATAAGAAACCCAAAACAGATTCAAGAATTTAATTAGTATACTGGGACACTTAGTGACCCAAATCAACATATGCAGATTTCCCACATATATATATATATATTTTTTTTTTAAAATAACTCTTCTAATAGTTAAGGGTAGCTTATAGGTCTAAAAGTTTCCAGCCAATTCTTTGTGTCTTTTACCCTAATTTATCACTAGTTTGCCAACCACTATTAAAACACTTTCACATCTAAATGTAAAGGCCCATATCCTGACATTGATCCAAGAGCGGAACTCCCATTGAAGTCGATGAGAGTGTTGCATAGAAATCAATGACAGGATATGGACCTCAAAGTTGGACCATCTCTCCCTTTTTTTTTTTTTTTTTTTTTTACATTGACACTCAGAAATTTGAGAGTATTACAAGAAACTAGGTAAATAAAGAAAGACTTTGTGGATGAACTTCCATAGTTCTCTGTTCCTTCTCTGGCAAAGTTTATTACAGGTGAGATGCCAATTGTATTTAAAAGATGCGGGGAGAGAGTGCTCTAAAAGTGCCAACTTCAGCAGCACCACTGTACTTGACTAGAATTTCATCTCTCACTATGCAGGTGAGCAGGTCTTGTTTTTATCACAGCCTCTGCTTTGGCAAAGACACTGACGTACAAACTCAATGAGATCTTTTTCCAGCTCTGTTTTATGATTGAATTGGCAGTTATAAAATATTTTACAAAGTATGCCTCTTATTCAAAACTTGAATATTGAACATTTCATAGTCTCATTTCTAATAACAAACATGATTTATTCTGCTATGCTATAAAGGCTAGAAATAACCCTTTAGATATAAATTGAGTCTTCTAGTGAATGCAAAGTATTTCAGACATATTAAAGGTAATTCTTTCATTTTTGCAACAGTTTTGAGTTTTCAAAGACCTTTAAGAAAGTGCAAACATCTTAAAATAAAATTAAAATTCATTTCTCTCTTACTACCAGTGTTGTATATACAAATATAACAGAAATAGAAAATTACTTCAAGTTTTAAATAAATCAAGGATTAGTTTCCTAAAAGAGCCGCTCTGATTTATTTGTTGCTCATAATATTAACCATGTTTAAAATAAACAGGTCAATTACTCACCTTGGCCTTGATTCCTTTAGGTCAATTGGTTGGGCTGTCTAGAATCAATGGTTCTCAAAATTTAGCTTGCTTTATAATCACCTGGAGGGCTTGTTAAAACACGAGTTGTTGGGCCCCACCCCCCACAGTTTCTGATTCAGTAGGTCTGGAGAAGGACCAAGAATTTGTATTTCTAACGATTTCCCAGGTGCTGACTCTGCTGGCCTAAGACCACAGTTTCAGAACCACTGGTCAATGAAACGTGACCTTTAGCAGGTGAAAGAATCAACTGAGAAGCTTGTTTAAATTGTGCTGCCCATCTCTCTCTACCCCTAATTTAGATGCAAAAGGTCTGGGTGGGTTCTAGGTATTCTCTTTTTAAGGAACACTGCAACTAAGTCTCATGATGATCTCAGAGCAGTCTGAATAAAAGCTACCTTCTGAATCCCTCTAGCTGTGAAATAGTATGATTCTTATATAAGCCAAATCAGGAAGGCTAAGACAAATATCCTAGAGGCGGAAAACAGACACCAGAGACAAAGACATCACAGAGGTAATGACATAGCTACCCTAGACAGGTAACCTTTTGGATTCTTTGCTTAATGGCAAAAACGAATGCCCAAACCACATTCCAACCTAAACTTATCTTTTGTAGCATTTTATGTATTAATAGTTACATAATTGCTTATTTTAAGAATATGTAATGTCTATCTTGTCAATAGCAATAAGATGGCCAGGTTCCATCATTTCTTAAATTTGCCATTATATCTGACACTGAAGTCTGACTTATTTTAACACATCTGGGCTGGGGCTACTTTCTTTGGTATGGGAACAAGAGAAACCCTCTTCCTATTATCGGCAAGATCCTATAAATAGAAGAAGAACTTGGTAGGATATATAAAATTACTTTTGAGTATGTTGACTAAGTGATTATTTAGCAAGGTGTAGTGCAGCTATGCACTTCATTAATAAGATTCTAGATACATGTTAGGATTATAGAATACTAATTTATTATTCACTACGTTGAGAAAAGTTAACACACATTGCCTCACTGCGAGTTCTGGTTTAAGACACCAGAGAACAACTCAACACCCTTGGCCGCTTGAGTTCTGTACAGGAGCACCAGCTGTGAGGACCGCGCTGTTTGACTGCACAGTGAAATAAAGGGTTCCTTCCACACTTAGGGTGCCCGTTCTTCTGGCAAGTCACTGAACACTGAAAAAAATGAACATATTTTCTGTAGTTCAGTTCATTTGCAAAGAAAAATATTGTCGGATTAGGCGATATCTAGGGAAGGCTTCTTCCAGTTTCAGTTTTTTTATGATTTATGATTAAGAACTACATAGTTGACCCAATGTCTATCATGTCAAAAATTCCATAAGAATGCATAGTTTATATTTAATATTGAACTGATATTATAGATGATTTAATTCTTAGTCTCCTAAATGTCTTCATATTTATTTTTACCTGAAAACAAAGTACTCCTCTCAGGAAGATCTCATGTCAAGTGTTCTTACTACAGTACAAATAACAATAACAATAACGACAATTAGAAGAACAAACAACAACAACAATAAAAGGAGGAGGAGGAGGAGGAGGAGGAGAGGAAGAAAATTTTTAAAAATACATGTTTCTCCTTGAAATCTAAAAAAAAATTAAGTATTCTTATGTTTTGACCATTTAAGTAACATTTTTCACATTATGATTAGCTAATAATTAGGGTTTTTTTCATAATCAGAAAGATTGGATATAGGAAATCAATTTCTCTAATTATTTGTATATTATTTCTTATACTACATAAGTCCCTGTGAGTGCTATAATTATAACCCTTTATAATTGGCAGACATCAATTACTGAAATCATACCAGAATTTCCATGTAATTTTATATCGGAGCCACATGAATACTGAATACATTTATCATATTTAGAATGCCAATGAGAAAAATTAATTTCCAACTATTAAATATGCAAGAACTTGTATGCATAAGAAGATGTGCAGAATCCTGAGTCTTATGTCGCTAACAATATGCCTGTATCTGTTCAAGTATATTAAGTCTAGAGCAGTTGTTCTCCATTCACTGAAACCAATCCAGTCTCCTCTTATTGTAGGGTTCAGAAGAGTGAAAGCAAGCAAGAACCAAATTATGAAAAAGCCCCCAGCTATGGATGGAGAGTACAAGGCAAGATGTGCTCAATATGCTCATCTTCCAACATCTCTGTTTCTGCAGTTCTCCCAAACTTCCAGGCTTCTAACTTCAGAGGTATTTTCAACTCCCTACCACGTGGCACACATTCAATGATAGATTCAACTTCAATAATCTCTTTTTAGATCAGTATTTCTTACCTTGGGGTCCATGAATGGCCTCATGATGTCTGTAAACCTACTGAAATTACATGCAAATTGCTTATCCACATATGAACATCTTTTCTGAGGAATGGGTCTATAGCTTTTATCAGATGCTCAGAGCGCTATCACTCAAAAAGTTTAAGGGCCACTTGGCTAAACTGTTTCATCCTTTTTCAGTTCTACTACCACCAAGCGAAGCCAGGTCCGGTGCTCCCTCTTTTGAATGTCAGCGTTCCGCCCATCCAGTCTCATGGCTCTCGTTTCCTGTCATCTTCATCTAACCCATGTGGTGCTGCCAGTCACCTTCCTGAACCTCATAATCAGTCATGTGGATTTCTCCTGTTCACGAACTTTCACGGCTCCCCTATTGTCCACTGAATAAATCTAAGTTCCTGGGTGCAGACACCATATCTTATTCATCTTTATTTGCTTATGGGTATTTAGCTAGACCAAAAGAGTCTTGCTTTTGAATTCTCCTGATATGAGAAACCTTGCTATGTTCCAGCTCCAAACTATCTTTGCAGTGTTATCTGACACTTTCCTTTCGTAAAGTCTGTTCCAAACGATTCAATCATTCGACCTCCTATGAGTTCTCTGAACATAATCTATGTTTTCTCTCTTTTTTTGCATCTTTCAGTTGTGTTTTTTTTTCCCTTTGCTTGGGGTGCTTTCTTCACCTCTACCCACCCACATCCTTTCTACCTGATGAAATCTAATCTATCCTTCAATGCTTAAAAAAAAAAATGCTCCTTCATGAAGCTGCCTAAGTTCTGTCTCTGTCTCACTGTGAGAAATAATCCTTTTCTTCTCTAAACTCACTGTACATTTATTGGGACTTTTCATCTGTTAAGCACATAGCACTCAAATTTTAATATCAAATAAATCATTTATATAGTTTACATATTGCATTACATTGTACACTCCTTAAGGGCAAGGATTGTTTTTAATTTTGCTCTTCCCCACAAAATGTAACAGTCTTACACATAATATTCAATAAATGTTTGCTGAAGAAATGAATGAAGAGTAAGTGAACAGGCATTGATCTTTCTTCAGATGTTTCAGACTGTGACTCGAAGTCAGCACTGGTTTTATTGATGAAGAACATGAGGCTCTAAGAGGCAGAGAAAGTGGTACAAGGTCACAGAGCCAGTGAGTGGCCTATTTGGGCTGGAATTCAGGTATCTGAACTTGATCTAAGTCTGTCCATTTTTTTGGACAAGAAAATGCCCTATAGTTTCTTTTCAGTAACTATAACCTTCTCGCCTTCATAATTCTAAATATTGCTTTACCCTTTCACAATGTGTCACTATTTTAGTTTGCTCATCTATAAATTGAGAGTCGGATTTACTGCTCTCTGTTCTTCCTTCCAGCTGTGAAGTTTGAATTGCTTCCATCACCTCATCCCTCTTTCTCTCCAGCAAAGAAGGTGACCTCCAGGTTTTCCCAAATTTCCTGGTGTCCCACCTCTCATTTTGTAGTCTATTGAAGCCTAGTTATCAGTACATGGTAATAAGAAATACAATCGATGGGGTCAAAGAATTCATATGTAAAAATCGGGCTTGATAAAGATAAGAACTTAAAAGATTTTTATTTTTTAAATAAAAGATCCCTTAAGACATTCAAAATTTTAAATAATTAGAGAGGAAAAAATAATAATTCTACAGATCTGATACCTAACCTATGAAGTTCTATTATGGGAAGTTCCCATATGTTTCTTCATTGTGACAAATACGTATAGCAAGACAGGGTTTACATTCAAATGGCTCCAAGTTCCACCCCAACAATCAAAAGTGAACCCATTTCTCTTTCATTCTTAATATCCGACAGTAAACAGAAAATTCCTCTCTCTCACCTTGAGGTAAATGATAATCCATTCTAATTCTTAGTATCTCTTTCATGTATGGGTTTTCAAATATGAATACCTGCTAACAAGACATGCATGTACCAAATCGGTCTGCTCTGTTTCCTCCTTGTTGCCCACAGGCTGCTCTGTGGTTTCTTCCAATTTATATATTTTACCCTACAAGGGATTCTCACTCCCCTCAATTCCAACACAAAGTGCTGGGCCAAACGACTAGCTTTACTATTGGGTTCTGTAATTTCCTATCCTGTACAGTTCTTTCTTTTAGTAAATCTTATGCGAGACACAGCTTAAAAAGGCCCACATTTGCTCCTTGATAATGTTTGTCATTTGCATAGTTGTCAAAAGAACATGCTTTGCCCTCTTTACGGGCAGCATACACTACAGGGGACAATATGGTTCATGTTCCAATAAGAGGGTAGCAGAATCTGATAAGAAAATGTTATTGGGTGAAATGAGCACTATAAAAAAAAAAAAACTGACCCACTTATTAGTCAAGAGACCAAGAGAATCCCTATAAGGTCTCTAGATTTAGCCAAGAGAACAAAATCTCATGCTTTCTAAATTTGTTTCACAAATTTATTACTTTCTCTCAGGAAACATCAATTTTCAGTTGACTTGCTATCAGGGTTTTAAATCAAATCTAACTTATTATGTTTTTTCTGTCATACAGAAGCCTGAGCAAAACAATAACAGGTGATCATAAGGGAAATTAATCCTTTATGTCATTTTAAAATACAATCAGCCTTATAACTCAAAAAGCTGCCCTATTCATAGAGCTCTTTTGCTATTATATTATCCCAAAAGAGCAAACAATAATAAAGATAAGATGATAACTTACTAAGAGAAGATGGTGCCTATGCACATACAGGTAGCTTATGGTTTTCTTCATATGCATATATAATATATGCTAAAAAATATTTATCTTCTTTAAAGTATAAATGTGTATGCATGTATATATGAATATGTGTAATATATTATTTAAGAATTCATATCAGGAACAGAAAAGGATAACTATGTTTCGAACGGTGAGGAGCCCTATGCCTTTTGATGGAGCTCAGTTCTTGTTCACCCTTATAACACAGGTTAACTCACAATCACTCTCTTACAGCAGTTGTTATATAGTTGCGGTACTGCCACTCAATTCTGCTTTGGACTAGAAATTATATTAGAAACCAAGATATCAGGGCCAGGTGACATGATGCATTAAAGGTAGTTGCGGCAATCATATAAAGCAACTCCTAGAGTTTTGGGGTGATAATGTTGAGGTATAAGAAGCTTAATGAGTCCCATGTGGGCTATGCAAGACCTAGTAGGACCTCACCCCAGACAAGGGAAATTCCCTGCCCACTACTGAAGCCCAGCTCCCTGAGGGAATGTCTGTTTTACTCTAAATTTTAATTAAAAATAAAAATAAAAATATATAAACCACCCACATACCGTATTCTACCTCCTAACATCGAAAAATATTTTTCTATTTAGGGGGAATGAACTCTGCCTACTGTCCAAGATTGCTGCTTTTCTAAACTGGACTAAACAATGATAGATTATGATATAATGCAAATATACTGTGAAGGTTGCCAGAGAATACCCATTATTTGCACATGGCGAATTTGGACCTAACTATATAGTTCTTCGGCATCGAAAGCCAAGGCCTTATCTTTGAGTTAAAGTGATCTGTTTAGGAACCTCATGTTCTTACCCCCTGGATAGCCTCAGGTCCTCTGTCATCTGAGACTACCATTTTCTTCAACATTAAATGGAATGCATGACCACACATAGATTCCGTGGGAAACCTAGCCTCTCTTCACTCCAGCCCCAAATCTACAAAGATGGTCAGAGTGCTTATTATCTCCTGTTCACCTCTTGAGCTGATTTTTTGTTTCCTTTTGTTTTCACTGGATTTTAGTCCTCTCCTCTTTTTAAATAAACAGCAGACATTTTGAAATTACCAGGTTATGTTTCCTTTGTGTAAGGACAATAAAATTGGAGTCGGATACAGCACCTTGGCCTAGACCATCACTGTCTCTCACCTGAAGTTCTGCAAGTCTCCAAAGCAGTCTTTCTGCTTTGTCTTGACCTCTCTCCTCCACCTCCTCTCCATGTTGCAGTAAAAGTAATTTTCTTACAACATAAATTAGATCCTGCTCTTGCTTTGGACTTAGAACAAAATCCAAACCCCTCACCCTGCCTGGCAATACCCAGCATATCTGGCTCCTGCTTCCCCTCTGACCTCACCTCCTTAACCAAATGGCTTACTGGGTGAACCTCTAACACTTCTTGTGCCAATCTCCTCTCCCTGATCTATGCTCCAGCCATAATTTTCTTCTTTGCGTTTCTATCACATGAGAAGCTCTTACCTACCTCAGATCCTTTATTCAGTCTGTGTCTTCTATTTTTCTCTCTCTGGATTGCTGTTCTTCTTTTGGAAGATGTTAGCTCAGGGTCATCTCCTCAGAGAAGGTGTTTATGATCCCCTAATTTAAAGTAAGCTCCTTCTACTATTTTCTGCCATCGCTCAATGGAGACAGTGCAAATATTAAAATTTTAACTGAACATTAGAATATATAGATATATTTATTTTCTCAGCTTTTATTTCTCATTCCTAACAGATTATAAACTGAATATTATTGAGAATTCCGAAGTACAGGAAAAGGGACTGTGATGGATTGACTAACTGACATAGGAAGGTCTCTAAGAAAGAGGTGAGAACACCAGAAGAGTTCTTTGATATGAATAAAGGAAAAGGAAAAAGAAAAGTAATGGTTTAGATATCAATGTGCCTTTCAGCAAATATCCCCGATTTTTTCAGTGAAGGAGGAAATAAGCACGAGCATCAAAATAGCAAAGCACTGGGAATCAGAAGGATGAAAAAGGTCAAAAAGCTGCTGAAACAAATGAGAAAGAAAGCTGATTAGAGACATTCAAAATGGATTTGTAGTGCCACCAAACTAAGTCTTCATTTAGTTATCCATTCAAAAAATATGTATCAAGTTCCAATTCAGTACCAGGAACTGTATTTGTTTCTAGCATCACAAGACAAATGAGCACCAACTTGTGAAAAATCCCCTGGATTCAAACTAGAAGGTGATAACTGGGTCGCATCCATCATGTCCAAACACTCAGCCGCCTCTCTTGGCTCCTTTCTTTGTGATCAGAAATGTGGCACAGGTCGCTAACCTTCCCTTGCTCTTGGACTTCATACAAGTATTAGGCCAGGACTCATTGTATGGAATTCACAAATTCCTCATTATATGAGCTTGAGATGTTTGAAGATTTTACAAAATATCCCCATTTCTCCTTCACAGACCTACCTCTCCCTCCATTTCCATGGAGCACAGTGGCTTTTAGGTACATGTCATCCAAGGAAGAGGAACAACATACATTATACTAGTTTTCTAAGAGAGAGTATCTAAACTAAATTAGAATAGCAATACTTGATTCATAAAAGTAAAACATAATTATGTGTGTGTGTGTGTATATATGCATATATATATGCATATATATATACATATTTTTAAAAATGAATACCCCTAAAACGAGTCCTGTAATCTGGCCACCACTTCACCTGTTCAACCAATCTCAGCTCTGCTGAAGCCCAGGTTAACTTCTAGACTCTTGAACAAGTTGAACCAGCCCTATGGCTGAGGCCATATGACAGCAGAATCCTCTCTTCCTTCCTCTTCTCTTTTGCAAAGCCTACTTTTTATTTAAGTTTCATCTCAAGCCCTACATTTTTGAGATTCCAAACGGTTCTAAGTTATCTGAGAATGTTAGAATATCTAAAGTTGTTTAACATGGTTTTAATAATAAAATTTTTAATTGATTATCCTGGATCTTATGGCTAAAAATTAAATAACTATGAGAATTATGTTGTTTTTTGTTTTCTTTTTTTTAAGTAATGAAAACTCATCAGAAGGCCACGCCAATGTTCAGAAAATGCTAGGGTTCTGCTCACTCACATGGCTTATTCCATCTCTCAGGAATGCAAGTTGTTAATGGCAGCATGAGAGACGAGGCGATCTGCACACAAACATGGGGCTCTGAGTCAGCCTGAATGCTAGTGCTTTTAATGCCAGACACATCCACTCTCAGCTGGAGGGTGTTTGTGGAGAGCTGCCGTGGAGAATGCCCACAATGAAGGGGAAAATGCATACCCGTAGCAATCACAAGTGAGTAAAATAAGAATCTACTAATCAGAATTTGGAAACTGACAAAAAAAATATGATCTGGAATTCTGTAGTAATTCCAGGTATACAACCAAAAATAGATCTAGAAATACAGGTTGGATTCTTCAGGTATTAGCCAAGCTGCCTTTCCTTCATGATCCTTGGGAATTTTGCCCAAATAAGCTCTGGAAGCTTGAATCTTATTTTTTTTTTTTTAAATTTCTGGATTATCTTCTTCACACCATGTAAATAGCATTTAGCAGTGGGAATTTGAGTTGGTGTATTGAGAACTATGGCATGCCAAGTAAAATCTGTCTATAGGAAGAAGATATCTACTTCTAAGGGGCATATATAGGAAATGAGAAACCAGCTACAAGGGCCCTAATGTTTCTGTCCACTTCTACCTGCTTACTCACCCTAGATATTGGTCCAAATAATTGTCAGTTTCATGAAGATAACAAGGACTGGTATAAAAGAAAAATATGAGGGAAAGCACTCTGCCATTAAATTATAAAAAAACAAACAAAAAAAAAAAAAACAAAAAAAAAACCTCCTGTCCTTCTTTTCCACTTCCACCACTTATAATGCCTATTACAGGCGGTGAGCCAATCAAGGTAACCAAATTTGAGTCTCATTTTCCCAACTGGTACAGTAGGGAATCAAATACTTGCTCTGCCATAACTCATTCAACATTTGTTGAGCCCTTTCTATGGGCGACGGACAGCAGTAGGTAGTATGCTGGGTACAGGCACTATTTTCAGGCAACTTGCCGTTTATTTAGAGAGGAAGACAAACATCCAGACATATAAGTAATATGTAACTGCATTTATAAAAATTATCTTGAAGAAGTAAGGAGTACAAAAAAAAAAAGATGTAACTTAATCTAGGAGAACATCTCCTTAGGGAATAATGTTTAAACAAAAAGGGTGGGAAGGTAGAAAACATTCCAAGACAAGGGGATAACATGTGCAAAGGCCCCAAGGCAAGGAGGGGTTTGACATGGTCCAAGAACAGCAAGAAGACTCACGTGGTTACATTGAGGGGGAGAGTGGCAGAAGATAAGGCTCATAGTTATTGCAAGAATCAAAGAGAAATGTGTGTGAACATGCTTTGCAGAGCACAAAGCTCTGTACCACTGTGAGAATTAACACAGTCATCAGTTTCAGGATTCCAGCCCTCAGGACCAGCAGCAGCAGGTCAAAAAACAAAGCAAAAAAAAAAAAAAAAAAAGAAAAGAAAAGAAAAAAATCCTTGAACACAAGTTTGACCTCTTTTTTTCCACCCTTGCTAAATTGACCATTTCTCTCATTTTCACCATCAACCAAAGTGTTAGATTTTGAATTTGCATTGATATTAGAAGTCTTAAAACAAGACCTAACTATTTATTCTCCATATACTCAACTGGGCTTCTTTAAAGCCAAAAGAAAATAATTACGGCGGCAGTTTTATGTCTAGGCAACAGAAAGCAGAGTACCCTGAAAAGCCAGGATTCCTTTATATTTACATTTGTGCCACATAGTGCCATACAAAAAATGAATGGAGAGGAGCTGGACACTCCCTCTACTCAACGCCTCCATCTTTGCCACTCATTTTCCAGTGAAATTTTAAAAATGGAATTTGGAAAAGGGTGGGCTAATTTCCAACAAACATATTCATTCATTCATTTACTCATTTATTCTTTCAACCAGCAAATATTTATTATCTACTCATCTCTATGATGTTAAATATGGGAATTCCAGAGGTTGATTTTTATTATACTAATTTAGTATCACAGTTATCCAGAGGAATCAAGGATCTTGGCGGGGGGGGGGGGCGGTGCAGATTTCCACTGAATTATGTCATTATATCCTTTATATATATTGTTAGCTCATAAGAATGTTATGAATTCCAGCTTTCCTGTGACATCAAGAATGCTTAAAAGCCAAGGGTTAAGAAGGGTGGTAGTGGTGGGTGGGGGAGAATAAGGGGGAGAGACAATGAGAGAGAGGGGCCAGGAAGAAGAGGACCCTAACATGGGCATGGGGGTGGGGATGTGCACATAGGGTACACTGATGACAATGAACGTGGGCAGTGAATGTGAGCTCACTTCTCTTCTCCGAAGAGTGTATCAGGAGACAGCCCTGCTTGGAAAAGATTCTTAAACCAAAGTCATCAATAAAGCTTGTGCCTACTTCAATAAGTGCTGTCTCCAGACCATTTTGTCTTCTGTCTCCCATACACTGAATACCTTGGGAAAACTGAGCTGACAGTGATGCATAACAAAATATTAGGCAATTGCTGAAATGAGAAACAGAACGAAAGGATTGCTTCTGAAAAGCTGCCCAAAGAAGGGATACAGAAAGAAGTAGAAAGGATTATCATTAATGTGGTTGAGAGAAACTGGGAATAGGTGTTATTCTTAGAGGATAAATATGCAATCATTTGGGTGTGTTTAGTTGTAGATGATAAACCTGACTTTTAATTGAACTGTCTAGAAACCAACAAGAAGCACAGAGATTTAGAATAATTAATATATCACAGAAGAAACTTTTCAGAAACTTAGATAAGTCTCTTCCTATAAAGCAGCAAGGCACCTTATCAGCCAATCAGTTTCTGTATATATATGAAACTGGAATTAAAGGCGGTGGAGGGTAGGAGAGTGCTAGATATAGAATTGGGTATTTTTCTGTTTTGTTTTTCCAGGAAAAAAAAAAAGGTGAAACCTGATAACTAGGAAAATCTGTGAAAGAGAAATGTCAAGAACTTAGTTAAACGTTTGCTCTTAAAAATGAGAATAGTTTCATATTAGGAAATAGAATTCTGATATAATAGACAGCATATTTTTAAAGAAGACACAAAGAATCTATTGCCAATAAACACACCATATATGCGTTACAGAGCCCCTTTTCCAAACACAGTAGGAAGACTACAATAGGAAATCTGAAAGGACAATAGCTTCTCCCCTGATTTCTCCCTTGCTCTGCCATTTTTGACAAGTCAATCATCAGTTACTCTCCTTGTAGTTATATGATCACTTTAAATCGAGCTAAAAGCCCTCGCAGGACCCGGTTATACTCATTTCACTATCTTTTCCAAATTATAATTGTGACTCTTTTAAGTATAAAAAAATTAGACTAAATGTTCCCTTAAAAAAAAAAATACCTCCAACAGCATTACTATCACAATCACTTGTGCCAAAAATGCTTTCAATAAAATTTACAAAGTCAGTGTTAAAATAAGATTAAATCAATGTGAAAACCCCAAGTACTTGCCTCTAGAAGGGAACTAAACTGTCAGTCTCCTTTGAACACACATTAAATATGTATCTAATTGGAAAAGCCAATTGTTAGGAAAAAGATCCTTTTGCAGAGGTAGCAACATTTTTTTAAAAAAGGCAAACTGCTTCATATTTTACAACTTAGTTTACTTCATCAGCCAACACTTGAGGAAGTCACTGTCAGATATGTCTCTAGGGCAATTTCAAGTGCTAGTTCTAGGTAGCCATGGACTGTATATAGAAGAAAAATCACTTATAAACATTCATATAAAAATCTATATGGTGCCCTCATACAAAGACAGTAATGAGCATGTAATTTTGCTCTAAGTATCTACCTACTGACCATATTTCGAGCACAGAAAACAATCATGTGAAAATTTCCCTGGTTCTTGATTTGCTTTTTCAAGTCAATCTCAAAATTGAAATAAGTTTCTTTTTTAAAAAAATTTTGATAGCAATTTATTAATAATGAAACACAATCTTGGCCTCTTTCATCAAAACTTAACTTCTCTGATCAAAAGGGACATTACCATGCCCCAGTTCCAGGCTTTATTCGCTTTGATTTAGATCATCTAAAACATCTTTTAACCGGTGTCTCTTCCTCTAAGCTGTCTCTCCTCAATCCATCCTCTACAGTGTCAGGATATATAGCTTCCAAAAAAACAAACAAGAAAGAAAATCTAAGAATTCTTTCCTCCCTATTCACACTAGAACACAAAATCCACTCCTCAGCATAACAGACCTGCCCTGACCAGCCTCGCCCTCCCACTGCCATTTCCTGTCTCTACCAGTCAACCCTCTTGAACACTTCATTCACTTCCCAAAGCTCTCACCCACTCTTGCATTCCCTCTACCTGGAATATTGTTCTCCTCACCTGCGCCTGTCAGAACCCTACTCTTCCAAGAACAAAATCCTAGGACCATCTCTCTCACCTCGAGCCTTTAAAATGTCATTCCCTTTTGTATAATTTGTCTTTGAACAGTTGAGGTTTTGTTATTGTTGGGGGAAATGCTAGGTAAACCTTTATTCTCAGTGTACCATATAACAAGAAGTCCCAAAGCACCATCTGCATACCTCACTTAAGGCACATTGTGTACGGTTTTTATATTGCTTCTATCTACTATTTGACTTTCTGAAGCTTGACATTAAATTCATCTCTTCTGAGTCAAGGAGGCTTTCTGAACTTTGACATTAAATTCACCCATCTGAGTCAACCTAGGGCTTGAAAAGGGCTAAACAGTTAAGTGTTTGTTGTATGTTACTGATGTGCAAACATCTGCATTAGCAAGATGCCAAATTCAAGCTGATTCATAATCATAAGAGGTTCCCACGAAACAGTTTTTGAAGCCCATCAGTCTAATGGTTTTAAATGTCTGTTTTAGGGTTCGTTTGTTTGTTTCTTTGCTTTCAGTAGAGCAAAACTATTTTCAACAAGGAGCTCATTTGAAAGCACAAAAGGCAGAACAGGTAAACATTCATATGAAAGCTTGACAGAGCCCACCCACATGTGCCTACCACTCCCATCCCCTGCCATTAAAAGGAATCTAAAGGACACAGTTTAAAATCTACTTTACAAGAGTTAAAAAGTACAGAAGATGCTCACCCAAAATTCTAATACCCAGACCTTTTACTATTTCCCAGTTTTATTAGAAGCAGACATGGCATATTACCTATTGTCAAGTTAAACAAGTTCTTAGAATATGAAAACTATTTTATGGCTTTTCAGGGGAGGTTAAAAGGTTTCTAATAACAGCCAGTCTCTAATATGCCTATTTTTAAAAATTATTCTGAAGAGGCAATGCGTTGCATTATTTATGCGTTCAGCTCTGGAGTCAGGTCACCTGGGTTCACTTTTCCACACTACCACTTACTAGTTACATAAGTTGCTCAGGCTCTCTTATTCTCAATCTCCTCATACTTCTCGGTAAAAATTATACCTCATAGGATCTTGGTTAAGTATTCAGTAATGGAATGCAGCTTAGAATAGCTGCCACACATAATAACTGTTCAGTTAATACACTGGGGTTCATTAAGGTCCATGACGAGAAAAGCAAATGAAGAGTATGTCGGATACCACTGGCTGGATTTGGTGTCTATCTAGTCAAAAGCAGTGTGCCCATTGAGGCTGTAACTATTTTCCTGCTGCTTAAAGTTTGCATTGTCCATGTTATTAATCCTAGGGATTTGCCAACTGAATTCACTATTCTCTTTCTTTAAAGGTAAAATATCTAATGATACAGAATTTCAATGCATGTAAGTCACATTTATGTTTCCAACTGATAAGTCCTACTAACAACACAGTTACCCAAGGTTTACTAAACGCTTCTGCTCCCTGGCATGCAGACTCTGCCAGGGGCACACTGCTCTCAGCTAGATGCAGCTCTGCTGCAGATCCTCCAGCACCGCCGTGCTGACTTTCATCACTCCAAAAGCACTTCCTAGAACTCGGTGGAGCAAATGTCTGTCATGGAAAAGTAGGAATCTTAGAGCGGAGCCTGAGACGGACAGAAGAGCAAACCTATTCCAGGTAGTTGATCTGAAAATAAAACAACCTGCTGATCTTGTCATTGTAAGGACAAATAAAAGGTGTCTACGAGTTCCCTATGAAATCATTTCATTGGCCTGGAAAAGCAAAGCTCAAGCCTGGATAATAAAACAAAGAGAAGCAATCAGATAGTGATCATGATCACAAATTTGGAAATTCTGTTCCATAGTCAGTTGGGCTGTCAGATGCTTCTGCATAATTGATGTAAAGTCCTTTCTGCCTCTAACAATCCAACACACTGCAAAAGCTCAGCACAGCCCCAGGAGTGTGGGTTGCCTGTCTCAGGAGTGTGGGTTGCCTGTCTTAGGTAGGATCCAAACAATTATGGACCAAGCTTGGAATCAGAAGGAAGTGTCTCTTCTAGCAGGAATCAAGACAGGCTCACACTATCAGAGGAGCCCAGAAACCAGTGGTTCTCAGATTTAAAAACACAAAGGAGTTACCTTTAAAGTTTACCAAAATGCATAATTCTGTCTATAATAAAAAAGGGTGAGTCTGTGTTTAATATTTTGCCTTTGACAAATATTACATCCCTGTCTCTTCCCTGCCTGCTCCATGTTTGAGCAACAAAGTTTACAGCACCCACATATGCCACTCGTTTTCAGCACTGGGGGGAAGTTGAAATCTGTCAAACTCCTAACTCACGCTTCAAGCTCTCTGAGGTCCACTCCATAGCCACTCTCAGGGCCCAATCCACTCTCTCTGCCTGGTTGTGGTTTGTCTCTAGACCTAACTTGAGGCCTTCTCCTTGGAGAATCCTTCTGCTGCTTACTATGTGAATAATATGCTTTATTTCACACCATCGGTGCCTGTGTGTCCTTCATTCTAACATCTACAAATTCTTCATCTGTGGTGGGGGAGGGGACGGGAGGGGCTGTTCAATGTCCAGCAGAGGATTCCAGGTGCCCAAATAAAACACTGGGCTGAATTCCAGAGATCCTGATTCAATAAATGATGGGAGTGGAGGTTTGGGTCCAGGACCACTAATCCACAATTAAACAAGTATCCCAGGTCAACCTGTTACAGGTCATTCAAAGACCACTGACCCCTTAAACCATCCTCATCCTCCTCTTCAGTCGCCAACATAAAATTGCATTACTGTCCTTACCTTTCCATAAAGTGACTCCATATTTTAAGGTATGCTTTTATGACCCCTCTTTCTTCACCACTTATCAATCCTCTTGCAGTTGTTCTACCAGACAATTTTCTCAGTTCAGTAGAAATATAGCAGAGTGTCTTTGCTGGACATAAGGCTGAGCAATCCAATGTATCCTAGGATGGTGGCTCCCTCCCCACCACCAGTGCAACTATCACAGCCTTTTTGCATGAGACCATTTTCTAGGGAGGAAGTAAAGGTAGGGAAAGTCACAAGATGGAGTTAATGGGCCAGGGTACTTGGGAAAAGAAGCAATAGTGGAATCTGACAAAAAGAGTATGGCTCAGCCCCTTGAGCTCGGCTCTGTTAAGAGACAGAATATTATTCTGTTTTTGTTCAGATCACACTATGACTCTAGAGAAGTGAGACCTTCTGAGTTTTTAGTATCTCAAAGACTTTCAGCTTTGGAAGCACAAGAAAGATACGAGACAGGGATGCTCTTGAGTGGAAGTGGTGGACACCAAATATCTTCAAGTGGCTTTGTTGGTGATGAACATTATTGGAGCCACCAGACGCAGAGTACTGAAGAGACGTGTTCGTGAGTGTACTGGAGACTCAAGAGCTGAGATTCTCTGACAGCAATGGGAGCCCAAGAAAATGACATATGTACCAAGCTAGTAACAGAGTGAATGTTAATAGTCTCATTTGAATATCTTCAGCAATTATGAAAGTTGCGCAATGAATATAAAACCACTAAGTGCTCTGTGCATATCTCATCTCACTTGAAGGAAAAGTCTCACTTTTGCAGCTTTGATCAAGAGTTGGCCTGAAGCATTTACCCAAGCACATTCCTTTATTAACCTTATGATTCAAACTAGAAAGTAGGTGCTTTATACATAATAGATAGTATGTAAAGTTACTTGAAAGTTGGAATTTTCAATATATCTTTTACTTTTGGCATCTTTTTCCATCTTTATGGAATGGTACCACATATGCAAATGAATGTGACCATTTAAAAACTCTGGAGGAATAAGCAGCCATCTCAAAGCCATAAACCTGCTTGCTCACAAAACCTTATTCAGGAACCCTGCTTGGTGCCCTAGTTATCAGGCTGCTATCCTTCAGGAAGAGAAAGGAGAATGCTGTCCACCAGATTGTAATTTTCATTGCATCATATTTTGAAATAGGTACATTTACAATACAAAAGACAGTTGTGAAAGACTCAGGATTTCGTAGGCGGTCCTTGGAAGTTCTGTGCCATGGGAGCATGGCTGACTAATGGAGAATGCCAAAGGCATCCAGCCCCCACACTTGCTTAGCTGAGGAATGCCATCAGGAACAGTAGGTCGGCCTTTTAGTAAAGGTAGACAAACCAGTCTCAAACACCAAAGAAGCAGAATCTAGAAACTGACACTCAGTGGATTGTTGAATACCAGTTGCTGCCCATAAAAACTGAGTTACCATGAAAAGGTAACTTTTATTTTGGCTTTTGTATTCTTTTTTAGTATTTCCTATAATTTCTACCAATACAAAGAGTATATTATCTAAGAGTAGCTTGAACCTGAAATATCATAATAAGTTTGACAAAATTCATCTGAGCTAAAGACTGCATTCTAATCACATGTGTGTTAAAGAGATAGGAATTAGTGGATCTAAAATCCACAAAGACTGAGGTGACATTTTGGAAACCACTCTTGTAGAGGGAGGACTTCCATGTGTAAGACATATGTAAAAATGGGTGTTGTCCAAACAGATCTTTCAGGGGGCTAAGCAGGATGGCGTTTTTCCATGAACCAGGACTCTTCAAAGCAGAAACAGGATCTGTCTGATGGAAATAAACTTTTACATTTAAAAGCCATGGCATTTTAAAAACCAAGTTATACTTTAGTCTAATATAAGGAACTGATCTTAAAAACAAAACACAAATACTTTCTTTAAAAATAGAGCTAATTTGGGGGGGTATAGCTTAAGAATGAAATATATAATTTTTATTTCTAAATGTTAATTTCGGTAAACATGTATTCATTTCTCAGACAAGAGTTTTAATTAAGAAAATACAAGTTAAAAAGCCTTTTCTTCATTGTTCTAAATTAAGACACAGCAAGGGTAGCAATTTTAGGAAATGCAAAAAGAAAAAAAAATACCAAAAAAAAAAAAAAAAAAAACACCTCAGAAGGAGAAAGAGAAAGTAAACACATAGGCTTACGTTATGAAGCCATGAACACTACTGGGGGGTGCACAACTTGGGGACGACAGAATATCTTCTGGATTCTCTCCCACGGGTGTGCTTTGCTCCACATGTCCACTCAGGCTCTCAGCCTGGCTCTGTATGGGACACATCTGTGGGCAGCTCAGGGCTTGCAGAGCAAGAGCTTATAACCAGAGGATCAGCCTTTACCTCTAACTCTGGTTAGAAAAATGTCAGGGAAGGACCGTGAAAATCTGCCTGGACCAAGTACCATGGTATACTCTGTATGGGAGAGCCAGAATCACAGCACTTCCTGAGGCAACCACCATCAGCATCTCATGATCAGGACTGAGCAGAAGCTTCTCCTGAGCAAGCAAAACAATAAACATATACTCCCAAAAGTATTTACAGGGAACACTATTGTGATTATCCCATAAATGTCCTTTTTTAAGTCTATGTACCAGTTATATATATAATATATATTTTTTTTTCCTGAGGTACACTTTGTATTTCACACTTTTTAAAACAATTTTTTTTAATTGTACATGTTTGTACAAAATGGGCTGTGAAATATTTTTGTGTTTTGGTAATTCTCAAAGGCACAACAGAAACATTTTTGCATAGACAACATTTCCATTAGGTACAGTCACTTAACTTTAAAATTCAGGATTTCATTCAAAGGGGCAGAATGTGGACTTGGGACACAGAAGAGAAGCTATGACAATTGTCTTTGTAAACGAGAGAAAAAATATATTTCTGGCAAATACATAAGGACATATCTTGAAAATCTGCTTTAACTATTTTGGAAAAGATGGATATTCTATAATATTCCAAACTGAGTTCTAAACTATAGAGATTAAAATTTTAAAAAGTGAAGGCTCAGTAAATCCAGCGTAGGCTGTGTTGAAAGATGTCATTAAGAGATCATGCTCATCCAGGTGGGTCAGATTGCTCACAGCAGCCACGTGGACTCTGGCCAAGCCAGGCTCTGGAAAGCAGCTTTCTGACCTCAAAGGAGTCACATTCTAAACTTCAAACCTGAAGCAGGCAATGGTAGAAATCTTTCTAAACCAAGGATATACCTTGAACCCAGATAGCAAGTTAAGGCCCCTGAACTAAAGTTTAAAAAAAGTTCTTGGGAGTTAGGGACAGACAGGACACTAGAGGTCGACGGAGAAAGCAGCAGCCAGGAGGGCAAAAGAGACGTGGTTACTTGAGAGCAAGAGCAGAGGGTTTCCTGCTTGGTATATCACTCCTACTACACTAGAGAAGGGCAAGTTACCATATGGATTGGGCAATCAAAGAGTATTTATTAGAAACAAGTATAAACTTGATGTAAAATCTCCTTTTGTTAAAAAGCTAATGTACTTTCTATGGGTTTTCTCACATATTTTCTTCTTCATTGTGATAGAAGTCTTCTGTTTGTGTATGGACCAAGGCAACAGGGAAACCGGGAAGAAAGGCAGGGCATGGAATGGCAAAGACGGATTAAACAAAAACAAAAAAATATTCTGGCCTCTAGCCACTTGCACCTGGTAGAGAGTGTCAAGAAAACCATAGATGTATGCCTGGGGCTTTGCAAGTTGTTTTTGTTGTTGTTGTTGTTGTTGTTGTTGTTGTTATTTTAAATCTATTAATTCTTTCAACAAATACTTATTGAATACCCATTGCCTAACAGTTTGTTAAGTGGTAAGGATGCAAAGATTTAGAAGACACATTATCTTCCCTTGAGAAAATTACAGTACCAGGAAGAGGCCAGCAAGTAAAATTTACATTATAAAGGTATAATGGAGATATATATTACTAGGCGGGAGAACATTTCACACTGATCAAAGTGAGTGGAGGTCCAGAACTAAGTTATAAAAAATGACACAATATACTATTCCAAATTAAGGCCGAATCAAAAGAATGGATTTAAATTTAGAAACTACCAATGGATAAGGAAATCATGCCCAAACAGATTTCTTATAAATGTTGAGTACTTCCTGCTTTGGGATGGGCCAGAAATATGAAGATAACAAGTTGAGTGAATTCTGCTGAAACCAGGAAGTAAGGAGGATCATGAAAACTAAACCTAAAAAAAATAATGAGAAGACTACTTAAAAATTTAATGGATGAAAATGGTATTAAATTTGGAATGAGACTTGAGTGATAGGCTTATTGTTCATTTTCAAGATAACAGTTCAGCAACTCAATTTAACATTTGCTCTCTTCAATCTAGAAATCTTCCAGAGGAGTAACAGAAGCCTTGATTTGTCCCTTATTCATCAAGGCCTGAAATACAGAAACTTTTAAAAAAAATTCTTCCAGGCTCCCCCTTTCTTCTCTCCTTCCATGACCTCTTGTAAATCTTTGATCATTTGAAAGGATGTGTGGGTGGTATGTAACCTTTAGAAACATTCTTCTGCCAATTTACTAGAGGGAAGTTTTCTTTTTCTTTTTTCTTTTTTCCCCTTGCCTTAAGTTCTGCTCAAAACCACATCTCACTGCATTGTTCAAAGCTGCTCAGAGGCGTCCTTGAAAGACTCCAGTGAAAAGAGAAGGGAGTTAAAGTTGTGAAACCAGACAGCACCCCTTCAAAACCAGATTTTCATGGCCCCAAACAATCCTGTCTCTTTGTGTGAGACGGCTAGTGGTTAGTGAGTCATGGTATCAGGTGTATTTATAGATCATGAATTAAAAATAAATAAATAAAAGCAGTTATCGCTTCTTAAGAGTCTCAGAATGAGCAAAGTGAATAGCCAAAGGAATGTTTGAAAATCAGAAATGTTGGTATTACAAGAGAACAGGGTAAATTCTACAGATCAACCTAGGACAAAAGAGTTCATTAAAAAGACAGAGATTCTGGTCGAGTTCGCTGTAGTCCACAAAATTCTTCATAGAGTGACTTGCACTTGAATGATGATCAATAAAATTTATTGTGGAATCACTAGCAACAACTGTCAATGAAAATCTGATTCTCATTTTTTCACATATCCAGTTCCATTCCAATTTGAAATATACTTTGTGTATAAGAATGGTGTGAGTATTCCTTTTAACTGTTATCCTTGTTACGTTCACTGCACATTAAAGTTATTTTTTAAAAATGTAATCATTGGACTCATGGTTATTATATTTGGTAGAGAAGACTGGAAGTGGTAATTGAATAATAAATCCCCTCCCTCAAAAAAAAAATACTTGTTTATCTAATAACCTGAATTTCAAACTAGTAACATGAGCCGGAAAGGTTTTCTTATTTCAATAGCTCAGAACCACTCAACCACTTTTGAACAGCTTCCCACAGCAAGTTCTCAGGTAGGAAACAGACCCAAAAGGCAGTTTCAGTTTTGAAAAAAAGGAAAAGTTAGATAGTTGTGAAGAGATGGATGTAAAGCATATGTGTGTATACATACACACACACATACACACACACATACACACACACACATATACATACTTAAAGAAAATATAGTAGCAACCATCAAGACCACTAGGTTTCTGTAGTCACTTAAAAGTGGCCTCCAAAGTGGGATGCATTCAGCCAAAGGATGTGTAAAATCATCCATGTTAATGAAGAAGAGAAAAATCAGAACTTACAATTACATTTTTGTCATAGAAAAATTAAATCTTACTAATATTTAATATTTATATCCAAACAGCATACACACACACAATATATATGCATATTTCTGGGTTTTGCATTCAAATATCTTTCTCTGTTGCCTTTTGTTATTCATTGGATTTTTATTTCATTTTGTTTGTTTCATTTATTGATGCTTCCCAAGTTTTAGAAGAGGGCTGGGATAGAAAAGCATTCGAAATTGTACTTTGGAGTGCACTAAAATACATTTGATCACCAAGATTAGAGACTAGTGGCAAAACAAAGTGTGATAAAGCTGAGGTTTTTCAAATGATTAAGGCAGATTCAAGCGTCAAATCATGCTCATGCTTTTGTCAAACTGTCCAGGTCAGAAAGATACCGATCGATGGTTTCTAGCAGACAGCATGTCCTTTGCACAAGGCAAGGACTAAGCATACAGTTTGAGGCCCAAAACAGGTCTCTTTCTATGGACCAGAGAGGGAAGTGTCATCTTTATCTGGAGTTGGACACCAGACAAGACTGGTGGGGACTGTAGTGATGGAGGAGGATCGGGGCGGTCTGAGAATTCTGAGACCCGAGATCCATACAAATCCAACCACACTCACCAAACAAACATTCAACTACATGGAATCTACCGTAAGCCAGAGTGGAAAATTTCCCACGTTTTCTCAATTTAGGAGGAAAAGGGAAAGTCTTACACCCTGGCTAAAATAAAAAATGAAAATCAGAGCTTTCTCTAAGAGAAACATGGATTTGCAAGTTATACAGACAGTACTGAGTTTAAATCTCAATTCACCTACTTATTATCTGATTAATTGTAACTTCTTGATTTCTCTAGTCTTACTTTCCTTATGAATTAAAAAAAAAGTCACTAATACTTCTCACAGGTTTGTTGTGGTGATTAAATAAATTAATAGAGCATGTTCAAATCTTGGCCTTATAATTTTCAAAACTTTGAATCTAACGGCAATAGTTTTATTGTACTATTAAAATTTCTTTCAGTATATGTATTTAAAAAGTTTGTATCATTTTCATAAATTACCACTTATCATAAATAGAAAGCATCATAAAGATAATACATATCTCTTAAAATTAAGGGGCACCGCGTTTCTCAGTTGCCTGAACGGTTTATTTCTGTTGTCCTGGTGTAATCATTCATGGTGCTTCTTCTACTTATAAAAGAATTTCAGTTCAGACAATAAATGATGGGGTCACTCTACCTAGAATTGTCTGTGCACCCCCAGAAGTGTATTTAACACTGGGACACAGTGATTCCCATGTGTGACAATGTGCCTAACAGATCATCTGGCACATGGAATGCACTGAACCATGAGAGTTCTTCCTTCCCCAGAGCGGCACGTCAGATGGTAACCACCCTCCGGAAGCCATCGAGAGTGTCTGGGTGTGAGGGGGAGACAAGCACTGTGGGAAAGCAGGACACAAAGGAACAGCTGTGGTCACGATCCTTTCGTGCCCTCATACCCGTGCACACTGTGCATACTGGGTAATTTGGGTATATATATTAATGAATGAGCATGTTTAGCATCTCCAAAAAGTTTAAAAATATATATATTGTTCAACAAAATACCCCTGATGAGATCTTAAGAGATCTCATCACAAGTAACATTTTTTTTTTTCATCTATATGAAATGATGGTAACTAAATTTACTGTGGTAATCATTTCGCGATAGATTGAAGTCAAATCATTGTGCTGTACACCTTAACTATTACAGCACTGTGTGCCAATTATATTTCATAAAACTTTAAAAATTAATTTAATTAAAAAACACCAGAAAATTTTAAATTGACAGAGTCTCCTGCTCCCTCTCTCTCTGTGTTCATGATATGTGTGTGTATATGTATATGTGTGTGTGTGTGTGTATTTTATAACATATATCAGTAAAATACATACACATGTATTTATATATGTACATATATCGTGATATATAACATATTGACCCAGAATGAAAAAGAAGACAGGAATTAATAGGACTCTAAAAATTGTGACAAAAATCCAACTATTTTCCTCTGAGTTCAGATCCACTTATATTTGGTAGTGATTGGAGAAGGGGGGTAATTTTTATTTGCTCTTAGAGTTTTTTTGTATTTCAAGGATGATAAAAGCATAAGAATCAAACAAATGCATATAACTAAAGTTTTCTTAGCACCTGATCTAGTTACCTTCTACAGCCTAGAAAATATTTTCATGAAATCAGTGAATAACTACTGCTATTAGAGTAAAAACAGAAAATGTCATGATAATAATTATTGACCAAAAAAAAGCTAATTGTGAGTAGAGCTATAAATCCATTCCCAGAGACAGTGCTTACATAACTCCTGTCTTTCAATGAGATCTGTAGCTTTTACAAGTAACATCTCTTTGATTCTGGTAGTGTCAAGTACCCTTGTAAGGCAAAAAAAAAAAAAAAAAAAAGTTTTCAAGAGTACAGAGTACAGTGAGTAAATCTTAAAATCAATCCCATATGTCTAGGTATAGAGTCTATCATTTTTTTAACTAGTAGGGAAAATTCCTTTTTCAATTAACAACTATCTCAATTTCATGACATTTAATTCTGAGTTGTTCTATTAATGTGTTGAGTAGCCCTTTTCTACTTTCAAGAGATGCTAAAAGTGTCACACAATGTTACTTTAAATAAAAACAATGTCCATGTGAATATATCAAACGTGAAAAAAATTAAGAGCTAACTAAACGATTAACAAACAAAAACAGATAAAGGAAAATATGAGCTCTATAAAAGGTCAAAGAAAATTTTCAAGTAGCTAGAGCTCTCTGCATTTGCCCTCTGAGGCTTCTGAAAACTCCTTTAGGGGTAAAACACTTTTCCAAGTGAAGTCACTTTGAAAGTAGTTTCAACTCTTCTGATGTGCTACTGTCTAAATCATGAAAACACTTCCTTTGTCTGCTTATCAGTAGGTACTTGAGTATGAAGAAAGGATGAGGTTCCCAAGTGGAAGGTACTTCCCCAATACCTCCTACTTGTAGTTATAAATGCTGGGCTGTTTATACATTGAAAAGGTGGTTTTTAAAACATGCATAGGCATTTTGTATAAAAATAAATCCTGTGTGGGTTTTCTTTAGAATAGGAGGAAATTATTATAAAATACACTTCATTATAAGCGAGATCTTAGGTAGAGTTTTATTTTTTATTGTTGTTGTTCTCTTATAGGAAATTGTTATTCAAGGTTAAATTAAGGCTACTTATAAGCAAAATAATAGAAATATGGAAGACGATGTGACTCATATTATTGTAAGTTAAACTAACTATATGACCCAGTATATAGCTCCTGGTAATTTACCTAAATGAAATGTAAGCATATGTACACAACGATACTTATATATGAATGTCCACAGTAGCTTTATTCATAATTGTCAAAAACTGAAACCAACAAAAAATTCATTGACTGGTGCACAAATAAACAAAAATACAATATATTCACACAGTGGAATACTACCCAACAAAGAGACTGAAGCTGAAAATCATTATACTCAGTTACAAAAGTACACGGAATGCTTGCTGTGGTCAGGAAGAGCGGCAGAAGTAGAGACTACACAGGTAAGAGAGGCAGTACTGTAAATAATCTTGCATGCAAACGAGTTTGAATTTATCACATTGACAGTTAAGAATTGGGGCAGGGGAATGCTATAATTAGCTCTAGCAGCAGGAAGACTCGTTTAAAAACTATATGTAATAAAATTAAACAAAATAAAAGAACAAAGAATAATACAACATTCAAGATGGTTCTCACCTCTAGGGAGAAGGAGGATACAGGCTAGGAGAGAGGCACATAAGTAGACGATACAACCCATCGTTCTAGTTGTGGATGAGACAGTGTTCAAGGCAGTATTATGCTTTACACGTTGATACATGTTATATCTTATATTTGTCTCATATAATGGTATTAAGAATGAAAGTTAGATGGAAAGCATTATGAAAGAAAAAAACCTACTGGAAAAACCTGTACAAAATAAGATCGGGCTGGGGTTAGGAAGGGGGTAGTGGTAATGGGGATGGATAGGAGTAAGTGGGAAGAGGGTGGAGAATGAAGAAGTTAGAGGTGATATGTAGGACACTAGCTCAGGAAGAGATATGAAAGAGAAAGCCATCTGGTTACCAAAATGTATTTGAGAGAGAGGATCCCCTAATCTTTTAAAGTCATATAATAACATGACAATCTACCTGATCTGTACAGAGACTTAACCCAGGGTCCCATAAAATCTCAAATGTAAAGACCTATTATATACATGGGAAATAATAGTAGCACCACAAGGAAATATATATGTGTATTTGTGCAATACAATATATTAGTTTTTGCTTTTTTTAATACCATAGATTACAAGAAATTCTTAAAAATCTTTAGCAGCTTGTCCTTCCCTTTGCAAAAGCTGTGATCATTCCACTGCTTTCAGAGTATTGCCCATATAGTAAATGATCTGGCTCCTCTACTCAACTATCCCATCCTAAGAAATCCTAAACTGATAGCCTGAAAATACACTGTCAAATTTCAGAGCACGTGAAAACTCTTATTCCTATAAAAGAACTGCAATAAAGGCTTTGTTGAATTATATGAGGCTTTCGCTACACACCTATGAGTTGAAAACAGCTTCTCAATCTAGCCCTGCTCCTGACTTCACCAGACGTGAATAAGAAAAATCAAGGACTTTTTAAAGATGATCAAAAGATTACCAAGAAAATTTATTCTATTGAAATTCTCAAAGCAAGTTTACATTTTAGTTAACACCATAATTGTTCTTTTACCTTCATTATAGCTTTAGATGCCAAGTAATGAAAGTCTGTCCTAGATATTGACCCTAAACACGAGGGTTTTACAACCTCGTCTATTCTTGTTTTCATATCTTAGAGTCATATGGGTTAGGAAGAGTCGAGATAGACACTTATTTAACGGGTCTGCCAGAGTTTATTTTGAGGAAGCATCTTGAATCTTGGAGTTCAATGGAGAAGTTTTAAAATATTAGCTTTTAATTACACTCCTCTCCACAGATAATAAACTTTTGACTTGTATTTAAGCCTAATGATTGATTATTTGAATCAGAATAACATAATTTTGCAGGTGTCAAAAAATCCTGAATTACAAATGAATAGGAAAGTGTAGGTAGGTGCTTAATTACAAAAACTCCTAATGGGTATGTATATAAATCAAGCACTATACTTAACAGAAATTAATCTACCTTTTGTTTCCTTTTCTAAATTTACTTTATTTCTTCGATCAGTAACTGATACTATTTTTCCTTTCTGTAGTAATTTTTATTTCTACAAATCAAGTAAGTGATAGTCACAGTAATCGAGTTATCGTTATTACACAACACACACACGCCTCAACAAGGGGCACCTACATGTTAATAACTCAGTATGTGTGAGTCATTTGAATCATACAGTGACTATTCCTATACTATTTCAGATTTACATTAAGGGTAATGATATAATTTATTAAAATACATTTTAGGGCAACTATGGACATAAACCATAATGATGCGAATGCAAATAAGTTGAGCTACAAGATTATTAACTTTTTAAAATTCTTTTTAATCTAACCTTTACTGAACTTTTACTAATACTTGGTACTTAGCTAGAAACTATAAGGACTATTAAATAAAAATTAAATTCTTCAATCTGTTAGTTCTCAACAAAGTTATAATCTGATTGAGAAAACCACAGATATACACATGACAATTAAAGATATGGATATAGTTAAGATAATGTAGAACAAGTGATATACTTAAGAGATTGCGAAGAAATTATCAGAATGGAGGGATCCAGGAAAACAAAGTCTTTAAGTATATCTCAGAAAGTTATGCATGAAATTCAATGCTTTTCCTTAACGCGTTTCTGGAATTTAGGATACAGTACTTTAAAAAAATAAAAATAAAAAACCTAAATAAGAAGTGTCGGTAAGGTTGGTGTGTTTGTCAGTTCATGCTACTATAACAAATTACCACGCACTGGTGGCTTAAACGACAAACACGCATTCCTCACAGTTCTAAAGGCTGGAACTGAGATCGAGCCACGGGCAGATTCAGCGTATGCTGAGGGCCCTCTCCCTGGTTCGCAGATGACTGTGTCCTCACAGGGCAGGAAACAGAGAAAGCTCTCTGGGGTCTCTTTCACAGGGCACTGCTCCCATTCACAAAGGCTCCACTCTCATGACCTGATCACCTCTCAAAGGCCTCAGCTTCTCATGCTGTCACGATGGCGTTATGATCTCAACACAGAAATTTAGGGGAATACAAATATTGTTAGTAACAGTTGGTGGCACAGAAATCCTGACATGGGCCTTGAGGTTTTCATTTAGGTAACGAAACAGTTATGGGTTCTAAAAACCACAAAGAATGACACAAAAAGAGAATCCTTAAAATCTTGTTGAGGAAAACAGTTAACACTAGCAACTTCTTAGTTTTCATGATAGGGGAATGTGTCTAATTGACACATCAGTCCTTTGGTGAGATTTATTGCAGAGAATGGCTGATAAACTCTGTGTGTGTATGTGTGTGTATATGTGTGTGTGTGTGTGTGCAACTTAATAACTTGATTATGCATCTTAACTTAGTTCTGTCAAAAGAAGCTAGCAAAATTATATCAGTTGTATAAAATAAAAGCTGTACTGATGGGCTCCCCCTGCATAGGATCTACTCTTTACCTTCTTCTTGATTTTCAGTAGGACCCATTCGGAGGTTTGGATGAGATATGGTGATTTTATATGTGGAAAAAAAAAAAACATTTTTGGTCATGGATTATGTCATATGAAGCCAGAACTGCTAGAAAATGAGGTGACAGTGTTGCTTAACAGGCTCCTGAAATGTCCTCTGACTGGGATCGTTGCTCCTCCCGGGCAGGAAACCATGACAGGTGGCTCAACTGATTTACCAGAAGCCGTAATTGTTTAATGTGAAGGTTGTCAAGTTTCATTTTCCTGGTGCTGCTGTGCTTGCAGAAATTTGGCTAGTGAGTTAGAGAAGAAGCCAACTGGGAGAAGAAATCAATGCTGCTTCAGTGCCACCTCCTCCCACCCCAAGGCACCTCTTAAAATGTGCTGTCCCTTGGCTTTTTGTTATTCTCTTTAACTCCCTTCTTTGGCTGTCTTATACCTTACAGTCTTCAGTTCAAAGTCCTGCTTAATGTCTCCAAATACCGCCTCAGGTACTTAACATTTCCTGATACCTGCTGGATAATTCCACCTGGCTGTCCCACCGGAATCTCAATCTCTATATATCTAAAATTAAACCAATTACCTGCCCTGACAAGTCAGCCCCTCTCCTGACTCTTATATCTCTGTTAATTGCTGGGCCATATATACAGCCATTCAGACATAAGCCTTCAAAATAACTTTTGAAAGGGTAAAGGGAACAAATTTGGCAGAAGAATCAGAAGAGCTCCACAAAATGAAATGTGAAGTAGTAGGAAGCCCCACAAAATGCAGCACTTTTCTATATTTTACTCTGCCTAACAAATAGATTATAAATTATTTCATTCATACCAGACTATGCCCCAAATTTACTTATGAAGTTCAAGGTAATGCTCAAAAATCTTTAATTTCCCAAATATCTGAGTTATTTACAGTGCTAATAAAACAGAACATTGGTAGAATAAAGAAACACGGGTGTTAAAGAGAAAGAATTTGCCAAAAGTTTCTAATGCTATTGATGGAAGATGGTGCCCGGAGAATAAATGTTTGTTTTAAATATCTTGGCAGAGGTCCCCTGACAGTAGAGAGAAATACACTAATCTATCATGACTTTATTATATAAGCCATTTAGACCATCAAAACTTCTCCTCCAATTAGCTGTCTGATAATTATTTCCACATAAACTTACAGGCAGGCATCAAAACAAGTGGCGAGAATGCCATCTACTGCAGTGTTATGAGCATGTAATCAGGGATCCTGAATGAGCTGAAATGAGAAGCTGCATATTTCTGGGGCGTGGCATAAGCAATGCACGTGTACCCTCACCGCGACCAATATCCTCCCCAGATCGGTTTGTGAATCCCACCGTCTCTCCGGAGTTTGGAGAGCTGTTTGAGACTGTCAGGAGGCAAGCAGTGCCACCCGCGGTGACGTTTCACATTAAATCGGTACCAGTGTGCGATCTCACCCCACCGGTTTGAGGGAAGTCAAGTGACCTTAAAGCTCCCACCTCTCCTGCTAGATCGTTTAAAGACGCTGAGACCAAGCGGGTGCCAAAAGGTAGCCTGGTACTGCCACTCTCAAAAAGGTGGGCTCCCTGGCATCGCTCCACTTGCAGCTGCCATCCCTGCCGTTGCACTTCGCTGCCTCGTGAGGCAGGGACTGGATGCTAGCATCCTACTATATGCCCAGAGCTGCAATTTTGAGTCCACGAAAAGCCCCGCCCAGGCCAACCGGGTCCTTCAAAAGACTGTTTCCCAGAATCTCTGTTCTCTCCGGGCCAGGCTCGGCCACGTGCTCCCCACGCCCAGGCTCCCGAGGCTGCAGCTCAAGGTGCCCCATTTCAGCCCCACCTGCAGCCGTTCTCGTCTCCGTCGCAGCACTTACCCAGCAGAGGTTCACACCTCTGCCCTGGCGGAACCTGAAACCGTTAGCTCTCTTCCCAAGTGTGTGCTTCCATCCCAGAAGCAGAGTACTTTCCTCTTGGTCTGCCTCTTCCTCTGTCTACGCTAATGGTTTTAGATACCCATCAGAACCTCAAGGTCTCAGACTTCACAAAATCAAAGAGTCCGTATGTCTTACGGACAGACATTTAGGGACAAAAATGAACCCAGGCCCTAGACACAAAAATGTGTTTATCTTCCCATGTTGGATAATTTTCATCCCCTAATATGTAGCCCCATCTCAACAATAGATTGGAGGTCTTCTCCCTTCAGCACAGAAAAAAAGAAAACAAAGCACAAAACAAAACAAAAAACAATATATACTCAAGTTAATTTCTAAATGGGTCACCCTGTTACAGAGATAAAAGAGCGTCTAATGTTAATTTCTAAATGGGTCACACTGCTACTGAGATAAAAGGTGCATGACAAAACTGGGACAGGTAGCGGAGGCTAAATTGCAGGGATAAAAAAAATAGGCATTCGGAGATAATTCACCATGAGTAAAAGAGTCGGCAGAAGATCTGGACTTAACAGAAGAATGAGAGGACATTGGTTTGGGGTAGAGTTTGGAGCTGATCTGGGCCTACCTGTTGGCTTTGCAACCTGGGGAAGAAAAAGTATTCTTACCCATCAAGTCTAAACAACTCAAACACAGGAATAAAAAATAGAGAAAAGGGGATAGCATTTCTGTCTCAGGATTAAAGATCAGCTGTTGGGCCCAGAACATCTGTGAATGTTATATAGCTAGTGGTAGCAGAGGCAAGAGGGGCAGAGGCAAATCAAAGGCAGAATGTCAGCGACTCATGAGCCATGTCTAAGGGAGCTCCACATGAGGGCTTAGCAGACTCAGCAGCCACCCAGGCCGAGTCAATAGTGCAAGCAAATTAGAGGTGGGAGCTGGGGCAAATTCAACTCCATGGCAGAACCCAAGAGTCTTTCCAAAGTCATATAACTGAAAGCCAGGATGAAAGCACCTGCTAAAAAAGATATCCATGTGTTGTAGAGATTCCGAGAGAGGCTAGAAAAGAGGAGAAACAGCAGACGTTGAGGTCTTAGTACCATTGCTGTGGGAATTATGAGTTAAGGTTAAGGAGACAGATGTCTTTAGATGAAACAAAGTCAACCCACCAGGTGAGATAATTTTTACATATTTAAATATCTTTAACAGTAGAATTTAAGCAAAATTTCATTTATTTCCTTCCCCTGTGACATTTTTTTCTTGAAAATTGTCAAATAATAAATTGGTCTCATTTATCGGGCGCGTGTGTGTAACATGTGTGAGTGTGTTCGGTTGTCAGTTTCTTTGAAATAGATTATTTCTGGCTCAGCTGGTGAACTTATTAGTTTCTGGAAACTCCAAATCTAGAACCATTGAAAACAAAAGCACATTCACATGGTGGGCATGAAATACCTAGTAAATCTCCTTCCACAATTTCTCTTTAATTCATTTTCTCCATTTCCTATTGTCATAATCATAATCTAATACCTAATTAATTCTCCTTTATCCACCCTATGAATCTTACAGACTCTTTCCATTATGCCTTTTCTAACTCCATTACTTCTACCTATAATACCTCTACATCTTACCCATATTTCAAGGTCCAGCTCAACTATTGCTTCCTTCATGAAGATTTTCCACATCACCCACCCAGAAATTAACTACCCCTACCAGGAAATCTTACAACAGATTATTTATATTCTGCAAATGAGGCTTCTTTACCTCCCTCTTTGGCTCTGTGTGTGTGTGTCTGTGTGTCTGTGTGTGTCTCTCTGTGCATGTCTGTGCATATCTGCATGTCTCTCTGTCTGTGTACGTATCTATTCGTGTCTGTGCATGTCTGTCTGTATATCTGTGCATGTCTGTGTGTGTCTGTGTGCATATTATCTTACATTTGCTTACTAATTATTTGGAAAGTTCCTAAGGACAGGGACTATGTCTTCACATACGGGTACAGTGTTCCTTGCTCGTGATAAACCTTCCCACCCTCCCTGTTCATTGTGCATCTCAGGCTGCCTTTACCAATTTTTTACTTTTTCCTATCAGGATGATTCGTAATGCCTCCATAAGCTAGATGTCATAGTCATGAAAATATAAGAGGCTGGAAAGGGGATGAGATTATGAAAGACTATTTGATTTGCAGCAAATCACATATTCCTTCACTTGAAATGTATTTAACTCTTCAAATATCCTAAGTTCTAATAACTTTTTCAACTCTTTTCAAATGCTCCCCCTCTTTACACACAAATAGAAAAGCCTAGAGAAAACATAAAATAGTGATAAATGGGCATTCCTGCTGGCCCCATATTATTTTCTTTTTTACCTAGAGTTCCCATTAAACAATATTTGATGAACACTATATGCATGACTCACAAGCAGATAATTCAGCATCAACCAAAGTAATAAAGTAAAAACTATATGTCATGTTTTCACATCAATGTTGCAAATTATACTATGCCTAAAAATTCTTTTCAGTATCTATTAGCTAAGTTAACTGTCACTTAAGTGTAAACTTTAAGGTGGTCCAATCTTCATGGACATCCAACAGGCAGGTGCAAATGTGACACAAAACATTCCATCAGTATTTGCACATGTGAGAAATCTGTAAGGCCTCTACAGTCTTGCCAAATTCAATTCTATAATTCAAGTAAAGAAACAAACAAAAAAGTCAAATAAGTAAAACTGATACTACAAAAAGAAAATATATCTCATAGACATGGGCTCTGGACTAAAACAATTTGCATTAAAGTTTCACTCATTCATGTTATATTTTATCCTGAGCCATTGGAAAAAAAAAAAAATCTAAGTTGGCCTCAATCCAGTTTCTAACAAGCTCCATTTACTAGAGTGTATGTGACACTGGTTATACTACACTGTGCTCTAGTTTCCTCAACTGGAAAATGGGGGTGAAAACTACTACCTGCTTCCTAGAGTTATGAGAATTAAATAAAATAATCTATAGAAATATAAAACTGTCCAGGCCAGATTAGAGCTCCATGTCAGCTGCTGTTATTGTTATCTGGTAATGCTTACATTTATGCCAATCCTGTGTCGATACAACACCAAAACTTAACTGATGACAACAAAAATATCCACTATGCACTTTATTCCAGAGACTAAAATGTGAAGAACAAATTGATAAACAAGTATGTGTCTAAAACGCTATGATGGTTTTCTTAAGTCTCAAATGTTTCACATTTTTTATTTACTTGTTTGGGTTTCAAACATATGAATCTGCTGTATGTGCTAAATCATTTGTGATCTTGAATGAGATCGATGTGTAAACATTTTTGAAGGATCTTGAGTCCCAACTAAGAAAATAATATTTGAGATTGGCACAGAGAAAAAAGTTGTAGTACAGTATATCTGCTATACCTCTATGACAGATCAAGCTACTGTGGGAGAGTACATTTTAACAACTCAGAATCTTATGATCTTGCTCTAAGTTCCCTCTGCTACAAACATTAACTGTAGTTCAGCCCTTATAGCCTCATTTTTGGAAACCTGACTTACTGAGGATAGAGATAATAAACAATTTATATTCCTGATAGTCACACTGATACCTTTTTAAAAGAGAGCAAGTCAAAACATTAAAAAACAAAACTTCCATTTCCTCTTATTATTAGTTGAAATGCTTTTCATTAATGGTGATAGAAAAATGCATTTACTAGTTAGACTGCTAAGTGTCCATTATCAACTGCTGATAAGCTGCAAGAAATCGCCCTTCCCAGTGCAGTGTAACCTGAATGCTTTCTGCACTTCCATCAGCTCAGATAAGGTGCACCAAATTATCTTTCCAACTACAGTTGTGTCACCTGAATGCAATTAACACCTTATTAAGTGTTAAGGCATTTCTACAGATAATAAATTAGTCATGGCTCAGTACCTTGCAACACTTCTTTAGTACAGTACTTGATACACTCACTGCAGGCTATGGAAAATGCTAAAACAAATAAATTCTTTAGAGCAATACAATTACATGGGTAATTTTATATTTGTCTTAGTGGTGCTGATTGCACAAGCGGTCAGAAGGTAGAAGACAATAAATCAAAGATGTCTCTTTTTATGATTGCAGAGTTTCTTGGTTTCAGGCAAAGTTTGTGTCAGTTATTTAATAGTATATTTCTGGAAATTTTTCATTAAATTTAAGTCACTAAACTATTCTTTTGTAAGTCCCCCCACACACACACACTTTCTACCGTACACTGAACATCTTAAGACATTAAAAATTAACTAAAATCATT
Source organism: Eonycteris spelaea (assembly GCA_003508835.1). NCBI lineage: Eukaryota > Metazoa > Chordata > Mammalia > Chiroptera > Pteropodidae > Eonycteris > Eonycteris spelaea. The sequence continues at coordinate 2,904,679 of PUFA01000050.1, read as the reverse complement.
TAATTAAAAAATTATAGGATAAATACTATACAGCTCTTGTATTTAATATACACAAGTAATTTTAATATTTGATAGCTGCTTTCTATATCTAAAAACTTCACCCATCTGAAAATAATCTCTCTTCCATTCTTGCTCTACGAAACCCAAATAATAAGACCTTGCTGCATGAAGAAGAAATAAAATAGCCTTAATAAAAAATAAAATTGTAACTATGGATAATTAAATGAGTTTAACAGCCCCCCCACACACACATGAGTTTTAAAATAATTTCTATTTGCATTTCTTCTGATATTTAAATTTTGTACCTGTTCCTTTCCCTTCCCCTGAAGAACCATTATCAATGACTAAAGTCAGGCACAGAATTTGTAATTGTAACAACATCGGTTCTTCCAAGGGAACTGGAGAACCTTTCCTAGGTTCAGATGATAGAAGTTATAAGATACTTGACTTCTCCATTAAATATTAGCTCTAGTTCTACTGCAATAGAAGTGAATTTGCAGTATACATGAATACAGCCGTAAAGAATTTGAAAGTTATTTGCAAAGTCTCTTTAGAATCTGCCTGCCGTATTTTTAAAATGTAAGTGATATGATTTTTTTCTTTCCTTGTCAGGAAACTAGGCAGTAGTATTAAGTGCCACATAAATAGCTAATTGGGTGGAATGATCAAAAGATCACATAAACCACTTCTCAGATAGGAACCTCTAAGATAAGCTACAGAGGAATGTGGGTCAAATGTTTAATCGCCTTTTTTTTCTGTGCATATAAAGTTAATATTTCTTAATGAACCACCACGTTCATTAAGAATGATTGATTGACAGTTTCGAGCATTCCCATTAAACTACTATCAGAAGGTAAGATCATTCTAGTCCACTTCATCATTTTACAGTTGAGAAACTAAAATCCAAAGAGGTTAAATGACTTGGTAAGGTCACAGAGAACTCAGATCTTATGATGCCTCAACGGAAGCTTCTTTCACTACATTACCTGGGGAGGGATAGGGTGCATGTACTTTCCAAAGAACCTTCTGACACTATGTTCTATTTGTTTCTAAGAATGTCACTTGGTAGTTTAAAGCATACTCTTATATTCACACAGTATGTTCTGAGTCCAATATGGATTTTGATTTGGAGTTTAGAGTACCTATAAAAATATAAAATATCTTCCTTATATTGTGACACTTTTTCCTATATGAGGTTTCAGACTATTTCTGCAACTTTTTTTTTTAGGTATGTCAGGAATAAGCCAATAGATTTTTCAAGAAGTTTTAAAATTATTAAAATTGTTTTTACAACTTAAAATTTTAGTTCAGTTTTGCCATATATGTTTTTATGATTTATCAAATCCTAAAATTAACTGAAATTAAACTACAAATGCTATGTATGAGTCTTTCTTCTCAAAAGGTAAAGCGTTCCATAATATAATATAATATAAGGAATAATTAGATATCTATGAAAAAAATTGAAGACATCATTTAAGTAAGTCATAAAATACTAAGAAAAAACTTTTAAAAAATAGATTCTGTAACTTTTGCTAACGCATTATTTTTTTTTTTGCACAATGCTCAATAATTGATGCAAAATGGTAACCATTTTATTATGCTCACAGATTATGTGTTTCAGGAATTCAGAAAGGGGACAGTGAAGTAGGCTTGTTTGGGGGCCTCAACTGGAAAAATTCAAAGAGAGATAATTCAATAGCTTGGGAATGGATTCATCTCTAGGCTTGTTTACTTATATGTCTGGTGGTTGATGTTGACTATTTTGGAGGACCTTACTGGGGCTATGAGCCAGAATACCTAGATAAATTATCAACATGTGGTATCTCTACATGGGTTAGATTGAATCTCCTCACAGTATAAGATCAGGGAAGTTTGTCATTCATCAACAAAGATTTGGAACATATGCCTCCTCCAAAGAGAAATAGTCACCATCCACTAAAAGAGAATAAGAAATCAATAAGGCATTCAACTCTACAAATACCCAAGAGAGCAAATAAAAAGTTTCCAAAAATCATTATGAATTAATAAAAATAAAACTGGTATGATTTTTTAAAATGAAAGCTTCTTGCTTTAAATACTTAGAATCAAAATTGAATTTTTCAGAACATATGCTGAGTACCTAGTGATTTCCTTACTGCAAAAGGAAAGTCACCAAATTTCACTCTATATGTTAAAAAACTTGATTTTAACCTCAGTTATCCATAACAAAAAACTAACTGCCAAAATAAGAAAAAAGGGAAATGGTACATTTTTACTTTGAGAACATGTACAGAAGTACATAAGAAATTGCTACACCAGAATAAAATGCAAGGACCTTGAGGATGAACTGATTTTAAAAAACAAACAAACAAACAAACAAACAAAAAAACAAACAAACAAAAAACAACTTCTGAATATAATTTTAAACTACATTTTTTTAAAGACACTAGAGTCAGAAAATGGAAAATATGTAATATTTTTTAGTACTACCACAGAGAGAAATTGCTATATCTAATAATCTAGGACCTGTCAGATTAATATAGAACTAGGGGTATCCTTTGCTATGGATGCGTCATTTGACACCCTCTGATACAATTTGTTATGATTTACTTGTTCTTTTAGAGATTGTTGTCTCATCTGGACACATAAATGTCAGAAGGAGACGTGACTAATTAAGTAGTTCTTTGTTATAATGAGTTTTAAGCAAAAAAAAAATCATTAAATTATTCATTCACACAGTGAGATAAGTGTTTAATAAAGAGCAAGTAAGTATATGTTAAGAAATATATAACAAAGTCAGGTTGCGAATAGGAGGAAAAGGTCTAGGTTGGTTTCTCAAAAGAGGTAAGGTCTAAGCTTAACCTGGACACCAAATGAGACTTCACTGGATAGAGACAAGTTGTAAAATGTTCCAGGTAGACTAATAGGCTACATAAAAGCACAGAGGAGAAAAGTATGGTGTCTTGAGGAAACTCCAAGAAATTCATTTTGTCTTAAACTTAAACTATGAGGAGTGGCAATAGATGACAATGAATAGGAACACAGGCCCAGATGTGATATAATGGACACACCTTTTTATGTATTTAGGTTTTATGCTATGACTTTGAAGTATTTTGATAAGAAAGTATCATGATCAAACTCTTTTCTATCAAGATTTCTCATAATGGAAGTAAGAAGATCAATCAGAAGGTAATTTGCATCGATCTAAGAAAAAGAAAATACTGGACCCATGGAATAGGAACCATGGAAATGCAGAGAGTGAGTGGGCAAATTCAACTGATATTAAGGTAGAAACATCACAATAATGATTGTGGGCTGAGGAAGAAAGAGATTAAGGATTTATAATGTACCAAAGTATCTGGCTTGAACAACAGAACTTGGTAGTGACACTCTCTGAAACAAGAAACACAAGCAGAATATTTGGTTGGAGTAAGTTAAGAGAGGCATCCATTTTTAGACATGTTGACTTTGAGATGTTTATGGTATATCTCAGTAGAGATATTAAGGAGCCACTTGGCTCTGGAGCTCTGGGGAATGGTCATCCTAGAGTGAGTGAGTTGAATAGCAATGGTTTACAGGTGATACTTGAAACATCATGAGTGAGAGATCATCTTGGGAAAGTATGGATGTCAGGTGAGAGGTGTAGAAGATTAAGTTATGAGGAAACCAATGTTATTTATGGGTAAGGTAAGAAAAGGAGAACATTTGGAAGGTAGAAAAAAAATTATAAAGGTAAGAGGATGCCCAAAAGGGAAGAGGGTCACAGTAAAGAAAATAGAACTGTTTATTAAAGAAAAATATCAATAGTTCAAATGCTACAGAAAAATCAGTGAAATGAATGCTGGAAAAGGTCCATTGAATTTAGCCTTTCTTTTTGCTAGTCCCAAACATTGAATATGGTTTGCCTCAAATATATCTTTGGATTCCTAATAATTTAAGGAAGAGAACCTATTTAATTACAGCAATTGTACACCCAGGGACATTTGAGGTAAGCCAGGACTTTTATGATGATGATGATGTCATTCAAAATATACTGTATTGGAAAAATGGGGAATAACAGAAATGTTTTCCTAAAATTGCTTCTGTAGTTACTGTCATAATAAATTTAAACTAATAATTATTAATTTGTCACAAGTGTCTACTTTGAAAATAGGTAAACTGAATTACTGTGACATTTAGTGATCCCCTAAGGTTTCTTGAAGTATGGAAATGGTCTTTGGAATAAGAATTCATGTATTTTGATGCAGAGTAGTGTGTACGAGGCTCTAAAAAACATACAAGCAGAGCAAATAATCTCATTAATTTCCTGTAGAACATTTTAAAATATCACATTAATCAGCCTTTATCATTTTTAAGTAGACATAAATAACATTAAAGTTTTATATAATTAAAAGTTTTACACTTTGTGTGTGATTCTTTAAAGCCTTCATCAGTTTGTCAATTAACAAACTAAAAACCCCATTTATTTTAGTTATGCCTGGAAGCTGATGTTCCTAATAAAAAGACTTCTTACATAAATAAAAGTAAATGCCTTAAATAATTGACTTTCCCTAGCTTCCAGAATTATAAACTAGTGATTGCTCTTCCTGAGTATACTCAATACTTTCTAAAGTGCAAAACAGAGAGGGAATTTGTTAATCTCTTCTGCACTATAATATCTCTGTGTTTAACCACATTGATCTATGTACTATATCAGCCGGTGGGTAGCAATGGTAGACATGCAGACCAAATTGACTCTCACGACTGCTGCGGATTCTTGCAACATATTTGTCAAGGCTCTCTCACCACATCCAGCGGAAGATAAATCCAGGGCCTGGTCAACAAAAGGCACTGATAGGCCACATTTAGGCCTGAGCAACTAAAAAAGATACGTAAAAGAGGGAAGGTAGTTTCATTGCTTAAAAGTTCAACATGTTTTATTCAAAGGAAATATTCATTATCCTAACAGTAAATGAGATGAGTGGGTGCCTGCCCCAGATGAGGTCATACCTCCAGATAACTCTTAAAAATCAACAATCGCCACCACAGGAAAAAAAAAAAAAGCATAAGACACAACAAATTAAGAAATTATTACGTATTTATTATTTCAGTGGATATTTGCTGAGTTTCTAGCCTCAGCATGAAGGACTAAGGAAGCATATATAAAAAGTCATGATCCCACCCTTGAGAACTTAACAGGAATGCCAAGTGGGGGAACTGAATCGCAAAAGGAGAAAGCTGAAAAGGGTCTTGGCATAATAGAGTATTTCAGGAGATACTGCTGGCTGCCTAACCAACAATCATTGTCTTTCAAATTCTTTCTCCCCTTTTCTCCCCAGAAATCCAATCACCCCACCTCCTGCAAAGACTTCAAGAGAGGTGAGCCTCAGACCCACTACTGAAGAATGAATTCTAATTAGTGAATGAAATCATCCTGCACTGATTCCCCTGGCCAATGACTGGTTTCAACATGGGCATGTGATAAAATTTTATCTAGTGAGACAGGAGAATTCTGTGGGGGTCTTTTGGAAAATCCTCCCTCAAAAATAATGAGAATTATATAGGAAATAATTAAATACATTCCACTAATATCATTGTATAGTAACAGAAGATCTGGTTCTATTGCTGCTATATTATGGTTTTGAGGGTTGCTAAGGACTACCAAACATCCTAAGAATAGCAGAGATAGGAAAATGTTCTCTCTCTCTCTCTCTCTCTCTCTCTCTCTCTCTCTCATCACACACACACACACACACACACACACACACACACACACACACACCAGCACACACCAGCTTTGATGATATCTTCAAATCACTAACTTCTTGTTATGGTAGGTAATTAATTGTCTATGTCATTTAAATCATACGAATCAGATTTTCTGCTTATTGCTGTCAAATGCATCCTAACCAATACAAATACACTTAATTCACAAATGAGGTAACAGAGACCCTGAGAGTTAAGGAGATCTGCCAAATATCAGACAACTAGTTATAATATAGTATTCTTAGTAGCCAATCCCCTTTAAATTAATGGCTATCACATTTGAGATGGCCTGGGAGCAGTGACACCCCATTGATCATACCTAGCACCCAGATTATAGAAACCAAGGCTTCTTGGAGAAATGGTTGATACCAGTGCTGAGACAAGAAAAGTACAAGATAAGCCTAGAACATCTTGGTGAGCTAGAAAGAAAATGTTCAGATAATTATGGAAATTTGTCAAAAGAATTAGCTTGAAGGGGTTTCTACTGGTCAAACCTTGGAAATTTGAGCATCTAAATAAATAACTGAATAAAATGGGAAATTGAGTCCATTGGGATATTGATAAAGAATTGAAAATTTGATAAGGAACAGAATATTTACATAGTTGCAAAGTATCGCCCCACAAAACACTTAACAATTACAAAGAGCAAAACAAATAACTATTTATAGTGAGGAAGACTGGCAGCACCACCATCAACCAATCAATCAAAGTAAACATCATCAGTAATACCACAAATCAAAATTGTGTATAACTGAAAGAATGCAATGAGAAAAACACCATATTGCTCCTGTGACATTCCTGTGAAAAACACAGTATCTAAATCTAATCATGGGGAGACTTTTAACATATATTTTTATTTTTATAAAGGTATGACAAGGCTAACACATCAAGAGATGATTACCACTGCAAAGATAGTTTGTTATTCACAGTCCCTATGGGGAGGAGGCACGTCATGTTACGCAGGGCCCTATGGGGAAGCGCCAGAGTTGGACAGGAGGCAGAAGGAGTAAGGAGAAAGTATGGGTTGGGTAGATGCCTCAGTTGTAGTATTTTAGGGAAGGTGAGACAAAGCAGGATAAGCAGGAATAGGGTTGGCTAATATGAATAATTTCAGCAACTCTTGGGTGTTGGGTCATCTCTATAGTTATTTTAGGCCTAGCCCTGGGATGATTAGAGAAGGAGAATATGGTTTCCTGGAAAGTAAGAGCCAGACACAAGAGATGGTTCCTACTATGGGCTCTGATCAGGTTGGTTTGCATATGAAAGCCACGCTCTCAGGGAGAGCCACTCTCTATGGCTAAGAATCAGACCACCCTGGTGGGGTGGGAAGTGTTCTCCCCAGTCAGCAAGATCCTAAATGCCAGAGCATCAAAAATATGCAAAATATGCAAACATAGTTAAAGAGAGGTTTCAAACAAACTCAACTTAGAGAGCATTCTGAAAAAAGAAATATTGTGATCATCAGTGTCAAAACCATAACAGTCAAGGGAAGATTTAGGAACTTTTCTAGATTGAAGAAAACTAGAGATTTGACAACTAAATGCAATTTGTGAAGTGGATCCTTTTGCTATAAAGGTTATTACTGGAACAACTGGTGGCATGTGAACGGTGTCTAAGGTTTATATGGTAGGAATGGATCATTTTCTGATTTTGATGTCTGCATTGTGGCTATATAGGAGAATACCCTTGTTTTTAAGAGAGCACATTGCTCAGGGGAAAGCTTTTTATATTATACTTGCCATTTTTCTGCATGTGTTTAAATGTTTAATAACTTTAAAAAACTATACATAAAATATAACATAAAAGAGTAAAGAAATATTAAATCAGTATATTTTAAATTCATACATATTTTTAGAACTCACATCTTAAATCTTACAAACTACAACTGCCTCCGACACATAATCACACTCTTTTCATGGCATGACTGCAGGCACTTCGATTTCCAGGGTGGAATGGCAAGAACACAGGTTAAGGGAGTGTGGATAGGGTAGCCCTCAGCCAAGCAAAAAAACGCTAACCAAGGTTCAGGATGCTCTAGGTAAACACCTCAGAAGTTAGGATCCGATACTAGGCTCTACCACTTCAGTCCACACAGAAGTAGGCACACAGAAAGGGACAAAGAATAAGTAGCAGCTGTAGACTTCAACCAGGTTTAAGAATGCAGATGAGACTCCACCACTGTGCTGTCTCCATGAGATTCTTCCCTTCTCACGAAACAGAGTCAAGCCCTCTTTGGCCAACCCAGCCCTGTATTTTCAGGGTTGTTGACTGACCACGACTATACTCCGGCCTTTGCTTTTCTACCAATCCTCCCACAGCTTCTGTTCTGTTGGAAAAAAAAGACCTAGAAAAGAACTACCAGCAGGCTGATTTTTGCTGATGCCTAGGCATAAGTGAAGAAGGTCTGGCTTCTCTCGGGGCTTTGATATTTAATTCAAGTCTACTTTTGGCTGTCTTTGCTATTGGTCTCGATCTGGACGAAGTAGCAACTCCCTGAATGAGACTTCCAGAATGTGCTTCGCTGTGTCACCATCTTCCCTACATCTTATATTCTGGGGGTCAGCAAACTGACCTTACTCCTTCTGCAGATATCACAGAGAAGATGATGTCTTCCACTTCAATGGCCTGAATTCAAGTTTTAGAGCACATGAAATTGATCAGGGTACAGGAATTTTTTATGCATAAATTCATACCATATATTAATTGCAACAGGATTAAACCCCCTCTCTCACTTGCATCTACTTCCAGTAACATAGCCCATACCTATTCCTGGAGGCCGGAACATTCATTTACTCAGGGACAATTTTCTGAGGATTTATTATAAGTTAAGCTCTATACTAAACATTTAGGATATAGCAGTGAGCAAAACAAAAACAAATCATTGATCACTTGGGGTTTTTATCTGGAAGAAAATAAAATGAACAAACAATGAATAAATTATGAAAAAATAAAATAATAAATTTATAAATTACAACTTATAATTCAATGAATAAGTAATGAAAATGAATAACCAAATAAAAAATTATAAAATAATTTGGAAATGCTATAGCAAATAATAAAAAAAAAAAGGTGACTCAGAGTAAAGGGGACTGAAATTGCTGGGTTTGTAAAGTTCCAATTGCAATTTTAAAAACGAAACAGAAGGGAGTTTTACTTTGTTAGAAAAAAATATCGAGACATATTTTAAATTATAACACATGATTTTGTGATAAGAGGTAGTCAATTTTAATAATCAGAAGGTTTGTGTTATAAATGTTTTATCCTGAAGTCTCTATCCCAGGTCTAGGGAGTTAAAAATGGAAGAAATTGAGCCAGGGGAAGAGCAGAAGAATCAGTATAACTTTGCAGAGATAGCAGAGAGCTAAGGGAAATAAGATGTAGAAGATAACAAAATGAGGGATGGAGAGACCCTAGAGGAAGAATTCCTTTATGCCATCCCGAAAGGAATTCAGAATCACCTGATAGATGGCCAATGGAGGGAGAAAGGCCGGACATCTTTTCCACTATTCTCTAGATTCCACCAGTCTTCTTGACTGCCAATGAGTAAGACTTTTCTGGAAAGTACCATGTCTTCTTTTCCTACCTTACTTGTCAAGGCCACTAGTGACCTCCAGGTTACTGCATGTAATGGTCAACTCTCAGTCTTTGTCTAACTTGACTTCTCAGTACCATTTGTGTGACTACTTCTTCCCATTAAATATCCTCTACTCACTTGACTTCTGAATCTCCACATATTCTCTGCTGCTCTCCAGATTCTTTGGGCCCTATTTCTCAGTCTCCTTTGCTGAATCTTCTACATCTTCTCAATCTCTAAATCTTATAGTGACCCAGTCTACTGTATCTATACTCACCCCTGAAAAACTGTATCCAGGTTCATGGGATTAAATACCATCTCAATGATGATGACTGCCAAATTCATGGTGTAATCCCTGAACTTGGCTTGCTACTAAACATTTCCACTTGGATGTCTAAAGACCATGTTCAATTTAACATGTCCAAAGCTAAATCCTTCATCACCCCTCTCCCCGATACACATGCCTGTGCTCCGCTAAACTTTCCCATCCTGGTAAATGACAGCTTTATTTACTTGTTGAATCTAAACCCTTGGTGTCATCCTTGATGCTCCTCAAAGAATACCCCCTTCTGAGGAACTTGACATGCGCTAGTCTCTCTGTCTAAAACTCCCTCCCTCCCTCCATCTACATAGGTCACTCCTCTTTTTCTTCACATTTCTGTCTAAATGTTGCCTCCTCAGAGAGCTCTTTTCGGATGACCCTTCTAACACTACCTGCTCCTTGCTTTATTTTCTTCACAAAACTTTCACTACTTGATATACTATGTATGTTTAATTATTTATCTATTGCCTGTATCTCCCATTAGAAAAGAAGCAAAGATCTATGAGAGCAGGGATTTGAAGTGTGTGTATCTCTACGACCAGTAATAGGGCCTATCATAGAGTAGATATTCCATACAAATGTTCAGAATGAATGGACAGGAGAAATGAGGTTATAGAGTGTAGATATAGGAACGTTTACAGAGTTAGACTGAAATTTTTGCTAAGATCAAGATGGTCCCTGTGTGCTGCTATCTGAAAGCAAAGCCACCTGGGACTTGTGAATGACTGCAACAATATAAAACATAAGTAGAGCTTAATGAAAGCCCATAATCCTTAGGAAAGCTTCTGACTATAGATCTTTACCATCCAATACTGTAACCTTTAGCCACAGGTGGCTATTTACATTTAAGTTTAAATTTAAGTAAAAATACAGTTTCTCAGTTGCACTCGCCACGCCACGTATCAAGTACTTGATAATGACAAGTAACTAGTGCCTCTAATATGTACATTTTCAACAATCCAGGAAGGTCTATCGGACAGCGCTGTTGTAGATTAGCACATGCTTTTGCCACATCTGAAGCTGACAGTTACTTAGCTCTTTTCCTCCCTCGCAATTTGCAAAATATCAGAATGTCTACTGATTACATAGTTCAGCATTTATTTCTGGAGCTATCACAACCTTTCAAGGGAGTCACTTCTATAAGAATATGTGTATTTATGAACACAAAATTTTCATAATTTCCTGAGAAATTATTTTGCTCAATTCAGTCTTTTGTCACCATATTCTATAAAATTGTATTTCACTGAAACTTCAAATATTTGTTGAATGCTTCCTATATTAAGAACCCCATGTTTGTCCCTCAAAGGATAAAGGGTATATGAGTAACAAATATGCAATGACTTGGAGAAGGGAATGAATAGAGATGTTGAAGCCTGTTGTACTTTATCTAATGCCCTGAACTAAAAGGATGGCGTGGGCAAAGACTGGAAGAACATTGGCAGGAATTAAAGACAACATAAAGGAAAAGTCGACAAGATGTAAGGACTGCTTGAAATTGGATGACAAGGCGAAAGAAAAGTCAGCTCTAACACTTAAGGTGTGTGGGTTCCTACTACGTAAACTGTGTTAGCTTTAGAAGCAGCCCAAGGACAGTGGATAAAAGTATTATCGCTGAGAAAAGGAAAATCAGGTGTGAAAGGAAAGTTTTTAGGAGACTAAATAATATTATTTTTGAATTAATAACAGTAAGATATTTAACTGAAAATATCCAGCTAGACTGGAGGGCAGAGGTTTAGCAATAATCTCTAGAAATCTGTAAGATGAACGAAAATGCCAAAGACAAGAAGGGAAAGATAAATGATTATTTTTTCCTCTTCATGGGCACCAGCACCTTGAAATATTTTCAGTCTATAATTATGCTCTCCTCGCCACCCCCAAATCAGTGTTTTGCCAGTTTTCGCTAGGTCTCTAATTGAAGCTTTCATCATAAATCAAACTTTCTCTCATAGCATTATGGTATTGCACGCCCATGAATTCTCATAATTTGTCTACTTCTTTGTACAATCTCCTAATGACCCTGATGAACGGGAAATTATTTTTAAACTGTGGAAATGTACATGCAGAATATGTATATTGTAAAACACAGCCGAATAAAACTTCAGTAACATAACCCGTTAATGTATAGTTGTTTATACGCATTTCAGGCATTTAGGGTGCCTTTCAGGTTTAACAAGTACTAAAAAAGCAATTGAGAGTTTGTAGTGTAAACTCTGGACTGACAATTGCTTTTGATGTTGAACCCAAGAAATAGCATTTTAAAAAAAGTAAGTGGGTTAAAGGGTTTTATTTTTGCTAAAGATAAATGATGTCTATATATATCTGAGTTTGTGACAGAACAATTTAAATTATTATATCTCTTTATGTTCATCTGTTCCATTTAATATAATGTCATCTTAAGGACCTAGCTTTTAACAGCATCATCAGTGAACCAGGATTTGAGTGGCCAATGTCTACTTCAAAAGGAACAAGACAAAAAAATATATATATAAACAAACAAACAAACAAAAACCAGATAATTTAGATGTTATTTAGAAAGAGTACATGACTAAGGTCATCCATTCGTGGATGAAATAAGTTATTATTATTTTTTTATTTTAAAAGTACAGGGTGCCAAAAAACTACACGAAAGAAAAGCTTAGTCTTCTAGGATGTCAGGGAACCTTCTAGAAAGTAAATTTTCATGAGTTCCGATGGCTGAGTAGAAGCAATCCAAAAGAAGAGTAAGAAGGAGGCAGGATCAGGTACACACAAAAGATTATATTCCCACAACCTCCTATCCTTAAAAAAAAAAAAAAAAATTAATAAAGTCATACCTGGAACTTGCCAGAACTTATGTGAGGCACTTGAAAACTAAAATCACAAGTATAAAATATATGGTTCTATTAAATAAAATTTTAAATCTTCAAATAATCTTAATGCGTAAGACATATGAGAATGCAAAGAAGAAAAAAACACCTTTCTCTGGCTCTTTGAAATGGTGCTAGTCAGCTGGAGAAGCTTATTTTCCACACTTAGTCACATTTTCTACTCAACAATTAAAAACCATTCCCAAGTCATGAAAAAATATGATCAAAGTATTACCTTCTCTGAAGGAAAATATTTCCGTGATTCCTAATATTTATAAACCCCAATTGAAAAACAATATTCTAAAACTCTTGGAAGAATTGGTAATGTCAAAATAGTAACTAAAGTAAATAGCAGCTAGAAATTCCACAATTCTGATGTGATTTCAGTTGCTTTTATATGGATCAGGTTACTATTCTGTTGGAAACGTCTCAATAATTTTAAACTATCAAAATGATTAAAAGGCATTTTTTAATTGTTATCCATTTTCATATATTTGATTCTGGTCTTTTTGCTCCAGGAATGAGAATATTATTATTAGAAAAAAAATCCCTTAAATATTTGACATATTATATAACACTTAAAATCATTAGAACTACAAAAATAGCAAACAAAACATTAAATGAAATATAATTTTAAAATATTAACAAAAGCAACAAATGAACAGGACAAACAGAGACTCATGGACATGGACTATAGACTAGTGGTTACCAGAGGGAAGGGCGTGGGGGAAGGGGTAGGTAGACAGAGTAAAAGGGGTCAAATATGTGGTGACAGAAAGAAATCTAACTATGGGAGGTGAACACACAGTGTAAATGTATAAATGCTTTACTGTTAAAGTGTACAGCTGAAACTTATTGGATTCCGTTAACCAATGTCACCATAAAAATAAATAAATAAAAAAATACTGACAAGCTCTTCTAGCTTATAATTTAATAATTAAAAAATCAAACATAATCAATTTTATATAACAAACTCATTTAATAAAACATTCTTTATGGATTCAGAGAGAATTGGCTTTGAGTTTCTGCTCCCTTAACTGTATGACTGATCTTCTTGAACTTAGTTTCTTAATCAGTAACATAAAGGAAATAATCTCTAACATATAAGTTATCTTTTAGAATTAAATTAAGCACCTATACAATTTTGGACAATAAACATTATTGCCGTACCCCTCCTTTTCTCTTAAGTGTTATGTTGAATTTCATTAATGATAATAAAATTCACTACTAAGGTGGGGAAATTAAGATGTCAGTAAGGACCACAGGGAAACATACTTGATCGTTCCATAATTTAATTAATCGTTATAATTAATGTTAAAATTTTTATTCTTTCATAAAATATAACCCTACATTGATGTCATACAAATTAATATTTACTTACTCAGAAATAGCTGATAAGTTGAAAGAGTACTTAAGGTTTTCATGAGCATGCAAATTTTGGTTCATTTTTGTTTGTCCATTCATATGAAGAATGATCAATTTTCTAAGGCCAAATTTCAGGATGAAAGCAACAGTGTTATAGTTTCCTCAAATATTTTCACAAAGTTATAATTTTAAAATACACCCATTAAGATACACATAGGTTTGTTTGGGTTATGACACTCACTAGTAATCTTACCTTCTGTTGGTGGCTGTTGTTGGTGTTAGACTTGCTTGGGCTATAGTTTTACTGATATCCACCAAAAATTCATTATTTTAAAATCTGAAGGTGATGTACTATGTATTCAACCAAAGGATATCAAGATGCTCTAATTAATAAAACTTTATCTATTTGTGACTTTATTGGAGGCCACAAATACCTATTTTTTTCCACAACAATTTTGATATTCATTTAGATCCAGATTAAGCCTCTCATATTTATGGGGAGTGATTTTAAAATAAAAGTGAACTCATAAAATTACTGATATTTACAAATTTCATGATGAATTTATAGAAGATAAAAAACTAGAGTTTAAGTCAAAAGGACATGAGAAGGATAATGATTTTTATAAAAGTATTTCTTTTTTAAATTGAGATATAAATGGCATAACATTATATTAGTTTCGGGTATAAAACATAATGATTCAATATATGTATATATTGTGAAGTGACCAACACAATAAGTCTAGTTAATATCCATCACCATACATAGTTACATTTTTTGTGTGTGTGATGAGAACTTTCAAGATCTACTCTCCTTTTCATCATAAACCTAAAAAAATAAATATTTGGATAAAAATTAGATCATAAAATATTAGCTATAGTCCATAACATTTATTGATACCAAATGCTTACCTTTTACTATATTCCTTCCATGACATTACAAAACGTGTTGTAAATATATTTTACTATTTAGTTTTCAGAGTAAGGCTACAAGACGGGAATGCTTACCCTTATTTCACTGATAAAGAAACTGAAACTCAAGGAGTTTAAAAAATTTGCTTGAGATCAAACAGCTAGTAATTAAAAAAAATAAGATCTAAATTCAGATTTTTCTAATTCTAAAATTCGAGCTCTTTTTACTTCTAAGATTAGGAGTGGAGTTATAATTTTTCAATATTTTGGTAAATAAGATCTTGTGTTATGGATACAAAATCAAAACTACTAAATAATTAAGTATATTTGTTGTATCTTAAAAAGATTCTATGGTATAGTGAAATGAGAAATAGATTCTGAGTCCAGAAACTGGTCTAATCCAAACATTTTTAGGTAATATAATGATTATATTCATTACTGTATAAATTTCAACAAAGCAACTGATTAGAGAAGAACCCTTATTAAATAGTCTAGTGTAGATTATCCAAGTGCTAAAATTTTATTACATGAGATTTCTTAGATATTTTTGCATAGATTTTAAGTTTTTTAATGTTTAAAAATTATGTAAACACTATATGCTATTGGATAAACATAAATAATAAAGGTCAAAAATTAAAACTAAAATTTCTTCTTTCCAAATCTCTAATCCCACTCATTAAGAAAAGAATAAAGTTTATTTTGCATATATTCAGAAAAGCTCCATTTTCTATGACATGTTTAGATTTTCATTAAACTATAACATATATAGAGAAAAGTGCACACAATTCATAAATAGATAGCTGATGAAATATGATAAATATACACGTCATCATCACTAAGATTCACAACTGGAATATTACACGTATCCCTCTTATGCTATCACCAAGCACTACTCTCTCCTTCCTCCATATACATAGCTCTTATCCTGAATCGCTAACACCATAAATTAGTTTCCCTGAATAAATGTGATCACATAAAATGTGTTGTTCTGTGTCAGGCTATTTACACTCAACATTATGTTTGTAAAATTTAACCATCATATTGCATGTAGCAGTAGTTTATTTTCCTATTTTATTACTATGCAACTTCAAATATATAGAAATATAGAAGATATATATGGAATATGCTATCTTCTAATATTTAAAAAATTGCAATTTATATACCCATCCTACTGTTGATGGACATTTGATATTTTCAGGTTTGGGCTATTAAGTATAATGCTGGTATAAAACTTTGTTCGAGTGTTTTGATGCACAGATCTTGAATTACTATTGGGTATTTACAGAGGTGTAATTGCTAGCCCATACTATTTATTACACTCAACTTTAGGAAATAGTGCCAGTTTTTCAATTTACAGACTTTGCCTCCCAAACTTGACTCCCACTAGCTATGACTGTGAGAGTTCCAGTTGTTCTACATCTTCTCTGACAAGATTAATCTGTTTTTTTTTTTTATTAATCTGTTTTCTTTATTTTTAGTCAGTTTTGGTGAGTGCATAAAGGTATTTCATTGTAATTCTAATATTTTGTCCTTAATGACTTTTTTTATACATTTATTAGACCTTTGGATATGCTCTTGGAAATTATCTGTTCATGTAGTCAGCCCATTTAAAAATTTGTTTTGTCTATCATTTTGTTATTACTTTGCAGGATCTCGTATATATATTTGTACTTTTACATGTAAGCATTATGTGGCTTTTCTCATCATTTTTTTAATGATGTCTTTTGATGATCAGCAATTTCTCTATAAATTACTAAAGACTGGTTGTTAGACTACATTAAAACAATGCCATTTATAATCACATCAAAAACATAAACCACCTAGAAATAAATCTAATGAAATCTATAAAAGAACTATTCTCATCCAACCATAAACTACTTCTGATAGAAAATTTAATAAAAGACCTAAATAAATGGAAATATATTCAATGGTTACAGTAATGTGGGCTCAGAATTGTTAAGGTGTCAATTCCCCGCAACTGATGTACAGATCCAATGCAATCAAAATTTTAAAATGAGTACGTTTTATGTGCGATATTGAAATCAACTGATTATGAAATTTTTAGGGAAATACAAAGAGCCAAGAGTATTAAAGAAGTTGAGAGAACGTGATACTGTGTACCAATTTACTATAAAGCTAAACTATTTAGCAATGTAGTATTGGCACAGGATAGATTACTACACTAATGAAACAGAACAGTGAGTCTAGAAACAGCCTCATATATGCTGAACCTTGATTTATGACAAAAGTGGCGCTATAGAGCGGCTGGAAAAAGAATGCCCTTTCAATAAATGGTGCTGGGTCAACTGGCTTCTAAATGAGTATATACTGTTCTCAACTTTCCTTTCTTTCTGCTTAGTAATATATTTTAGCAGTCTTTCCAAAATTAACATCTACAAATCTAACTTATTTGTAATAGCTGTATGACAGTTCATTGCATAGATACATGCATCTCAACTAATCCACCCGTCCCCATCTTCACTTATGTTTAGCTTGTTTTCAGTTTTGTTTTTTTTTTTTTGTGGATACTTTTGTAAGTATATCTGTAGTATAACCTTCTAGAAATAGAATGCTGAATCAAAAAAAAAAATGTGTGGATTTAAAGTTATTGACACATTTCTCTCCAAAAAGGCCACCACTACATATGCTCTTACCAAGAGTTCATCAAAGTGCCCAAATTTTAGCATAAATGACAGATGTTCCTGTTTGTTCCACTGTTCATGACTCGTCAAGGATTTTGTGAACAAATTTAATCATATTAATAGCTGATAAGTTAGAATGGAAGTAATGTTGACTCTGCAGAGATTAAGGTAATGGCTGACAGAGCAAAGATGATGAACTACTGTATGAGCTAGGTGCAAAGTGGTCTTAGAGCATAGGTGCTAAAAGCACAGAAATGCCCTTCTTGAAAAGAAGGTCAAGTCCAGCAGCCAGTCTTGGGCTCAGTGGAGAATGCTAACTCAAAAGGAAATATACTAACTGCCAGGAAAGCATCCTAAATATCTATGCTGATTAAATTACACCCAATTGCCAGAAATTGAGTAAATTATCATGTCATCAAGGAATTCTCCAGTATTGAATATTGCGTGGCATTTAAATAAATGGGTCATCTGCTGGGGTACAGAAATCTCATTAAAGCTTTTCGTTGGAATGGTGTTTTTGTAACTGGATTAGACTTTTATTACACTCAAACAATTGAGCTAGCATTGTCCTCCTTGAAAAAATGACTCCATTCTTTCAAAGTATATAAATTCTCCTCCCATCTTTCAAGGTTCATCTCAAGCCCAATTTTCTTCTTGAACACTCCCTCAAAATTCCATCCTATCTGGCAGAATTTTTATTGCATATCAGGGTTGCACCTTATTATGCGTAGTTTTGTGGTATTCTTTCATTGTTATGTCTAATTGCATCATATATACATACTAAATTTCCCAAAATTTACTCTGAGAGGAGGATGAGATGGGAACTGACCTTGTACTTTTATTATACCAGACACTTTAGTGTGATCTTTAATCTTCACAGCTACTCCCTAAGACATGTGTTATTATCCTCATTTTTCAGATGAGAAAATAGAATTCCAGAAATACTATATGCCTTGCTTATAGTACACACCTACTTAAGTGGCACTGTTGGATACAAACTCAAACTAACTTTATTTCCAAGTCACTCACCACAATATCTTTCCCAAAACTGCCCGGTATGCTTTCTGTATTATAGAAATTGAACCTAGTTCCTTGAATCTGTGATATCATCGCTGCCACTAAGTGGAACGTTCATGGGCTTCAGATACTGGAAACTGGAGTTCCAATGCTACTACTCTGAATGCCAGTCTCTTCTCTTTTTGAGGCATACATACAAAATTTATCCAATTTCCAAAGTATGCAGTCACCCTACAAATTGTACATTTAATGTGCATTTTTTTCAGAAGCAGTATACAATAGTACTCAAGTTGGGCTTTAGAAATCTGGGTTTGAATTCAGGTGTCTACCATTCTGGAGTCATCCTAATTTCAGCAAATCATCTAATTTCTCTAAGCCACATATTCTCATTGGTAAAATGGGTAATAATCACCATCTCATTGGATCATTAAAGGATTAAATGAGATTATATAGGCAAATTCTTTAGCATTTTGCTGGCCCACAGTATGGACTTCATAAAACTATCATTTGTACTCAGGCCCGCTGAATTAATAAAATATTGGCATTTATGCTATAAGTACATTAATAACTGTGCATAAACATAGAACCTAAATCAAAGCAAAAAAGTTTGAAAGATATTATTATGAAAGTTTGGAAAATATTATTATAATTCCCATTAGTTTGGGTATCTGATACTTAGTGGTCCAAGGGCAAAGCACTAATCAGGGTATAGTTACAATTCATGGCTGTGTAGTCAAAAATATTTTTGAAAATTTGTAAGAAAAAATTCACCTTTTCCTGAATTGACTGGAACATAACTTCATCATATAAGGTTATCTCAGTCATTTGTTTTTGTTTTATCACAAAATTTAGTAAAATGATGAACAGAAACTCATAAAGACACACTTCAAGAATACTACATATTTGCTGAGATAGTGAAAACATAAAATTATCTTATTTTCTCACTGTCATCTGTGATCTTTAATCTTCACAGCTACTCCCTAAGACATGTGTTATTATCCTCATTTTTCAGATGAGAAATCTTTAAAGTAATAAAAATAAAGCTAGACAGATCTAGAACCAGTAAAAATGACTTGTGTAGAAATGGTGAACATAGACTTTATTTTTCTTGATGAGAATGTTTTTAAAAATCATCAAAAAAAACACACATTACTTTTAAATGAGGTCTCAAGTCAACATATGTTCTAAGATTTCTACAGAAATGTGCAAATGAAGTTAGCAGAGCCTTTGCATGTGACATTATATTGGGAACACATTTATAGAGAAGGAATATAACAATATTTTTTAAGTCTTCTTAAATTGAAAACAGCTTCAAAAAATGCAGATTCGACTGAGTCAAACTCTACCCCTAAAGCTTATATACTCGTTTGAAAGAACTTCACTTGAATGAATACTGGCCTATAGAGTCAAGCACAGCTATTTTAGAAAGAAAAAACAAAATGGACAGCAGGAGTTAAATGTGATGTTCATTAACATTAAAGAAAATTTCTTGCACCATTTAACTAATATCTTAGTTGGTACAATGTGACAAACAAGTTTTAGTTGTTAAAATCTATTATACCTGATTTAAATTGCATCTCCCTGAAGCCAGAGGCTCACTAGTTGGTTAAATTCAATTTGAGTTGCTAGGGGCTATTAATGAGTAGGTTTTTCTATTTATTCTCTTAATTGTTCTCTGTCTAAATTATCACTGATGATGAAATCTTATGTGCACTACATTCCCACATAATCAGAGGTCTAAATAATTTTTCCTCTTCAGGATAATGATATGGAACTTAAGCCTATAAAAATCTTTAGGGATAGTTCTTTTGTTGTTGTTGTTATCGTTTGTTTTTTATAATGTGCCATATTTAATTTCAACATAAATAATTCCACTTTGGCTTCAACAGCATTAAAACAATATGGAAATAACAAACAAACAAACAACAGTATTATAATTGCTAAACCCATAGTAGATTCTTTATAAATGCGTACTGATTGACTATCAGAGTATATTTCTAGCATTAGAATGCCCTTCAAAATCTTTAAAATGCAAATTGTTCTATCTTAAGTACAGCTTTATAACTAATGTGTTATGTGCATGAGATGACACTGACAAGCCATTGTTTAAATTAGTTACTGAGTTTATGATATAATGGCCAGCATAAATCACAATGAATTGGAAAGGAAAATCTATACCAATCACTTCCAGCAAGAGGTTCTCTAGAGAGCAAACTAAAATTAAAATAAAAAATAAGGGATGTATGTTCAGTAATTTAAGTACAAAATTTAACTCTTCAGCTTTATGTGAGCCCTTTCTTTTCACCCACGCCCCTTTCTCTTTTGATGTCTGTGCTCCTTCATCAGATAAAAGGCTGTCTTAAACACTGATCAGAAGTAGACACAAGAGAATAGGTTAATCCCAAGTGCACCGGTGTAATGTGTCACAAAACAGACAATGTAATTATCTCAGCAGCCTGTTTAACCAGCTAATTCGGCAGCTTTGCATACCAGGGGTGAGCTCATCTGTTCACTATATTACCAGCCAGGACATTTTTCACCAATATCACTACAGTTTTACAAAAGCTTGTAAAAGCCTGAGGATTGAGTGTTTCCTTGGATGTGGTATAACAGCTTTTTGCAATCTTTTATCTATAGGGAAGCAACAGACTAACAAAGAGAAGAAAATGGAGATAAGGATTGCATGATACCAAAAATATTAAAAAATAAAGAATGAAGTCAATGATATAAATCTCTGTATGTGTTCATTTAAAATAAAATACCCTCTCTTTACTGGGAAGCCTGGAGAAATGCTAAACGATTTAACAGAAATGTGATTTTGATGGTAAAGACTTACAAATCTGGTTCTGCTTTTCTTAAAAGTAAATTATTTGCCCTAAATGCATTCTGTTTGGGGGAGTTGGCTTTAGAGTCACATTGACCTGAACTTGAATCCTGGTTCTTCGGCTTTTTCATCTCCTGATTTGGGGCAAGTTAAAGCCACAGTTTCCTAATCTTTAAAATGTGAATAATAACTAAAATATCACATGGTGACTGAGGAGCTTAAATCAGGGAAATGCCTGCCACAAAAAGATAAATAAATAATAACCATTTTATTACACGACGTACACACATATACAACATACACAAATACACACACACACGCAGACACACAGACACACTTTTTACATATATATTTGACCCTTAAACAATGCAGCAGTTGGGGTGCCAAATCCTGCGCATTCAAAAATCCACATATAACTTTTGATTCCTCAAAAGCAACCGCTACAATTCTGCCTCAGTGTCCATGAGGTTTTGGTTCCAGGACCCCTTTCGGACACCTAAATCTGCAGATGCTCAAGTCTCCGACATAAACTGGTGTGAACCAATGCATATAGTCAGCCTTCCACATCCACAGAATCCCAGCCATGCATAGAAAACAGTGCAGGTATGCATTGAAAAAAAATCTGCATAAATGCATGCATGCAGTTCAAACCCGTGTTGTTCAGAGTCAACTCTGTGTGTGTGGTGTGTGTGTGTGTATGTGTAATATATATAATATATACACATACATACTCAGGAAAAAATAATAATAATTAACCAAAACCTCAGAAAACACTGATGCATTATCCCAAATCTTTCCTTAAGTGATTACCCACTGACCACAGTGACCACAGTACGTAACGTGCAGGTCCAGCATCTAGCAGTGCCTGATGTCCTCAACAATATTTGTTGAATAAAATAAACAACTAACTCGAGGGTAAAAAACACTGCAGAATATATAAGATTAGTCAATGACATTGACAATATTTTGAAGTGATATGTTTTGCTATTCAATTGTTTCAAAACTAAACTTCCACATCAAAAGATCATGAGTTCTGTGTCTAACAGCTTAGATGTAGGTTATACATTTGATGTCACATGTTCATTTGACATAGTTAAATGACAACAGTGATGGGAGAGTCAAAGTCTTTGAAAATCATGAAAATAGTCTTGAAGGTGAGGCAGAGATAAAGGAAGGTTCTGATTTACAGTAAAGTCGATGGGAGCTCCTATGACTACACTAATGTACTGAGAAAACACAAATGGGTTACAACTGAGGAGCAAAATGCCCAAGGGGATGACATGGAAACACTCCATAGACAGGTGGCTAGAAAATAGACTTAAGAGTGAGCCAAGCACCATCGTCCAAAGTCTCATGGCATGGAAATCTCGGGTCTTCAATAACAAGTTCAAAAACTGAGGAATAAAGAACCAGAAGGTCCCCCTGCCAATGGCTTCCATTTAGCTCTCCATAGAGACAGACTGTTCTCCAGATGTCAGCTGAAATGAAAATGGGCTTATGCAGCTCCTCGACTTCAAATTCTCCTTCAAATCCTGCTGATTTCCCCATCTACCTCTCTCAATTTATTTCAAACCACTCCTATTTCAAATTGCTCTCCCGAGACCTTATTGGCCTCACTGCCATTTTATTATTGTTATCACTATTATTAACATTAGTTTCAAGTATACAGTACATTGGTTAGACATTTATATAGTTTATAAAATGATCCTCCTAATTGCTCTTTCTCTCCTCTGGCTCTCCACCTAGCCATTACATTAATGCTGACTGCATTCCCTATGCCGTGCTCCCCATCCCGTGACCATCTATCAACCACTAATTTGTACTTTAACCCTTCACCCCTTTCTTTCAGTCCCCCAAAAGCCCCTTCCCTCTGTCCGTTATCAGGTTGCCTTCTACATTTGAGTCTGTTTTTGATTAGTTTGTTCATTTTGTTCCTTAGATGCTTCATATAAATGAAATTATATGGTATTTATTTTTCTCTGACTTCACTCAGCATAATAACCTCTAGGTCCATCCATGTCACTGAGAATGGTAGGATTTTATTTTTTTAATGGATAAGTAATATTCCATTGTATCTATAAACCATAACTTCTTTGTTCAATCATCTGTTAATGGGCATTTAGGTTGCTTCCACATCTTAGCTATTGTGAATAGAGCTGCAGTGAACATAGGGGTGCATAGATTCTTACGAATTATTGTTTGGGTTTTCTTTGGATAAATACCCAGAAGTGCAATTGCCGGGTCAAGAGTTATATCTATTTTTAATTTTTTGAGAAACCTCCAGACTGTTTTCCACATGGCTGTACCAATTTGCAATCCCACCAAACAGTGTATGAGGGTTCCCTTTTCTCCACATCCTCACCAATATTTGTTGTTCTATGATTTATTGATGATAGCCATTCTGACAGATGTGAGGTGATATCTCATTGTGGTTTTAATTTGCAATTTATCTGATGATTAGTGACCTTGAGCATCTTTTCATATGTCTATTAGTTATCTGCATTTCCTCTTTGGAGAAATATCTGTTAAGGTCTTCTGCCCACTTTTAATTGGATTGTTTTTTGTTTCTTTGTTGTTATTTTGCTGTTGAATTCTATGAGTCCTTTATATTTTTTAGATATTAACCTCTTATCAGATGTACCATAAGTGAATATCTTCTCCCATTCAGTTGGCTTTTTTCTTGTTGCTGTTGTTGTTGATGGTTTCCTTTGCTGTGCACAAATATTTCCATTTTCTTTTACAACAGCCCGGGTCACTTTCATCTACCATTAACTATCGTAAGTCTCTTCCTTCTAACTTTTGCAAGGCTTGTTTCTTCATTCCACTTCCCTAAGTCCCTGCTGAAATATCATCTCCTTACAAAGGCCTTAACTGACCACCCTTTTAAAAAGTCTTTTAATGCTATCTTTTACCTTTCCTCACAGCACTTGCCTGGACTTCAGTTTACATTATTTATGTACTTTTATTTACCATCTCTCACCCCAGTGGAATATTAGCTTAGTGAAGCCAGGTATTTAATTCATTTATTGGTCCACCCCCAGTGCCCAGAGCGGTCCCTAGCATACCTGTAAGTATCCCATAGCAAAGTACTGCTACAGATAGAGCTTTCCCAAGTTCTTCCCTGTGTGATGGGTGCAGAAGACTTGACACAAAGGCAAGGAGGAGGTGCTGCTCAAGTACTTGTAGCCTGAATCCATGCTTCAGTATTTTCTGGGCCACTAGAAGGAGAGAAGGCATGGCAAGGAAACCTTGGCATTGAGTATTTCTTGTGTTATACTGGTTGGCTTCACTCACCGCCTGGGCTTTATTAGTGGGAACTGTTTATAAAAGCAGCTTAGAAACTCCAACGGGTCACATTTGAAAAAGGCAGAACTACTACAGGCAAACTTTTGGAGGTGTTGGCGCTCTTAGGCACGTCTACCGTTGAGCTGCATGGGGACCTATGGTGCCTCGCAGATCTCATGGGGCCCTTCACTGTGAAGTTATTTATTGGATTTCTTTGGAGTAGCTTGACGTCTGTGTTTCCACCACATTCTGTTCATTCTATTTTCATGTTGTACAGTAACTGTGAATTTCACTATTCTAGCGCTGTCGTCAGTCTGCCAGTTCCTTAGGTAGGGGAGGGATTAGATCTTGATTCAACTTTGGCTATAATGTCTGACACACTGTGGCACTTGAGTGTCTAGTAAACAAAATTTTTTTAAATGAACAAAAAAAAAACCTAAATATTAAAACTACTGGAGTATTTTTAAAATTGAGAATCATAGCACATTTCCAAAAGTAATTAAATACATCAGACTAATATTTCTGTGATATGAAAAATGGTTCAGTAATAATGAAAAATATCAGACACTGATTTTATCTTATAGAATTCTCATTATACCCCTGGTCCCATTATTGTCATTCCTTACTTATAGGTGGAAAAATTTAGGCAAAAAAAATAGTTAAGTATCTTGCCCAGAATCATGCAGCTAATAAGTGCTAGGATTTGAATCCTAATCATAGCAACTCTCTTTTAGAGTCCTTCGACATCAACTCTTCAGACTGATATTCAGATATTTTAAATATTTCTTCTATATCCTTTTATCATTAATGCCCATTTCCTACTTCTCTCTTTAAACAGCCAAATTCCTATCACTAAATTAAGAATTTAAACATTGCAAAGCTTAAGTAAGGTTTGGATATCAAACTCTTAAAACATACTTAGTAATAAATGTGTATAAGGAGTTAGTGAAGGTTAATGTTGTCTTTGGGATAGCAGAATTTAAGTTTTGTAAGAGTTTCCTGAGCCTATCTAACAAAGAAAAACAAATGTTGCCATCTTTTTGCAAAACCTACATTTCAAGGCACTTTTATGATTTATGAACTTCTCTCCCACAGAGAACGAGTGATATATGGTTGGAGTCTTAATTCTTTCCAACTCGTCACATGTATTTTGTAAGTCTGTACCACCTTTTGAAATCAATAGGCAGTTAACACTGAGGAGATATATTTAAGTTTGAAAGAAGATAAAAATTAGACTGAGCTATTCTTTGTATGAAATCCTGTTAACATATTTTCATATGGCATCAGGTCAAACACCTTAACTTGTTTTTTTAGACTCCTTGCCCAATATTCTTCAACTCCTGTATAATTTACTCTTATACTAACTTACAGGCAATATTAATTTGCATGGGTTAAAAAGGGTCATTAGTTTATTACTAAGTATCTTATGGCCTTTGGCTGTGCATATGAAATTAATAGTCCCTTCTTCAGAACCTTTTTTTTTTAATTTTCTTAATTTTTATTTATCATATAACTTATGTAGTTCTGTTCATAAAGCTCACCATTTTGAAGTATGATCGCCCTATATACTGGCACACTGTGGCACTTGAGAAAATAGTTGTCTAGTAAACAAAATTTTTTTTAAATGAACAAAATGTATGAATATGATAGTATGGAAAAAACAGACACAAAGAGTAAAAAAAAACAAAAAACAAAAACAAAAACAAAAACCAAAAACAAACAAACAAAAAAAATATCCAAAGGCATCTTTGAATGCCATTATGATTATAAAATCAAATGAATAGTCACAACTTCTTGGCCTATTTTACATATAGGGTCAGATCCTGTGATTGAAGAAAATGAAGTAATACTTTGAGGGTTACATCAACTCTCCCCAGTAACTAAGGTAAAAAATATATACAATGTAAATGCATTAGCTATTCTAATATCTGAGCATGCAAATCATAAGTGTATAGGTTGCTCAACATTTTACTAAGTTACTGAAGCATAGTTGGAATTTATTTCTATGGA
Organism: Eonycteris spelaea; assembly: GCA_003508835.1. Classification (NCBI taxonomy): domain Eukaryota; kingdom Metazoa; phylum Chordata; class Mammalia; order Chiroptera; family Pteropodidae; genus Eonycteris; species Eonycteris spelaea. Next base: position 2,878,161 of record PUFA01000050.1, on the reverse strand, counting down.
GCCTTCAAATAAAGATAGTGTTCTATCTTTCGGTCATGATTAAGGTGTGTTTGGAAAGAGAAAGGAATGAATTAATTTCTCAACCCAAAGCCCTGGTGTTCTGTGCAAAAAAGAACCCTATGAGAAGAGGCAGGAAGTCTGGGTGTCCAGGCCAGCAGTTAACCCCCTTTGGTGAAGGCATAGTCGTAGGAGAGAAGAACAGTGGGAGATAATGTTGAAAACATAATTTAGCAGGGGTACTGAGAGCTGTGCTTGGCAGATCAAGGAGTTGACAGTTCTTAGGCAGAGGAGTAAGTAACATGATCAGAGCAGGGCTCTTAAAAGGTCAATCTGGCAATAAGATAGACAATGAATTGGTGAGGTGGGAAGAAGGGAAGCAGGGAGGCTAAAGGAGAGGCCGAACCCAGTGAAGGCCTCAACTAGAAGAGTTTAAGCAAAAACGTGCAGTATCACTGAGAAACAGATTAGATTTGGGGTGAGAAGAATCTGCTCACAAAATCAGACAATTTTTTTTTAGCATTTGTCTCACTAAAGTTTCTGATAATGACAAATCGATATTTTTTAAGGGTTCTTTGTCTAAGACAATCTCTAGATAAATAAATTGCCTCTGTAGAAAATTTTAAATATTTATTAAATAGTTGGAAATTATTTTAATATATGATATTGTGACATTTCAAATTATATCTAATTAAACATTATATTTACACACACTTATTAGTTATTTTAATAACAAACTAATATTTATTGAGCATTTACTAGATAGCATATTTAAATGTACCAGACAGCATATTAAGAATTAAATATATTACATTCATTATCTAGCTCAAACCACAAATCTTTTTTTTACAGGCCAAAAAAAAAAAAATCGATAATCAGAGAGCTTAAGAAACATAAGCCAGAATTTGATTTCAGACTGCTACAAAAGCTCTTAGTTACTCGTGAAAAAATAATTACTTCACTCTGAAGACCAAAGAAGTTACAGAATTTATCCTACCTACTTATCAAAATGAAATCTTGAAATATTGTATTCACATATAATGAATGTCACTGAGCACCTACCATGTGCCAACCTCTGATTTAGAAGTTTAGGCACTGGATTCTTAAGTATTAAATAAAACTCATTAAGTACTATGTATATATCATGACCATTCTGACTTACGGCCCTACATAATCTGTTTATAATAATCATTAAAGTACCAAAGTTTAAGAATGAATGAATTTCATTTCTTTGTAAATTAGAGCAGATTAAAGAATATTCTTATAGTAATATTGTCATTCATTCATATTTTGAAATCCTCTTTTTTAAGAGGGTGACAATGAGGTAGAGGCATAGCCAGCAGGAAGGTAGTTGAATCTAGCCTGCGGGGAATACATAACAGCAATTAGAACAGTATCGTCTATTTTAACAGAGTTTAAACTATTATAATAATACACTTAGGGGTAAAAAGAGTAGGGAATCAGGAGTGGGAGTGGAAAATCAGGGATCATGGACAGTAACCTTAAAAAAGCTCCCCCTCACTGGTAATGACCATCTACCTCTCTGTCTCCATATTCCTTAATCCTACATTTGATCTCTCCCCAAACTCTAATACTAAGTCTGTCCTTAGATCCATAGCTGACTATAGCAAATTCAAATTTGCTTCTGTTCCTCCTTTACCTTCATATTTCAGGAACTAGTTTTTTTGTTTTGTTTTGTTTTGGGTTTTTTTTTTTTTTTTTTTGCTTTACTTCCTATTTTTCCCTGAAAACAGCATTCCCTATGTTCTTCTACCACCAATGGATTCATATTATTAAACCAGAACTTATACCCCAACAAAGGTTTGAAAAATGTATGTGAGAAAAAAAAAAAAAAAACTCTTACAATGATTACTAAATATCCTATCTTGCTTCCCTCTTTCCTATGGATTGATCTCCAAGCATCAGATACATTTTTACCCCTGACCTTACTATCATTTTGAACCTTTGCCCCAATACTTGCCCAGATTTATTTATTCATTCCTTGGCAACTTATGCATTCCTTCCTTTACACAACAGAACAACTCTAGCCTTCCTCTCTTTCCAATACTCCATTCCCTAAATCAATCCCATCCTCAATTCTCCTGCCCCTTTGCTGCTGAGTCACCAGGGAAGTGAGAAGGGCCAGGCTAGGACATGAAGACTAGCCCAACAGAACGCAAAAGCGAGAGTGGCATACAGGAGATCGTGTTCGAAAAGTTCACATAGACAGGGACCATGGGTATCATCAGTTCATCCAGGAAGGATCTGGGTTGAATCCTAGATCCAACCAAAAGAGACTCATAAGATACAGAGTTTGAGTCAGCCAGCTGAAGCTGACTGTGAACATAAATCCAAGTTAGACATGATGAAACAAGCTAAAGATCTTCAGAGATCCAGATTAAAATTGTGATGGGTACAATGGGGTACTGGGTAGAATCTGCATCACCAAACTAAAAATCATTTATTTGCGATATAAATAAACAGCCCAAACACAATAAATGACAGATATGAATGATCCTAGGGCAATGACAAGGTGCCTCTTATTCTGGTTATAAATGTCTTGCTTGGTGTAGGTAACCCTGACTGCTCTAAAGAGTGAATCAGCATTATGATGGTACTTTTTGTTGATAATTTTAACAGGTATTGAGCTACAGATTTTGATACTCTCCAGTAATTTCATAGTAATTATGTACTCGAATATATATTTGCCTTATATTAATAGTTTCTTCCCCAAAGCATGTAAGCATGTCTGTTCACTCAGAAATTATTTTTCATTTAATCTAAACTGAATAGTAATTTATTTACTCTATAAAAAAAAATCTTCATCAGTTAATTTTTTTCAAGTAACTTCTCACACAGTAAAATGTTAAATGCTGTCATCTACCAAATAATATGCATGTTTTATAACCTGTTGTGGGGGTCAGGAAAACGTAGATAAGAGAATTAAGGGAAAAAATTGTTGACCCAGTTCTGTACCACAGTTAGAGTGAAAATGCAGATTTTTGTCCTTATCTTTGCCATCACTGCTGCTGCCAAGTATGTTAGATTACCTTATTTCCTCACTCTGTCCTAATGTTGACTCTTAGTATACTACGTACTATACAAGGGCTAATTGCAAAGTTGTAAGTAAAGCTACATGAGATCTTCTGAAAAATGTATTCATGGAACCACAGCGTATTATAATTAAGACAATTTCCACAGCCTTGAAATCCTCAAAAGCCCCAGGCTTGGTTTGGTTTGGTGCCAGAATATATCAGGTTGACAGCCAACAATCATTGCTTATTTCATTTTTTGTTAAATAAAGTGAAGCCTTCTGGCATACTACTGCATGTTACATCACCACACTACCACAGGAGTCTGATGAGTTTCCATTGATTTAAGTCAGCACTCAATATAAAATGATAGATGCTGGACTAACACGTGAGGACAGGACAGTCAATTTTATCTTGGCAAAAAAAAGAAGAAGGGGGACAAAGCTAGTTTCTCTTACTTCAACAAATTAGTGTCATCCCTTTACATTGTTTCTATTAACATCTATCAACTGGATGGTATTCAAAAATAATGAATTAATATCACAAAGACTTAAAATTATAAATACAACCAAAGAAGGCATACGGATGACCAAGAGGTATATGAAAATGTGTTCAACATAATTAATCATCAGGGACATACAAATCAAAACCACAATGAAATATCACTTCACACCTGTTAGAATGGCCATTATCAAAAAGACAAGAGATATCAAGTGTTGGCAAAGATGTGAAGAGAAGGAAACTCTTGTGTACTGTTGGTGAGAATGTAATTTGATAGATGCATTACGGAAAAGAGTATGGGGTTCCTCAAAATATTAAAAATAGAACTACCATTTGATCCAGCAAACCCACTTCTATGTATCTATCCAAAATAAGTGAAATCAGTTTCTCAAAAAGATATCTGCCCTCCTATGTTCATTGCAGTATTACTCATAATAGTCAAAATATGAAGCAACCTAAGTGTCCACAGATGAATGGACAAAAATGTGGTATATATAACTGAATATTATTCAGCCATAAAAAAGGGAAATTCTGCCATTTGCAATAATATGAATGAGTGTGAACATTAAGCTAAATGTTATTTTAGTTATTTGCCAGACACAGAAAAACAAATTCTGCATGAACTCATTTATATGTGTGTGGATGGATGGATGGATAGATAGATAGATAGATAGATAGAGATAGAGAGATGTAGATATAGATATGTGGAATATATATTCATACATGCACACACTCTTAAAACATACAATGCATAGAACCAAAGAATAAAACTTGAGCACCATTTCATACAAATCATTCTCCTATTCCAAGTTCCCACCTTGATTAATTTCTCTAGAAATGAGACTTTTACCTCACATTCCACTTCCTTCTCAGGTGTGCTGTCCATGCTTTTTACCGCCTATCTTGTAGTCATCTCCCTACCCCCTTTCTTCCTGGTAAATATAACCCTAATTCTACACAAGTCTCAAGTAGTCACATGTGTTAAGGGAGGCTGAGCTCCTTCCCACCCCACTGGAATAGTCTTGAGCCTCTGAATCCATCACCCCCAGAATTACCTACCTTTGGTTTTCTTGTTATATGAGATAATTGGTTTTCTTGGACACATTTTATTGAATTTTCTGGTTTCTTTAAATAAAACATATTCTAAGTGGCATATTCCAGAAGTAAAGGCTAAGAAAAACTGATTTTATTGAGATGATATTACATATCAGATTTATGTGCATTATTTGATTTGATTTTTATAACAACCCTGTGAGGTTCATATTTGTTCTCCATTTACAGATGGGGTCTGACTCAAAAGCCTGCATTTTCCCCATAAAGTTGAAAGTCATGACATCAGATTCTGGCATGCTACTGCTAGACATCCTTGATACCAGTTTCCGAGACCTCAAACTTTTCTCTTACAAATAACAAAGTGCTGCAGTAGAACATGGGCTATGAGTATCGATTGACACATAAGACCGTTCAAACCTTTTTTATTAACTGGTAAACTAAGACATATTACTCAGGCTCTAGATTCTGTATCATTATCTGTAAAAGACAATAATGGTACCTACTCCTAAAGACTATTATAAGTATTAGATTAGATAATACCTGTATAACATTTAGCAAATATCAATACCAATTTAGACCTGTATAATGTATGTCTTTATTTGTATGAATACTTCCATTGCAAAATACATTCAACTGTTTTTTAAATCACATTCTAGGATTTTAGGACTATGAAAAACTGCAGAGATGAAATTTTGTGATATTCTGCTATCAAGCAGTAAATTTTACCTAATTAAAAAACTAGCTTGGGGCAAAATATATAAATGACCTTCTTACGAGTTACTTTAAAAAAACTAAATAGAGTGAATTTATATCACTCTTATGATAATAATCATTTGAAATTGTGACCAGTTAAAACATTGCAATACAATTATACGGAAGAAAAAAGAAGAGAGCATTTAGTTAAAATTTAAGAACATGGTAATCCTTACCTGGCTGACAATTTTGTATTGTTGTGTAGTTAAAAGAACACTGAACTTGGAATCAAAAGATGTAGCTCGGATCAAGCCCCTTTTCCATTATTTATTAGGTCTGTAACTTTGTGCAAGTCCTTTACCATCTCTAAATCTCAGCTTCTTTATTCTTAAAATGGGGGTGATGATTTAGCCCTTTGTTTATCTCACAATGATTCTAATAATCAAAGCGTACACAGAAGACTTTTATACATTGAAATGTGCAATACGCTTGTAAGGAAAACAATAAAAATTTCAGTTGACATAAATGGTGAAAACTTCAGACTCTGCATTCTGTAACATGTTCTTCAAGGTTTTGGGTTTTTTTTCCCACCCCCTTGGGATATTTACTTATTACTTATTCTGAAGCGTCAGCAGCCTTTTTGAAACCTCACACTACTAACACAGCACAGTGCTCAGGACTGCTGCAGATTCAACCAGAGCCTTTTGATGATGATGATATTTGAAGGTTTCCCATATACAGAGCTGCACTCACTTTGCTCACTATAGTTGACAGAATAGAGCTACAGGCTTAGCATGTGCTAGTCTGTTTAAGTCAAGGTTGGAAATCACTCAATCAAGAAACCACTCAATCACTACGTCTAGAAAACAAATGGATTAGAGAAGAAAAACCAAGATGACTCAGACCCAATTCTGAAAGTGTTTTAATGGGGCATTGATTTAGCCTCTCCTGAATATTTACTAAAAATAAAAAATAACATTGGCAATACTTTTTGTGATGCCTCTTACAGACAGCTGTGACATCTGAGAACATTTAGAACATTGCATATGACACTTATATAAATAGCATCATCCTTATCTATGATTATTTTTCTCATTCCAAAAGGCCTGGATAAAATGAGCTGTTTTCCAGGAAGGTCAGAAAGCTCTAGAAATTAGTAAATTAGATATCACTACTCACATTTTCAGTTGGTAGAATAGTCCAGGATTCCTTTTTCACCATAGAAACCATGCTTTAAATCCTGGGTAGATTCTCGGACTGGCTCAAAAACTGATAGCAAACTCAGCAAGATACAAAATGGGAAGGGTCTGCTCGGATGACTAAGGTAATCACTGACACCACAGTGGACACTATACAAGAGCCAGAGTACGAGGATCATATTCTAATTCTGAGGGTTATGTTTGAGGAGGAAGATATCCAGAAAAGAACAGAGAATCATGCAGAAATCACAAGCGATTTCTCTCTTTCCTTTCATAGCTGAGCATCTAACAGCGTAGTCTATGTTAGTTGACCATTCTCATGTCCATTTAAAAATGTGTAATATTTGATAACACAAATGGAGATAATAAGTTTGGACATATTACAAACGAGAGCATACATCTAGGAATGCGGTTATTTGGCTTTAGGGAATGCAAAGGCCCAGCAGTGCAAGGAAACGCCAAACTGTTTTCTGAAGTTATTGTATCAATTTATTATCCCCGTGGCAGTATACAAATTTTCACGTAGTTCTCTTTCCTTTCCTTACTTGATATAATTAGATTTCTTGACTTCTGTCTGTCTAATGGGTATAAAATTATATCTGATTATGCTCTTAACTTGAATTTTTATGATTATTAAAGAAATTAAACTTTTTTATGTATTCTGAATTTTGTTTCATGTCTGTTCATTCCATTTGTCTACTTTTCTATTAGGTTACTTGTTTTTTCATTGATTTATAAGGATTTTTAAATATGTACATATAGTATTGGAAAGGAATCCTTGGTTAGTTAAATGTGTTGTAAATTTTGTCTACAGTTTACTGCTTCTCTTTTTACTTTATCTTTCGATAAAGAGAAACCCTTCAATCGATGGAGTTAAATTTATCAGTCTTTTACATTAGTACCTTTTGTCTCTCATTTAAAAAGTCCTTTCTTACCAAGAAGGCATAAGATAGTCTCCTTTGATTCTTTTCTAAAAGATTTAACTATTTCACATTTAAGCCCTTAATCCACCTGGAAGTAATTTCTGAGCATGATGTGGTCCTCCAAAAACTTTTCAATCCATGCATTTTTAACTGTGTGCAAACTTCCCCTAAAATTGCTCTGGTTCAGGTCATTGTTTTCACATTATCAAATCCAATAAGCGATTTCCTGTCTCTGATTTTCTTTTTTTTATTATCGTCGTTATTATTATTATTATTATTATTATTATTATTATTATTATTATTACAGCATTAAAGAATCTCCAGAACCCTTTCCTTTTTGAAACTCTGTCTTTCGCTTCATCTGTTAATCACTCTTCACCAACTTTGTTGACCTAATCGTTTTTGGCCTTCACAGCTTTCTCTCTATGCATCCTAAATGATGGTGTGACCCAGGGGCCCATCTTGACCACTCTACTTCTCATCTATTTGATCTTTTCCAGTGTCCCTCCACACATGTTTAAATAGACAATATATTCTAATGACTCACACACCCATTAAACTCAGCTTAGGCCTGTGTCCATAATTCTAGGTCCCTTCAGCCAAATGCCTATTGGACATTGCTCTTGGAATATCTAACTAAGGAATCTCAAAATAAATGCTTTTTAAGAGAACCCTCATTCCACTCCTCTACCTTCCGAAATCTGCTCCTCTTGCTTTGTTACCACACCCAGAGACTGATACTGCCCTCCCTCTACCTGGCCAAGAAATCAGAAATAGAAGCCACTCTACTTCCCCTGCCATCGCCCTCCTTCGTCCTCTATATCTCATCAATCACCTAGTCCTATGGATTCTTTCACCTAAATGCAGCTGACATGCACAGGCTCCTTTCCATTCCCTCTGCTGCCACCTTAGTTCAAGGATCCATCATTTTTAACCCAGCTTGTTGCAGTAGGCTTTAAAACTGTTTTTTCTGGATCCAGACTGGTCTTCCAGAAACTATCATCTGCACCTGTCAGAGTGATCTTCATAAAATGTATATCTTATCATGAGGCAGGAAGGGAAAGCCCTATCCTCACATATACAAATTCCTACACCCCTCAATCCTCGTGCTGCTCCAGACCACACCTCCAAGCACACTATTCCACACAGAGATGGCCATCAATCCTCCTGAAATTTCCATCATAGAAACTTCTGCTGAGCTGTTACACCTGGATTAAGGAGGATGCTGTGCCTACCAGTAGTTGCTTTTGCCAGTTCCTGGCCCACCAAGTGCCACCACGTTAAGGATATTCACCTCAGCTCCTCCCTTTACTAAATTACCACATGTGAACCCTCTTCTCAGCCCTTTGACTCTGATCACTGAATCTCCCTTTATACAACTAAATGACTCTATGAATCTAAATTTTTCACCAAATCTCTATAGCTCCTCACCTGAACTAAAATCTGACTCACCTAAAGAGATATCAACCATCACAGATCATGCAGGTACTTTTCTTACCCAACAATGCCTACTACACAGCCTGCAGGAAGTCCCTGTCATCCTTGTTCCTCACTACCACCTCCAGGCTGTGACTGCTTCAACCATCACAGATCATGCAGGTACTTTTCTTACTCAACAATGCCTACTACACAGCCTGCAGGAAGTCCCTGTCATCCTTGTTCCTCACTACCACCTCCAGGCTGTGACTGCTTCACCGTTATGTAAAACACTCTCTTCCCTGTGTCATTCTGCTGCATGAACCTATATTCCGCATAGTGCCTTTACCTGCAGATTTTCTGATCCTCTCTCCATTCATCGACAAATTTAATATCTGCTACAGTCTTTTCCATATTATAGGTGTGTTCAACATCATGGTGTCATAAATATTTACAAAGACAAAACACTCAAACTTCGGCTGCTCATTTCTTGACCTAAGCCCTAGTAACCTATGACTTAACTCCTCCACTATTCTTCTCACTCTATATGTCTTCTTTCTGAGCAATTTTGTCCTTTCACATAGTTCTAAGGACTTTCTATATTCCTACCAAAATTCTATGTCCAGCCATACTCATACTTTGAGCTCCAAATGTGTATATTTAACTCCTGCTGAATATTTCCATTTAAATGTCTTCTAAACACCTTAAACTCAAAACTGAATTCATTATATGCATCTCTCTTCAAACTTTCTCTTCCTCCATTATACCATATCTCAAATAATGGTACCACTATCTAGCCAGTTACAGAAGGAGTCTTTATTTCCTCCCTTTTGTTCATTCCCCAAATTAAATCATCATGAAGTACCACCTCCTAAATATGTCTCAAATCTCCTTCCTTATTCCCATCCTCGTGCTGCCATCCTAGATCAAACAACTGCACTCCTTTGCCTGATAGAGCAACATCCTTTTGATGGGGTCCCCTTTCTCTAGCCCTTCTTAGTCTTAATGTAGCTTCACACGGCATGGCAGCAGGAGTCATTTTCCAAAAATGCAAATCTGTTCATGTCCCCTGTTAAAATCCCTTGGTAAACTTAGCACCTCTACTCTGACATGAAATAGAGTTGGGGAGTGGCAGTGGGGTACAGTTCCTGCTCCCAAATACTCTTACTTTTCTGGGTCAAGAACACAAAAGGAATCTGGAAGCCTGTATAAAACTATCCTTAATTTCAGACTAAAGTTGTAGTCACTCATAAGCATTAGAAGGTCTATAAGAGAGCTACAGAGATCCAGGAGCAACCCCTCCTCCATCCTATTCCACTAACCCTCCCACCACCCACATGCTCAGCCTAAGAAGCTTTTAGCTCTTTTGAACTTGTATCCTCTTTCCTCTTAATGAATATTTTTGATGTCCCCTTTGCCTCATTCTCAAGGTCATGCCTCTTCTTGTGCAAGGTGACCATCAGTTTTGTTGACTTTCCTGACAGATAGGAATGGAGAAGAGATACCAGGAAAGAAAACCTCACGTGGTAAATTCTCAGTGATGGGCTCTTCTTGAGTGGTATCTGCAAGATAATCAGAATTTCCACATCACTGTATAGCTTTATTATCTCAAAAGAGTGCTTGTTTCTCCCTTGTCCTAGTTGAAATATGCTTGATTCCAGAAAGAGGAAAATAACTATTTTTTTAAATGTAGCCATAATTTTATAGTTTATAACTGCCCTTAGTATAATTATTAATGTCTTACTTTTTCTGCCTCACCTTTCCTTGTGCTCTGACTGACACTTGCTTATAGTACATGTCGGTTCCCCTTCCATGTCTATCAACATTCACCCATACTGACAGCTTCATTTAGGTACCTGTGACTGCCTGATTACTTCCTCATTTATGTGAGAAAATAATATATGTATGTCATGTATGTCAGTATGCTTGGCAATTGTTTAGGTCAGGTCAGAAGTGTGGAAAGACACTCAGGAGCAGCCCTCGATCAACTATGGATGGGAATTGGTGAATAAATTCCCTTAGTTTCCTAACCCCTTGAGTGGAACAGTTTGAAGAATGTTCTATATAGTCTTTCAGAGGTCCCCTGTGGGATCAGGCCCTAGTGATCCAAAAAGATAATTGGGTCATTAATGTACCCTGTAATGGCTTTGCTAACTTCTCAGTCTCTCTTCTTAAAATTATGTAAAAAAAAAAAAAAAAAAAAAAAAAAAAAAAAAAAGGAAAAAAAACACTTTTTCAGACTTCTCTAATAATAAAAACACTTTTTCAGACTTCTCAAATTTTTAAGAACTGTACAATTTAAGACAATTAGTACCAGAAATAGGCCTAAGCAAACATTCGGGACTAGATTTTGGAATTCGATCATTCATTCACCAGTCAGATAGCAACAAGAACCCCACTGCTGGTGACAAGTCGACTCATGATGCTAACATGCTGTAGCATCCTATTACTAAGTAATTCTTAGGTCTCATTTTTAATGAATTGAAATCAGAGGTAGGAAGAAGCCAATGATCTTAAGGACTGTGAAGCCCTGAATGAAGAAAATGACATTCTCAGGTCAATCAACTATCAGTCAACATTCACGTTAAAGCCAGAATGCCTTCATGGCAGCATTTTAAAACACTCTCACTTCCTATTGTCAGAGGGCAGACTTTTTTTTAAAATTATTTATGCCTATAGCACCTGGTCTTCCTAGGTGGTCTCCCTTCCAAGTACTAACTAGGCCTGACCCTGCTTGGCTTCCAGGATCAGACACTGGGCTTGTTCATGGTAGCATGGTCATAGACCATGGACTGTGCATCTTTTGGGGTGTGAACCCAGGACCTTCTGTGTGTAAAGCAGACATGCTAACCACTACACTATGGAACCACGTCCCAGACATTGTTTTAAATCAAGCCCAAACTTGGATTATAGGGGTAAAAGAAAGAGTTTCAAAAGCAGCTGAATTTAAACCTCCAAAGCTTTCTATGTCAACGTCAGGAAAAGAATAATATCCTATGACTCAGGATGCAGACATTTGAGTGAATAGCTTGAGAACTTTCTCTGGGCCAGTAAAAGTGGCTCCCTCCACTTGCTAGAGGGCAGGCTTCTATTGCCTGAATTCCATGAAAAACTCTCCCCTGCCCTAAGGCAAATGATGTACAAGAGAATGCTTGACTCCTTAAGATCTATTCAAGCCTCACCTCATTGCTTCTGTACTAGCAATTAAGAGTCACATCTCTATGTCCTCTGAGTAGGGAAGTATTGTACCCACCACCCAGGAGGAAAGCGAGTATTCACTGAAATAATGAGAAGACTTGGTTAAAGCAAGAATTATGGGAAGATGCCTGGGGACAGATATAAGGGTGATCCATGGGACCTGTGGACAGGAATATAAGCTGCATACTATAGAGTCTATGGATATAAGAGACCTAATCTGTGTCTCTGGTTTACTATCCTAATATGGATGCCTACAGATGGTATTAATGTTATACCACAATGTCTATTTGAAGTTTAGAAAAAATAATAGCCAATAGTACATTAAGCAGAGATGACAAAACAGCTCGATAAAGTACTGAGAAAGGAGTCAAGGTCTTAGAGATTTGCAAAGGCTAAGATGAATTTACTACATAAGATGAGAAAGTTCAGTGATTTTCTCTGCCTCCCCCCCCCCCCCCCCCCCCCCGCCTTGAGGGTAGGAGCAGGGCAGAAGAAAACTCTTCACTAAAACAATAGCAATTAAGAAATGCACTAGTTAGTGAATGGGCCATCAGCCTCATTAAAAAGCTCAGCGTTGGCTGTTCTATATAGATGGAAGGAGATGCTGCAATGAGTGTCAATAGGGATGTTAGGATTTTGTAATAGCAGAGGCCAGATAATGACAGTTACAATATATAGTAACAAGGCCAAAATGGCAACTATGGGACTTGACCTGTAGGTATTTGAGGTAATGGCTAATAGGTTATAGCCTATGAGTGTGTGTAATTCGACTGCCACAATAACAAAAAGATCAAGAACAGGTAAGCAAAAAGCTTACTGTGTTTTATCACTTACCGCAGTGGAAAATCACAATTCTTTACCTACTCTCCACATTTGAGTCAGTTTTCTGACTCAGGGTCCCCTCAAGTAGAGAACAGGATGGCTGCCTTGAAGAAAGACCCCATGTCATATGTATATACGACAGCCTTTCCCCCAATCCTTTTTCACAGTGAGCTAAAGCTGTTTACCAAAGTCACTGTATACAAGGAAAAAGGGAATATTCAAATCTTCTGAGAGCCACTGGATATAAGGTCTGAGCTGATGTTGATAAGAGGGGACCCAGTACACAGTCACAGACCCTATTAAAGTGCAAGCATATGGAGATGGGGTGATAAATGAGTTAGGTCAAAATCCATCTTCCTGAGTCCATTGATCTTTTGGTCATTTGCTTGAATCTTACATGCACAATCTTGTTGGTTATTTTTGGTTACTGGAAAAATCTCCACAATAGTTCCCTAATATGTGGAGTTAGAGTCATTATTACAATAAAGGCTGAATGACACTCCTGAAACTACCCATACATCCTCCTTGCAGGCTAAGATAGAAAATTAAAAGCAATACTACAGTCTAGGTAAAATGGCAAAGAATTGTGCCACCACTAAAAATCAAATAATGCATGTATGGTGTTTCTCACTCATCCCCATTTAATTCACTGCTATGACCCTACCAAAGACAGGTTTTAAGGTGAAAGACTGAGAAAGTGGAAGAGAGAGAGAGAGAGAGAGAGAGAGAGAGAGAGAGAGAGAGAGAGAGAGAGTGTGTGTGTGTGTGTGTGTGTGTCCTGGTTCCTGGTACAAAGCTCTTAAAATCCTTGTAATTTCCTAAACGATAAGAGCACTAGGCGCATCTTTCATTCTAATATTCTGTCATTGACCCTGGTTCCTGATACAGAGCTCCTAAATCCCTTAGAATTTCCTGGGTGATAGCAATGTCTTTTGTTCTAATAAGGCAAGGCTTGGTGGGCTTCTGGATTGGGGCTGTTCACCAGAAAGACTAAGCTGTGATTAGACTCTTAGAATTTCCAGCCCTACTCCCCATTCTCCAGAGAGAGAGAAATTAATTTAATGATCCATCATGCCTATGTAATAAAGCTTCCATAAAAATCCCAATAGTAAAATGAGTAAACCATTTTCCTGAGGTCTGGGAGCTGCTCTAACAAATTAATTGAACTTGAAGAGGGAGTGGTGGGAACTTTCAATTTATAGCTGATTAGTCAGAAGCATAGGTACCAAACTAGACTTGGAACTGGCAGCTGATCTGGGGCAGGGGGCCAGGGGTCTTGGAGGACCAAGCCTTTAACCTGTGGTATCTGGTGCTATATGCAGGTAGATAGTGTCAGAATTGAGTTAAATTGTAGGATACCCAGCTGGTGTTGCAGACTTGCTTGGCATGGACAAGCCCCATAACACAGCTGGTGTCCAAAATGTTGTGAGAGTATTAGTAGTGTGAGAGTAAAGGAGAAACACAGAAATAGTGTGGCTTTTCTACACAAAAACCCAACTGCAGATGCTCTGCCAGATGTGATCTCAATTAGAACAGATCACCATAGGCTCTGGAACTTGATGTGAGGCTATTCATCTAGAGATTGATTTATTTTCAATCGATGTCAAAACAGGAGGATCAAGAGCAGTTTGCTTTCACTTGGGGTTGGGCACCAGTACATATTTATAGTTTTGCCTCCAGCCTAAGTTAACTCTCCTGTTTTCTATTACAGTACAGTCCAAAGGAGCTTTGATAATCTTGATATGTTCACAAACATCACACTGACCTATTATATAAATGAATCTGAAGTGCAGGAAGTGACATATACATGTGTCGCTGGCAAGATACATGTGAGCCAGAGGGTGAAAGATAAACCCTAAAATGATGGAAGATCCTGTCATGTTGGTGAGGTTGTTAGAAATTCATTGTCTGAAGATATTCTTGGATATCTCCTCCAAGTTAAAGGACAAGTTTCCATACCTTGCCCCTTTTAATACTAAAAAAGAAGCACAGCACTTAATAAGTCTTCTTATAGTTTAGATATAGCATATACCAGATCTGGAACTTCTGCTCCTACACATTTATAGGGTATTTAGACAGCTTCCAAATTCGACTGGAGATTATAGAAAGAGAAAGCTCTGCAGCAGATTAAGGCCACCGTACAAACAGACCTTCCACTTGGCCATCTGACCCACCAGATTCCATTTTACTAGAGATATCTGAAGTAAATAAGAACGCTATGTTGAATCTAAGATTTTTGAGCAAGGTCACCTGACACACAGCAGAGAATGAGTATTAAAAGCAACTTTTGGCATGCTACTAACAGAAACTAAGTACATGGGCCCTAGTAGAGGCTAATCCTACCAGACAAGCAATTTAGAACAGCAAAAGTGTTGAGTAAGGCAAGGGGAATCTAAAATAACTGGTAGAGGACACAAATGATATATTCCATATTTGGCCTTGAAACCAGTTTCAACAGAAGGCTCTATAGCTTGTCCTACCATCTCTTCCACTGTAAGTTTTTCTTTCTTTCTTTTTTTTTTTTTTAAATTGTGACCAACAACCTTGAAGATCCATTGGAAGAAAAGAAAGTAGTCAGTATGAGATATCACATCTGAACACATTTTACTGCAAGCATCTGTGGCTCTGTATGAAAGCTTTCTCTGGCTCTTGGAGCTTGTTCAGCGTACATGCTGGCCAACCTGGAAATGCTGGGGAGTTAATACGAAAAACCTTCAATAAATTAGAGATGGAACTTGATGGATAAATAACTTGGCTTCCTTACTCTTCAGATACCAAAATTCTGAGGCATGCTCTTCACAGTCTTTCAGAGCTGCACAGTGGGGTTGAGCCCCAGCTGTTGAAAGAGGTAACCTGATCATTAATGTTTTCTGTTCAGAGTTTAACCTCCCAATGTTACTTTCCCACTCTCCTCTGATCATGAAAACAAACTACTTTCATTAAAATTCTTGTCTTAGGATCTACTGCTGGAGAATCTAACCAAAGACAATATGAAGATATTCTTGATTATCTCCTCTAAGTTAAAGGACAAGTTCACATACTAAAAGGACGTTATCGGCTCTGTTTCCTCTTCCGGTAGGTACATTGTCCTCACCTCCTGAACCTCTACCTCCCAGGTTCTCATAGCTAAATTTCATCTGTGTTTTTAGTCTTATCATAAAAATTACTCCCTTGAGAAGGGTGACTGTAATCCCAGGATAAATGAGATTCTAGAAATGTATGCTTTTGTAGCTTTCCATATGTCCCTCATCACAGCACTACATTTATTGGTATTGTCTCTTTATTTTCCAATTGACTGCAAGTATTAAAAAAATAGAAACGATGTCTTTGTTCACAGCAAATCCCAACTGTCAAGCACAGTACTAGTATACAGTAGGCACTCAATAAATGTGTTAAATGAAGTCACTTAAAACTTATCATAGTGGCTTCTCTCTACCTCAGTTTAGCAGAGAAAGTCTTGTTCCCTCTCTAATCTAATCTCTAGTTATTCCCTTAAATGATCCTTCACTCCAGAGAATTAAACTGCTGTATTTCCCTACTACATACATCATATTCAGTTATATCGCCAAGGCTTTGCCTATTTGTTTCTTATGCTATTATTGTATCCTTTTCCAACTCTCCACCTAGCTTATTTCTACCCATGCTTCAAGTCTCATTTAAGTATAACCATCTCTGGAAATCTTTCCATAATGCCCCGTAATACTCAGAGGTCTCTGCTCCCAAAGAACCCAAAGAATAATTCTATAATGTCTTTAATACACTATAATCATTTTTTAAACTTTTCTTCCCCCCAAAACCTGTAAGCTCCAAGAAATTAATTTCTGAGTGTTTTGTTTTTATACAGTGCCTACCATATTGCCTGGGGAAATAGTATGTGCCTGACAAATATTTTCTGGCTAAAGATGAATATAAAGTATTATTAAAGAAGTAGGGATGTTTAGTTGGAAAGTAGAAGTCTTAAGGAAAGCAGGACATCTATCCTCAAGTGTGCAAGGATTATGTAAAGGAAGAAGTACGCATCGCAACTGAGGTTTTATCAGTGTATTATAGTTAAAGGCTTTATGACTTTATAGAATAAGATGCTGAGAATGTTAAAGAGAGAGAGAAAGAGAGAGAGAGAGAGAGAGAGAGAGAGAGAGAGGAAACTGTTGATTGCAACAACTGCTGATATAGGTACATCCTTATATCAATTACTAAATACTGTTGTTGGCAGTTAAGTTTGATGTGTATCTGTACTTGTTAATAGCAGGACTTGGAATCTAGCTGCTTGGGTTCAAATATCAACTCTGTCTCCTAATAGTGGCACAACCTAAGGCAACTGAATGTAGTCTTTGAATGCCTCAGTTTCCACATTGGTAGAATGGGATTAACAAAAATACCTACTTCTCAGGGTTGTTGTGAGGTTTAATGAATTAACATAAATGAAGCACTCAATAAGGCTACAGAGATGTTTTCTATAGTAAAAAAAAAAATCATTTTTATTAATCCACTAGGCAAAGGCAGGTCTAATGAATGCAAATATTAGGAGAAAACCTTGATTCAATCTAAAAATGACTTACTGACAAATTTATGTTATCCAACAGTGGAATCAGCTGTCTTGCAATAGTAAACATCACATCACTAGAAATCAAACCATCTAACCAAGCAGTGGCTTCCTATTCTGGAAGTAGATTTTTTTTTTTAATTCTAAGATTTTCTGATTACAGGACTTCCTCAGCACCACATTGTGATACTACTTTCTACTCCCTTAAAATTTTAAACTTTCTTCTCCCTTTCAAAAGTAGAAACTAAAAATTGATCCAAGTGAGCAAAAGAAAACATTTATCTTTAATTCTTTCTTTAATATCCCTTCCAACTTAATAATAACCATTGTTGAGGAGCACACTATTACAGGCTGGCTAGAACCATAAGTTAGAACATGAGCGTGGACTTTCTCTCGGACAATATTATTTCTTAGCTGAAAAACTTCCTGGGATTCGCGGTCTAAATAACACGTACTGGAGAGTCATAATATTGCTACTTAGGCTACCATGTGCATAGGTGGAGGGATGCTGGAGAAAAGAAAGTTTGAAAAACATGAGAAAGCATAATGAAGTTCTAAATCCTCATTTACTTTGAAAGAGCCTGCAAGTCTATTAAAGTTAAACAATAATTCTCTAAGGCCCATCCCTGAGGTTTGGTCTGGAGAAAGCACTATTTTTTCCTAATTCTCCATATTATCCAGCACCAAGACCACAAGCGTCATCATCACTCTCCTCCACAGATAATGTATCTAACCATGCTCGTAGGAACTCTCTGCAGAAACAGATCTCTATTTTTCCCTGACTTAGCCATTATATTAGATTGTATTCCTTGTTTCACCTCCATTTTTCTTCTTTCCAGTAGTGCTTTGGGTTGCATAAATCCAACAATTTAAAAAAAAAAAAAAGGAAATTAATACAGAGATTGAATGGAATTGTTCAAGAAGAAAGGTCACTTTGAAAGTTCTCTAATGACATTAGTGCAAGACCTGGAATTCACCAATGAAGATTGTAAAAACTGTATAGGTCTCATTGCATGCATTTTTTTGGCCAGTTTCTAAATGCAAACTACGTAGAACACTAAAACTTCAATTGGCACAGAATTGTTCTCTCCCAAAAGCATGGAGACAAGTTGTAGCTCTGAAAGAACAACTCTATTAATTGTACAGCTTTTAAATTGTCACCATACTCTCCTCCCTTCTGTTATATGTTGATTAAAATTCGCTCCTTAGAAAATAATATTTGCAATTTCTAGTTGTAACTCTTAAGTGGTATTACTTATAAGGTGGCTTTTCCCTAGACCAAATCCATAAAATAGCCTATTTATGCCTTTCACAGTCTCTCCATTATAGCATTCTTGTCATACCTGTGTATATTAAAGTCTATGAGTATGAGAGACTTGTCTTCCACAAGGTAAACAAACCCACTGGTTTAAATTCCCAGAGCAATGACATATGAAAACTAAAACTCTCTTTGGCAAGTAAACTTTTTCATTGCTTTTTCTCTTTCTTTTCTATGAAAGAAAAAAAGAAAGTTCTTTGGAGCCAAGTAAACAGAAGAATAATTGTGGCTGACAGAAATGCCCTCCCCCCATCTTGTTATTAAATAGTCTATCAAATAAAATCTTTTCATGAACATTTATTCAGTGAGTCTTCAAAGTATCTTTTTTTTTTCTATTCTACTCTTTTGAGCTTATTTTAGGATCCTGAGTAGGCTTTTAGCCTCAAATCCTTTACTTCCTATCCCTGTAAAGTAAAAGGGCAATGGAAGTCTGAGCTCCCGGACCGTTTTAAGAATTCCATTTTAAAGCCACTGGTAGACAAGTTCTCAACTGCAGTCTTTGTACCAGGAATGTTTGCCTTGATGAGCCACACCATCTGGGGCACACAGGTTAGCTCTTTGCCAGCTCATCGTTCTAACTGACCATTGCCTCTTATATTCCATTGTATATTCCAGAGACACAGGTATTGAAAGTATGGTAGGACTGGCATGCCTCAGAAGGCAATCCATAGTTCAATGTTTTGTTTTGTTTTAAACAGAGAATGTAGTATCTGCTGGAAATTTTGTTAAGAGTTCAAATTCAAAAAAGTCCAGGAATTTGGGGGCAGTATTTACATTATAAGGACAGTACTTACTCTAGTTGTATGCCCCCCCCCAAAAAAAAAACTTCAAAGATCAAGAACTTGCCCTATGTACAAGTTATCTTAAGTGTCTATTACACTGGCTAAATTGTGACTTCTTTCTCTATAATCTCTCTTCCCAGAAAATGCCACAGGATGCAGAACTCTTTCCTTAATTTCCTCATTTCCCTTGTCCAGCTTATGTGGTAGATGGTTAACGGCCTCAAATTCCTCCTATCCCAGTAGGCATGCCTCTTTGTAATGTGACTTGGCAGTTTCTCTTATCTGGAGGCAGAGTTTATTTTTCTACTCTTTGAATACGGGCTGGCCTTGTGATTTCTTCCTTAGAATGTGGCAGAAGTGATGTGTAAGTTCAAATGTCCAAACCTTAAGAGGATTTTCGGCTTCTGCCTTTGCTCTCTTGGAATAATTCCCTGAAACTTTCAGGTAAGAAAAGCAGTCTAGCCTACAGAAAGAATAGAAGCTACATGGAGGCATAAAGTGACCCAGCTGACAGCAGCACCAACTGCCACCTTGGACATTCCTGTTGATCCTCTAGCAGAATGCAGTCATCTGAATGCCCCAAGACAAAATAGCATAGGAATCACCTTGCCAACCCACAGAATTAAGAAATAATATATTAGTTTTAACAAAGCCAATAATTTAGGGGTGGTTTGTATACAGACATAGATAACTAGAACATCTTATGTGAAAGTCCCATTTTCTCTAGTTCATTCTGGGTTTCTGGTGTAACTGAAATAGTAGCAGTTTATACCTCTCACCTCTCCAGTTCTAGAGAAAGTGAGAATACAAGAGTCTGAATCTGGATTGATTCATGCTTTTCAACATTACTAGCTAAATCTATGCTGCTAAAATGTGTACCCTGGGTTTGGAGCTTTGAATCTTGGTATTAAATCATTCTTTGTTACCAGGAAAAAAAAAAAAGGAATAAGTCTTCCAATTTTATTTACCTGTAATTTTATTCAAGGTGTGGAAGGATGGATACCCATGAGTTACTAGCAAACCATCTGACATGAGAAGCAGGTTTAGGATTTTAGGACAATGAACCCCAGTCTATTGTTTTAATCTAATGATAGCCTTGTGGTCTAGTCTCATATTTTTGGACCTTGCCTGGAAAGAAGGAGCCATCCTGGCAGAATGCCTTTGCAGCTTTTTGAGAGTGATTCAATCTGAAAGTGGCCATAAATGCAACCAATAAAATATTAGGA
This sequence comes from Eonycteris spelaea, assembly GCA_003508835.1. Taxonomy (NCBI): domain Eukaryota; kingdom Metazoa; phylum Chordata; class Mammalia; order Chiroptera; family Pteropodidae; genus Eonycteris; species Eonycteris spelaea. Next base: position 2,857,458 of record PUFA01000050.1, on the reverse strand, counting down.
TCTTGGTATTGCGTCTTTCCCCCCACTGTCCAGCGGTCATAGTATATTAAAAAAAAAACAAGGGGTGAGCCATCGTGGCTAGCAGTTAGCGACAAATTTGTGATTTGTTTTTTTTTTTTTTTCTATCCGACTAGAAACCGCCTCAGAACAAAACAGGCAAGGATTCGGTAAGCATATAAGTGCTGTTTTGTTAGAGGAGATCCAAAAAAGAAAGATAGCGACGTGGTCTAGTGGTTTCCATATGTATTTGAGTGTCAGCAACTCTGAGCTGTAATCTCATCCAACTGTCTTTCTGGCTGATTCAGATTACTTAAGAAAAATTACCTAACTTCTCTCTGTCTCATTTTTCCTATCTATAAATTGGAAAAAACTGTCCTTACTGCACAGAGAGAATTTTTAAAAATTGATATCTATAAACAACCTGGAGATACAAATAATAATTATCCAAAATACATGCACATAGAGACATGCACATATATATTTTGGGGGCCATAAAATTTCTTTTTCTCCATTCAAAATCTTAGAGAAGAATTAAGATGGGAGTAGGGAGGTTTACGATTTTTCTTTTCCCATTTTTAAAGGCAACTCACTCCTAGCTCAGCAGCATGGATAAAGATTTGTTGTTAGCTCCTGTACTGGGCAGTGATTCAAATTCCGAGGTTAGTGGCAGCATCTCAGAGAGATTCTCAGAGATTTTCAAAGCTCCATTTTCTTTTAATTAGTTCCCTCTCTGCCTCAGGCAGCAAGTTCAGGAATCAATAGGTTAGACTGAGTTACAGACTTTGTAGGTATCAGGAGCTACGGTATGTTGGGACTTGTCAGACCCTAGTTCGGTTTCAGGAGGTAAGCATCACTGGTCCAAGAATGTTTAGAAAGGAGATTTCAAACAGAATCAGCTCTCCAGTCTCTGGAGATTATCAACTATGACTCCCAGATAGGGACTGTCATTTCATTCAACCACACTTTGGACATGCTCATCACCAAAGCTCCAGGGCTTGGCCTCAAGGCTTGCAGACCTATCCAGACACTGGTTAAAAGTTAATACCACACCTGAGAGATGCTACAAGCAAGAATTCAGATGAGGTGTGAAAATACTCACTGAGAGGTTTCAATTCCCTGAACTATCTGTTCCCCTGATTTTATTATGTCTTCTGTCATCACAAGGCTTTCTCTGCACCATTTTGACTAACACTGGCTATAGTCTCACTTTGTGAAGCATAAATATAATTTGTGAAATTATAATTCTCTATTTGTTATAAATTTGAGCTGCACAGAAGGTGACAACAGCTTTGCTAAGGTAGACACAGTGGATTTGCTTCAAAAGTTCAGACCCCGAGTGAATAGTCCTGCTGCTTTAGGTGTGTTCCAATAATTGTTCCGCATGAACTATACAAAGTCAAGGGCAAAATATTTGGGATTCTTTGTGAGCATTTATTTATGCTGAGAATGGAACACTGAAATGCCTTTTTAAACAAATCAGATTCAGTGACATGGAGAAAATAAAAAAGACAAAGCTCTCATATTACATCAATTGGTAGCCAGTATTAAGAGACAGTAAATACCAATAGGCCCTGTTCTGTTTGAAGCTAGAAGTAGTATGACTCTGAATGTTTACCTAAAAGCATCACTGTATGTAAAAAGTTAGGGAACACAGGCAACATTTTTTATATTGTGCTATATGTTTAAAATATGCTTAAAATATCTGGGGGTGCAATATCTCTAAATTTCAAGCAATGGGTTTAATTTTTAATCTTAACAGGTACACTGAATGTACACTTGAGATCTAAAAAGTCTGGAAATGCAGAGAAAGTAGCGTACTTACTGGTTTTGTTTGTTTGTTTATTGGTTCATTTTTTTTTCTTTCAGATAAACACTGGAACCCATTCCTTTACATTTCAAAATACTGCAGCTGAAAATGCGTCTGGTGGCGAAGGAAAACATATTGAACTTATTATTTGAAATGGGACTAACATACAGTTTAACAATGATGACTAGCTTTTTTGGACACCCCGTACAATGATAAAAGATCCAGTACTAAACATGCCAAAAAGCAGAAGAAAGGGCTTAACTAGAGTCAATCATTTATTTTAACAAAGCTGAAGAGGAGGGTTGAGTATATAGAGAGAAAGAAAGGTGTGATTGTCAGAGGGTAAGATGGTAGGTAATCGAGAATTTAAAAATTGCTATATGGAGCTTGAGAAATAAACATTGGGACAGGGATTCTGTTTACTTCATGGGTGTATCGGGCGAGGGGCATTTTATCATGCCTCCCCATGGCTGAGATGGAACATCTCTTGAGGCAGACAATCTTCCTTTGCTTTAAATTCTTGCTCTTGGGGAAGCCTTTAGGATTGGTAATTTCTGCCTTCCAGATATCTCAAGCCTGGGAAAGGGAGTACTTTCGTTCCAATTTAAGCCTGAGGCACAAAAAAAAAAAAAAAAAAAAAAAAAAAAGTATATCTCTCTGCTCTTATTCTGGTTTTGACTTTCCCTTTTAATGTGTGTGAGACCAAAGTAAGCCTAGTTGCTATTTCGGATCTTAAAGCTGAGCCCCATTCATTGTGGTGCAGAGATCAAAATATTAAACACATAAATTCTCTTCTACCTTTCTTCTTCCCCTCAATCACAGATATTAGGCATTTCATAAACTTTGGGGATGGGAGAGAGTGAGAGATCCGTGCCCAGACTTAGTCCCTGATACAAGGAAAGTTAGCTACACTAAATCAAACTCTTCCCTGATCATTCCTAGCCACCTTACAGCCTTTTGATAGAAAGCAAGTGTAGAAAACCCACGGCAGGTGTGACCCCTGGGGTCTCTGTAATGGCGGAGAGATGGCAAGCAGAGGCCTCACTTGTCTGATTGACAGAGGTCTATACTCTCCACTTCCTAATAGCAAAACGGAAAGACTGGTCAGCTATGATTAGAAATCCTGACTCTTTCCTTTTGAAATAGTGTTACTTTTCTTCACATTTATCCAACAAATCTCTTCACCTTTCTTTATGTTTTTTCCTCAATACATGATACAAATAATCAAAGCAATAAGGTATACCTGTTTGGACAATAAGCACTTGTTGAAATCATTTTATCCTATAATATATGATAACAAATCGAGCAGACATGTTAACGTGATAAATTAATCATAATTCATTATAACAAATAAGATACCATTCTACTGAGGATTTAGTTAGTAGCATCACTCTGCAGTACTCTCTGTGGGTACCAACAAAATAAGAGTTTTCAGACCTGCAAAACTGAGTATTAAAGGTTACAATCTGATTAATTGACATATAGGCATACTCCTATTTCTTAGAATTTCAATGTCTAAAATTCTGGTTTTGCTTGTCCAGACTTTACCTTTACAATTTCCTGTACCTATGAGCACTTTCAGAATAGATTTGACCAAACCCTGAAAAGGATAGAAGCATCACTCAAATTCCATGGTTTTCCAAAGAAATAGAAAACTTAAGTTTCAGTAAACAAGTACAGCTTGAGGGAGACCTTGCTTTAATATCTGGGGTCTAATAGTTTTTTTCTAATCACATTTCTATCTTATGGATTTCATTTTTTTTTAATTGGTGGATAATTTTGACAGCCCTAGAAAGAAAGGCCCTAATAGTAAGTGGTGTCAAGGGCCAAGGATTCAACAAGCTTCTCTACATCACCCCTGTGTCTCACACAAGGTCTGTACCAAATGTCTAATTTTAGTACTTGGCTCAATACCAAACACCTGGAAATGGCACTCAGCCAGAGATGCACACAAAGCTAAACAGTGGGTGAGCAAGTGCCTCTGTCTCCTCTTGTGTTCTCCTTCTCAGCTATTAGGTAATAAGGTAGTTATTAGGTAAATAAGGTGGTTATTAAATGATGACTTATGCAAAACCTACAATTTTAGTGTTCATTTTTCATCTTCCCGACATTTATCAGGCTCCCCAGTAAGCAACATTTTGACAATCTTTATTACGAAAGCCAGCTGGACTTCTACTGAATACCAACTTTGAAGATAGATTTTGACCTGTTTTCCTCCTAGCTCGGAAGGTATACATGAAGTGTGTATGGTCAAATTTGTCGAAACAGAAAATTCATAACTGATAAGTGTTCAATCACTGGTTTCTGCATGAGCACATTTCTAGGACGCTCCACACGTGTATGTCAGAGCACTCAGGACTCCTGACTCCATTTCTTTACCCACAGAAACCACATTTCCTGTCACTCCTTCTCACTTCACCAATCCACAAACCCTTTAACTACCCCTGAAATATGGAGATATTTCCCGACATCTCACAAATATAACAGAAAGCTTTCGTGGTCTTGTGTAACCCAACTTATCACCATATGCATGCCCCGTATGACCAAGAAAATCACTCATCTCTCTGGTATGTCCAATTCAGGATTCTTTGCAATAGACCATGGTACATGGAACTTGAAAGCAAAATCCTGGTGCTCTGGATTTCAAGGCAAGTGGGCACATATACAAAAGCAAATGTTAATGCTTTCTCAAGTATACAGTTTGTTTACTCTTTTCTAAAGACTCTAGATTTTGCTTGCTCTCTGGAGGAAATATGTGGCTATTTCCCTTTGGTCTCAGAAGACGTCTACATAAACATGATTCAGATAAAATTTAGTAATGTAATTATGTCCTCATAAACCATATATATTCCTAATGAACCCTATATAAATACATAAAGTAGCAATAAGTAGCTTTATCCTTGATAATAACTAATAACCTTTAAAATGATTTGCATGCTCTATTAATACCTTCTGTGCACCTCCTTGGATTCTCTTGGTCTCATCTATCCTATTCCAGACACCAAAGTGACCACTTGGTCTGTGACAGCTCTGGTCGGCTTCCCACAGACAGCACTTGGCCCCAGAACCCGATCTCTCACTTGCCACTCACGGCTTTTCTGTTGCAACTTTGAGGTGGGGGCAGGGAAAGCACCTCTTCTTCACTCAGACATGTATAACCCTGAGTATGGTAAAGTTAACACCCTGTATTAGCCTCCTGGGGCTGCCATAGCAAAATGCCATGGACTGGGTAGCTTAAACAATAAAAATTCATTTTCCTACAGTTCTTGAGGCTGGAAGTCTGAGATCAAGGTATCAGCAGATTTGGTTTCTTCCGAGGCCTGTCTCCTTGGCTTGCAGATAGCTGCCTTCTTGCTATGTCCTCACATAGTCTTTCCTCTGTGTACACGCACTCCTGCCGTCTCTCTGTCCAAATTTCCTCTTCTTAAAAGGACACCAGTCGGACTGGATCATTTTAACTTATTCACATCTTTAAAGGCCCTATCTCCAAATACAGTGACGTTCAAAGATATTGGGGGTTTGCCCTTCAACATAGGGATTTTGAAGGAATACAATCCAGCCTATATAATACCCCATGAATGACCGATGCGGGAAGGAAACGAATGAATAAATTCTTCTTTGACGCTTCCCCTAGACAGAGGACCCTGACTTGCATTTCATGTGAAGACTTTCAGAGAGTATCCTTTGTGATCAAGGAAGTAGGCACTTGTAGTAGTGGTCCCCTGGCAACTCATGCTGGTGTGGACTCACTCTCCTTTCTTGTCCCTCACTCCTTCTAGTTCCCAGGATCGCAAATGCCAATGAAAAACTTGCACGAAGGCTTCCCTTCCAGGAGAGCCCAGGTGAAAACACATAAGCCATCTCCTGTCATCTTTACTACCACCATGCCGGGTATCTTTTTATTTTTACTTGACAATGAAGAAACAGAACCAGAGAAGATAAATGATTTGCCCAGGGTCACACAGCTAGTAAGCTACAAAATCAGAACTCTAACTTAAATTTTAATCTTCTGACACCCAATCCTGAACTAGTTCCCAGGTACCATAGTATCTTCTAGCAATGACTATATGCATAATCTGATAAAATTTAAGCCATTTCCCATACCAATTTTTAAAACTGTTCAAATGGACTATACATAAGACACCCTAAGTACATAATTAATCGATTCTTTAAAAGCTATCCCTTTCTCCTCTCCCTAAATCTGAGTTTGTATGAAATTATTTTTTAATAGAAATTATACAAATTATAATATCTTTATTGGTGCTATCACAAACTATGTCTTTCCAAGCAAACTACATCTCCCAGTCAAATTAGTGAGGCTCTTTTATCTTAATCAAAGCTTAACAGTTTAATTGTTCATTAAACATGAGAGTAATTTAGTGTCCTACTATGCAATCATTATTGTTTCCTGAAAATCTGATGTGATGAGGTACAATAAATGCAAACTGAAATATTGCCCATAGAAGGTTATTTATTAGTTCTTCTAGCTAAAAACATTCATAACAGAAATTTATTGGTCCATACTCCCTTCATTATAAATATTTTATAATATTTTATGTTCTGCCTCAGGGATCCATGTCTTAGCATTTAAATGTCTCAATCTTGTGTCAGTAACAGGAAGAACAAGTTCACTGGGTGGAATTTTTGCCCTTTACTTCAGAATGTTACAATAATAATAGGCTATAAATATGTTATAATTATGCCTTTGATCACCGCTGTAGTTTTCTAGTTGGAATGAATTAAATTCAAAACTAAAGCTGAAATGGTAGACAAAAATGACAGTAGTTATCTTAAACTAAGATTTTGCTGAAAGCCATAATAATATAGTGAAAATATTTAGAGTGGCAAGGATAATACTAGAATATTTTTCTTATTACTTCTACCTTATTGTGAAGTAGCACCGATACCTATTACCCTCTTTACATATCGATAATGGTGTACAGTTAGTGAAGCTTTGTATTCTTAGTACTTTTACATGATAATCACTACAATAACATTTGAAATATCGATCAGTTACAAACATCTCCATTGTTCAAATGAGAACACTGAGATTCAGGTAGTTACAACAGGTGTACAATTTCCATTTTAATCTTTACATTTTTAATCATGAAACATGGTAAAACTGCACAACACATGTGAATCAGTCTTCTGTTCTCTGCCCATCTCATCTTGCGCATGAGTATAGGGGCGCAGGGGTGGAGGAGGGCGTGGCAGAGAGCAAAAGACATGAGCAGGTGATAAAACAGCAGATGACAAGTGGCCCTGTTTGTGGAAATTGGGGACATGAGACAGAGGGAATATCCTGCATCAATTATGTTCTCCCAGACCAATCTTCCCACGTCAAGCCTGCAAGAACAGGTTACTGGTACACACTGGGAAGCGCCTGGAAGTACCCGGGCTTTCCTGGAAGTCTCGGACAGCTATGGTACCAAGAGCTGCCCTCACTAAGATGGGGTTTATTAAATCACATTTGTTAGTGGATATTTTACATATCCAATTGGAGGACATTTCAGAGATTTTTATTTTGGTCATTCTCTTCCAAATAAATTCTAGATATAAATTTTGAGACCCACCCTACACATACAGGAGCAGATCCAGACCTTCTTGGGCACTAAATTTTCTGGCATAATCCTCTGAGCCTACATGCCCTCAAGTGTATTCCTGGAAACAATGGTTCTTCTGGATATAAATAGGTTTACATGAAAAGTATTGTGTGATCAGATTATCAAATGCTGATCCCCTGAAATATTCTGTTAACAAAGCAAAGCTGGGTTTAACTCATCATGGTGAGGAAGATGGCTTCTTTGATAGCTTCAGAAGCATCTCTAAGTGGGAAGGCCAAAAGGGAGATATAAATTTATGAGATTTGAGGGACATGGTTAAAGTGGGGGTTTGATTAGGATTGTAGAAGATTCATGAGATAATAGGATTGGTGAATGCAGCATGGACATGGTTACAAAGAGACTCCTGAAGCGTTACCCTTCCTTTGATGCCATATTATCCTGAGAAATGCTATTTACTCTGATGAAGGCAAATGGAGTATTTAGATAAATGGATTTTCTAAAAGTTCCTAAAATGAACAATAAAGTTATTTGCAACTTTAATGTCCTCTGACAGTTTCCTTAAGAGTAAACTCATGTAATAAAGATAGCCACCTAGTAAAGTCACATTAATGTAGAGTGTAGCAATAAACTTGTAGATGTAAATGGTTTGTGAGTTTTCAATACAATTTTGGAAATTCCTGGGTTAAAGTTTAGCAAATATATATATAATTTATATTACAAATTATATATGTAATTTTAAGGAAGGAGTATATAATAAACAGCATTTCATAAACATTTACCACAGTATATATTTTTTACTCTTCTGAAAATGAAATCTGCCAGGACTAGTATGCCACGGAATGAATATTAGCTGCAGAAACCAGTGACCAAGGCTTTAGGCAGCTCATTAAAAAAAAAAAATTATAAATACAAAACCCAAAGTAAATAGTTTTATTTGAATTAGAGAAGGCAATAAAGTCTTAAGTAACAGGCACAAAGGCATCTGGGGATGGAATCCAGCTCATGAGTTAAAACACAACCAGAATGCATTAGAGATTATAAAGAAGGTTCACAGCACCAGTGGTTTGAGGGGGAAAGTGAAGCAGATGATACAAAAAGATAGGAATCCTTTCATTGGAGGTATGTTGCTTTGCTAATAAAAATAACTTATGATTTTTTTTTACGTTTTCAATTTACCCTACAGTATCAGTATTGAATCGTTACGTAGTGACAATGCTCTTATTAGGTGATACTTTTCTATGAGGCAAGAAACAGTGCTTACTAAAAGTAAACAACAGTTAAAATAGCATTTGATCTTCATGCACAAATAATTTAAATGTCAAACAGAGGTTGTGTATTTTCTATTAGTCCATAGAACAGGCTAACAACTATAAATAACAGGTCATCTGCTTAGCCACTGCAAGATGTCACTCCTTCATTTGATAGTGAATAGAGAGTCATTCTTTTATGACATGAGCATGTCCACTGTTTAAAACAAATAACTAAATGTGGACTTTCAGTGAAACAGTAGAGGGAGTAAATCAAATTTTTAAAATATCAACTCGAAAAATAATTAAATATTTACTTAGGGGGAAAAAGAAAAAAAGGTAGGCTTGATTTTTATGCCAGGAAATACTGAGTCGATTCCAGGAGACAGAGATGATTCCAGGAGTTCATATAAATGTAATTCTAACTATGCAATTGCAAATGAAGCCACAGAGAAAGAAAAGGCCCAGGTATTCTACAGAAACCAATGTGGTCTGAGCTCATTTTTAAGGGACATTGTACATATAAACCCCAAATGTCGCTGGCTCTTCCCATGGCTGGCCTGAGCATGCGCTGCATGCAAGGAAGCACTGAAAAATAATTCAGATCTTTGTAGAAGTCTCTCAAAAGATGCTGCATCAAAATGACATATTTTGCCTTTACTCCCCAGTGATTTCATGGCTGGCACCACTGACACCTACTATCTTTCTGGATTCTCCCCTCAACGCTTCCAAAACTCTCCCACTTTTTAGCCCAAACAGGAACGCCTATAACTTCTTTTTCCAGACCTTTTTCTGTTGAAAATCAATCTGGTCTTTCTCTGTCCTAAGTACCCAAATCAAAGTTAAAAACTCAAACCCTATAGGTACAAATACCCTGATCCGCAAAGTTCTCCATGCTCAGAATTAACAGTTATGAAAAGCAGGACTAGATCGTGCAAAAATATCAGAGCAATTATAGAATCACACTGGAAAAGTAGCAGCAGAAAGTGGATCTTGAGAGAGTAAGATGGAGGCAGAAAGTAAAGTTTGGAATTTTGGGGGAGAATTAATTGGCAAGGTCTATCCAAGACTTAGATTCAATGTCATGCCCTTTTCACCCCTCTGTGCCTTATTTCTTTTTCTCCTTATTATCATTAAAACTATTATTCTTAGGATATTATTTAAATAAATTACAGTACATCCATTTGATGGAATACTTTGGCCATTTAAAAGAATGCGCTGGCTGTATCTGTAAGACACAGGAACCATGTTTCAGACATCATTATGTACCACCACGGCTGTCCCTTTTCATAGAACCTGTGCCCCACTGTTATGGTGGCAATGTGACTTTGCTCAGGCCTTATTATAACGTGCCTTTTGCCTCAGGCCTTTCCTGTTGTTGAATTATCGGTGGTGAGGGGACCCATTTAGCATTCACACACTGGCAATCTGGAATTACAGGGGACCGGAATGCCCTATGCAGTGAATACATATGAGAGATACGAGATGGGAGATACATTTTTCTTCCTGCAACTGTCGTGAGATGAAGTAGTTTCTACAGTCTTTGGAAAGAAGAGCTTATGAGATTACACTTTAGTTGCAAGGGACACCTACAGACCCGGCCCAGGAATGCACTCCATCATATCTGGTCTTTCTTCTCTGACTAGCTCCAATTTCTCTGGGGTTATACTTGCTAATAAAGTAGCACATCAGCTTTCTCTGTAAGCTCCATTTTTTAAGGAACTTGATGCAAGGTAGATCTTTGTTATATAATGTTATATGAAAGAGCAAGTTACAGAATAACATGAAGAATGACAAATTTTATATAACAAAATGCATATATTTAAGCATATTGGTTGTAAAGGTATAAAAGAGGTCTAAATGGATACACACTCAAGTTTTGAGAATGTGTAAGAGTAAAGACTTAATCTTTATTTAGAATTCTCTAAGTTTTTAAATCATCTATAATATTGGTAATTTTAAAGAGAACTAAAATGGAAAACATTAAAAAGCTCATATGATAGTATAATATTTAAATTGAACACATTTCAGATTTTTATATTATTGATAGAGAACTTTAGGCATTAGGAAAAAAAAAGTTGGAAAACTGGTCACATTGGAAAATGAGCTAAAGTAAGCATTCACGTCTTTCCTACTTGCATTAACGTTAAATGTTAAATTAAACGTTAAATTAAAATGTTTCTATACTTATAGCAGGGAATAAAATACAAAGCAATGTCTTTAAGGTTGTATTTATACAACACAAAAGGAAATGCAAATAACTGAATTTAAAATTTAATCTGTCAAATAACTGAATTAAAAAAAATCAATGTGAATAAACAAGTAGATGAAAGTATTCTTAAAAACTTAACTGGCTAACTAACATACTTATTTCACTTGTGCTCTGACAGTGCCAAGCTCTGCAAAAAAAAAAAAAAAAAAAAAAAAGCTCCTTAAGAAAACATTGAAATTGTTCCATTTCCTTTAATTTCATTAGATTAAAACTTTATTTCCTGTAATTAGTATTTGGGCATTTAAAAACTACCGTGATATTCTAATAAATATAATACTTCTTTAGCTATCCATATACGTAGTTTTAAAATACTGTATAAGGGCCTCTTACAATATCATCATAATTTGGTTTAAAACATTTTTTTCTGCATTTTATGCTGTAAGTGGGGAATTCTCATTCAGAAAAAAAGGGTAGCATGTCCATGAAGTAACTAAAGAGTAACAGGTGATTGATTATATGTAAGTTATTCTAAATTGACTTTAATTCTATTATTTAGTTATTACCTATCAAATGCAATATACAAACAAACCACTTTGTTTTCATAAAATAACATACAATTTCAGGTAATTCTTTTATGCACTATTGAATAATTTCTATTTGCTTTCTCGCCATTAAGGACTAACCATTGATTTTAGGGGTCCTACAGTAAATTGCTAAACCAATACAAACCACACTTTTGTAGTGAAGGTAAGAGACTTTGAGGACCCCAATAATAAATTTGTAAAACATGAAAAGAAATTACAAACCAGTTGATTTATAATTAGTTTTTTAAAATTTATATAATATAAAGAAAGTACGTAAAGGTGAAAAAAGTATTAATTTTCCTTTGATATATAAATAAGCACAAATCTTGATAATACATAAAATGCTACTTTATGACTTTTATGATTTTATGGATTTATATTTATGGCATAACTAAAAGTAATTACAGGGACTCCAAAATAAGCTATTTCACACAAAAGTCTTCATGACTGATAACTATAACTACCATAGGGGCATTTTAAAAGGTAATTGTTTCCTAGCATGTTAAAAAAAAATTTTTTTAAATAGGTCCAGGAAGTTTCCATCTTGGTCCAAGGAGAGAGAGGGAGATCAGGATTTATTCAGCAGGAAACCCACATCCCTAAGCAAGGATAACGAGGCTAAGGCTACAGAGGCTAGATGCTCACGTACATGTCTAGAAATGAAGGAGGACTGTATGATATGGCTTGAAGTTTATATCCATATCCAAGGAAGGAGACCAGGGTTCATACAACCAGAAAGGTCATATGCCGGATATTTATATCTATAGTCTAGAGAAGGAAACTGGCCATTCACACACTGCTGGTGGGAAGGTAAAGTGACAGAACCACTCTGGAAAAGTCTGGGTACTTCTGAAAGCACTAATTTTGCAAACATTTTACAACCCAGCAACCGCAGTTCTAGACTTATCCCAGAGAAATGAAAACCTAGGTTCTCACAAAAACCTGTACCAGAATGTTCACAGTAGCATGATCTGTAATTGCCAAAAACTGGAGACAACTCCAACGACCTTTTAAAGAGATAATGGCTAAAGCGATTGTGGTACATCCACGCCACAGAATAGTACTCAGCAAATAGAAAAGGGGACAGAGTATTGACACATTTGTGCCACTGGAAATTCACTTAATGCAGAAAACAGGCAGTTAGAGCTTATAAAGTGGGCATGTTAGATAAATTCCCAAAGAACCTATGTGAATCTTTAGAGAATGATATTGAAGGAGAAAATTCAATTCCCCAAGGTTATATACCGTGCAATTTCCATTTATACAGAATTCCCAAATGGCAGAACTCTAAAAACAGGGCCCAATTTGGCAGTTGCCAGGCATTAGGGGAATGGGGCAGGGAGGTGCTGCCTGAGGAAAGAGCCACGGGAGAGATCCCTGCCAATGAGGAAAGGCATGTATATTGAATATACCGAGGTTCACATCCTGGTTGTGGCAATATATTATAGTTTTCCAAGATGTTATCCACTGGGTAAAGTAGGTACATGGGAATCTCTGTACTGCGTCGTATAAGTGGATGAAAATCCACAATGAGATGATAATAAAGTTTAATTAAAAGGGGGAAAAAAAGTTGAACCATCTAGTAGTTAGTTATACAGGGTCCGAGTACTCTACCAAACACAGCTTGGAAATCCTGGCTCTCGATCAGTCCTCAGTGGGGTTCGCCCCCTGGAAACGGCACCTCTCTCGCAGAGGAGTCATTCCTCAAAATCCACGAGTACAGGAGTGTGCGGGAGGTCGCTCGGAAGAAGCAAGACAGCCATGAAGACATTCTCAAGCAGAGGTGGGAACGCAAACGGAAATCAAGAGACATAACAAAGAGAGCCATCCCAGAGGCGACGGGTCCATTAGCGAGATAACTGGGAAAACAAAGGGCGGGCAGTGGGCTGGATGTGCCCCCAAAGCACAAACTAGCAGCGTTCCAAGTCTGAGGGACTTGAAGCACGCACAGGAACAAATGCAGAGAATGCGAACGCTCTCTCCGAAGCCCAGTGGGGTAGTTTCCGCTGGGGTTCTGCACCTCCCCTCCGCCAGGTGGAGCTTAGCCCCACACAAGAGCCTCCGCGGTTCAGAGGTCACGCACGTCCTGGGGCAGAGGCAACTTGGCAGAGGAGGGTTCGGACCCTGCCCGCCGCCTCCCCTTCCACTCGCCGCCAAGGCCCCCGCGCCCGGCAGGACGCCACCCCCCCACCGCCGCCCGCCGCGCCCGCTGCCCTCGTTGCAGTGCGGTCCTGCCCTACCTCTGAGCTCTCTTCCGACCTGCCCTGAGGAAAGGCCAGAGCTAGGCCGTCCCCGTCTCCGGTCACCATGGCCCACCTGCGGGCCTGCGAAGTCCAGCAGCTGCTGCACAACAAGTTCGTGGTGGTCATGGGGGACTCCATCCAGGGTCGGTACAAGGACCTGGTGCTCCTGCTGCAGAAGGACTGTCTGCTCTCTTCCAGTCAGCTGAAGACCAAGGGCGAGCTGAGTTTTCGAGCAGGACGTGCTGCTGGAGGGCGGCGGCGGGGCGCATGCACAACGGCCCGCACTACCGCGAGGTGCGCCAGTTCTGCTCCGGCCACACCTGGTGCGCTTCTACTTCCTCACGCGCGTGTACTCGCAGTACGTCGTGGAGGTCCTGGAAGAGCTGCGGCGGGGCGAGCACGCCCCGGACGTGGTCATCATGAACTCCTGCCTGTGGGACCTCTCGAGGTACGGGCAGAACTTCCGGAGGGGCTACCGCGAGAATCTGGAGAGCCTGTTCGGGCTCCTAGACCAGGTGCTGTCCATGTCCTGCCTCCTGGTGTGGAACACGGCCATGCCGGTGGCCGAGGTCGTCTCGGGCGGCTTCCTCGCGACCCAGCACCAGCTCCAGGGCGCCCACCTGCGGGAAGACGTGATGGAGGCCAACTTCTACAGCTCAGCCGAGGCCAGCAGGCACGGCTTCGATGTGCTGGACCTACACTTCCACTTCCGACATGCCGGGCAGCACCGGCAGCGAGACGGCGTGCACTGGGACGAGCGCGCGCACCGCCATCTCTCCCAGCTGCTGCTGCGCACGTGGCTGATGCCTGGGGCGTGGACCTCCCTGCCGCTACCCAGTGGGCAGGTGGATAAGGAATGGCCCCACCAGCGGAAGTACGAGCCAGGCGAGCGGGAGGCAGTCCCGGGACCGCAGAGGTGACTCGGGCGAACAAGCCGCAACCTGGCCCCTGCCCGCGTCCTCGTGCCCCCGTGCCCCACAGCGACCTTCCACACCCTTTCCCCAAGATCGGCCTTTGTTCCCGACGTACGGACATGGCTCCTGTACTCCCTCTTACTCATCTTTACAACGCTGGCAGCTCTCCAGTGACCTTTCGACTCTCCAGGTGGGATATACTGGCGAAGCAAACTCGAGGATTGCCCCCCAACTGCGTCTGGGCCCCATCCGCAGAGCCTCTACCCAGCAGCAGAGCAGAGGGCCTCCTCCCTACTCTCTCCGGTGCCCCGGCAGGCCACGCAGACGCCGGCGAAGGCGCACAGACAGACAGACCCAGGCACGCCCTGAGGCAAGGCCTCAGTAGCCAGACTTAAACCGAGGCTCATTCCCAGAGTGGTCATTAGTCATTAGGTCATTCGGCCTAGTCTTCTGCAACTCTGCTGTTGTAAGGGCTCCTTAGGCTTCTTACTCTCACCAGTGAACAGCCTCTTCACATTCTTCTTTGCCAGAGCCTCCACTCTGGGCAAGAACCCAGAGCACCACACCATTCTCCTCTTAGCATTTGTGCAGAAATGAACTCTAGGTGAAAAATTACACACACACACACACACACCGTTAAGTCTTAGCTGAATATAAGCCTTCGAACAATATTCTCTATGCATTTTTTCCTAAAAAAATGGATAAAATTTAGATCCTTAAAACGTAACATTACGTTTTTATTAAGAGTTCAGTATCACCATTGGTTTTTAGATACATTTGTGGAGTTTCATCTTCACCATAAGTTGTCTTGCAGCTTCTTTCATTAAATTCATCTGTGCTTCAACAGAACATTTGTCCTTAAAAAAGTAATCCATTCACTAACGCAAGATTTTTTTGTTAGAAATAGAAATCGCTGTTCTCAGACTCATTAGATGCCTAGCATATTTAAAAATATATATATAGACTTTACTTTTTAGCACAATTTTAGATTCCCAGCAAAATTGAGAGGAAAGTAAAGTTCTCATATACTCCCCATACACAGACACCTGAACTATACACATCCCACATGAAGACGGCACATTTGTTACTTGAAACAAAACTATGTTGTTAACATCATTATCACCCAAAGTCCATTTTTATATTAGGGTTCACTGTTGGTGTTGTATGTTCTATGGGTTTTGGCAGATGTATAATGATGTGTATCTATCATTGTAGTATCGTACAGAATGGTTTCACTGCCGTGAAAGTCCTCTCTGTTCCTCCTCTTTATCCCTCCCCTGCCGAAATCCTGGCAGCCACCTATCTGTAACTGTCTCCATAATTTTGCCTATTCTAGAATGTTGTGTAGTTAGAATCATACAGTAAGTAGCCTTTTGAGATTGGCTGCTTTCACTTAATAATATGCACTTAAGTTTCTTCCATGTCTTCATGGCTTGATAGCTCATTTATTTTTTGTGCTTTTCCCATTGTCTGGTGTACCACTGTTTATCCATTGACCTACTGAAGAATATCTTAGTTGCTTCTGAGTTTTAGCAATTGTGAATAAAGTTGCTTTAAACATTCATGTGCAGATTTTTGTGTGAATATAAGTTTTCAACTACTTTGGATAAATACCAAGGAATACAATTGCTGGATCGTATGCTAAGAGTATGTTTAGTTTTATAAGAAACTGCCAAACTGTCTTCCAAAGTGACTACCATTTTTCATCCCATCAGCAATGAATGAGAGTTCCTGTTGCCATGATTTGGTGGTGTCAGTGTTTTGGATTTTCACCATTCTAATAGGTATGTGGTGGTATGTCATTATTTCAATCTGCAATTCCCTGATGTCACAGGATATTAAGCATTTTTTTTCTATGCTTATTTGCTTTCTGTATATCTTCTTTGGAAGTGAGGCGGCTGTTCAGATCTTTGCCCATTTTCACTTATTTGTTTTCCTATTGTTGAGTCTTAAGAGTTCTTGTATATTTTGGATAACAGTATTTTATCAGCTATGTCTTTTAGAAATATTTTCTCCTAGTCTGTGTCTTTGTTTTGTTTTGCTTTTTATTCTCTTGACAGTTCTTTTGCAGAGCAGAAGTTTTTAATTTTAACGATGTCCAACTTATCAGTAGTTTTTTTGATAAATTGTGCCTTCTGTAGTGTATCTAAAAAGTTATCACCAAATCCAAGACCTTCTGTGTTATCCTCTATTTTTTATTTTTAGTTTTGCACTTAACTTTTGGTCCATGATCTATTTTAAGCTAATATTTGTAGAAGGGTAGAAAGTCTGTCTAGAGTCATTTTTTTTTTTTTTTTTTTTTTTTTGCATTTGGATGTCCAGGTGTTCTAAAACCATTTGTTACCTGAAGTTGGATAGTGTCAGTTTTCCAAATTTATTCTTCTCCTTTAATATTATATTGGCTAGTCTGGTTCTTTTGTCTCCATATAAACTTTAGAATCAGCTAGTCAGTATCCACTGGGATTGTACTGAATTTGTAGATGAGTTGGAAATAATTGACATTTTGACAATATAGAGTCTGCCTATCTAAGAACATGGCCTATATTTCCATTTATTTAGTTCTTTAATTCTTTCATCAGGATTTTATAATTTTCCTCGTAGAGATCTTGTACATTTTTATATTTATACTTATTTCATTTTGGGGGGATGCTAATGTAAATGACGTGTGATTTTTAATTTCAAATTCCAGTTATTCATTGTTGGTATGTAGAAAAGCAACTGGTTTTTCTAGGTTTACTTTCTATCACACAACCTCAATGTAATTGCTTATTAGTTCCAGAAGTATTTTTGTTGATTCTCTCAAATTTTCTAAATAGATAGTCATGTCATCAACTAAAAGGTAAAGTTTTATTTCTTTTTGTCCAATCCATATACCTTCTATTTCCTTTTTTTATCTTAGAGCATTATCTAGGGCTTCCAGTTGAAAAGGAATAATGAGAAGTATAACCTCGCCTTCCTCCTGATCTTAGAAAGCTTGTAGTTTCTCACCATTTAAGATGTTAACTGTAGCTTTTTGAATATGTTGTTTAATCAAGTCAAGGACATTGCCCTCAATTGCTGTTTTACTAAGTTTTTATCATGAATAGGGTTTGGTATGAGTGTGTTTTTTCTTCTACAGCTTGTTGATGTGATGGATTACATTAATTATTTGAATTTGAATGTTGAAAAGCTTTGGATATATAATATAAGTCCTACTTGGCCATGGTGCATAACTTTTTATACATCTTTGGATTTCATTTGCTAATACTCTGTTGAGTATTATTGTATCTATGTTCTTAAAAGTTATTGGTCTGTAAATTTCTTGTGATATCTTGGGTGTTGGTATTAAGAGTAATGCTGGCCTCACAGAATGAGTTAGGATTTATCCCTCTGCTTTTGTCTTCCAGAAGAAATTGTAGAGAATTGGGTATAATTACTTACATAAAATTGTTTTGTAGAATTCACCAGTGAACCCGTTTGGGCCTAGTGCTTTCTATTTTGCAAGATTATTAATAGTAATCCATTCAATTTCTTTACTAAATATAAGCCTAGTCAGTCTATTCTTGTATGAGTTTTGGCAGACTGTCTTTCAAGGAATTGGTCCACTTCACCTAGATTTTAAAAATTGGGGGCATAGAGTTGTTCAAAAACATTTTTAAATTATTCTTATTATTTCCTTAATGTCCATAAGATCTGCAGCAATGTTTTTTTCATTCATTTTCGAAATAATTGTGTCCTTTCTCTTCTTCTCTTAGTTTTATTGATTTTTTTTCAAAGAACCAGCTTCTCTGCTTTCATTGATTTTACTGCGTGTATTCTCTGTTTTCAATTTGTCCATTTTGTGCTCTAATTTTTATTTTCCGTTTTCTCTGCTCCATTTTTTTCTTCTTCTGACTTTAGATCTAATTTTCTTTTTTTTCTAGTTCTCTGAGGTGGAAGCACAAATTATTGATTTTAGATCTTCCGTCTTTCCCAATACTTCTATCAATGCTATAAATTTCCATTTAAGCATTATTTTCACTACATTCCAATAAATTCTAATAAGTTGTATTTTTATTTTCATTTAGTTAAAATATTTTTAAATTTCTCTTAAGGTTTCTTCTTTGACCCATGTTTTATTTAAAAATGTGCTGTTTAATCTCCCAGTATGTGGGGATTGTTCAGCTATTCTTCTATTGTTAATTTCCGGGTAATTCCATTGTAGGCTGAGAGCAGACATTGTGATTTCTGTTCTTTCTAATTTGTTAAGGTGTGTTTTATGGACAGGAATGTGATCTATCATGGTGAATTTTCCCTGCGAACTTGAGAAGAATGTTTATTCTGCTCTTCTTGGATGAAGTATTCTATTGGTGCTATTTATATTTAGTTATTTGATGGTGCTATGGAATTCAGTTATGTCCTCATTACTTTTCTGCCTGCTGGATCTGTCCATTACTGATAGATGGTACTGAAATCTTCAACTATAGTTTCTCCTTGCTATTATACCAGTTTTGCCTCATGTATTTTGATGCTCTTTTGTTAGGTGCATACATGTGAAGGATTGTTATGTCTTCTTAGAATGTTGGTCTTTTATGGTCATGTAATGTCCTTCTTTATCCCTGATAATTTTCTTTGTTTTGACGTGAGCTTTCTTTGATTCATGCTAGCATGATATATCTTTCTCCATCCTTTACTTTTAATCTATATGTGGTTTTGTATCTAAAGTGGGATTTTTTTGTGTGTAACATAGAGTTGAGTCTTTTGATCCACTCTGACAATCTCTGTCTTACTTGCTGCATTTAGACCATTATCATTAAACATGATTATTGATATCATTTGATTAATAACTACCATATTTTTAACTTTTCTATTTGTCACCCTTGTTCTTTGTTCCCGTTTTTTTCTTCCATTCTTTTCCTATCCTTTTTGGCTTTAATTGAGCATTTTGTGTGATTCTATTTTTCTCCTTTCTTAGCATATCAATTATTACTTTTTTTTACTTTTTTAAGTGAGTGTTCTAGAATTTTTAGTATATATTACAACTTATTGAAGTTTACTTGAAATAACTATATAGCTTCATGAGTAGTGCAGGGTAATCATACATTATACACATTGTTGCTATTATTATGAACAAACTTAACTGTTCAATTATGAATAAAAAATAATTAAATTTTTTACTTTAACTTATTCCTTCTCTAAAACTCTTTATATAGAGTTTCTGGGATATCATGTTTCTTTTCTATGAAAATACTTTGATAATTTCATCAGGTACAGAATTCTAGGTTAGTGTTTGTATTTTCCTCTTGACTCTACATATTTCACTTTAGCCTATTCTTGTTGCCATGATTTCTGACAAGAAGTTTGCTGTCATTCTTATCCTTGCTCTTCCATAGGTCAGGTGTTTCTGGTTTTCTTCAAGATTTTTCTTTATCTTTGATTTTATGCAATTTAAGTATGATATACCTAGATGTAGATTTTTCTTACATTTAGTCTGCTTAATGTTCTCTGATCTTTCTGAATCTGTGGTTTGGTGTCCGTGACATTAATTTGAGGAAATTCTGTCTTTATTGCTTCAAAAATGTTGTTGTTTCTTTTGTTCTTTTCCTCTGGTATTTCCATTATGCCTATGCTAAACCTTTGTAGTCATCCCATAGTTCTTGGATATTCTATTGCTTTTTTCTCAGTCTTTTATCTCTGCTTTTTAGTTCTGGAATATCTATTGATCTACCTTCAAGCTCACTGATTCTTCCCCAGTTGTGTCAGTCTGCTAATGAGACCATCGAAGGCAGTCGTTATTTCTGTGATAGCATTTTCTATGTCTACAATTCTTTTTCCTCTTTCTTAGAATTTCCATCTCTCTGCTTATATTACCCATCTGTTCTTGCACATTGTGTGCTTTTTGCTTTAGAGCCCTTAGCATATTAATTACAGTTGTTTTAAATTCCTGATATGATCACTTCAACATCTCTGCCATGTCTGAGTCTCATTCTGATACTCACTCTGTCTCTTTAAATGGTGATTTTTGCCTTTTAGTATGCCTTGTAATTTTTTGTTGTTGTTGAAAGCTAGACATGATGTCCTTGTAAAAGGAACTGTGATAAATAAGCTTTTGGTGATATGGGTAGCATGGAGGTAGGGAGAGGAAGCATTCTTTAACCCAGGGGTCACTAACCCTCCCCCCTCTCCCAGGCTGTATACCAGGTTCATAGCCTGTTAGGAACTCGCCTCACAGCAGGAAGGGCAGCTGCTCCCCAGCGCTAGCATCACCACTTCAGCTCCACCTCAGATCATCGGGCATTAGATTCTCATAGGAGCACCGGTCCCTGGTGCCAAAAAGGTTGGGGACTGCTGCTTTAGCCCTATTATTAGGTCTCAGTCTTTTCGTGAATCTGAGACCCTGGACTGTGACCTTCATAAATGTTTTCTATTCCCACTCCCCACCTTAGATGGGACAGGATGACTAACGGGGTTGGAGTTTGATATTCCCCTTCTGTCACGTTAGTTAGGCTCTGAAAATTCCAGTAGTTGAGGCTCTGGTAATAGTTGCTCTCAGGGCAGGCTTTGTTAAGGACAGAGTGCTCTGGCATCTTTGAGCATTGCTTCTTTTCCTCTTCTTGCTGGAATCATGACAAGATTTTTTTTTCCCCCTCATCTTCACAGTGAGAAGTTTGTAGGGTTCCTGGAGGTAAAGCTCACAAAGCTGGTGGGGGGAGGGGATGCTACCCTGGAGTATTTCAGTTTCAGATTTGTCAATTCTGAACTTCCAGCAAATTTTCAATTACAGTTTAGCTTTTCCTGTCTTAGTACTGGTTGCCACTAAGGTTCTGTTTGTGGGTTTTTGCTCCAATAAGCTGTGATTCTCTGTATCTACCCGTCTCTCCAGTTTTGGGGACAGTAGTTTGCCCTGTGGCCTCAATTCTCTGAGAGATCTAAAGAGAGTTGTTAATTTTCGGTTTATTCAGCTTTTTACTTGTCAGAATGAAGTGATGACTTTCAAACTCCTCACATGCTAGACTGGAAACCAGAAGTCCAGTCTAGCATATTTTGAAATGGCTCAGAGAATTGAAGCATATTGC
Organism: Eonycteris spelaea; assembly: GCA_003508835.1. Lineage (NCBI taxonomy): Eukaryota > Metazoa > Chordata > Mammalia > Chiroptera > Pteropodidae > Eonycteris > Eonycteris spelaea. The sequence goes on along the minus strand of PUFA01000050.1, from coordinate 2,835,853 downwards.
ATTGTAAGCGAGAGTCCTTGTGAATCAATCTAACAATCTTCTTGTGCGTTTTTGTATTCTTTGACACTGTCTTCTTTCATAGTTTATGCATTTTTTAAACTTTTGATTTAAAAATGAGTATACCTCCCTGTGAACGATCCTCAATTAGAATCATACTACTGGTTACCTTTACCAGAAATGTGACAAAGTGTGGATTTATACCAGCTTGTTCTCAACCTCTGTCTTTGCATCCTCTCCCCAGCTTCAGTGTGGTCATCACCTTGGGTTAGAAGCCCTTCTGCCAGGCTGCGTGCTGCAGAATGGTAAAGTAAAGACAAAATGAACATCATTACACATTCAGCTTTATTACACGAGCAGGAAATTAAAAGCAACATTTCCATCACATTTCCTCAATAATCAATGCCGTGGAGTTTCAATAATGAAAGAGGGAGAGTAACACATTGTGATGTAGAGGGTGTTCAGGGAATTAGGTTATTGCCTGAAAATAAATATGGCCGAACATTCTCTCACTGTTAAGTTTATGCTGGGCCCCCTAATGTCTCACGTATCATAATTCTCCACAGCAGGTTCCTTAGAAAAAGGCTCCATTCTTTTCGCATCCTTTCTTAGACTCTCCCCACATTTTCATAGGCCCATACACTTGCTAATGCATACCCATGGCAGGGAGCAAGTGTCATCTCAGTACATCTTGTGTCACAGTGCACCCATCAATCCACCATGCACGGAAAAAAGACTACAGCCATACCACCTCTTTGCTAGGGTTTTGTGCATGCTGCTTAATTTCACTGCGTTTGTCAAGCCATTCTTTACCGGAGAGTCTAACAGCCTTTGAGTGCGCGGTGCTCTATCACTTATGTAGGGGTTATATTGATCTTTCTGGTGTGCTCTAAAGTGGCTGGCATCAAAAGCCAGTGAGGCAGCCAGTTTGAGCAGTATGGATTTACAAACTTCAGGATGAAATGCCGCAGGATGCCAGGGAAAACGTTTTTGTTTTTCCAGAGGGAACCATAGTTCATGAAATGTGGTTAACATACAATATTTGTATACCCTTAAAATCATTTTATAACCACACTGAGTGCCTCTAAACATTAAATATATTTTATAAGTAGTTGGTTAACTAGCTGTTGTGTGCTTTAAATAGTAAATAAAATGGAAAGGCACTAAACAGTGACTATATTTCATAGAGTAAGATGCTTTTTCAGCCACTCAATAATTCTCAATGTTAAGAAAAATTGATTTTCTAACTGCTGAGTGCCTCTAAAAATTAGCATCTTATCTTCCTACAGGGGATGCTTTTCAGTTAGCCTCCCTTCTTCCAGCTTTTGACTTAATGATCTCTAAGGTTCTCGTCTTGCTAAAATATTCTATAGGTTCTATTGGACTATATTTCACTTGGGCATATATGGAATTGGGTACAAATAAAAACAAAAATCCATCTTACTTTTTTGAATGTTCACTTCAAAAGCAGGAGTTCTTCACTCTCTAACTGCTCATTTTCTGCCACCACCTCTCTCTCCCCTCAAGAGGACTGTATGGAGAGACCTATGTATGACAATGACATAGAACTTAAGAGTACTAATTTCCAAGTACCTTCACATAGCATGTCTGTACAATGGATGCATTTTGCATTAGTGAAAGCCTAATAAAGGAAAATAATTCTCTAAGAGTTGGTAATAGTGATATATCTTAATGCCAAATTAAATCTTCCCAGTTCTTTATAAACTCTGACCTTTAAGAAACTCATATTGCCAATGCTGAGACCTTCCAAACAGTTAGAAAAATATCTCATAGCATCACAAATCTTGAAAGCTAAAGTCATCAGACACTTAACAATTATAGGAAACAGTATTAAAGACGACTAAACTCTTAGTTCTGCGTAAACCACAACCAGCTGGGTGACCTTTGGGATGTCACAGAGTCTTTCTGAGTAATCTGTGGTAACCTTGTCTATGTAACCTCATCAGGAAAACGAATGGTTTGAGCGAGATTGTAGAATTTAGCTGCTGGATAATCTGCTTGAGCCCCTTTTCAATTGAATAATTTAAATTCCCCTCTGTCCTCTCATTACATTCTGAAGAACAGTGTGTCTCCAATGTACTCACCAGTTCCACAGCACTAGGTGACTGGCATGCTGGAGCCTGAGAAAGAGCAGATAAGCATCAAGCTGCCTGGGACATGTGCTTATACTTAGGAAGAATGCAACAAGTGAATAAATTTTTCTCAGATACACCCTCAGAATTCCCACTAATGTATCTGGGAACTATATGGGATCAGATGATGACAGGTTGCTGATTTGGGGCCAGTCCCAGTGATGAGCTAGCACTTAGTTATCCATGTTAGACTGATGTGTTCTCCTGTTTCATAGGCTTGAACAAAGATGTGGCCAAGAACAAAACACTCCCAGGAGACTGTAAGCTCTCTGGGGTGAGTGTGTTGTCTGAGTCACCATTTTATCCCTAGTATCTCTAGTCAGTAGTATTTGCTCAGTAAACTTCTATGGAACTAAACTGAATGTCCTAAGCAAATGCAGCCTACCAGACAGAAATATAAAATGTCTAAAATGGAAAATCCCAGAAGACTCAAGGTATCACTCAATATAAACCCTTTATTCAATAGTTTTATAAGAGAAACATCATGAAAATCATAATGGTCTAAAAAAGGAATCATTTCGCTGATTGGATTTAACCCATAAACTGCTTTTCTAGCTGAAAAGCATAGTAAGGTCTAACCCCTCCTTCCAAATTCATAATCCCAAAAGACAGAAAAGAAAATGGAGAACAGAGATCTGAAAGTTAGAGTTTCACCTTACTGCTGAAGTAAGCCATAGTAATTAACATTAATTAATGGCATACTATGTGCCAGCTACTGTTCTAAGAGACCTGTATGTATTACCTAATTTAAATCTCAGTACAGGCCTATTATGCACACATTATTAGTAGCATTTTATAAATAAGGGGGAAAAGCACCAGTAATTTTGAAGAACCTCGAAGTCTGGGCAATTCAAAAGACAGACCGCTGAATCTATAGCAGTAGTCATTGTAGATAGCTCAGTATTTAAAATCTGAACTTTTTGTGGCAACCATTATTTAAATAAAATTATTCTCCAATTAATGTAAAACTCCATAATGTGAAAAATTATCATAGAAAAGAATATGAAACACAGGAAATGAATCAGCAAACCAGAAGTCGAAATTGATGTGGCCAGGGTAAAAAACAATTATCATAGCCACAACTGGAGAAAGATTTTATCTGTGTCATTGGGTATGATCTCAGTGAGTACAATCCCAGTGAACAGAACATGTATATATTCATATCTTTCGATGCATTAGAAAAAGAGGCCAGCAGTTATATATATACGAAAGGGCATTTTTTTTCTGTGTCTGGCCCTAGGCAAAATTGTTGACTACAATGGAGTAATGGGCTTGTTTCAGATCTGGGTACTAGTTGTGATTCTGTTACCAACTGGTCACATGACCTTGGACAAGGTCGCTAAATCTAAGTCTCAGATGGTAAATGAAGGACATGAGCTAAATAAAATCAAAGACCCCTTCTAACTCAAAAGGTCCAGGTCTTGGATGGTTGGTTTATATTGATGTCCTCCTGGATCCAAACTCTGTCTTTCCTAAATCTGTCTTCTGACGTATCTTTGACCCAATGTATCTGTTCTTTCTTTACAGCCTCCTCATAATTCTCTTTTTTCTTGTGAAATGTGTATCAGTCAGGGTATCAGCTGGAAACAAATATGGCACATTCAAACAAAGATAACCCAAGAAGATTTAGTAAAAGGACTAGGAACAAAGGTGTAGGAAAGATGTATAGAAGACATAGTAAATGCCTTGGATAAGAGAGTAGTTAGGATCCAGAAGCAGAGAGATGTGTAGACAGGGCCACGTTGAGAAAAGCTGTGACTTTGGAATCAAGGGAATATATACCAAAATTCGTACTTCTTTCCTCTGATATCCTATGGGAGCTTCACATAGGACGATCCCAACGGGACACAAGATGAAAGAAAGCTCATCGATTTATGTCACACTGCTTTATCACACAGGACACAAAACAGGCAGAGGGTAGAAAACAGATCTGGATTGCATATGGAAGATATCCCACAGATTCATCCTTAAGGAAGGCTCCACTATTGATCCATCTATTAAATTTCAGGGTAAATTATGTCAATGTTTTGAAGATGTCACATATACCATTTTTGCTTCCTTAATAATAGGTAATGCACATACATTAATGAGTAAATAAAAGAAGCAAACAACTTCAAAGAGAATAAAAGCTTTCTTCACTTTTAAAAACTAAGTTTTCCTTTCACACCTCACCCCTAATGTCCGGCCTGTCCTTCTCACTCTCACACCTCTTCAACTCTCATCACATTTAGTGCCTTTCTGAAAAAGTAGAAAAATCCCCTGGGAAAACCCCCAGGGCAGTGCAGTCCCCAGTCAGGCACGGAATTTACGTAGCAACCCTGGCAGGAGTTCACTCACGCCCCTTCAGCCAACACGTGTGCAGCTGCACTGTGTCCATGATGATCCTGACAGAGGCCCATGTCCCCATCCTGAAGAACCACCATGGCTAACTAGTATATTTTAATTCTTCCTTTTAATTGTGGAATGCAAACTCGTATTAAGATTTGGGGACAACAGGTAAATAAAGAAGAAGAGAGGAATAAACATGCCTTTTGAGCCATCTACTCATTTTTAGCTAGTGGCGTCTACTTTGCCCATGTAAAGGACCAACCCTGATTATTATTCAGTGTGTAGTCTGTGTGTCAGGTACTGATCTAGGTTCTGGGAATAAATTAGTGGGAAAGGTCTCTACAAACATTGTTCATCAGTGAGACTAACAAATATAGTGAAGCACTGATAAGTGCTATGGAGAAGTATAAAGTAGGCTAAGTGCTTTGGGGCGGGGGAGGGAAGTGTGGTTATAATAGCTGATTATGGAAGGTATAATAGAAATTATATTTATCACAGAACTGAAGGAGGTGAAGGGCCAAGCCATGCAAGTATTTGGAGAAAAGTATGAAATACAAAAGTTCAGAAGTATGTAGTAAATAGTCCAGTAGTCTTAATATCTGCTTTCTTGTTATCTTTACAAACAGTTCTTTGGGAAACAATGTTGCTTTAGACCCAGTCCGTTTTTTTCTTTTTCTTTTTTTTTTTTTTTTTGCATTTTATTTTATGATAAGTGTAAAGTATACAGTACATTGGTTAGACATTTATATAGTTTATGAAACGATTCCCCTAATTACTCTATCACCCATTCGGCTCTACACACAGCCATTACCTTACCGCCGACTCTACCACTGTGCCATGCTCCCCATCCCTGTGACCATCTCTCAACTTCCTTAACTCCACCCCTTTCCAAAGCATTGAGGAGCAAGACCTGCAAGGCAGTTCCTCAGGGAAGGCGGCTCCACCTCCATTTTAAAGAGGCTTCACGCATTCATTCATTTTTACAGTGAGGACTTCGGATTTTATTGCATATGAGATGGAAAACATGGGAGGATTGATTATATGGGGACATTTCGGTTTCGAAAGGGCTGTTCTGCTGCCAGGTGGAGAACAGGAAGGAGGCAGGATAGATCGAGTCAGGAGGTGATCGCAAATCCAAACTTCCTGTCAAGATTTGGGCAAAAAATTTTTGATAGAAGTAGTGAGAAAAGATTTGGTAGCTATTTGGGGTTAAAGGCTCAGGTTTTACTGCTGGGTTGGATGCATGGTGTGAGGAAACAGAGGCAAGAATGACTCAGTTTTTTGCCTGAGCAGCCAGAATATTAACTAAGTGATTACAATATAACAATTTTATTTTCTCAAAGTAATGTGTTTAACTTTCGGGGTAGGTGTGGCACCACAGAACTTATCAGCACACACACACACAGAAAAGAAAAATAATTCTTACTAAATTATATTTATCTCCCAAAATGTGTTGAGGTCATTCAAAATATTAAAACCTAAATAAAGCCGAAGAGTTGGAATGGAAATAAAAACATGAATAGGACTGGAAGGCATAAAAACCTAAGAAATATTTCCTATTTTTTGTCTGTCACTGAAAGAACAAGCGAATTTACTTGAATAAAGAACTTCAAATCAAGAGAGATGTTTTCTTACATGCTCCACCTAAACTTTAATAGTTATTAAGCCCCACCTCACAAATCCAGAATTAACACAATTTGCTAAAGAAGGCCAGCACCTGCCCAAAGATGCATCAGGGACAAGTAATCCAGAGTAAGAGAAAAAGGTCATTCCCCAGATTTGGATCCTTGAAGAATACGTAATTACCCGCTTCTCCACCCTGAACGCCTGATTCTCTCCTGCCAATTCCCTCACTCTGCTGAGTCTCAGTTCCTAAATAAAGAGCCCCTCCCTTTTTTCTGAAGTCTTCCTAAAGGTTTAAGTTTTTCTTAAATCTTTTGCTAAAGGGTTTGTTTTTCTCCCAACCTTTTCTCACTCAAATTAATACTCTTTCTGAGCTAAAACTATTCGTGTTCTATAGGACCTCTTTTGTTTCCCAGGGACCCTTAGGCATATTCCTAATGTGGTATGAAGGAATCAGCAAACCTCTCTTCTCCCTACTTAAAGGAATGTGTGAGAGTCATTTCCTTTGAGCCATTGCCCTGACACCCAGTGTTTTTCTAAGGGATTAACAAACTGTCAGGTTCAACCAGACTTCAAACTCCTCATAGGCATCCTCAGAATTTAAAGTTACCAGCACTAAGGTTACTCACCTTTTCAGTTTCTAACAGGAGCTTTATGTTTAGTAACTTAACCAAGCTGACGTCATTTGCATTGAGTCCCCAGTTATTTCAGCATAGGATTTGCTGAAATCCCAGGAGATTGTCCTAAAGGAGGCTCCGAAAACACTATATAATTCCGTCTATCCTACAAGATTTGAGGAAATGCATTAGAAGAATGGAAATACCTTAGAGTCTGGTACCCATGCCCGACTTTTCATGGACATGGTCTAAAAATTTGGATCTAATGAGAGAGTTAGAAAATACTCCAAATGAGAGAAACAAGCTAAGCTGTTTAGCCTGCCTGAAGAAACCTAGTAAATCTTTCTATTAAAGTACTGGGGAGAAGCAGAGTCCCCAGATCTTTTTCATGGAATTAGTAGCAAAAGCCAAATGACCAAGAGAAGCAAGGCAGCCAGACATAACCACTCTTGAAATAAAAGTTAGAAAATGGGAACATAAGACTCTATTGCCACCATTCCCATATACAAACTCTGACCTGTTTGTGAGGCTAGGGGGGACACCTCACATCCTCCACAGGCTGAGTCACAGATACTGGCATAAGAATATCTTTGCTAATAGATAATATCTTTGAATATCTCCAGAACCATCTTCAGACATCCATATGTCATTTTAACATAGATATTTCCCTTACAATAATTTTTATTGATCACTTATTGTGTCCAGGACTGTACAATTTCTTATAGGTCATAGTAATTTTGGGGAGTGATCTTCTTCCCTATAAGAATATATTTCTTTAGCCACAGTAGACTTTCATTCATCTAATTCTAAATCTCTGCTCTACACTGTCCTTTGGATGTTCGGGAGTAATAATAGTTGGTGTTGAAAAGCCTTTTTCTTTTTTTGCCATTTAAAAATTGCCTTCAGATTCTGCAGAATGGTATCTATCAATAAGCTGTTCTATTTCCTAAAAATTGTTTGACATAGATTTCACGTGGACTTTTCAAGTGATTTTCAAGTAAATTTTTAACTTAAAAGTTTCAGTGCATATTCAAATACAACACTCTAAAGAAGTTTCTAATTTTTCTTTCTAGGATCCATTTTTGCACTTTTATTTATTAGCAAAGGATAAGTTGTTTTGAGTAAGTTTCTAATTTAAAAAAAATGTAAAGTATTTACACACTTCACAGAGCTTATAGCTTTAGTTTAGTCTTCAAAAATTATAGATACTTAGAATAGAATTTTCTTAATCTACTTGTTACAAATTCAGGGAACAAGACTATTCTTGATTTTCTTACTGTATGGTACTAAATGAAATCATTATTAATAATAAGTGGGACAAGTTATCACATCATCCTTATTAGCATACAGAGATCTAGATAACAGCGAAGATCAAAGTAACAGAATTTCCTACATACTGTAAGAGTCGAATAAACAAACAAGGGTTTATTCTATGATACAACTTTTAAAAATTGAGGTTTATTTAAATTCTAAGTTCAACAAATTAGCATGATTGATTTCAAGTTACTGGTTATGAAAAGTTCCTTTTCAACACTGGTAAATTGTGTTTTTGAACCAAAAGCCAACAAATGTACCCTGAATGTTTACAATCTACATGGTCCTATTAGGTGATGCATCCAAAAGCCCCATGGATGCATTCTTAATCATTTCTTCGCATAACGCAGAAGCATAAGCGCACTTCAAAATTCCAGCTAAAAAATAGGACCTTGGGAATCCAATGGACATACACATTAAGAAGTCCTTTAAGAAAGTAGAGAATGAACTATTGTGCAACAAGAAAGGCTAACAGGCCAGGAGAGGCCCCAGAGTATATCATTCTCTACGTGTGCGATAATTTGTATAAGAAGGTGGTAGCAAGGGTGGATGTCTACCTCACAGATTACTCATCTAGAAAACCTGTTTTAAAGACAATAAAAAAGCAGACCAGAAGTACTAGTAGAATATATTTCCTTATAAAAAAAAAATCTTATTGTGTAGAAAGAAGTGTACTTTTTATTAGCAAGGTCACAGTCACCTTCAGGAAACACATCTCGGAGTTAGTGTGGAACACCTTGTGTTTGGTGTAGAGAGAGAAAAACAGGGCAGGTGTGAAGCACTTATCTCCTGTCAGAAGACAGGAGATGTTGGAAATGCTTACTTATTAAGTTAACAAGCAAATAAAGATGAGGGTTTACTATAACTCAATTTACAGAACAGAAACAGTACAGAAAACCATAAAGATCAACAGGAATATTATTGCCACTAAAGATCAAATGATTTGAGAGCTAGATGGGGACAGATAGCAGATGCTAAGAAGTGTAAGTTTGGGGGCTTCAATCCGTGACAATGGAGGGTCCATTAACTTTCCTTGCAGGGCCAAGAAGGCTAAGGAAGGGAGCCCTTGGAGAATATGAATAAAACCCCTTTTCAAGAACATTTATCTGTCAGTGTCCATAACTCGAATCAAAGAAATGAAAAACCAGAATCCAAAAAACCAGTTAAGAAACTACCACTACAACCCAGATTTGGTAATTAGGTGGTGAAAAATTCAACAACAGCAACTGAGAAGTTTCATTGGCATGGGAAGAAACTCTTCTTTTGTGGAAAATATGATAATTCTGTTTAAGAAATACTGAGTTTGATGTACAGGAGGGACCCCCATATGAAGATTTATAATAGGAAATTGAAATTTTCATCTGGAACCCAAGATCGCAGTCATGGCTAGAAATATAGCTATGTGTGACTTACACAAAGGTGATGGTTGACTTATAAAGGGGAAGTGTCTTTGGAAGAAGATGAAGGAAAGCAGAGGGTCCAGACTGATACCTACATTAGGAAGATGGACAAAGGAAGAGAGTTTAAAAAGGAAAGGAATAAAAAAGCAGCTTGATCAATAGAAATGGAAGCAGGAGAGACACCAAGAGAAGAGGAAATCCTCATAGTTGTGGAATGAGGCAGAGATGGCAAAGGGAATGAGGTTTGAGAAAAATCTACGATGATAGTGGTAAAAGCAGGAGCACAAGGTGGTGAATAATAATGTGTGGAAAATGAGAGAGTTAATTTCTAAGAGAAGCTCAATAGTAAAAACCAAAAGAAATATGGAGATCAACATCTAAAATACAGACACACCATATTGGCAGCTGCCAAATGAAACCCCTTGGGAAGCAACTTGGCACACCATTTTCCATGATGAAAAGCAAGCAGTGGCACTTCCCCACTCATAGGATGCAGTCTGCATCTCTTTATCCCAGCATCCAAAACCTACACAATTGGCCCTTGTTTATTTCTTCTACTCCAGTCAAACTGGTCACTGTTGCCAGCTTAGCTGACATGTATGCGTCTCAGCACCATTGCCATTCAATTTCTCTTAACACACTTAATTCTCTTACTTAAGCCTAATATTTAATAACTGCTCCTTTTTTCATGTTTTCCCAGGAAGACCACTTTTGATATCATTCATATCACCAAGAAAGGAATTCTGATAGTATTGTCTGCTCTCCCTGTCCCATAATTCACCTCTGCTAAGTCAATTCATTTTTTTTTTTTGTCCAATGTTGGCTTTTATACCCAGACTTCAGAACTTTGCTGAATAAAGTTGCATAATTGGTTCATTTTTAAATATCTCCTACCAAGGAATGTTTTCAATGCACTAGAGAGACTTTCATTATCTCTCCTTTAACTCCAGTCTCATTCTTCCCCAACTGCTTTAAAATTATCCCAAGTGATTTTTCAAACACTACCCTTCTTCTGCCCCTTTTCAGTCTTTTGGCTGGTTGTGGCAGAAATGATTTCCCTTTGGGTGGAAATTCCTTCAATTTTCCCCCCAGGTATATAAAACCTCTTCCAAATTTCCAAGGGAAAACTCTCCATATCCACACTCATATTTAAGGTTTTGCTAGAGGAAGGATTCATTTTCTCCTAAAAACTTCTCCTGTGCTCTAGGTGTAAGGTTCTCCCCCCTTCAGAAGCTGTTCTTTCTTAATCAACTCTAGTTCCTTCTTAAACTTTCACCACCACCCCTCTTCTTTCAAAGCAAATTTCTTGAAAGAATCTGTACACTCTGTCTCTTCACCTCCTCTCTCCCTTCTGTCCTCAGTCCAATGAAACAGGCTTCTGTCCATCATCCTTTGAATCTCTTCCCTTCAGGGTTGCTGGACATCTTGTAATACTCCAATCCAGTGATATGTTGATGTATCTGTGACATTTAACAGTCGGCCACATCTTCGCTCCTTTTCGAGAGGCTCCTTTACTGGCACACAGTGGGACTTTTTCTTGCACCTCCTCCTATCTCAGTGCCGCTTTTTCACTTGCACTCTTTCTTAGGCTCTGTTTGGGGCTATGCACATTTCTTAACTCAGTGTTTTTCAATTCTGGCTGACCATTAGAATAACCTGCATAGTATTTTTTTAAAACAACTAATGCATGAGACCCACCTCCAGAGATTCTAGTTCAATGGAACTGGAATGTAGCCCAGGCAGCATTCTTCTTCAAGCTTCCCAAATGATTCTAATGTGTACATGTGGTTAAAAACCACTGCTTTAACTCATGCTTCCCAAAATTGTCTCATCATCAGGTATCACGTGGAAGCAGTTGTTAAACATAAATCTACCCAGATCCCTCATCCTGGACATTCTAGTTGAATAGGCCAAAGTCCAGAAACCCAAAAGTAACGAGAGACTCTTCCTGCCACTCACATCTTAGAGCCGTAACCTTTTTGAGCATGTACTATGTGCTGGAAACTCACATTTATTTTCTAAAATAGAGTGACCCTCAAGTGAAGAGCTTTCTGCTATGTGCTCTTAGAGTACTTTCCAAATATCAGTTACCTGTTTGTTTGTGCCTCCTTTATTTGACTGTGAATTCCTGGAGGGCAGAGATTCTGTCTTATCCATTTTTATATGAATTTTACATAAACCAAAAATTGTCTACTACCTATCAACATATGTATGTATATGTTATATATAGAGAGAGAGGTTATATATAGAGAGTTGTGAAATAATAATGAATAAACAATTAAATTATTTTTATATATCCATTCTGTTTTTAACACAAAATATAGATGGTGTTCTAAAACTTTTGTATTCTTTGCACATGCAAATTAAGTTAGTGTTAATAACAAGGAATGAAAATTTTCTGCAATCTGTATTTTTATCTACAAAATCTCTTATTATGTCACACACACACACACACACACACACACACACACACACACACACACGGTTCCAAATGACTTAAATGACATATAAGCCAGTTGACTTATATGTGTCATGATATGTTTTTGAATCCCCTTTGTGGGAGGTATAGAGCGCATGGATTTTGGAGTCAAATATTTTTGGGCTTCTGTCTCTCTCCCTCTTATTTGTGTAACAGGGTAAGGCATACTTGGGATTATTAAAGATAAGAAAGCTCTGACCAGAAATTTTATTTTCTCGTCAGTGTCTGCTCCTATGAAAAAAATGACCCAATTTATGGTAATTTCCTTTAGCTAACTTTCTCATTTGTCCCACCCTCTTACATGTCATTGTATCTTCATTAATCCTCATATTTTTCCCCACAGTCTCAAAAAAAATGTTGGTTTTCTCTTCCAATTCAAACCTAACCAATCAAGCCTAACCAATCCACCTGTGTCTTTAATCACATTGGCCCCTTCTAGAATGTGCTACATTCTTTGCTGCCTGGAAAACGTGTGTCCCTGAAAACCCTCCTGATTTAGGCTTAGTCATTTCTTCCTCTGTACTACCTCTATCTGGACACAGACATTTTTTATCTTTTCAGTTATCATAATGAGCTGTAATTTTGGTTTACGAGTTCTGTCCAGTAGATTTTAAGCTTCTCTAAAGCAAAGATCAAGTTTTATTAATTTTTCATATCCCGGGGCTGAGTGTGATGCTAATGTATGGACACTAAATATTTTGTGATTGAATTACTCCTGGAACCAGACTTTCACCCCACCTTTACCTTCAAATCTTCGCAAACTCTATTTCCTCATCATTTTTCAACATTAAATTTGGAGTCAGAGAACTCAAAGATCAAATGTTTGCTGACTCTTTTTCTTTTTTTAACTGTAAAATGGAAGTTCTTAGACCTACATACAGTCCTGTCCATAAAATTAAATAATGGCTATAAATAGCTTAACACAATAAGTATCCAAAACAAGAACTCAGTAATTGCTGATAATGTGGTGGTTGCCATAATTCTGGTGTTTTGGTTTGGTTTTGGACTGTAGGTTCTACTAGTAAACTGTAGTACTGAAAATGCAGCACTCTGGCATGCTGAATAAACGTAAACCTTTCTTTTTTGGCATTTCTATCACAAACTCTTAAATCCCTTTTCTCACATTCTGTGCTTTCTTGGATGCTTCTCCAAATGATGAGGGTGCTGAGTAATCCTTTCTGCAGATAACACAATCTTGTTTCTGGACTAATCTCATCATGCCCTACATTCCTGTTTACTTCAGTCATCCCCCAAATCCACAAGTCACCTCTATTACTTGAACTCTTATCCCCACAGCGATTTTAATATCACCCAATCTGAAGCAATCTTCCACTCCTCCCTTCTCCCTTAAATCCTTCCAGTGTGCCCTCTGGAATTCCTGATAACTCATTAACTTAATCCCCAGGATTCTCAAATTCTTCTTTAAACGTGGCCTACACTTTCTTGCTCTAACAAAAACCTGGTTGCTCCTATGGATACTTCATGCCTTGTAGCTTCCAAAAAGGTGATTTTTTTTCCCCCTCTTATATGCCCACAATTTAGAAGGTGGGGTACATGTTCTCCTTTGTTTCTTGTACTTTGTTTCTTTGTATGTCTAAACCAGTATTACTTCCTTCCTTTAATAAAAAAAATCCCAGCTCCTTTGACGTTCATGTCACATGGCAACCTCCTGCCCATAGCCCACTTTCCCTTGTTCCATCATGTTCAGATACCAAGTTCACCTTTCTTCATTCAGGGAAAATTTAGCAAGTAGCTCACTGACTTTTCACCCCTACTCTTTCATCATCCTTAATGATTTTGATATCCATCCAACTCACATCGTGGAGAATCCTCTCAATATACTGGTGCTCACTGCCTTGACCTCCGCATGTCCAGGAATCTTTTCCTCACCTCCTTCAGCCGTTTGCTTCCAGGAATTATCCTAGATCTTGTTGTACCATCAGCCACAGGTATCAGTAACCTCTATTTGAAATACCCTAATTTGTGATCACCTCTTTTTATTTGTCTCCAGTTAATCCCTTTCATATGCCATCCAGAGATTCTTGAGTTTCATAGGGAGACTGATCCTATCAACTTGCGCCTTTCATCCTCTTCACATCCTCACTTTCCTCATAACCCAGCCTAAAAGACATGACCCATCATTATAATCACTCTTCACACAAACCCTTGACAATATTGATCTCCTCTTCCTTTATCGTATAGTTGCCTGAAAACCTCCATCCTGATTGGCTCCAGCTTTTGCCTATTCTGTGCTTGACTCTGAGAAGCTGGATATGATTTGCACATACAGGAATATCATTTAGCCACAAAAAGGAAGGAAATCTTGCCAGACAAAGAAAGACAGATACTGCATGATCTCACTTATATGTAGAATCTAAAATAGTTAAATTCATGGAATCACTGAGTAGAAAGATGGTTGCCAGGAGTTTGGAGAAATGGGGAGGTGTTAGTCAAATAATACAAAGTTTTGGTTCTTCAAGATAAATAAGTTCTGGGGATCTAATTCACAGTGTGGTGACTATGGTTAACAATGCTGTATTGTATACTTGAAAGTTGCTAAAAGGGTAGATCTTAAGTGTTCTTATGACATACACACACACGCACACACAAAACCTGACTATATGAGGTGGTATATATGTCAACTAGCTTGATTATGGTGATCATTTCAAATATATACACATATCTAAACATCAAGCAGTACACCTTAAATATATACAATTTCTATTTGTCAACTATACCCCAACAAAGCTGAAAAGAAAAAATAAAATCAAATCTTTCATATAACCTTTGCATTGTCTATCCACTAGACCCCATTCCCACTCACCTTAATCAAGGGCTCTGTTTCTATAAATATCCTCAACCTCTCTTGAATCCTCACGTATCCCTTATCTACTGGGATAATTAATATACTGGTATGCTGTACTCTATAATTTAAAACACTTTCTCTGATTTCACATTCCCATTTTACATTCCCATTCTCCATTTCTCCTTTCACTTTTTCATTGCTGCTCTCTTTTACACAAAGCTGATGAAAATTTTGTCTACACTAACGTCTCTACTTCCTTCACTTCCCTGAAAGCACTCTAGTCAGTCTTTCAATCCCCAACCCCATGGAAATCTCTTGTCAACATTGTCTTCACACTGCCAGATCTAACAAGCAGATGTACTTGCCCTCATAGCAGCATTTAACACGGTTAACCAGCCTCCTTGAAGTGTTTCATAGTCTCAGCTTCTGAAATACCTCTTCCCATTCTGTTCCCATCTCGATGTCCTTCTAACTTCTGGATTTTTCCTATTAATGTATTCTCAACACAGCAACCAAATCGATTTGGTTAAATCATGGATGAGATTATTTCACTGCTCTGTTCACCAAAACTACATAGCGTCCTATATCACTCAGTTGGCAAACAATTCTGTTAGTTTCAGGTGTACAATATAGTGATTAGACATTTATATAAATTAAGAAGCGATGACCCTGATAAATCTAGTACCCACCTGTCACCATACATAGTTATTATGATATTGTTGACTATATTCCCTATGCTATACTTTACATCCCCGTTACTATTTTATAACTACCAATGTGTGCTTCTTAACCCCTTCACATTTTCACCAGACTCCCAAACCACCTCCCATCTGGCAGCCCTAAAAGCGTTCTCTGTATCTATGAGTCTATTTCTGTTTTGTTTATTTATTTTGTTCTTTAGATTCCACATGTAAGTGAAATCATATGGCATTTTTCTTTCTCTGTCTGACTTATTGACTTATTCCACTCAGTACAATACCCTCTAGGTCCATCCACGTTGTTGCAGATGTTGTTCACTGTTGTGTCACCAGAAACTAGCATTATTTATTGTGCAACAAATATTGTTGAATGACTAAACAAAATTCTTCTTTTGAATGTCTACATTCTTCTGATCGGCATCTGCATATGCTTTTCTAAAACCATTAAACATCTTTATCCACAACTTAAACCAAATCTCTCTCACAGTAAATTGAGAATTTAGGCAACTAGTTAGCCCATAACCCTCTTTTGAGTGTCTTTCCTCTGCCCTAGCACTAAATTTATTGACTCAGTCTTAAAACTCTCTCCATTTCCCCAAAACGCAGAATGATTGCAGTCCAAAATCAATAAAAATAAGAATGCTTAGAGCAGGAAAGAATAAAAAGGAGATAATGAAAGGAGAAAACATTATAAAGAACTCATAAACATAACTGGATTTGGGAATCAAAGATCATGCAGAAGATCAAGACACCTCAAAAGCGTGTCCTCTCTCTTCCTCCCCTTCCTCTGAGTAGACTCTTTCTTAGACTGGATAGTGCTCTGTCATGCAGAGTAAAGGAAAAGCCTTTTGGCCTCAGTTTCTATTTGACTCCAGATAAAGACAAACAGGATAGGCCCAAGGCAAAACTGTCAAGTGGAAAAACTTGGCTTATGAGTAACTCATTCATTCCATTTCGTGAACTGGTGACCATTGAGTTTTATAGGCCCAACTGCCTCTTTCTGGAGGTGACAGGTGGTATTTGCTGCTCAGCTCTCTGTCTCAACTTCCTGGTCTACTGCTCTTCTTTGTTCTAAGATTAGCCCTCCGCGGCTTAATAACTCCTCTCAGCAGCTCCATTTTCCTCATTCTGGAATATAGGAACTTCTGGAAGCAGAGAAGCAGAAGTGCTGCCTCAAGCCTCTCTCTCTATCCATCTCTTTCCACCATGTCATCTATCTCCTGGCCCATGCTGAGTATGAGAATTCTCCTAGACACTGGCATGCCGGAAAGCCTGCCACTGATATGGTGATGCCAGGCCTCCTACACTGAAAATCTGAGCCCTAACGAGGGGAAGTCAAGGACTTAGGCATTTCTTTCTTTCTTTCCACTCCCTTCTCATTCCCACACTCCATGGGCTGGAGTCATTCTCATCCTATCAGACTTTATATAGCCTCTTAATAATAAATAATTTTTGTGACTGCTTTTGCTATTCTAAAATGAAAATTATAGATAATATAACTCTCCTCGCATAACTTCAGAAAATCAATATCATAGTCAACTGTAATAAAAAGAGAAATAAGCAAAGTAATTTATTCTTTATGTATTTCAAAATGAAAACAAGTGCTTTGTCATAACTATAAGGAAAGACATCCTGAAATGGTCCGATGGTTAAGTCTATATGCAGAATCACCTGAATGTGAGTGTTATAAATTCTCTCCTGGAGGCTTAAACTCCACGAGTGTTTTGCTGATGATATTCTGAATTAGTGACCAAACCTCAGTAAACTTACAAGTGAAACAAAGTAAGATTTTCTTACAGTTTATACTATAATACATTTATGGAAAATTTAGTGCATAGTAAACTGAGCAAAAAAAAAAAAAAAAAAAAGAAAGAAAAACACTTTTTGTTTTTATGTCAGATGGAATTAGGTTCCAGGCTAAGATGATTTTAAACAAGTTTCATATCTGTCCATGGGCTATGATACTACTTTATCATTTGAACTAGGCCACTTGTTCTAGCTGTCTAGAATGCCTGGACTCTACTCATTAAATACGAAATGTGGCCTCCAAGCATTGTGTGATGGCAATCACAAAAGAGGCCCACAACTTTCCAAAATGATCCCCAAGGGGGCAATTTTCCACCTCTTCTAAGAATTACTTCTCCACACCATTTCTTTTGTCTTCACTTGACAAGGTCATGGTGCAGCTGTCACTGCAGAGGAGATATCCACTCCTCTTTTATAAATGAGAAGAACTATCCGTGATCTGGGTTTTCTGGTGTGGCTCTTGACCTGGGAGCCTAATGGGTAGAACTGCAGTTAATGATTTCTAAGGATAAAAGTACATTGACTTAATACCCCCCAAATATAATCTCTATTACACATTGAAACTTTCTGTTGTTAGATTACCCAGATATTAGCACCTTAAACTGCTTTATTCTAATTTATTAATTTGATATTTTCCCAATAACAGAAGCAATATATGACTCTGGTAATAAGTTAAACAACATGCAGGTGACAACAGAAATTAGTCTTTTCTTGTCTCATTTAATTTCCTGGCCTGTGTGTAAACACACACACCACTCACATACACAGCCCCACACAGTCCTCCTGGCTCCAGGAAGAACGTGAACTCGGCCACTTGTTCAGCAGCTCCCCCATTCCATGAGGGCCAGCAGACCATGCTCACTTGAGCAGGTTGGTACCAACTTTCATGGTAGGAGTTCTCGGATCCCTGCAGCCCAGCTTCTCCTCAGAATACGATATGCTTTCCCATGCCACTGTCCAGGCTGCTGTCCAGCCCCTGGGAGTGAAGGTACAGCATCACTTCTCTTTTTCAGACACTGGCAGACCCAGGCTCCATGGCACTCTGCAGACCAGCTCTGCCTTGTGGGCCTTAGCATTCGTTCACTCAGAAGAGGAGAATGGAAAGGGTGAGAAGGTTTGTCATCTTCCAAGAATCCCCCAAGTTTACTGGTTTTTGATCATAGAATTAGGAGACTGTTGAGAGGAAGAAAAGGTCTTACTTTTCTTCTTAAACCTGTTGAACCCATGTCTTTTGGAATGAGATATTGCTACCTATTTTATAAAATAGGTAGAGAGAATGCCTCCTTCTAAGGGTTAAATGAGGGGTTTGGGGGAAGAATGAAATGTACGAAAAGGGTCAAAAGGCACAAACTACCAGTTATAAAATAAGTGTCATGGGATGTAATGTACAGAAGAGTGACTATTGTTAAAAATACTGTATTGCATATTTTAAATCGCTAGGAAAGTAGATCTTAAAAGCTCTCATCACAAGAAAAAAAATTGTAACTATGTGTGGGACAGATGTTAACTAGACTCTTAGTGATGATCATTTCACAATATACACAAATATCAAATCATTATGTTGTATACTCTGAACCTAATATGGCAATTATACCTCAATTTAAGAAAAAGGGTTCAATGAGACAGCATGTGCTAGGTACCTGGTATGCTGCTTGGCCAATGGTGCTCAATTAGCAATCATTAACATCCTGCCTACTTTATCTAATATAATGCCAAGTACATAGAGAGCACTCTAAAATAGCCATGGACAGATAGATTGTTAATATTAAACCCAGAGAGAAACTTGAACAAAAGTGAGCTGCATAATAGTATGATAGCAAAAAATAATTTTGCTTTTTTCCTCTCACTTTATTTATAAATTCAATATTTTTCATTGTTCATAATGCCATAAGGAGAGCACATTAGTATATTATATAAATGGCAACAGATACTACCAGTATTTTTCAAATTCATTCTGGAGTCAAATTTCAAAATATGGTATAATAATCATGTTTTGGAACCATCCCACAGAAAACAAAAGTGCATAACCGTAGCTGTGAAATGAATGAAATCACCATGTAAAATTCCACATGTGCTTCAGTATTCAGAATTCCTTCAAAATAAAGTAAACCAAGAGACTATTTTGGAAACAATTATGTGTATTTCATGATTTCCATTGCACATCAGCGTGCGCATTCCTAATGCCTCCGATTAATCAGAAAAACAGTTACTCTTCATGGCAACTGGTTGCCTATGTATGGGCTGTGGGAAGGGAAAGTAATGACGCAAAAAGTGGATTAAGTATTATTTTTCCAAGAATGGAAAGAGGAAAATGGCTCTCAAAACTTTTTTTGGTTCTGTGTACTATTGCTCAATATCTCCTGACATTAATTTATCATAAATTTCTCTTTACTAATAAGGGTTCTAGACAATTAACCTGCTCACTCTTCTGCGTATCAAGTGGGCAGTACCTGCCGATGGGAGTGAATAGCCATGTCACACAGAAGCACAAGGGGAAACGGAATTATGAAACAATAACTACCAGTGTTATTGCCCCGTGCTCCTCTGAAGAGGGACAGGCAAGGAGAACACAGGGTCGGATCTAGGCAGGATCATAACATAGGAAACTACTGTTAGGATGATCGCCATTGTCTTACCATAATCCAGTTGCCTCTTTAATTTCCCTACTTTTCCAAGTAAATTCTTTCATTTAACAACTATTTAAGTGGGTACCTGTTATGTGCCAGGTACTGTTCTGTGCTGTAGGGATTAGATTAAAAGTCATGGCTTTTATCTTTTAGAACTTTCAAGTATTTTTAGCAAGAGATAGACAATAAAAAATAAAAATTATTGCATAATAGGAGCACTCCTATAAATAAGTAGACACTTTCTATGAGAACATAACGGAAGGAGCATTTAAGGGACTCGATGAATGAGTAGATGAACTAAAGGCCATCAATGTCAAGAACAACTTAGAGAAAAAAAAGCACATTTGAACTGAAACTTGAGAAACGCAAGAATTTTATGGAAATGCAGAAGGATGAGAGGGGCCTAAGAAGAGGGGAAGGCAGGTGTAAATTCAGAGAGTAGAGAGCATTGCCAGTTTAGGGGACTACACATAATTTAGACCACTGGAAGTTAAAGATTCAACCTGCGGGGAGTGACAGTTGGCAGGAAATATCATTGATACCCTTGAAGGTTGCGTAAAGATTGTAAATTTTGTCCTGTAGGTCAAGGGTATCCCCTGAGGAATGCTGAGCAGAGAAATGAAATGCCAGATTTACCTTTGATTCAGATTACTTCTGGTTGCACTATGTTTTGGAAAGTTTTGAAAAAGAAGCAGAGAGACAATAAAATGCCCCGCAATAGTCCCAGGGGTGGACAATCAGTGTCTGCAACTGGGTCAGGGAAATGAGGATGAAAAATAGGGGGATGCTTAGAATATTCAGGGGTAAGAATTAACAGGTCTGATGGGATAAGGAAGGTGAAAAGTAGGGAGAGAGAAACACCTAGATCCCCTCAAATGCCAGCTCTTCTTGCTTAAGCAGTCCATCAATCAGAGCTAGCAGAAAATGCATCTTAAAGAGATTAGGCTACAAAACTAAGAATAGATTGGAGTAGGGCCAAAAGGGAGCTGAGAGAATAGATGTCTGCTAGCACTGTGTTTTCTGTAAATACAGAGGCTTCCCTAGGGACCCACTTCAGCTCTGTAAATGACTATAAGCCTCATGGGCTGGCAGAATATCTCTTCTAGGCTATAGGGTGGATCTGAGCAGAATTGCAGCATCACAGAACCGAGACCCCTTTCTTCACCCTTCCCAGGGTCTCTGGCTACAATGAGAGTTTCCTCTGAGGCCTTCTTAGCCTAGACTCATCTACAATTTCCCTTCAGAGCCCATGGAATACACTCAATGCACCATCCACGTTGCCTTTAGTGATTGAGAAAATCAGTGCCTTTTGGAAAAACTAAAGCCAGGCACCACTGTCATAAGTGAAGTTATGAAAGCTGTTAGCATCATTTTTTACTGTACCTATGGAAGGACATTTACATCTCATATAATATCTAACAAGTATTGAGGACTTTCTCTGAGCCTAGCACTGCACATTATTATCTCATTTCACCCTTATAACAACCCTACAACTTAGGTAATATTTTTACTCCCAGTTAATAATTACAATAATATGCACTAACAATTAATTTTCATTTGTGTTTCATTTTTCACTGTAAACATTTAAGAATTTACCTTTTCTTCTCTATAATTTCATCCAGGCACTCATTGATTAACTTTTCTTGGCTGTATATAAACACTAAAATTTATTCTTCATATCCATTCTTTCAACTAAATGTTTAATACCTTTCTGATATTATGATTTTTAGTTACTTATTATCACCTCCTACATTTCACCACAGAAATGTGTAGTCCCAGAGAAAAAGAATAATTTGATACTTGTGATGGAAAAAATTTAGCTGAGTTCCTAAATATTTTAACTCCCTCTCAATTGAGAGGCATAAAATGTCAGTTCTATCCAAGATAAAGTCACTCCGAAGCAGATGTCATCTGTTCTCTTGACATACCACTTGTAACTGAAGTTGAAAGATCTCTAACACAGGACACAGCATTTCGTATGTTCTCTAAGTTTATGCTAAACAATTCTGTTCCTGTTCTATTGCTCACTTTACCTCCATTTTCTATGCTGATATTTCGTTCTCTTTCTAATTATTCCCAGGGAAAACAATGGGAAATCCAGGCTTTATGTTAGGATCTAAATATGCCCAAATATGGAAAATTTAAACTGAAATAAATTATTGTAAAGTAAAATTTCATGCCAATGAGAAGCCAATGAGAGATTACCATATTTCTCTGTCACTTGAAAAAAACAGGTCCAGGTATACTAGATTTCTTTTGTTTTGTATGATCAACATCTATTTCCCCTTGTTCTAGTAATAGGAACGACACATCTTCTGCTTCTCAACCATGGGGATTGAGTGGGACTGACTCAAGTCCTCAGCCTTGCACAAGGATGGATGCCCTTTAAAGTTAAATTTGGCCAAGTTATCATCAAGGGGCAATAGTGGAACACAAATGATCTATTAAAAATAGACTTCCAGACTTGAGTGGTTATTCAGAGCATTCTACCCCACCCGTGGTTTGGTAATTACTCAGGGATGGTTACATATTCCAAAAAGAGCTAATGGGAGCAATTCCAAGAATGTTGGCCAAAGTAACAAGGATAAAGGAACTTTAGTTCTTATGAAGTTAATAAGATAAATTCAGAATATTAGCCATCTTTGCCACCACTTGAATATTGCCTGCCTGGAAATCAAGAAAACACAGAGGAGGCAAAGTTAAAAGCTGAAATGAGTCAGGTTCATGACAATATTGTTAGATTTTGATTGTCTAGATCCAGGTATACTGCAAGGCAAACACCCCCAAAACTTACACTTATAGGAACCAATAAATTCATTTTGTGCCCAAGCTCCTTTGAATTTCTGTCACTTAACAACCTAGAGTCCTAAACTGGCAAGTAAGGCAATAACTCTGTAAGCTACACTTCAGGCTATGTGTTCCCTACCTTAAATTCCTGTAAATTTGGATTGAGTACAGAATTGGGGATGTGAAGTAAGCACCTTCTTCTAGCTGTGGTTTATAAACTGGTATTATTGCATGTTTCCAAAATAAGTGAAAGAAATTAGGTAAACTATTTGTGAACATCTCTGAACATGAAAAATTAGTGCTTTAATGGCATTAAAAAGAACTCTGGAATCTATGTAGTCAGCATAATGCATTATGGTTGCTAGACCACTCAAGTCTGGCAATTTCATTTTAGTAGATCAATTCAGCCCTGCTATTGCTTCTAGGCTACAACTTGGCCAAATTTCACTTTAAAGGGCATTTTATGGCAAAGATCCAAACCCTTTCACAGCAAAAACTGAATGCTAATGGAATTGTTGTGATTTAAAACTGTGAAACACAATCTATTTTTCAATGAAGGAAACAAAAACTATAACCACAAATATTTCCAGTTTTTTAACTCAACCTTGAGGGATATTTTTGCATTTTATTCATTATTTAATGATGAGAGATACTATAAAAGAGTGTCAGATAGTGTCAGAGCATCAGATTAGGAGACCTGAGTTTAGGTTTTTGCAATGCCTCCTACTAGCTGGGTGACTTAAAGCAATTTACTTAACATCTTGTAGCACAGATATTAAAAGGAAAAATCCTTGTAAAATGCTCTTTTCTGAGCCTGGCACATAGAAAATATTCAATAAATGGCTGTTGTTGCTACTATAATTGGTAGCAATGCTGGGAAAAGTCATATTACTACTAGTAGAGCATTAACCTTTTACTTTGTTTTCAATAGTAGGAGTTTTTGCTTGCATTATTTTGTTTTCTTATTTCCTTTCCTCCCTCCTTTTGTCCTTCCTCCCTTCTTTCCTTTTTTTTTTCTCTTTATTTTTCTCCTTCCTTCCTTGTCAGTTCAAAATATTAAAAGAAACTGCTCTAGGAGAAACCTTATGTTTGATAGAAAACAGCAGCCTGTATTTCACAAAGAACAAAGAACTTTTAAATGCCAAAGAACTTTTCAAAAATGTAACTATGTAAAATGACTCACATCTAAGAATCTAAAATATATCTTCCAACTCATTCATTGATTCATAGGCTGCATATTTTTGAAATTTCATAAGAAAATAAAATTTTATTTTTAAAATACATCTTAAATTTTGAAATAGAGAGAAGTTGCTTTCTAGTCCTTTCTAAAAAAAAGGACAATAATATTTTCTGATTAGAAAACAAAGACTTTTGTTGTTAGATAATAAAGAAACTCAGTCTCTAAGATTATCTCTAACTTTCATTGCATACTTATTGTATATTATAACTTTAAAAAATATAGCTTTATCCAACAAAAAATAACACTGTAAAAACCTCAGGATTCTCATTAAGCCTATTAAATCAACACAAGTTTGTAACAGAGAAGAGATGAGAATTGTTATGGTTGTGTAAAGAGAAGTTCGTAAAGAGGCAAGGTTAGAAGAAGGGAAACAATTTAGAAATTTCCTGAGGTATTAATGCAAGACAAATGATGGCTTATACCAGCATCAAAGCAGTAAATATTATGAAAAGTGGTTGGGTTTAGAATAAAGTGTGGAGGTGAGGTGGTAGAACTCACTGATGGATTTGTTATAGGGTATAAGGTAGAAAGAGAAATAGAGAATAACTCCTAGGTTTAGAGGCTGAGTGATTTGGAAGGACTATGATGTCATCTATTGAAGTGGAGAAAATGTATGTTGTAAGTAAAGTAGATATTTGCCAAGCAAGTTAGAGAAAAATGGTATTTCAAACAAACGTATCAAGCATAAAGGTTTTAAAGAGCCTGACACACCAGTGGAAGAAGAACATGTTGGAAATGGAGGACATGGAGAATATGGAGTGATGTTGGGGCAGGTTTACAGACAGGGCTACAGACATTGCCAAGAGCTAGATTACTGAGAGTGGACTTGGTCCTTTAGGTTGGAGAGAGATTATGAGCCATGTAAGGTTTAAAGCAACTAACCGTCTATAAAATAAATTTAAAAACCAGAGGAGAGAAGGAACAATTAGGAGAATCATTTTATAAACTATATAAATGTCTAACCAATGTACTGTATACTTGAAACATTAAAATAAATAAATAAATTTATTTTTAAAACTCAGAAATGAAGAAGCTGTTGCTGCAAAAAAAAAAAAAAAAATGGTAATTTGATCAATTTACACATACATCTCCAAATTTAAAAATCTGTTATGATTAATGTTATGAAACAAAATATAAATACAGATATGATAAATGAAAAATACTATAACCATCAAGAATCAGACTAACGTGTTTAAAGGATAAGAGTGCATAATAATATCTAAGACTTGCAGAGGGCACTGGTTTTCCAAAAGTGTCTAAGAACTCAATTCTCATAAAGCACTTTTGAGGTACCTGCTATTATCCTTGCTATAATATAGTTGAGGAAACTGAGGTATGGAAAGCTTAAGAAATGTGCCCAAATATATACAGCTATTAAGTGACAGAGATAAGATTTGAAAGAAGCATTTTGATTTCAAAGTCCACAACTTTTAACCCTTATTCAAAGTGCTAGTCTATAAAGAGGATGAGAATCTTTTATAACAGTGGGTCAATTTATACTGAGTGAAATTGAAGCATGATTTAAAAGAGTCCCATCTTAATGCTTTCTTTACATAATGAAGCCATGTTTATATGAAGTTCAATAACTTACTACAGTTTTAACCTGATCTTTTTTTCTATTAAATTCCTTTTAAGTACAATTAAATAAAATATATTTCATTTAAATACTACATTGTTCTAAAATTATTTTGACAAATCTCCTTTCAACATATTTCCTTTCTCTATGTAAGTATGAGGGATATCTGGAATTAGGTTTATAAAATGATAAAAGTGATTACATTTGTCTTTTGGTGTTTTGAATGATTTTCTGTATTGATTTATTTTAAATCATGGAATTTGTATCATTTCAATAAATTATAAAGTCATTATTACAATTAAAAATATGGTGGGATGTAGATGGGATGAGAAGCTTATACCATTCCTGTGGATCATTTGTTCTGTTGTTACAATTGTTTAAAAAGAAAAACACTTGTCTTCTCCAGCCCAGAGCAAACGTCTTCTCTAAGTTACAAATGTTAATTCCATATGTAAGAATAATAACTGCCTACTTTTAACTGCACTGTTTGTGAAATTTTAAATACTTTGTCATTCACTAGTTGGACGTACATATATATTGGGACAACAAAGGAAAAACACTTTATACAAACAATGAGCCAGGGAATAAATTTTCTATAGTCCTGTGGCTATTGAATTATTTAAGGAAGTAGAAGTAAGTTTCTTGAAAAAATCTAATCATTTGTGTAATTAAGAGAAAAGAATAATGATCTATAATGAGAGATAATGTTGTAGCAGAAATTATACTGGCAATCAGGGATCTGGAGTCTGCTTCTGGTTCTGTAACTGAACTCTCGGTGACTTGGCCAAACTATTTTTCTGAGATTTTGTGTTCCTACCAAATGAGAGGTGAAATGAAATGATCTCAGTTTTTAACCCAAAACTATAGAGATTGAGTACATGGATTTGTCACTGCTCTTTCCTCAAGAAGGAAAATATAAAACAAGCGTAAACCCCCACCCACCACACACACATACATACATAACAAAGACAGGTGGAGAAACAGCAGAAAACAATAGAAGTCAAAATTCGGAAAGTGAATGGATGAATTATAACTGACTAATCAAAATAGAAGGAGGGGGCAGGCAAGGTGAACAGAAACAAACTAATACTTATTGCAGAATGTTGTAAAGGCTTAGGAACTGCCCATGCCTGGTACTTCTAAAACTGCAGGGCATAGTGGAAAACAGAATGAGTCAAAATTTTCAAAGAAATAGTTGGTACCTAGATCTTCTTTCTTAGTTGGTTTCTCAGGCCACTTACCCTTCTTTATTCTAGCAATAGATTGGAGATTTGCATTCTGGAGAAGTTGCATAAGATAGGCTCTGTACTTAAGGAATCAGGCAAATGGAGGGTGGAAGTAAGGTACCAAGAGTATTAAATAAGAGTCTCCATACTAAATGATTAAACTCTCAACACCTCCAACTCTGCAACCAGAGCTTCAGCTTTTTAAGCTGAACTTTTAAACCATAGGAAATTGACAATACCAAACAATTTTAACCTATAAAAATAGCAATTTCTTATTAATCAACAACACAAACAAACATCAAAGGATCATTAGATGTGAGAGAAAATTTTCAAACATGAGAAGCAGCATCCAAAACAAAAAGGAAAAAAAGGACACAGATAAAATAGGATAAAACATACTAAAAATTATTAGCCATATTCATGACACAAGAAGAAAATCCTATAAGTTTTAAAAGCAACAACCAGAGATCATGAAAGAAATATTAGAAGTGCAAAAATATGGTTGCAAAAATTAAAAGTAATGAAAATAAAGTTGTGGGAAAGGGTAAGAAAATTGGATGAAAAGTCTAAGAGACATAAATTTCAAAAAGTTGGCATTGTGATAAGAGAGAATAAATTAAAACTGTATAAAATTTCCAAGAACTGAATAATGTGAATTCTCAGATTGAAATGACTCTCAGCATCTCATACAATAATTTTTAAAAAGATCTATACTAAGAGAATCCCTGTGAAATGTCAGAACACCATGGATATTGAGAAAATCCTAAAAGCTTTTAGAGAAAGAAAGAAATAATCAGAACATATAAACACAAACCTTATAAATAACAACAATGGAAGCTAGAAGGTAATGACTCAATTCCTTCAAAGTTTTGAATAAAAAATTATTTCCAATGAATAAGCCTATATTCAAATCAACTATTAATCCAAGGGTGAGAGTAAAATAGAAAGATTTTCAGACATGTACTTAAGACATTTATCTCTTATGAATATTTCTCAAAAACATATTTGATCATATTTTCCACCAATATGATGAAGAAAACTAAGAAAATGTGAAGAAAAGTCTTAGGTATTAATAAAAGAAGGCTCAGGATGATAGTGGCATTAAAGGCCTAGAGATGAAGAGTCCAGATTGTAACTATATAAAACAAGGCTTCAAAAGGCCTAACTCAAATAATAAAGTGATACTTAATTTAAAAATAGATGGAGAAATTTAGATTTGTTATACCTTAGGAGATTAATTAATGGTTGTTTTATAGGAAACCAAACAAAATAAAGCCAAATATAAACTTCAAGAAAAACAAAAAGCTGTATAAGAAGCAAAAATTAATTACCACTATATTGATCATCTCTAAAAAATACTTCCATAATAATAATAATATCGATAATATAAACTCTGCATATTTATTTAACTCCAAATGATAAAATATCTCTATTGGCAGAATAGGAATAACTGAAGAGTCTGTGAGGATGTGTCGAAGGAATGTGGCAGGTATGACGAGGCAGAGCTAAATTCTCATCTTTAATAACAGGAAGTTCATAGATAATGTCTAAAATTTAAAAAAAATTAAGAAACAGTGATAAAGCATGTTACTTGGAGCTATAGAATTAAATACTAGAATATGTAGCTAAAAGTGTTATAGATGGATGTCTTAGAGTACAGGGAAGTGAAGTGGAATTGGATGTGTCAGGGTTCTGTTGTCTTTTATTATAAATTCAGTTGTGTTATTTGACTTTTCAAACATATACACATACATAAGACCTCTTCTAGAATGCGTATTTTGCCATTAACAAATTTTCATATATCTGTGGTAAACTTGATCCTTGGATGCAGAAAAATCACAAACATTCTCATGATGTATCTCTACGTCAGGAAGAGAAATATATTTTGGAAAATAAAGTGATCACATAGACAAACATCTAGCTCTTTAAAAATTAATTTAATACTCATCAGATGAAGTCTGAGTGGCTAGAAAATCTTGAAACTAGATTTTGAACGATACTAGCATCAGTCTCAACTCATTCCTTCCCTATTTCCCCAATAATCCAGTTTGGTGAAATTTAACGGAAGTTAGAATCTGCCAGTTGTTCTAGCGTGATGATTTAATTTATACTTATTATAGGGCCATGGCCTTCTTCACTGTTTATCCAAAGTTGTAAGTGGTAGTTTAGGAATAGAGGTTATTTGGATTTAATTTGTCTGTGCCTTTCTCCATGGTGTCACCTTGTGTGACCTCCTTACTGGTCTAGGTGGGCCTTTATTGAGCATACCACAGGGCAGCTACTATTTAATGACACTTGGGTTCTCAAAAATTTTTCCTCTGTCAGAAGGACATCTCTCTCTGTCACACACACATACATCCCTTTGGAATAATAAATCAAAATGACAGCAACTCATAATGGAGCCTATGCACTCCGTAGCTTTTTGTATTGCCTCCGTCAACAACAGGTTACTTATTTCATGAATACTTATAATACTGTCTAATCATTTGAGCCAAGTTAAATTATTTGTTACAATTATTTCCCACATGAGTGATTTTTGTACCTTATTTAATACTGCCAGACACATTCACTTTTGTTACTTTTAAATTAATTCATAAACACCCTCATCAAGCTTTATCTTGCCTATTTATTCAATTGAAAATGACTAAAAATAATGTATCCTAAAAGGGTTTTTTAATTTGTTGTTCATTTTTACCTTACCTCTATATGAGACCTTAGTAACGTAATCATCGTTTAGTACATATTTCAAGCACACTCAAGGTTTAATTATTCCTTCACTAGGATGTAGCTTAATCTATATTATGAAGGGGAAGTTCTTCTACTATAGAAACCATTGCTATGCAGGTTATCTTAGAATACTTTGTAACCTTAAAAGATAATGCTTGCTTACAGGAACCATCCTCCTCCCGAAGAAGGAAAATTTAGACTTTTTCTTGCCCTGTACTGATTTTCTCTATAAGAACCAAGTGTGGTAAAAGTTTTCACAAAAAGACTTAGCCGAATAGATATTTTAAATCTTTTACAAATTCAGAATTAAATGAAATGATATCAAAATGTAGCTGGAACACGGTGTTACAGGGGAATTAGACAAAGGATTGAGAGTCCAGCTGCTGGAGTGTTAGGAAGAAAGTCAATCATGACTATGGATCCTCAAATACTCTGAATGTTTGGTGATTCCTCTACTAGCTCTTGATGTATATCAATATATTAAGAAAGAGAACTTCTAACACAGACTAAGCTATCACTATAAACTTTTTCCTTAGTATTCTTTATGACCATGAAAGGCAAAGGGAAAAGAAAACTGTATAGTCAGAACAATCAGTTACGGTAAGTTGAAATGCAGGAGCTGTGCTCCAGCAGGTATACAGGATCCTTGCTGAGGAAAGAAAGAGACCAAGATGTAGAGTAACAAAGAAAAAAGCCCTGTCAAAAGGCCTTCAGATGAAAAATAAAGTGGGGACAGGTGGCTTACAGATTACACATGTATATGCTTAAGAGGCTATGGGGCATCGTATCTGAAATAAGAATTGACCTCAAACTTTCGGGACCTGTGGTTAGCACTTATGATTTAAAGCTTTGACAAAGGAATTCAAATATTAGAATACAATAATTCAGTGGCCCGAGTGTTCCTTGATGTAGTGTCTTTTTTCCCTTACGTACATTGAGAGAGGCCTTACATCAAAATACCATAGTTTATTTTATATAGACTACTCCCTTTGCAATTTATTTTATAAAATAAAATAAACTTTGGTTTGGTTAATTTTAATTTATTTTATAGTTATATTTTGAGGGTACCCTATATTCTATGATGTCAACAAAAATTACTGGTATAATGACTCCTTAATAAAGTTTTGACAGTCCTAATAAACTGTGTTATATCATTATCTTATCCAAGTTTTATTTTCCCATATTGATCCTTAATAACTATGGAGGGAGAGATTATCAAAATTCCCATGATGTATCCAATATGGCATAAATTTTAGTTTGGCATTGACTATTCAACCACGTCATAGCAGGATGCAAAAATTATAAAAGATATTATAGTTTGGGAAAAAAGTTAAACTATTTTTTATCACAAAATAATACTTAATAATGCATCGTAACAAAAATAAAAGGAAACTACCTTAGAGGATTGAGAGGGGGGGCGGGGGAAGCACTATACTGTAGAGGGAGGCGTAAATATAGACGGGCTGATGGGAACTAAAAACCCAGCTTCTACTCATTAGTTAAGTGAAGCTCCTAACTATGAATTCTAGTAAGACCACAGCTCTTTGAATGCTAGAAGAGGGCTACACACAGAACCATCATACAGTATGGCACCATCTGGTGACAGAAAAAATAAAACCCATAAATAGGGCTGATGAAACCTGTATGAATTCCATTCATCCAAAGGTGGGAGACAAGGAAGCAGAGAATTAAGGTGAAGGGGGTTACATTTTTTCATGTTCCCCCCACCCCCTGGCATTATCTCACATTTAATCTTAACAAATGTCTTCCAAATTATTTTCTTCCTACTACTAGACTTATGAGATATGCAATTGAGGAAAAATCAAGTGTGTTTGCCTTTTTTGCGAGAGAAGTAGATGCATTTTGAGTGAGTCTTTAAGCTTGGAACATTTCTCAAAATGTCATTATCTCTTAGGACTCAAAAAGCCATTATTTCCCATTCAGTAGGAAGGAAGGAAGGAAGGAAGGAAGGAAGGAAGGAAGGAAGGAAGGAGGGAGGAGGGAGGGAGGGAGGGAGAGAGAGAGAGAGAGAGAGAGAGAGAGAGAGAAAGAGAGAGAGAGAGAGAGAAAGAAAGAAAGAAAGAAAGAAAGAAAGAAAGAAAGAAAGAAAGAAAGAAAGAGAAAGAAAGAGAAAGAAAGAAAGAAAGAAGAAAGAAAGAAGAAGAAAAAAGAAAGAAAGAAAGAAAGAAAGAAAGAAAGAAAGAAAGGCATGAATTCTGCTATCACAGAGTCTGTAACAGAGATTGAGGTAGACATTAAACACTGCAAAAATACTGCAGAGTTTATTATTTCTGCATTGGTTTAAGTTCTAAGAAATAAAAATACTGGGTGAGTAAATGTATATAAAGCAGACTCTGATGTGGTAACATCTTTCATTTTTATACAATTTGTAAAATGCTTTCACATGTGAAATATCATTAAGCCCAAAGGACAACCCTACAAGGAAGGGAGAGCAGTTATTAATATCATAGTACAGATGAAGGACTGAAGATTCTGAGGTTAAGTGTATTTCACAAGGTCTAGTAGCTAGTGGAACACAGGGCCAGCAGTAGAGTTCAAGTCTTCCTTTCAACATTCTCTTCCTCATATCACACTGCCTGTTATTTTAATGGAGCCATTTTGGAAAGTGAAACATTTGAGGAAGCTGTCCTCAATTTTGTTGGTTGTCTCACATAAATCTTCAGCAGAAAAAAACACTTAGAGCATAGGTTTATATATTTGAGCCGTGTGCCCCAAATTACCTAATTCTTTTCAATCTGAAAATAATGTCAATTTAGGTATAAGTCTCCCTACTTCAGAATTTTTTAAGGTCTCCATGACTAACACTTTCCTAAGAAATAACTCCTGGGTTTTTCTGTTGTTTTTGTTCTCCAAAATGGGAAAACATGGAAATCATCATATTGGTTAAGTATGAGTAGAACTGAAAAATTCCATTGTGTCAGATTTGGGCTAGGAACAGACAGTTTTATGTTCTCCTTTTTAAATTCTTATATTAGAAAAGTAATGAATATATACCTGACTTTTTTTTTGTAACAAATTCAAACAATGGAAAACGTTTAAAGAAAGGCATGATTGTTTCTCCTGGCCCACTTCCGTCACCAGAGGTAAAACACTGTCAATACTGTTGAATAGAAAAATGCTGTTTGGTGCAGATTATTTCAGAAGTGTATATTATGTGTTAATTTTACTTTACAAGTTCTTGATACTATAAACAATGCCGTAACAGATATATTTTCATATTTTTTGTTCACTAACCATTGTTTTGCAATAGATGTCTAGGAGTAAAATTGCAGGTCAATACTTTTGAACACAGCTTTTCGATTACTGAAATTGCCCTCCCAAATTCAGTACCATCTTACACTGCCAAAGCTTTGCATGTGACTGTCATCCTATCTGTTTCAGCTTTATTGGGGTATAACTGACAAATACAATTATAAGATATTTAAAGTGCATGTATATATTGTGAAAGGATTCTTCCCATCTTGTTAATTATAGTTAATTAACCCACTTATCACATCATATATTTATGTTTTTGGTGAGAAAAAGTTCTCTCTCAGCAAATTTGAATTATACAATAGTGTTATCAAAGTATAGTCACCACATTATTCATTCTCTAAATGAAAGTTTGTACTCTTTTACCAACCTCTCCCTTTTTCCCTCACAATTCCAGTCCCTGGGAACCACTTATTAACTCTTTTTAAATGAATTTGACTTTGGTTTGGGGTGTTTTGTTTTTTGCTTTTTGGTTTTTTTTTTTTTTAATTACGCAGATAAGCAATACCATGCAGTATTTGTATTTATCTGGGTTATTTCACTTAGCATGATCCCCTCCAGGATTGTCCATATTGTCGCAAATGATAGAATTTTCTTGTTTCTCAAAGCAGAATAATATTCTATTATGTGTGTGTGTGTGTGTGTGTGTGTGTGTACTGCATTTTCTTTATCCATTTATACATTGACGGTTGTTTCCATACCTTGGCTATTGTGAATAATACTGCAATGAACATGGGAATGCCATCTTTTTTAATATTTGTAAACTAATGGCAAAAAAATTGTTATTTAATTTGAATCCATCTAATTTGTTGTAACATTAAGTGTCCCATCATGAGATTTTTTTTTTTTTAATCTCTGTTCTTTTTCTTCTTCTCATAGCCTTTGAAACCTTTTCCACTTTTTGGTTGTTTTCAGATCATTTTTTTTTTCTTATTTGAAGGATCCCTGTATAATTATAGGTATGTTTATGTTTTTGTGTGTATGTGTATGTTAAAATAACTTATCCCAAACTGTCAGTTGTGATCTCATTTCATTTAGGTGTTGTCGTACTGTAGTTATGTTGTACCTTTTTAGGCAGCTGTGCTGGATATCTCCTGTTTTTGCTTGGTTGCTTTTATCTGTCTAATATTTATTCCACACACTTTAGGAAAATGGCCTGATTTTCTCTTCCCCATTTGATAATTTTATGGCACCATTAATCAAGGTGCCTTGCCCTCTTATAACTTGTGTGCTAAAATGGGATTTATATTCTCTGTTGGGCAAAATCCATTTGCTTGTTAATGAATAGGACTCACTTGCTTCACCATGCACGTGAACCATTTACTTCATCATCAAACTTCCACAAGCTAACTTTCATCTCTATAGAAATGCTAAATAGACCTCCCAAGGACAATCAAATATACACCCATAGACAATCAAATATACACCCATAGACAATCAAATATACACCCATAGACAATCAAATATACACCCATAGAATTAGACAAGCCCCAGAGATTGTCTGGTATCTAGACAATACTCAATATTCTAATAAGAGGACAGTCAGTAATCTTTTTCTTGCCCATTTCAAAAGTCTTTTGCAATAATGGCCCTTGAGTCTCTGTCCTCACCATCTATACCAGCCACCAGAGTTGGGTGGATCATTTGATGATACATATTCATCATGAATATGGTGAAGTAAGTGATCCTTAGTCTATTCTTGTCCAATGCACTAATTCACACATTCTACAAAGGGAAAAATTATTTTACTTTCATATAAAAATATATACCTTGAATAAGTAGTTTGGTTTATTTTTTCTCTACTACTGTATTTAAAAAAGAAAATAATTTCCTTGATTACTTCAGAAAGTTATTGAAAGGATTATCTAAGATAACATGTGACATATTAAAATATATATATATATATATATATTTTACAAAGGCAAGTTATTTTCATTGCATTTAAGCCATATACTGGAGAAGAAAAAAGCAAGGGGCTAGGAGCCAAGAACCCTAAATTCTAATACTTGTTCTTCCCTATACTAGCTGTTTAAATCTGATTGATTTATCTGTAAAATGTGAGAAATAAAATCTCTGAATTCTTTCCAGTCTAAAATTAATTTAATTCTTAGCACATTAATGGATGACAATAGAAAGGTAAAACATGAAGGTAATTTTAAAAAAGAAAATCAACAAGTTTATTGAATGCCTGGCCCTGTGATATAATAATGAATAACTTCATTGACTTAGGGAGCTTACCCTATTATATGTAAATGTGTGCCTAGGAATAGAATAGGCTCTGG
This sequence comes from Eonycteris spelaea, assembly GCA_003508835.1. Classification (NCBI taxonomy): domain Eukaryota; kingdom Metazoa; phylum Chordata; class Mammalia; order Chiroptera; family Pteropodidae; genus Eonycteris; species Eonycteris spelaea. Next base: position 2,800,894 of record PUFA01000050.1, on the reverse strand, counting down.
GGAAGAAGAAAGAGACTCAGTGTGGGTCAAGACAAAGGACAAACTTGAATCTCTTGGCACCTCTGTATCTTTTATGATCTTTAAGCAACAACCTGTAGATTATAGTGGTTGCTTCACTTCTGCCTCCCAGATTTCATATAAAATGTCTCTAGTAGCCAGTGTCAAAGCACCATGATCTACTCTTTGTCAGTTTAGCAGGTATATACTCCTCTTTTATCCTCATTTAATTTCTAAGTAAAGATAATAGCAAAATCATCCTTCCATCTAACATCATGCAATCATTAATTATAAAACCAAAGCATGCTAAATTTCCCTCCAAAAGTGAATACAAAATCACTTGTTCTTATTTAGGTGATGCACACTCGTCTTCTGAGTCACCTATTGATATCTTGCAATTGAAATTGTAAACTGAAATTTAAGGTGGTAGGGAAATGGTGTGTGGCCCATAAGCAGTCTTGGCTATATTAGGTTGTTATATTTTTTTCATAAATTTTTAACATAGAATGGGGGTACTAAGGGATTCCATAAGGGACCTCTTGAGTTCCAGACATACTCCTTACCCATCTTGTGTAACAGCAGCCCAGTTACCCCTGATACTCATAATCACTCCAGCCACTATAGTATAAGCTTATATTTTGCTTTTTTGTTCACTGACATGAGGAGCCCAAGGTAGAAAAAGCAGCATTTTCAACTTGTCATTTAATGAAATCTTTGTCCTGTTCCCTGGTGGAAGTAATTCTCCCTTGGAAACAAAGATCTTTAGACTGACAAAGCCAAAACTTGCTGGTGGATCATGGACACCAGTTTCAAAGAGTTTACAATCTAGTAAGCATTGTTGCATTTAATTCTCACAATATCCCTAAGAGGTAAGAAACTGAGGCATAGGAGGGAAATATTAAGTTAAATTGCCTGAGGTTATCCAACTAGAAATTTATAGAGCTGGTATTTGGATCCTGCTCAGTCATATTCCCAATAACTTTTTTTTAAAGCAGTAGTCTATCTGCCTCCCATACTGTTATGTAAACACTCAGATAAAACCAAGGAATAAATCACTGGGTTATGATTAATTTCTTAATCTCTTTTCTCATGGTCTTCAGTTCCCTAGCTTATGTCAATATGTATATCTTAGGTTATAAATTTCACTTGAGCAAGGAACTGAGACAGCCTTGAGCATGTGGTGTCCTTTGCAGAATTCAGAGCAATTAAATCTACCAGCTCTCTCAGTTTATCATGTGTGTGGTGTGTGCTGAGCAGGCGCTTGGCTGTCCATCATGAGACTTAAAGGTCCACATTATATCAGACATGCTACCTGGATGACACATCCAATTTGGTGGCCTCTTATTGGAATCACATTGTTTTGTCATGTTCTCTTTTTTTAAACAGAGAGTATAATCATAAATACTTTTTTTAAAAGTTTTTTTTTTTAAGTTTCTGATTGACTCTAAAAAAAAAGAGTTAATTTAATGCTGAACACATTAAACCAGCATTGGACAGATAAAAATCTAAATTTGGTTGTCATAACTGTCAGGACATTTAGAAACCAAATAACTCACACCCTGCTAATTGCTTTTATGTTCATTTATCCAAGAAACATGAGTCATCTCTCACAGAATCCTAATTATGAATGACTTACACCTTGTTGATGACAGAGCTCTGTGTTATTCTTATAAAAACTATCCAAGAAGTATTTTGTTTGAAATAATTTTAACTTTCTCTGATTTTAGTTTATCCAATAAACTTATATTTATTCTCGACAATATGCAACCTAGGGGCCGAACCTTGGCTGCCTATCTTTTTGGTATCCAAAGGTTGTTCAGAAACCAGGAAACGGAATTTCTGAACATTTTGCCGCAAAGAGTGTTGATGCTGTGATGACAGATTAATCTAGGCACGTGATTGCCAAAGCTGTTTTGGAAGCACTGATTTGTTTCAGTAGGGAACCCAAAAACACCATGAAAGACAGTTAAGACATGGAAATCCATGTAGTGCATATTTGAGTCAAAGAAAACAAGGGCCACCGCATTCCAGAGCAATCAAGAATTACATCACTAGTAGGGTCTAGGTATACACTTTCTAATTGGGTATTAAATAAGAAGAATTATTCCAAGATTGAGAGGGGAGAATTAATATAACTATAACTCATAAACTATAATGTTTTAAATATTTATTGACACAAAAAGTCTGCTGATTCAGATTCAAATGTTATGAAATGTGTTCATGCACACACACACACACATGCACACACACACACATAAGCTCTTGGTAACAAAACATTTTGCTTGATCCTTGATTTTTCCACGTTTTACAGAAATGAAAATGGCAGCTTGCCTTAACTACTACCATGCCAGCATTTCTTCCCCAGCCCCAGGTGTAATCAGTCCTGGCAAACAAATACTTAAAACTATACTTGAAGCACGTATAGTTTAGGCCTATTTTTGGCAAGTGTTTCTTTGGTCTAACTTTCTTTTAAATCATCAGCTGTCCATTATAGGGCCCATGTTGGGTCGACCATGTGAAAAATTAGGCACAAAGGTGGTTTTCCAAGAATTAAGCTGTGAAGACTAATGCTTGACTCCCCTAAAATATCCGGGAATTTCACATTAAGGAAAGATTGACGCATAATTAAAATAGAACTTGTGTATTTATTCAGCATAGGGAGTGGTAGTACAAACTGTCTGGAACATTATTCCAAATGGGAGGATCCAGCAATAGGGATCAATCTTTCTGCTGAGTCAAATGTTGGTTCCTCTTCTGAGAATTCTGATGTATGCACATCAGCCAGTGCTATATATATGATCATAGCTGTTGTTATGTGCATATCTTGCCAGTAGATGCAAGAAACATTTTTTCTTTAAATGAGCAACTTTCCTGGTATCACTGCCATTAATATTCACAAATTATCATAACTGTGGTGCTTCAAAAGTACCTCAAGATTATATAAAATAAATGACAGGTTTCTGTTTTTCATAAGTGGAAAGAAGAGCACAGATAAGATAGAGAGCTTCGGGTCATGTGGTTTACCAGCAGGCAGAACCAGTAAGAAAACAAAGCCTACCCTATTATTTTACTCTGACAACAATAAACCACCTGCGTTTGGAAACAGTCATAAAATAGGGCTTGAACTCAAGGCCTGGTGTGATTTTTAAAATCATATTAAGAGTTCTTAGAAGCTTAATCAACTTCTCTCAGTTGAAGCCTTTCTATGTCCTATGCAACAAATTCAATTTAATTTCTAGTTGAGTTAAATCACACCATAGTTAAACAATCTCTAAAGGGAGAATACTAAATTCTTTAAATAAATGTCGAAATTATCTGAAATCTTTGATTAATGGGTCTTATGAGGAGAAAATAAATTCTTTCTTTCTCATCTACACCTTCCAGCTTCCCTCCCTTCCCTCCTTCCCTCCATCCTTTCCTCCTTTCTTCCTTTCTACCTTCCTTTCTTTCTTCCTTCTATCCTTTTCTTCTCCTCCTCTTCCTCCTTCTTCTATTTGGTCTTACTATAGAGACAAGAAATTTCATTACATTTATAATAGTGATTGTCATATCCAAATGCCACATTATTATAAATTACTCTGTTAAAAGTAATACAGATTCCTTCCCTCATATTCCTACTCATACTCTTCCTGCTTTCTCATTCTTAACCAAGAATCAAAGGCATTACATTGCAAATTATAATTCTCCTATAAGGCAGGAATTACCAATGCAAATATAAGTTACTCTAGGCCAGTGTAAATTCCACATGGTAAAGGGAGTGGGGGGTGGTGGTTAGAGGATACTGTCTGTTTCACTGCTATATACGTTCATAGTCATAGGAAGAATCCACATCACAACTCTGGTCGATAGTGTCATGTCTGCATTAATAAGGAAATTAAAATCTCACTGTCAGAGTCAACTTACTACAGTTTACTTCCTAGGGCAAAAGTTTATTAGGAAAATTTTAAAAAATCAGTTTGTAGCCAGGATCAGGAACCAGGAAGCATGGAGTAAAGTAGACCACAATCAGTAAAACAGTACTTGGTTACCAAGCATTTGGGGCAGGATCAGACAGGCTGGGAACCTGCTGGGCATCATGCTTCCTGGTTATAAGAATACAGGTCAATCATATGAGCTCAGCGCCAGGCCCAGAGCAGGATGTTGGGTGGGAGAGGCAGGGGCCAAGTTCAAAAACAAATGCATGAGAAAAATATTTTTTTCTTGATTCTCTCATGAGGCCACAGATACAAAGTGGTCATAAACCTGATTAATTCTGACCACTTTGTATTAACTAGCCTAGAAATTAATTAAACATCTTTAGGCATGGGCTGGAAATGTATTGCAGATGATTGGCATCAAAGTTTATTCTTCTCATAGGTTTAAAAATTACAAAATTGACGTGGCGGACTATCTATACAACTTTCACTGTTTCTGAAACATGAGGATAAAATTGTACTATTTTATTGTTATGAATAGGGTAACTTCACTTGGAAAAAGACCACTTTTCGAAATCTTATCAATAAAGTGTAACAAGGAAATACTTCTGAAGGTAGTTAAATAAGCAAAGACTTAAACACATGCTCTATCTTTTCCTCACATGTAATAATACAATTGGTAGAACCTCGAAGATAAAGTGTAGAAAAAGAAATTCATTCATCCATACCTCCAACGAATATCAGGTCTGGACTGTGAAAATAGATTTGGAGAGCCATCATCCAATAAGAGGTCACTGAAGCTGCAGCTCCTGGAAATAGTAGACAATAATTTTAACTCACAAATTTCAGGTCCAAAAGTGTTAAATGCTACTAATAGGTTAAGTGAAATGAGGACTGAGAATTGACTTTTGGATTTAGGGACATGAGGATCATTAGTGACTTTGATGTGAGTAGTCTTTTTATTAGAGTGGGGGTGGCAAAAGACTGGTTGGAGTAAGTTCAGTAGAGAGTGGGATGTACTCAATGTTTCCAAGGACTTTGTCTGAAAAGGGAAGGAGAGGAACGCAGTGTTAGCTGGGGTACCTCAGATCCAAAGAGGGCTTTTTAAAATGGGAGAATAGTAGAATGTTTGTATGTAGATAAGATCCAGAATAGGGGGAATATTGATGATGCAAGTAAGAGAGAGAAAAACTGCTGAGACGATATCCTAAGTAAGCAGAAGAGGATAGGACCTAGGTCTTAATTGGAGGAGTTGGCCCCTGCTAGGACCCCAGGTAATGTTAACAGAGAAGATAGTTGTGAATGGATTTTAAAATGCTTAGTATGTTCCTTCTCAGGATGTTAACGTCTCACTATTCTCTTTCGTATGTGTGTGTGTGTGTGTGTGTGTGTGTGTGTGTGTGTGTGTGTGTGTATTCTGCTTTGTTCTTTTATAATTTAGAATGTAGCTCAGAATTCAGGTGGGGTAAATGAGTCTCTCAAAGTAATGAACTTTCACACATTAATGTTTGGAGGAGATATAGTCAAACTAGGTGAAAGGCAAATTGATTTTGGTCTGAGACTGCTGCAAATTATCCTCAAATTAAGACATGGTCAGTGAAAACCTAACAGAATAAGGATACGGAGAATTATCTTTCTTGGGATATTCACAATAGTGCAGGAGATCCTGAAGCAGGTAAGAAAAGTGACAGCTATAGAAAATAATTTCTCCAAATATTATACATTCCTTATGCCTTTTTATCTAACAGACTGCATGGCTACATGCAGATGGGTAATGTGATGATGATAAGCATGCAGCACATTATTACCAAAAAAGATAAGCATCATACCAGTTCACGAGAGAAAAGATCTTATAGCTTTGAGCTTTTCAATGAGGAGTTTAGGACAAGTTCCTCCCGTGTGAATCACTTTGACATTTAAAGGGTTCATGGAACCAAGCGAAAGGTAAAGCCCATTATTGTAAAAGGAAAATGTTGTAACCCTCATGGAATGTTCCTGGATTTCTGCCATACAGAGGAAGGGACGTGCAGTGGATAGCTCTAAGGAATAATAGTCACCCATGTGATGTGTAGCCAATCAAGCCACTTCAGGTTTGAGATCATCAAGGCAATAAAGTGTCAGCCTCGGCACAGGTTGGGCCCCTTGACTACATTCTATCATCATCTGCACAATGTGTGATCCAAAGGGATTAAGAGACTCAAGCCCTTCCTTTGCTCACTCCCCTAAAGAGTAAAATAGACATTGGTAAATATTTGTTTAAGAAAGATTCTTTCTGATAACTGAACTGGGTGCCTTTTCAGAGTAACCACAGAGGTAGGATTAAGGTTGTCTGGGTGGACTGGAAGGAGGTGGTAGAGAAGGGAAGTTGGGTGTTACCATGGAAAGCTGGAATCCTGCTCTACTGGTGCATTAGCCTCTGACACTTTGGAATCTTTTAATTGCCACAAAGCCCCATTTCTGGGTAAACACAATGGAACTCATTTTGAAAGGAGGTGGGGAAAGGGGTCAAAGAAAAGAGAAGTGGCCTTCCTATTCAGGGAAAATGGTAGGTAACTAGCACTTCATCAGCTGGGAAACGGTTTTAAATTCCCCGGGACTTAAGGTTTAGCAGGACCCTGTACAGTGTCATATGTTCTTTCATGGAATGAAAATATTGTATCTGAAACCTCAGTAGGGCATGTAAAAAGGCTCAATATATTAGGAATTACAAATTCTAAAGCTCGAGCCATCACATTAAGAGAAAGGGGGAGGGAGGAATGTCTCAAGCTCCTTAGTTACACGTGGCGTTGCTGGCTTGAAAAAAAAAAAAAATCAACTTCTTTCCCCTCTCTGTTTTACTGGAACCATCTCTGTGGAGGAAACTAACTGTCCACCCTTTGTCAAAGCACTCTTAGCCCACAGGCCACACTAGACAGCTTGGGCTTAGTTGAGTGCCACTGGCTAAATTTAACACGATGGCTTTCTTGTTCTTGAGTGTGAAGGCAAACTGCAATCAGAGGTGCTCTAGTTCTTTTTAATCCGTTTTTAATTATAGCATAAAACACAATGCACACAGCAATGGGTGATTTCCATGGGTCGTTCTGCCAGGTATCAGCTTGTTTCAAACTGAGGGATGTGTTTTCTTCCTTTCTTCCTCCCACTCCTTTTTTTTTTTTTAACTGAAGGAATATCTTATTTGAAAGGCCATCATTCATCCTATTAAATTAATTACTAATTTTTCTAAGGTATTAAAGATGTTTTAAATTTAGAGCAGACAAGGTAAAGCAACTATCCTTTTTGTAAAAATGATGTGAAAGATGGAGAGATAAGTAAAGATTTTTATACATTTTCAAAAATAATTTATTGAAATAATTCTCATCTTATATTTTGGTAAATTTATATTTCACACTAAGGATGAGGAAAAATTAAACTATAATATTGAACTAGTACAATAACAAATAACAGCTTCAAGTTCGATGATTTTCAGTTTTGTTATAGTTAAGGACTTCTCCATTGTTATTATTGTAATTATTATTTTACATGTATATAGTAATTTAAATTAATAAGTACTCTTATATTATTATCTTATTTTATCTTCATAAATCTATAAGGTCTCATTATTCCTACTTAATAAGGGAACAGTACAGAGACTCAGAGATCAAATGACTTGCCCAAGGTCATAGAGCTAATAATAAGTGGAAGAGTTAAAATTTGAATGTAGGGCTTACAGCTCCAAAGTTAGTCATTGTTACACTACAAACACTAAAATTTTCAATATTCCTCATTTTTTGTATTTTTCCTCAAGTCCCCTCCTTTTGCCATCATTCACAAAAGCAAATAGATTACCTTGGATAAGTACTTAATTGGGGCTAAGTTTATTAGCTATCTCCTTTATATCTGTTTCTCATCAAGTATTTCTAAAGCATGTCAGGCAATGTTTGACTTATTCAGTTAGGATGTACTTTCATAGCTACTTAATCTCTCTGGACCTTGATTTCTAAATCTACAAAATGGGAATGATAATTGCAATTCTTAAAATGATTTAGATATGATTGGAGCAAAGTGTATTTTTATCATTATGCTTTATTTTTAATTAGAAGTGGCTCACAAGCATTTATTAATTTAATAATTTTTTTAAAGAGCTGATAAGAGTTTATTTCAAATGTCATTAATAGTTTAGGCTTTTATCCAACACAACTTGGAGGCAACTTTAAAAAGATACATAGGCAAAGATTTTTCAAAAATAAAAGGGAACAAAGGAATTCCTTATTTTTTAGCCATATGATAATAAGCAGGAGGGATTAGAAAGCATTTAAGTGTTTTTAGAATAATTACACTTTAGGATGTTGCAAAATTTCAAACTTATCTTGACCTTTTGGTGTTTGCGTTTGTCTACTTTTGGCATAAAATAATTTCCTGACTTTAAAGACATCAGGCAGCTCTTACCAATGAGGATTTTAATTATTCAACTTGCATAAATGACTTGAAAACATATGGAATCAATTTCCCACACAATATTTATTGGTTAAAAAACTGAGAAAAATGGCTTTGCTCTACATGGATTTAGTTTTCTTGAACTTCAGATTTCTGGAAGGTAGACAAATTCCTGTTAGACCTTAAGCACCTCAGAGTGGACTACAACCCCAGTGCTAAACTAAACTGTTTCAAGTATTATTAGTTTACACGGCAGGCTGTTTGTATCACACAATATATTTAACCTTATCACTGTCCTTCCCCTATCTACCCCTTAAAACACACTAATATTATCTTTTAAACTGATACCAAAACTCTGCAAGATAAATCAAGCATGCCACAACTCATAGAATATCAAAGTGAGCCAAATTGCCTGATTTATGGCAATGTTATTTTATATGGACTTCTGATGAACAAAACAAGCCCATTTGATATTAAAATTATATTGTGAAGGTCCCTGTTTATCAACCTGCCAGTGTTTACTGGGCTCCAAAATTCCCCATTATGTGATTTTCACTACTTGCTTTCTAAGTATAAATTCCAAGTCATTAAGAGATATAACCCTGCTGTTCTCTCACTTATTTTTTTGTCACTTCACTTAATAGCATTGAGCATCATGTGGACTGCGTGGGATTATAGCACTTGGTATGAAAAAGCTAGTGGGAGGACATTGCAGCAACAGTTAGGAATGAAAGTCTGGCATACATGCAAAACCATCTTCCAATTCTTTCCTGTTTCCAGTTTTGGCCCTACGATCATATACTATTACTAACATTTATTTTGTTATCCTTCAGAGTGATTTAATTTGTGACACAATCGTTTTCGAAGTTAATTATATTTCAATTGGCTTATCCATAGAACTTTAGCAGAAAATGCACTTTCAGATTCGAAATATACAGACTGAAGCAAGGTTAATCATTATGCTCATCACTGGTCACCAAACTTCCCAGTATAAAGATTAAATCTATTGATTTCTCAGTGTGGATAGAAATGAAACTAGCCACAGGATTAAAACTGGTTTTGTATTCTTTGTTTGCATGTACAGTTGATTCTCATTATTCACAGATTCTGTTTGTGAATTCGCCTACTCACTAAAATTTATTTGTAACCCAAAAATCAATACGACCAGTGCTTTGTGGTCATTCATGAATACATGCAGTGCAGCAGCAAATTGGAGTCATCCAAAAAGCATACCCCCGGCTGAGGCAGAGCATAGCGATGCTGACTCCTTGCATCAGCACTCATGTTGTAAAGAAGTGTTCTTTATGTGGTATATTTAGTGTCACATTTTTTGCTGTTTTTAAAATTGTTTTTCGATGTTTAAAACAAGCCCCAAGCACAGAGATGAAGTGCTGGTCTACCATTCCTAAACATAAGATGTCTGTGATGTGCCTTCTGGAGAAAATGTGTGTGTTAGATAAGCTTTGTTCAAAGAAAAGTGATAGCGCTTTTGGCTGTGAGTTCAATGTTAATCAGTTAACAATAATATTAAATAAGGTGCTGTTAAGCAGAACATACACAAAACAAGTTTATGTATTAATTGGTTGATGAAAACACAAGGAGGCTTGTAGGAACCTAACCCTGTATTTCCCGTAGGAGCAGTGGTTTAATATTCCAGGCAATTTTATGGGACAGAACTACCACGAATAAGAATTGCAGTGTATATACATGACATTTTCATCATCTGCAGTAAAGGTCAGATGAAGAGTTATGAGGAAGATTTTACTACGTAGGCTTTTTTAAAGTAGATGTCATATTTTAGCATGTGCCTCATGCTTATTGAATCCTTTTTTTATTACAACTTTTAATTCATCTTTTTAAACCTGCTTTTAGTTAATTATGATGTTTTCTAATCTAAAGCTCATTGAAGAGTGACTTGTTCAGAGTTCCCTGGAAGTTAGTTGGTAGTTGTGTCCACTTGACCACACAAGACTGCTCTGCATAGTCAGATGGCCTTGTCACTTATTTGACAAGAACACTGTTACATGCGGCAGAAAGAACATTCTCATTCAGTGTAAAGGAATCCAAATTCAAGCCTTTCCAATTCATGCTTACCTGCAAGTTATTTAACCTTCGGAGGTTCTCTTTCTTTCTTCATTTGTTAAATGAAGATAATAATATCAACTTACAAAGGAAACCCTGTCCTTTACTAAAACCAAATCTAGAAACCCATAGCCATGGAAGAAACAGCTTGGTGATGAGATGGGTTGGGAACCAGGCTGCTCTGGCATTTCCCCCAGTTTAACTTTCTGTGAGGTTGTCTCATTTTTACCACCACTACCAGCATCCTGAGGGCCCCTCACAGGCTCATGCTTCTCCTTAACGACCCAAAGGTGGGTCCAGCATTTTTTCCTTAGGACAACTGAGGCAAGTGGAAATCTATCAAGAATTTCACTAACCATCAAGGGAAATAAAGGGCTAGGACATCTAGGAGGGTGCCTCTCTGGTGGCTCATTTGATGGCTTCCTCCATATAAAACAAGGCCAGAAACTAGAATGTAAAAAAATCCAGAGAAATTGGGTAACCATATAAGATTTATACTGTGGATTTTTTAAATGACATTTGTAATTTTGTCACGGTCGAGTTCTAGTTAGCAGTAGCTGAATCAGAAATCTGCAGTATGTGAATGAGGCTTCTCTTTTGCTTTTTGTCTTTTTTTGCATGATTTTAATTTTTTCCATATTATTTGGTAAATCCCCTTTAAAATCAGTAGCCTAGAAAAAAATGAAGGTCCAGTTGTGCTAATGAACCCAATTTGGGATTTCTGAGCATGTAAAGGGGTATATAGCTAGAGACGGAGGATACACATAGTGTTGAGGACAGCAATGTTATGAATAACACCCAAGAAACTTTAGGGGACAGAGTTGATTTATTTGGTTAGGTGTAATTCCCTACTAGGAAGAGTATTGAAGTGGTTGTCACAAGGACCGAATATGACAATATATGTAAAAGTGTTTAGTACAGTAATATAGCACATCCTTCTGAATGAAGTATTTCACAATTATAAATATATATGCTAAAATTAGATAATATTTTTTAAACCTTTTCATAAGAATCCGAAGTTCTACTAGAAAAGGAGAGAGTGATCTGATCATTTTAAAAAGATTATATTCAATAATTCCATCCATTCAGCTCAAAACATATCATATATTTTTTATGATATCTATGGTAGGAATAATTATTCCCGTTTTACTAGAGGCAAAGAGACATATTTCCAAATCATGAGTAGAGTTTAATTTAGTACTGAAAACTTTTGGCTCCTGTACACTATCAATGCTCAATAAAACTTGTTGCATGAATTAATGTTGTTGGTTGAATTCCACTGCTCCCTGAAATATGTCACATTTCACGATTTTTTAAGTTTCAGAAAATCTGTTCAGTGCCCATTGCAAGACAATAAAGAAAAATACTTCTGTAAATAGCGTTAAATGACTCCTGCTGGCTGGTAGAATCAGGGAAAAGGGAATCAGAGCCACCAATTTCTTTCCTGATTCAGTAAATGACTCACTATGTAACTTTGTGAACGTTGCCTAACCTTTTAGCATTTCAGTTTCTACAGCTGAAAAACAGGGATGATATTTGTCCACCTTACAATGGTAAGTGCTCTGGAAATAGAAAAAAAAATAATCTCATATCAAGGGACAGTAAATCTGGTTTTTCATGTACTTGAGATATCACTGACACATTCACAAAACAGTTTCTGCCAAAGTCGTATGGTTAATGCTTCCCGATCACCTCCCTAAACACACCACATTGTGCACTGAACTCTTTTTATCCTGCCCTGAATCAGAATGGTAATCGCCATGGGTGTGTCCAGCACGACTGATGAGGCACATCGTACGGCCTGTATCACCCACCTGTGCCAGGATGATTTCTGTGAGGCTGTCAAGAAAGACAACACTCCACCGGAGGAAAAAGATCCATACGGTGGGAATAAACTTTCTCTATGAATTTTGATTCTGTAAAAATATGACTGAAATTATGAATGAGCCAATTTAATTTGCAGTCTTCCTGCCACAATATACAACTGTTCGTTTCCCTCGTGTTCTGGATTCCATAATTTAAGGAAAATGTGTACATGATATACATGTCTTCTGTTGTGTTCTGCTTATTATCTTCTTACCCTCCTTATAGGTTGGGGTCCCCTTTGTTTTCAAAGGATAGTTAGCCGTGATTGTTAACGCAGGTTCTTCCAATATCTGTCGCTTGACATCAATAACTTTCCCCATTATTCCCACAGCTGGCAAGAATGAGTTTGTTAAACTAAAGTCTCTGTGTCACTTCAAATGGCTTTCTTCTCAGCTATCATCTATTGCTGATATGGAGCTTTGCTTTTAAGCAAAAAAATTCTATATATCCTAACTAGTTAGGGACAGACGTTATTACCACAAAGAGATAATGAGCAGGCAGTATCAAACTTCATGTCTCTCTACTTTGGCCAAAGGCCTCCTGTCTCCAGAATAGGTATGGCAGTGACTTTAAAAAAAAAAAGAAAAGAAAAGAAAAGAAAAGAAAAGAAAAGAAAAGAAAAGAAAAGAAAAGAAAAGAAAAAGAAAAAAGAAAGAAAAGAAAAGAAAAAACGATGGGTTGTCAACACAACTAGACAAAGTAGTAGAGAGAAATAGGGCTATTCAGAAAATAATTAGGATTTCTCATTATGACAACAAGGCATATTTTTCCAAATGTAAATACCTTGAGAGGGAAAAAATTTGTGACTTTTCTCAAACACCATGTACCCATCATAAGCACAAAAGAGCATTTTCTAACTTTGTTTTGAGCTGAGATTTAATGCCATTGTTTCAGTGCTCAGTGACTGGCCTTCTGTGTAAAACTAAACTTGGATTTTTTTTCTTGGCTTCACTGTCCTCCGCTGCACATCAGAGCATGCTCATTAATATTCACATTTATGTGTCAAGATGTATGGACATCTGAGCATAAATATTAAATCCACATGTGACTAGAAGTAAATAAAATTGGATGGTCAGTGTGTATTAGGCACATTATCAAGATATTTAGATATTGACAACGTGATATAACCTACCCAGAAAATGCGGACTAAGTTTCAAGAGCAATTTTGTTCAATGCCAATATTTTCCAACCTGCTTTTCTTAAATTGTGAGATTATTTTGTACTGCCAGTTTTTTGTTTGAGAATTGCTACTTACTCCACACAACTCTCCCTTGGAAATTCATAATATACATTAGCCTACTAAAGTTATGTAAAAGGAGGTAACTTTCTTTAATATGGCTTTCTCCAGAATTACTTAAAACAAGGAACACTGTATTGTTACTTTTCTGGTAATATCTATTAGCTTTCAGACCCTTTGACACAGTTTGGAGACTACTGTTCTATACTTTTTTTCAATCCCTTTAATGTGTGATTGAACTTCCAACTCTACTTCATCTTTGATTCCTTCAACATATTCTAAAATGTATATTTATATTTTAAATATAAATAACTTCCCTGTTAGCAGAGACCTATTTTAAGTATGACCTAGGAAAGGACTAACTGAAATTGCTTTTTCTTATGGAATATTCCTTCAGAGAATTTGTGGGCAAGCAGCTTCCTCATTTGGATGGTGAGCAAGCAGAAAATATGTGTTTAATTGAATCAGAGTCAACCAGCATTAGAAATGTAATATTTTCTACAATAAAGAATATCCCAAAAGGCAAAAGAAAACTATGGGTTAGATTATTTTTTCCTTCACTTTTATATATCCTATTTCTGTAAGAGCATCTGCCAAAAACAAGAAAGACAAAGACAAGTGAGGCCTCTTATCTGTTTATCACATTTATCTGCAAGTCCAAGAGCTTTGAATGCTGAACTGTCCCAGCCATACAGGTGTTTCTGGAGATGTGAATTAGCAGTGAATTTAGACAGCAGAAGCTGGAATGTGGTCTAGCAATTTTCTTTAAAAAAAAAAAAAGAAGAAGAAGAAGAAGAAGGAAACAAAGAAAAAGAAAAAGAAAGAAAGAAAGAGGACATAAAGTTCATAGATACTTTCCTTGATGAATAGTAGCATTTCTTTCTCCCCACCCTTCCCCCCATTCTATTCTCTTCCCTTTTCAGTACAACTTCAGTTTCTCTTTTAGTTTTACTGTTAAGTATGACTTTGCTTTCACTTTTTTAGATAGGCTCATAGAATCATAAAGTCACAGAAAGTCTTGAAAGGCACATTTTCACATCAATTCCCCTCCCCCAAACTCAAATCCTTACTTCCAAGGATGCAAGCACTTTACTATATAATTCTCATGTAGCTGGGAGATAACGTTAGAGTAGTGACATTCTCAAGTATTCCAGCCCCCATTTTAAAGGTGGAGGACAGATAATAGAGACTAGGTGACTTATGCAATGTCACATGAGTCACCAATTTCCCTGGGAGAGGGAGCCATTTTCTCTATCCATTCATGCAAACTCTTTTTTCCTGTTATTGCCTTGAACTTCATATCCACTGTCAAGTATACTTAGATGATTTAGAGAAACATACCTTTGCATCACTGCAGCATTATCCTTGAATTTTTAAAAAACATTTAATTAGCATTTGTACCAGGTCAATGCTGGTTTCCCTGTTATGTAAGCCCACACCCATGCTAAGAGTCTACAGCGTTAGGAACACAGTGATAATATGACTGTTTGGTTTCGGTGTTTGCGTACAAGGAGCCCCAGGTCATTCCCAGAAAAAAAAAAAAAAAAAGAAAGAAAGAAAGATTCTGAGGAGAGCTTCACCAACAAAAATGACTCTCTCTCTCTCTCTCTCTCTCTCTCTCTCTCTCTCTCTCTCTCCCGTCCCCCTCCCTTCTTCCCTCTGCAAATAAATAAAAAAGGAACTCTGATTAAGGGTAAAGGGAATATGGAACATCAAAAATAAACAACGAATCAGTTCTCCGTGCAGTCAAGAAAGTGCTAAAGCTAAATTTGGAGTGCATTGATAAGAGGCTTCATGAGAGCTCCGGGTGCTTAGGAAGAGGAAGTACACCCAGATGAGGAGTCATACCATCTCGATGACAGCTGGGGCCACCCTGCCCCTTGAAATTTAGGTAATGCATGTGCAAACTTCCCCAATTCCAAGGCTTGTGTATCTTCAGGGCTGCTCCTGTGACTTCTGCAAATTTCCACAAGGCAAAGTTCCCATGACCTCCTCTGCTTCTGGGCTCCTGTGTCTCAACCATGGCCTCTGCTAAACACAGAGATGGCACTCTACCTTTCCCCAGATTTCCACCGAATACCTCCTCTCATTAGAGATGTGTGGATGGGACCCAGCATGTGTGGTTGGGCTGGGGAGGGGGCTAATGGGGTTTACAATGAAGGAATATGAACACCTTCAAATCAAGCTTTAAGAAGTCCCATTCTTAAAGACTTAAAAATCCTTTTTCTGCACAACCTCCTGCCCTGTACTCCACCCTACCCCAGAAATCACGGGTGCATTTTCACTTACCCTTTCGGCCATGTAGTTCTCAGACACTTACTATGTGACCGTTTCCCTTTCCCACCCACCCCCCACTCTCTTCCTACCTTCCCTCTTCTCATCAGCAATGAGCAAGTGATTTACATTTTCCCAAGCTAAGGGGCAGAGTCCTTGCATTAGATGACCAAGCTTTCAGGGTCACACTCTCTATCCTAAGCAGCCAATAATAGGTTTTCCTAAACAGTGGGATTCTGAGGCCACTTCTTTGCAGATAGCATCTCACTCATGTCGCAGTCTTGTCCATCCAGGGCCACTCAGTGCTTCTTCTTGTGAAGGAGCCATGTCACTTAGAGACCTACTTTGTAAAAAGTTATTTGACCAATTCAGGTGCTCAACAAGAATGACTCTTTTTCTAGTCTCTTACAATTTTGAAACTTTATTGACTTACATGAGAAAATGAGGATAGGAACACTTGCCTCACAGGTGACTCTAGTATCCCCACTGACACCACTCACTGCCTTATAGTAGTGTAGCGAGGGGACTTAGAGACCAGAAGTTTTGCAGCTGCATGGTCTCAGTCTGAATTCTGGCTCTGCTTTGCTACTGTGCTACACTTTCCTGATCTGTAAAATAGTAGAACCCACCTCGTTGTACAGACTAAACGAATTAAAATGTACGGAGCATTTGGAAAAGCTTGGCACCTGTAAGTGTGAGCTGGTTTTGTTTTAACTTGGCCAAATGACAAAAGGCTAGAGAAGAGCTGGGCAGAGCACAGACAGACAGCAATGGAGCTTGTTTGGCACAAGTTTTCCCCATGGGAGGCAGAAGAGATGGTTGATGTTGCTATTGTGAGAGGTTGGAAAACTCCACTCAGGAATTAGTCCTTTTGGCAGGCTTTTTGGCTATAAATGTTTACAGGCTGAAATCCTGCAGAAAGGCTAGGGGTCTCTGAAGGCCCAGTATTCCACATCTGGGTGTTTTACTTTTATTTTTATTATTATTATTTTTAATAAACAGGGTTTTACTTTAGGAATAAATTGGGGTACTTGCACAGGAATTGACCCCAATTTCGATCAAAATGGATTTCTATTTCTCTCATGTAATAGTCCTGCATTTCTGAACAAAGTGCACTTAAAAATCTCTGAGGGAAAAAATAAAATGCATCAATTCATATCCTTAATACAGGGCTTGCTCACTCTCTCTGAAGAATGCCTTTCTTGTAATCTCATATCCGTGTAGTGCCTTGCATATAGTACATGCTCAATAATTACCAGTTGGTTAGATTTTTCATCCTATAAAAAAGAACACTGAAAGACTTGTTTTAAAAACCTGTCAACTTCTACACAGGTTTAGTAGCAGCAGCAGTAACAGCAATTTAGATAAGTTTTCCATCCAGTTCTACAGGGACTTAATCACTTGGGTCCCTATGTTAATTTGCTGCACTTCTAACTGCACACGAGTCTTAGATCTGGGAGTAACCCGTGAGAAAAAAAATGAACACTTCTTCTCATTTTCAAGTGTCCTAGGACAGGTTGCCCTTTATTCACTGGTGCCAGGAGAAATCAATACCGACAATATCAGTAAAAAATATTCATGATTTGTGAAGGGAAAAGAAGCAAAAACCAAAAAGCAAAAAAGAAAAATATGATGCTGGGGAATCACAGAGAGAATGTTAGAACGTACCAGGACCATAAACTTGCCCAATTCCAGGAGTACCATTTACACAAAACGTGAAATATCCCCAGAATTATTCAAAAGGTGGCCTTGAAGAAAACCTTTGGTGTTTAAAATTTTAAGTAAAGTGCTTTATGGTTATAAGTAGTTCGTTTATTTTTCTGTATTTCAGTGTTCATCTCAGGCAATCACATTTAAAATAAGAACCAATATTTTTTAGTACTTATTACATGTCCAGCACTAGTCTAAGCAGTTTATACATGTTATTTGATTTTTACAAAACAACAACAACAACAAAACAGATGAGTTAGGTGTTCTTATGCTCATTCTACAGATGAGAAAACTGATGTCAGAAAAGAAACTCACTCAAGGTTATACAGCTAGTAAGTAGTGGAGCAAGGGTCCAAATGCATGTGGTCAGGTTCTAGAGTCAGGTTCTACAATGCTGCCTGATTTATGAAGCCCTGGGGTGTGCCAGGGCACCATGGGATTCATGGTCATTGTGATTAACGTCAGCATTTCCTGGTTGGATACACTGAACATGAGCTTTTTGATTAGAATTTAGAGAGAATAATGCAAGAAACTCCTTGTCCCCAAATACCATGGGAATGTCTGACCACTACAGGGAGCTTAAAAGAGCCACTCACTGAACAAATTCAGAAAACCTGGATGTTAAACCTTCTTAACATCCAACTGGGCACATTCTGAGAAATCAGGGACAAAATATCTGGTCTCTTCATGAGAGCTATATTCTACCCAGATCCATAAAGCCTTTCTGTTAAATGTTGAGAGTTGGGGACTCTCTTAAGTACTGGAGTGCCTCTTGTCCTCGGCAGAGAAAGAGAGAGAGAGAGAGAGAGAGAGAGAGAGAGAAAGAGAGAGAGAGAGAGAGAGAGAGAGCGTGCGAGCGCACACATGCCAAAGTATATATGGTCTTCTCCAGGTAGGAGAGCCCAGATAGTTTTAGATTCTACCAGAAAGCCTCATTCACACCTTGGTTTTTAAGGCATCATACTTCTTGTCTCATCTCCCATGTCCATTGCATGGACAATTAGAAAAAAGTTTCCATGATTGTTAGATACTTAAGATTCTCATTTGGACGCTTCCTTGTGAATGTAAGGCAGTCATTTTACTTTAAAGTCATTCAGTTGTTCCCAGATCAGCAACTCTGTCCCATTACAAAATCTTTGATTGTCATTTGTTTTTCTTTGAAGAGTGTATCTTCCAAAAGAAAGTGGGTGAGGGAGTTATCATAAAAGCACAGAAAATATTTGGGATTGTGTGATGGTTATTTTTAAGCAAAAAGAATAGAGAAAACAAAGAAGTAAAGAAAGGGAGACTTTAGTTTTCTTAAAGACTAACAAAGTCCCACATTAGTCAGGGAGTATCAGGTTAGAGTAGTTCTAAAAGGATTACCTGGCCCTCAACCCTTGGGAATTCTCAGCTCTGTGGTGTTTGTTTTTGTCTCCCAACAGAGGCGTGGTATGAAGGGGTCACGTAGAAGGTGAGCAAGAAGTTAAATGCTCCACTTCCTCACGGTGAAGTAACACTCTGCAGTCAAACCAGGTGAGCTGAAATAACTGGATATGCTTCTCCATGGAGCTAATACATTTTTATCAAACACTTCCTCAAAAATGCTTATTCCCTGACAGGAGCATTCTTTGCTACTGCCAATTATTCAAGGATGGAGGCGGTCAAACACCTCCACAAAAAGAAAATGGTAAAAAGAAAATAAAATGATATTTTATGTTGTCTATAAAAGAGATAATTCACAGGATGCAATCTATTTTTGAATGAGTTAGAGATTTGCAGTTCGGTCTAATAAAGAAATAACACAGATGAGCTTTTAGTTTTTTTTTTTTTTTTTTTTTTTTTTAAATCAGATTGGTTTAACAACCATTGGTGGTAGAGAGTCAACTACCAAATATTTGATGGAAAACATTTAGGAAATCAGGTGATGACGTTGAATAGATTCTAAGCCATTTTGAGTCTCAGTTCCCTAATCTAGGAAATAGGGGACTGGACTAAATTATCTCTAAAAAAGAAATTATCTCTAAGAACAATTATTGTGCTGAGATAATTTTGACTTTATCTGGGTATTCCTTAATTCATAAACATATACTATATATTTAGTCTGTGAACTTATACTGTGAACAAAAACAACAAAGTTATATTTATATTTACTAAAGTTTCTTTGATAACCTAGCCTTCATTTGTAGACACAGTATAGGAATCAGAGATTTCAAACATGTCAGTATATGGGCAACGAAAGATAGACACCAAAACTTTTGGTGAAGCTCTCCAAATGCATATATGACTTACTAGAACTTTCTTAATGGCTAGTTATCCTTTAGAAGTTCTCATATAAATTACAGACTACCTAAAACGAAAGATCACAATCATCATTTATTTCCAGTAGAACACTTTTATTTGCTCTATTTAGATGATCCCAGAAACTCAAAAAGTTTAAGAAATGGGGACTACTTGGAGTTGCCAATGTAATCAAACTCCCTTTTGTAAAAGAAAACTTACATATTCTGAAAGGTTTATATCAGTTGGCAGACAAGTTCTTGAGCATAAAAACCCACTTTGGCAAACTTGAAGAGAGTGGAGTCCATTACTAAAAGAAATTGATTCACTCAACTCTTTCACCCTCGCCCAGTTCACCTCCTACGCCTACCACACCTTTTCACCTTTTTTTTTTTTTTTTTTTTTTGAAACTCCTCCAGTTCTAGTTAGGTTTCAAATAAATTTTGGCATCTTCGCCCAATAGCTAGTACTGAGCATAATTGGAAGGCAGCCTGGGCCACTGGAAAGAACATGAGCTTTGTAGTAAAATAGGTCTTCCTTTGAGTTTTCTATAATTTCCTAGTTAGGTAACTTTGGACAAATTACTTAACTGTCTCTGAGCTCAGTTTCCCCTCTACATAACTGGAATAATAGCATCTAATTTGCAGGGTTATTGTGAATAATTATTAATTTAACATAAATTAAGTATTTGGCATCATACTAACATTTGAGTAATTTTAGCTAGAATTAAGAAAGTAACTATCTTTGATAGGATTTGGGGGTGAACATATAACCTGATCATGTCACTTCCTACTTTAAAATTTCAGAGTCCCTTTGTTCTGAAAATTCCAATCTTCTTCATATAGCTTACAATATCCTTCCTGCTCTGATTCTGACCTCTCCGGTCATGTTATATGTCCCCAAGCCTTGCATTGCAATCTATGTTCCAGCCATACTGAGGGCTTCATTGTGATTGTTGTATCAGGCTCAGAAAAAACTTCATTCATGCGTTTCCCTCTGCCTGAAACTCTTATTTTCCTTCCTTGGCCTAAAGCTAACTCCTAGTCACCTCTTGGCTTCTTTTAGTCACTGCTACATTCAATGCCTTCAATAGACTTCCTGAACCAGCCTAGATTAAGAGTTACTATAACATCCTGAATTTCTACTGTCATAGTACTTACCACATCATTCTAGGATTTCCTAGTTAGGTACCTATATCTCCCTTACACTGTGAATTCTTGTCTATCTTATATCACGATAGCCTAGCAACATGCCTGGCCCATACTATGCAATCACGAAGCAAGTGATAGTAGACAAACAAATGAATGTGTGGCTCTAATTTCCATTTCTCCATGTGGCCAGTTACATGATGTCAAGTAGCCATGAGAAAGATATGAGCTTCCTGTTTCTTTCCTACTTACCATTCCCTGTTTTAATAGGAAAGGAGCATACAGAATAGACAGAATGCTTAATTGTTAAGGAAAATACTGCAGATTGGCAAAAAATCTGGTTAAGATACTCTCGCCCATGAGGTTGCTCTTGGAGAACATACTTGATCAGTAGAAAGAGGTGATCTTTATAAACTTAATTCTTAAAAATATGTAGTATATATATGGGTATGATTCTAATTACATAAATATATGTATACATACTTCTGAAGAGAAAAAATACTGGAAATAAATAAAGAAAATTTGAATTAGGCATCTCTAGGTGATTATTTTCTTCCTCCTGCTTTTATGCACGGTCAACTGTGATACAATATCCATGCATTAATGACATAATTAAAAAAAAATGAACAAACACAAAATCTTTTAAAGGAACTTAAGTTTTTATACATGCCAGTTATAAGAAGAGAATTCTGGGAAACTACCAAATCTTTTTAATTTGTTACTTGCTTCTTACCATTTTCCCTAGATGTTAAGGCTCTTCTAGGCCGTACACCAGTCCCTCTTCCTAGAACCCCTCTCGGGCAAGCTACCTTTCACGATGTCTTCAGGATTCACTTCTTTTACAAAGCCTCCTAGATAAGGTACCTGTCCAATGAGAATTCTTTCCCTACTTAGTCCGAGGCCCATTTTCTCATTCCTTTGCTAATGTCCCAATTATATTTCTTGCTCCCTAAAGTTAGGAGCTCACTTTTCATAGATTTTATGACTTTTTGAATGGTATTCAACACATAGAAGAGTCTTCCAAAAAACTATTGATTTAATGAATATTGCATACGGAGATGCATTCTGCAACACATTAGCAAGTAAGAGTGTAGAGCTGTCGATTCCTGGGCTATGGGTGATCAGTTTTGACTTTTTAGGCCATTATGGGGTTTGGAACTCAAATATTCTTTTCTCAAGTGCAATAAATGACAAAATTTTAATTAAGAAAACAAAGTTTTCCTTTCTTCTGAAAAAAAAAATTGCCTAGTTGGGAAATTAATGTGAGAATTTGTATCTGTAAAGTATGTTGCCTTTAAAGATAAAGGAAAAATATAATCAAAAAGCAATGTTATGTTACCAGATTCTCAATGGGTTCTTACCTGTCTACCAAAGTAAATTTTAAAGGAATGCATGAATAACTTTAAATCACAGTGAATTTCCTACCGAATATTATGACAAGAATTCTTTAAAAATGGAAAGCCTGTAAAGATTTCTTCCTTTCAAGAAATCCCAGTGTGGTAGAAACATGAATTTAGAATAGTCTGAACTCTAATCGCTGTTTCAAGTTTAATATATGAGAGTTTTGTGCATAATCGAGTATCATCATGCATTATCGGATCACTGTTTTTGCTGGTTGGTATTGCTAGTTGACAATTCCGCTAGTTTATACTAATTGCTCTTAAGAATAAAAAGGTTCTTAATTTTTGGTGTTACTGGAAAGGGAAGGCTTCAGTTTTAGAAAGCTACCCTGCAGGAACAGAAAGCATTTCATGGAGATCTGAAAATGGCCAACCAAATAACTCCATAGCCTTTTGGAAATGGTCCTCATCCCTCCGTGCTGAACCTGGTGTCCTAAGTTAACCTGAAAGTGACATGATAATCTAAAATGCTTCTGCATCTGAGCAAACTTGCAAGGATAGGAGAGGAGGTAAGTTAATGTCACTACTCTGACCCTCATTCAAACCTCAAAGTTTAACTGACTTGCAAAGATTCAGAGTAGAAGTGACCTGTGCCCTGCACACAGTAGGCCCTTCAATGTTTGGTTATGTCACACTTTAATAATTGAAAAGCCAACAATAGGAATCCACTAATGCTTACTTCACTGTAGCCTGAGGCTACATTCAGCAATATAATTTAGAATAAGGAGAGATGCTTAATAAACCATTGGCTCTTTTAGAAGAAAAAGAAAAGAAAGGTAGGAGAGTAATGTCAAAGGCTCTAATTTTCAGATACAGCTATGCTCTGACTTTTCTGTGTTTTCCCTTTTCCCGAAAAATGGGAATAATGCCATTGGAATGTTAAAGAGACAATAAGATAGCATTTGAAAAAGATTTAGGTGAGAGGTGCTATATGAGTTTAAGGTATTTGTTAATGTCATTACTCAATCTGGTCTGGCCCAATTCGGAAACAAAAGCAACTTCTATTACAAAAAAACACAAGTTGCTGAAATAGGAAAGAAAGAATAAATGAATCTACAAAGACAGTTATCAGCTGGATTATAGAGACCTCATGTTGAGGTTGTAAGCTTTTAACACTAAAGCCACTGTTCTTTTCATTTTCAAGAAAGAAAAATAGGCAACTTATTAGTGTCTGTTTATGAAAGAGTGACATTTCTAGGTACATATTAACAAATATATTTACAAAGACTGTTTCTATTGAAAAACTATATTATGCAAAGGTCTTATTTAGCAGATCTTTTAAAAAGGGAAATGTAACAAAAGATCCATGTGTGAACTCAGGATAATACTCAGGACTTAACCAGCTTCAGCAGAATCATTTAGGATCTTAGACACAGTCAAAGTCCAAAAAGAAATATATAGTATTTAATTTATTAACCATTTTATTAAAATGTATAATCATTAAACAAATATATATTTAAATATACATATATATATAAATTTGAACTGAGAACAGCTATGACATCACCATCTGCCTTTTGGCCACATCTCCCAAAGGCTTGATTGCTACCTTTTCTGCCCGTGGGTAGTTAATAATCATGGATCGGTGTCATCAGAAATGTCTCATCCCCACTCCTAATATTTCCTACCATACAGAGGGATCTCCACTAGTTTAGCAGTCCTGACATTTCTGCCTTCAGGGAAAGAAGAAACCATTTCATTTTACTCATTCCCCCCCCCCCCCCTTATCTCCACATTCTTGAGAGCCTACGGAAAGCATACAATCCACTCTTCTATTTCAGATCCCAAGTTTTCGAGGACTACATTGTCCAATGCTAGGAACAGAGCAGGTAAAGTCTCTCTAAATCTGAAGCTCATTATTAGTAAACCCATTCTCTAAAAATCAGCTTTATCAGTGAGAAAATTGTACTTTGTTCTCCATCTGTCATACTCTCTCATTTTTCAATGGTTCATGCTCAGCAGGGGAAGGGAGATGCCCGTTGCCTTGAGCCTCCTAAAGATCCCTACAAAACCCATATGATAGAATTATTCATATACTGATATAAAATTGGCATTTTACATTAAATTGCAGAAAACATTCACCTTCTGAGCTAAATACCATTGCCTTCTTAGACACACTCAATTTCATTTTACTTTTTCTACCAGCATTTAGTGGTTTACATTATGTTGTCATGTTCCACCAATAATGCAAAAGATTCGCAACTTGGCAAGAGATATTATTGACACTAAAACAAATAGGAGACAGCAAGTCCTGATGAAGGGCACACCCTCTGCTTCTACTAAGTACTCTTGCTAAGAAACTGGTACTCAAGACCACACACACATTGTTTTAATCAGGACAAGCTATGCTGTGATAACAAATAGACCTCCAAATTCAGCATCTCAGGAAACAAGAACATTATTTCTTTCGTCAACAAGCCAGGATTGAAGTTCCAGGTCAGTGGCACTCAGCTCTATGCAGTCATTCAGTGGACCAGGATGACAAAAGCTCTATGGTCCTTCCAAGGTAGCTGTGGTCTGCTCCTTCTCAGGAAGCCAGAAGTGGAAAGGCACAGAAGAGCACACCAGCAAAAGCTCTAGCACATGGCCACACTTAAACTGAGAGAAAGACTGGGAAATCCACTGTAGCTGTGTACTCAGGAAGAAGAGAAGGGATTTGGTGGACAGTTTGCAGTCTGTGCCACTTGCACTATGCAAATTTCTACTTAGGAAAAAATTAAAGATGACTAATAATCATGGGCCTTTAGTGTTGTCACAAGCATTCATACATAAGGATTCATTCTATACAAGCAACCATTTGTGTCTAATCTAGGTTGTGGATGGGGGGAGGGTAAGCGTGTGGTTTATTTTATTATTATCCCATCTATTGGCTTATATAAATTGTCTCAAATGATGGTACTGCAGGGGTTGCTTTTTTTAAAAGTAAATTTTAGTATTATATAGTATATATTGAGAAGCTTTCCTCTATTCAGTTCTTCAATCTATTGAGGAAGGAAATAGGCCAAGGAAGTTAAAGTTCTTTTCTCAAGGGGCCCGTTGGCCCAGGCTGGGTTCCAAGAGCTGAAACAAGGGATGCTAACTGGTGGAGCTGTCCTTTTGCTGAATGATGAGAAGAAAAGAAGAATTCCAAGTCTGTTTCCCAGGCACAGGAAGGACCAGGAAGCAAGGAAATCTCCGATTTTCAAGTCCACTGAGCAGAATACAAGAACAGGGTCCAAAACAAAGATTTTTCCACTGAGAACCAGGCAATATGGAGCAATCAAGTCCTGCAGGCAGACTGAGCCTGGAAAGAAGCCCAGAGGCCATGGCATTCTTGGGAGGGAGGTTTCTCTGGACCCTGAAGGAGCGGAGGCTTTGACATTCTCACCCTGCCTTTAGCTTGAGGTTTGTCCACTCCCTTCCTCTGGAGAAGAGTAATCTGAAGCTAAATCACGCAGAATGAGAATGCTAATTCATGGCAAGTCATTAAGGGAAAACAAAACAAAACTTCACAAATAAAATTAGGAGGATCACATATAGGACCTATGTGAAAGGAAAAATTGGCTTTCATGGAGAAGAGATGTTCTGGCATGGCTTGGGAATTACGTACACTGAATTTGGATGTAAACAAGAGTTTGATCAGTTCCTGTCTGTGAAACTAAGTAGCCTGTGACCTTGGGCTAGTGATCCACACTCTTTAAATCTTAGTTTCCTATTCAGTAAAAGGAGATAAAAGATAAAAATAACTAAGGCTTATCTTTTAGTTTTTTATTATTTAAATGAAAGAATGTTCAACTGTACTTAAGAGGGTATAGAAACTCAAGAAATAACTAGCTAAAATATTTCAAACAATGGGCTTTTCTTTTCTTTCTTCCTTAGTATAAAAACTGCCCCTTATAGCTAAAAAAAAAAAAAAAAAAAAAAAAAAAAAAAAAAATCAATCAATCATTCGATCAAATGTTGCCCCCATGACCTCTTAGGCTCTATTGAGTTAAGGAGGGAAGGGGGAGTCAAGTTATGACAACTGACATATCTAGCAAAATAATATTTTAAGAACATTTCCTTGTAGACATGAGTGAGTTCCCCCCTTCAAACCTAGATGTATTTCTAAGAACTTAAGAAAATACATACTATAAAAATTATTCAAGTAATGTAGAAAAAAATGCCCACAGGGATATTTCTCAGCATTCTTTCATGAAAGGTATATTATACACTAAGAATTCATGATTCTCTGCAATATATTTAATATTTCTAAAATATTACATCTTTTTCTTTCGTCTTTTTTTTTTTTTATCATTAATCTGTCCATCAGTCTAAATTTCATTTCAGGGCCACATAATTCTTTCCTGGGAACCCATCATCACTGGGCATGCCCATACATCTTCTGGAAAACTCTGAGAACAGTATTAGTTGGCAATTGTGAGAACAAAAGACTTTTCTAAAGGTGGTGAGGCAAAAAGGGAAAGCAGATGCCCGTAAGGAACAAGGACAAATGTCAAGAAAATTGATCCCTCTTCTCAGTACCCTAAGGCCTGAAGAGAGGGATGTGCCAGTTCCTTGCCTCATGAAAAGCTGACAAAGACGTATCAAGCTGATTGCTCACTGAGGATGTCTTGGAAAAGGAACTTGACAGTCTTAGGGAAGAAGGAGAGTTGCAACATAAATTAAGGGGAAAATAAAATTCACTGGTGTGATAAAATTAAAGACATCCCAAATGCACTGGGGAAATTCCTGGAATTTTTAGATTATTGGAAAATCGTTTAATAATAATTTTATTAACTAATATTTATTAAGCATCTAGTATATATCCAGTACCAGGCTAAGTACTTCACATGCTTTACTTAAGTTAATATTGTACTCCTTAGAAGTAAGCACCTTTATTTTCCCCACTAAACGACAGGGAAGCTGAAGTTTACATGGGTTAAAAGTCCTTAGTCTTGGGTAAATTTATGGAATGCAAAGTACATAGCAAATATCACTTACTTGGAACCTAGCTAGCTAAAAAAAATCTGTTCATAAATGGACTTTTTAGTGATACTTAAATTCTAAGAAAACTGCTCAGATCCTCTCGGATGAATTGATAATTAGTTTTACGTCTGGAAAGGCATGTTTTCTGAGGTCACACTTTAGCACTTTCAAAAGGGTTTTCCTCAAAGGCGTTTCATCTATTAGTATCAGGAAAAGGATCTCACAGAATGACTAATTTTTAGTAATTGTGATCGGCAAGCCTCTGTTGAGTCATTCTCTTCAGAACTAACACCCTTATTCATCAGATATGTTTTTAACGTTAATTATATTTAACATCTGACATCTTGGTTACCCTGTCTCCACATTACTGAATACGAGGGAGAAAATAACACAAGCCAAACCCAGATTATAGTTTAAATAATAATTGATTATTAGTAATTTCAAGTGAAAATTGAATAACTTCAACATCCCATGAAGTAAAAAAAAAAAAAATCATATTTTATAAGGTAAAAAAGAATATTTAGCACTTTTTTTAGTTTGATGTTTATTTTGTCCACAAATTTCATGATACAATTGTATGCTTTTGATATATATAAAAAGATTGTAATGCAATCATTCTAAGAAATAAAATGATCAGCAAGGAAGCATCTACTTAAAATTAGCTGCCTTTCTACATCCTTGTGAAACGGCGAAATGAAGTTACAACAAACAGCTAAAGCTTCTAAAATTGTCACTGATGTTTGTAGAATTAAATGTGCCCTGGCCTTTAATTGAAAATGGTTAGTACTTAACCCCTGATGTAGGTATGCAGAAAGATGTCAGCAGTACTGATCAGACAAACTAATACAGAAAGAACTCTTTTTTCCTTTTATAAAACAAAATGCCCATGGTGAACAGCTGTTGTTTTTGCCAGTCCAGCATCTCTTCCCCTTCGATACCACCCCTATGATTTTCTGGAAATCTGCCCATCTCCATCATGTACCACCTGACGAGACCATCAACTATGGATCAAAGTGCAAAGGGGTGGGTCGGAATTTCCCCCATCTCCTACTCATCAAGACCAATCAGAGAAATCCTAGAAATTTGGCTCAAGGACAGAACATGGTTGGAGCTGAGTCTTTAGATTATAACTCCCAGAGAGATTGTCCCTATTTCTTCCCCAGATCTCTGCCACTATCCTGCTTCTCTCTCTCCAGAGGTTTGTTTGCACTTTCATTTCTTAGGTATTGGGAGCTATCCCACATTCTTCAACTAAATTCCACTCTTCTTTAGGTTAATTTCTGTTGCTAGCATTACAATGCAGATAGATGCTGTTACTAATCCCATTTTACTAAAACTTGGGGAGACAATAAGTCTCTCAAGGTCATACGACAAGGAGGTGATAGATCCTGTAGTTGAACCCAAGTCTGAAATCCAGTCAGAACTCAAAAAATGAACTTCCATGGAGACTAAGACTGAGTCCTTCTCTCTCATATGTTGTTTCTGAGCGTCCAGCATGGTGCCTGATATAATTAAGATGGTCAAAAGTTCATAGTAGAGCATATTTTACTAAATCAAGACAGAATGGCTCTCAGAGGAGTTTAAAATGCCCATGGGTTAGTTCATTTAGGCAAATCACAGACTATGTTGAAGAGACAAGACTGGAATGACATGAGAATCCACAATGCTGAAGAGCCTATAATGTCTCCCACCAGGACGGTCATTAGCTCTCTTGAGCACATCTAGAGGAGAGGGCAGACATGCACAGGAAGAATCAGGAGGTACAGGAGCAGGAATAAGTGGATCTCTGCCCTTAAGACCAGGCTGTTGCCATTGACTAGTCATGCTGCTGTTGTCTAGGCATCAATGTATGTCCTCAGAGCAGCAACCAGGGCTAAGTTGTCCACATTCTTTCTGACAATAACACTGGAGCATTAGCTTTCTGTTCTTGACAAACCAATTCCCATGCCCATTCCTCTTTTCCTGGATCTATTCTCTTTTAAAAACCTCATTCTTACCTAGATTGTCTACAATTAAAGAAGAGAACATACCACTTTTCTTTTTACCTGTGGTTTGGGAAGTCTGCCCTAATGTTTACAGGGTCTGGATCAAAAGTACAAAAGTCTATATACTGTACACCTAAATAGTTAAAAGTTTAAGCCAGCAAATGCTTAAATGAAATATGTTCCAACCTATGTCCTTGACCTGGAAAGCCAGGCTCAAATTAGGAGTCATCATATTGCCCTTAGGTATACTTTTGTCCATAATAAAAACAGCTACCCCTATCAAAATCTTGGGAGACAGAATAAGATGATGGACAAGACAGAGAGGTTAATACAGGTCCCTTAGGCGCAGTGTCTGTTGGGCAGGGAATTCTGGGGTCTCTGGACAGTGACCCCAGAATTCCCTGCCCAACAGACAGTGGTTGTACAAGAGGGGACACAGACTCAGTGGAAAGGGGCACAGTCATCAGATAGCTAGAGTCAAATCTCTAATGCAGGAGCCTGGAAAAAGGAATTCTCTTCCCCAGGACTAAGGGTAGTACTGAGGATGGAGCAGGAGGAAGGCAGGGCCTCTTGTGCATTAAAAAAAAATGTTGTCACTGCAGAGCAGAGAAAATACAGAGACTATAACCCAGTGGAAAATCCACACACAAATTACTCGGTCAGAGAGTTAAAAGCTGTAATCTTAGGAAATTTCCACACAGTCAAATAGGCATCTGGTATTTTCAGCTGATATTGGAAGGAAGTCAAGTCCTTTACATAGAGAGATTGGGGAAAACTATGTATGAAGAAGTGTACTTGGTGTCAAACATATAAATAAGAATTCAGGCCTTCTTATGCTTTTGTTGTTGTTTTGTTTTGTTTTTGTTTGTCTGTTTTGTTTGTTTGTTCGTTCATTTCCCTAAAGCCTCTGAAGCAAGATGCAGACTCCCAGAATGGCGAGAATAGGACATGGGGAAAGAAGATTGCCAGAATTTAGGGGAAAAACAAAAAACAAAAACAAATACTCAGACCATTCAAAGTCAGAAATTAAATTCTTGGTTACAGATCCTATTATATACCTATGGTTTACCAAATAGCAGAATTGTACATAGTTCTCCTCTCAGAGTTGGGTTCAATCATTCTGAATATATCACATGATTATCAATATGAATCTTCTAAGTTATACATTTTTATAGATACATACGCCAGCTCAGGAGATCATACTACACCCATCTCATCCCATCCCTGCCACCAGTGACTTCAAGATGGTTACCTGAAATTGACATTGGTGGGAGTATTTTTTAACAGCATAGAAATCATAAAACACTATAAATCAGGGCTTTTATCCCCCACTGGAGAGCCTTTTAAAATAAATTTACCAGCACACAACTGTACTTAGGCCCAAAGTGGGCAAAATATCAGATAAGTAGCTCTCTTAATGATGATAATTTGTGAGTAGACTGCATATTTATTACACGTGCAAGCCTAATTTATATACTAGTATCTAAATCTTACTTCAATATATTTGTCTAAAAATGCTTTAGGTTTTGTTTTTAAAGGTTATGAGCAAGAAATATGATCAAGAAAGAAGTATTTTAAAATTATCAGTGTTTTCTCTCAGATTATTTTATCCAAATGTGGTTTTAAAAGAATGATTTATTGCCCAGAAAGGTAGTAAAAATTAGTTTTGTGTTTAAGAAAATGGAGAAGAAATACTCCTGCACCTGGTCAGAAAGTGCTACTTAGCTTTTAAGGATAATTTTGAACGGCACAAAGGTGTGTTCTCATGTAGACGGTTTGACTCTGGGGTTTGTTTTCTCAAACTGCCTAAAGCATTGAATCCAAAAAAACAGGTGTGCATGCATTTCCTATGGGAGTCTGTCACCCCTTTGGTTCCTCTCCTGTAAGAAATTTTTAAAAAATTCAAGTTTCCTCCTTCAAGTCATGCTTCAACACGCCAAGGGCAGACACCGCACACCTGCTCCACCTTCGTCGCACATCACTCATCATTGAGAGGGAACAGTGAAGGGATGATCATCAGCCACCTGAAGAACTGGGCACAGCCTCTGTTGTTTTATATGTCTGAAGGCATAAAGTTCCAAAATTTGGAAAAGTCAGAACTACAGGACAAACTAGCTGTGCAACTCCTTTATTGGGAATAAGGATGGAAAGCGGTTTGTCAGCTTTCAGCACAGTTTGGAGAATACTAAACACATGTGCCATGAATCCATCCTAGTTGTGATTTATCTGCAACATCTGTGGAGAGAACCATGCTCCAGAAAGAAAATACCTTAACAACTTCTTTGACCCAAAGAGTTGGTGTATTTTCTCAATGTTCCAGTCTACACTTGCTGCAAAAGCACATTTGTGGAGTTGAATCGGAAATTTTCTCATTTGCGTTTACTTTAACAGTTCTGACCTGGTTAGGGTTAATTTGTCTAATGAAAAGTAAATATTTGATTTCTAATGAAATTTTAAAGAGTAAATATCTTCTTTAGAGTAAGCATTATGTTGTACTGTTAGGCTTAATAATGGCCCCTCAAAATGTCCACATCATAATCTACAGAACCAGTAAATATGCGATGTTACACGATTGAAGAGACCTTGTAGGTGTGACTAAGTTCAGAATCATAAAGTGCGGAGAGTATTCTGGATTTTACAGGTGGGCCCCATGCAATCCCAAGGGTCTTTATAAGAAGCAGAGAGGGAGGTCACAGAGATTTGAATATTGGCTCCTGTCCTTGAAGATGGAGCAAGGGGTCTAAAGCCAAGAAATATAAGTAGTCACTGCGCACTGAAAAAAAGGGCAAAGAAATGGATTCTTCTGTAGAGCCCCCAGGAGGAATGCAGCCTCACTGACACCTCGATTTTAGCCCAGTGGAAGCCATTGCAGCCTTCAGATTTTCAGAACTGTAGGTGAATAAATCTGTGTTGTTTTAAACCACTTGTTATAGCAACAGTAGGAAGCTAATATATTTACAAAACAAAAGTTGAAAATCTGTTTGACTTTTATGTGGCAAATTACATCTGATGTAGACAAAATCAGAGACTGTATGAATACGTTTCACCACACACTATGACTGTCACAATTATACTTGAATGACTATCCAGATTTTACACCCAAGGTATTTGTGTTTCAACAAAACTTTTATTTTAATACTAAAGGCTAAATTTTTTGAGTTAAGGAAAAACAAACATCTGATAGCATCAGCGGGCACAGATATATTTAAAATACCAACACAGATATAGCACTACTGAAGCAGATAAGTTGCCAGTTAGCTATGATAACTTGACTTTTTGATGAGTAAAATCTCACATTCTGTGGAAATGGAGTTTCCGTGCATGCAATTAGCTGGAAGGATTGTGGGAAGCAAAAGAACCCATTTTAAGAATGTTATTAAAAGTTCAAGGTAAGTCTAAGTTTGATTCCTCCCACCCTGAAAAAAAAAATAGCAGGGGAGGTACTATGGTGCATGCGGGAGGGAATAGCTTAACAGTCACTGGTTTATAAGCTGTGAGGAATGAAGTCAATAAAGCACTGGCAGGGCAATATCTTTACAAAACCAGGCAAATGAGGGACAATCAAAAATAAGCCAGAATCCCAAAGCAGAATATAGTTTTTAACTAACTTTTCTCTAACTTAATAAGCCATTAAGACAGAACAAAAAATAAAATAAAATAAAATTCTGTGAGGAGAGAAAGAAGCTGGAGCCAGCCTCCTGGAATAAATCTTGTTGTTCTTGTTTTCATATGGTAGATGGATGTGGATCTACTTGAGTGAATGAGGAAGAAATAGTCCAATATGGAAACCCAGCTTGGAGAAAGGCATCTCTAATGTTTACTTGCTGTGAAATGAGGAAAAATAAGATAAAATTTTTGATGTTAGATTGCCATTTCTGAAGTCTGTTACCTTGGTGAGATTTGGGGAAACTATCCAGATTTAGGAATGAAGCAGCACAAATCCTGATCCATCAGTTTCTCTTTATTTAGCAAATAGAGGGCTGTGTAGGGGTCTCTAGGTGTAAGTCTCAGAACTGTGTGATGAGTCAAGCACAATAGCAAGTAGGACCTGTGCCTATTGGTACCCAAGATGGAATTAATGCAAGAGATTCTTTGAAAAGTAGTGTTTGCTATCAATTTTTTTTTTTTTTGATGAGTGCCAAAAGCTAGAAACTCTTGTCTAGATGAATAGGATGATGGTCTCCTGATACTCTTTCTTGGAGGGGCTACATTAGTTTTCTTTGTCTCCACTCAGCTGCTCCCAGCATGCTATTCTTACTTTGCATCAGTGACCAGAGTTCTCCATCTCTTACCTCCATGCCTACCTACCGGCTTATGCTTTTAAAAATTGTGTATGGAAGGAGCATGCACCATGCCAGTGTCCTCTTTCACCTTTCCTACCTATAGCTGCCCAATTTAGGACCAAAAGTAGTAGTTTGTAAACCGTATTGTTTCACAGACCCCTTTAAAAATCTACTAAAAGATGTGCAACTTTCACACACTGCCCAAACAGAAGACTATGCATTCACATAATTATACAACAAATGCCACATATATTTGCAGGAGTTCATGAACCCTTCAAAGCCTATTTATGGAAGCCCATGTGATGAGGCCCTTGCCTTAAAGGATAGTTTCACCCTGTTTTAGGGTTGCCAAGAACTTTAAAGAGAGAGAGAGAGAATGAGTGCAATGATGCATGTGCTTTTTTTTTAGATAGCTTGGATCTCTCCTTGAGCTGTTGAAGAGTTGAAAAGCAAATAAACGTCAACAGTTCTGAATCCCAACATTGTTTAATGACAACCTTCCCATGTTTGCCAACTTGCTGCTTGACAACAATCCTGTTGACACTGTAAAAAGCTTTCCAGGTCCTCCCAGGTAAATAACCCACTCCTACCAATCACCTGGCCGCCCAACTGAACTCTTTAACATACATAGAATTCACGAAAATGAGTCATTCTCTTTACCAAATGTAACTTGACATCGTATAGATTATACTTCTTCATGAGATCCTTTCTTATGCTAATCTCAGCAAAGGCGATTATAAGTAAGCATCAATTTTAAGTGAAAATCTGACTAAAATGAGACGAATAAAGTTTCCATATTTGTGAAAATTGTAAACATCTAATTTTTCTGAATAGTTCCAGTTCATGTTACTCTAACATGTTTAACACATGACTCTTTGGACAGGTGAAAAGATTTTTTTTATTTTCACTTGCTGCTGAAGTTAAATCTCACCAAACTGTGTGAAATTCAGTGCTGTGTTATGTTACTGGGAGTAATTGTTTGAAATTATAATATCCATCAATTCATTATAAACAAATGAGAGAAGTGGTAAATTTCCTGAGGAAGAAAAAGAGTGACTTAAGAGTCAAAGTAAGCAGAACTTTTGATGTAGGAAAGACAATTATGGAGTGGACGGCAGATAAACAGCACTGTGCTCTTGCTGGCTCCACTGCAAAGGTAAAATTTAATCGCTTAATTTGATCCTCTGAGTACAGCCTGGCAGGAAGCCTGAGGCAGGAGCAGAGAACTAACCTAGGAAAGCAGGCGGAGGGCTGTGGAATTTGTTGGATTGGCTAATCAGGCCCTTCCCTAACAGCCAAGAAGGAAATGGATTACTTGTGGCTGTGACTAAGAGACCTATGGCCAACAAGACCAGTTGCCTACATAGACTTCTGCCAAGAAGTATAAGAATAGTTTCACCTTTCATGGTGGTTTTACTCAAGTTTGGAAACAGGTGGGAATATATGAAAAAATTCAGGTAACAGTTTTAACTGAATGGCAAATGAAGATAATAGAAAAGGTCTCCTAAAGTCAAAAGTGATTAAATTGCTAGAAACAGCCCTAAATGCCATGGCTCAGACTGGAGGTAGACAGATCACCTAGGACAGAGGCTGAATTGAAATTATATAATTAAATTTTGAGGGCCGGCATACTAGATATAATTTAATCCCCCTCCCCCAGTCACATTTTACATATGAGAGGCTTCACATGTCACTATATGACTTACCTAAGGTCAAACCTAATAGGTTCCAAAGTCCCTGAGGACTAGTTTAGGGACCCTGGGAATGGAGAAATGGATGCAAAAGGTAGTGCAATTAAAAGAAAGAAGGAAGGAAGGAAGGAAGGAAGGAAGGAAGGAAGGAAGGAAGAAGGAAGGAAAGAAGAAGGGAGGGAGAGGGAGGGAGGGAGGGAGGAGGAGGGAGGAGAAGAAAAAGAAAAGAAAAGAAAGAAAGAAGAAAGAAGAAAGGAAGGAAGGAAGGAAGGAAGGAAGGAAGGAAGGAAGGAAGGAAGGAAGGAAGGAAGGAAGAAAGAAGAAAGAAAGAAAGAAAGAAGAAAGAAAGAAAGAGAAGAGAGAGAGAGAGAGAGAGAGAGAGAGAGAGAGGAGGGAGGGAGGAGAGGAAGGAGGAAGGAAGGAAGGAAGGAAGGAAGAAGAAGGAAGGAAGGAAGAAAGAGAGAGAGAGAAAGAGAAAGAAAGAGAAAAAGAAAGAAAAGAAAAAACTGGACTGACAACAACTGAAGAAGTTACAAATTAGTGAGAAGATATCAAATTGTAACCAGGTGTTAACATAATTTAAATGAATTTTATTGCTCCCCACCCCATGGTTCTTTCAAGAAATTTGGGGATGTTAGGATCCTTATTTTGAAAAAAAAAAAAATTCTAATCATTAATGATGCCTACAGAAAACAACAAAAACAATTATTATGTAAAGGGGTTTTACCACTACAATTTTTGTCAAGAAAATGACATGACCTACTGTTTCTCTTATTTAAATAGAAAGTTATTAGAAATGTCATTCAATGATTTGTCCACATCATGAATGATTTAAAATGGAGGCTTCTGATTCTTTCTAGCTATAAATTGAGAAAAACATAATTAAGCTAGGCAACATTATTAGATTCTAATAGCTACATGAACTTTGTCTAAGGAGCTGAAGGTCTTAAAAACCTGCAGTTAAAAAGAAAGGACACCTTGACTTTATTGTTAATATATTTTTAAAACTGTCCTAGAACTTTTTCCAAAGCTTTTAAATATCATATCACACAAAAGTGGAGAAAATAAGTTTTCTGTGGCTTATTGAGGAAATTTGTCAATTGGAATTATTATTGAATCAGGAAAAATTGACCAAAATGTCTCTATTCTGTACATGTAAAATTCACCTTAAATCATGATCTCAGATGTGATTTTCTTAAAATTTGTGGAAGTAAAACCCTTTCACTGTTTTCTTTTTTCTCTCTCTTCTTTTTTTTTTTTTTTTTTTTTTGGTGCTTGGATATAGAAAGAGTGATTAAGATATACTTTTTAAAAATATAGATTCTAACTCAAGAACAAGCTAAAGAACAACAAAATTAGTTCTAAATTGTGGTTAAAATTTGCCTCCCTTTTCACGAATTTGTAGTTTCAATTGTTGTTTGTCTACAATTGGTTTTTCTCCGCCTTGGATTCAAACACATTATCCACCTGACCATGACAGAATTTGCTGGAGCCTGAAAGTGTAGCACTCCATTAGGTAACTCAAAAAAAAAAAATTAAAGTATGGAAAAAAATGAACTTTTTTTTATTTTTGTAATTTTCTTTTTGTAAGAGAAATTTAATTTTACAAGACTAGGCATTTCAATAACAAAAATAAACTAGTTGAAAATAAGCCAGTGTTAGCAAACATAAAACATTTTGACACAAAGACATGTCTAAAGTATTTTGAACTTCTCCGATGAGGAATATGATAAATAGCAAGTGCCATTCGAATATAATCTGTGTGGCTGTTGATCACCAAAGCCCACAGGATAAAACCTTATCCAAACACTATCTGCATAAGAGATGGAATGTACAGAAATATCAGTGGAATCTTTGTAAACAATAAACGCAAAACTTCAAGAGTATTTTCAGAGAAAAGCACAGCATACTACATCACTTATTTATTTATTTTTTTAGAGGTATTGTTTATAGAATATTTTGTGGAGTTTGCAAAGGAAAACATAGAGAAAGAGGAAGTGTATTGTGGGGTTTAGTACTATGAGAGTGGCTATTTAAGGACCAGGCCTTGTTTCTTAAGCATGAAAAGGCAACAGCAATGACCAAGCAAATGTCGAATTTGTTCTGCCAGGATTTAGGAATAAACTGATAGAGTTCCAAGCGGAGTGACTCTGCATATCACTCCCATCTCTGGGAAACTGCCCTGGCAAAGTTACTCAATTATGTTTCCAGTTGAATTATCCGAAAATAAGTGTTAATCAGAGCACTAACTTACCCTTCAGAGAACTTCCATATTACTCATGGTATTTAGTCAATTTTAATTCCAAACAATGCAGAGAAGCCAGGAAAGAATCAGAGTTCACCCTCAATTGCTGGTCCTTGGAACTTACTCAAGCTAACCTACAAATGCCAACACCTTTTCTTTTGTTCTCTTTTTCAAAAAAAAACTTATGTTAATCTGCACTAATCCTTTGAGCATAGGTTGAGTCTCTTTGAATTAACACAAGTATTTAGAATTTTGTTTAATTTGGTTAGGGAAATTCTAGCCCACATTTTTTGTATACATTAGAGTCCACATTATGGGCTTCTTGGAGTCTTCTAATGTGTGGTGTGCCCACTGCAGGTTCTGCACTTTTCTGTTATGCACCTGTTCTTCTTGATGGCGATGGACTAATTGAATATATTTCCATGGTACCAAGAAAAGGGCAAAACCACCAAGGGTTTAAAGTATAAACCTTAATAGAAATCTCAGTAATCTCCAGGTATGAATGACCTTAACATTTTATTCAGTAATACAATGAATAATACCCTTTCTAATTCTCTGGGTGCTGTCTGTTTTTCTAATTACAAAATGGATAACTATTAAACATTTACAATACAATGTGAACTCAAGATTTGTATGGAGTGCCGTAATTATTTAATCATCAGCACACCAGCCCATAAAGAAAATAGGTTGTTGAAAGAAAAAGGAAGAAATGAGAGAGAGAGAAGAAAAAGAACTCCCATTTGAATTCCAATAAAGTTGCATAGTATAATCTTTAACACCATTTTTGTGAGAGAAAAGTAATATAGATAAAAGCATGTGTCATTAAAAATCAATCGCAATTTTATACTCATAAAAATCCTTAGGGATAGTCAAGAGAGCTCAGACGGAAGAAGTACTATCCTGAGAGTACTGACTTAGTCATTCATTCAGTCAGTACTCATTAAACATAGAGGAAGGCACTTAACAGGGAAGAGTCTCCTTTCCCTTTCTTAGACTTCAACCTTTAAATCCAAGACTAAACTTCTAAAAATTTTAGGTACCCAGTTACCTAGACGAACATTTATACAAACACACAGGTGCCTGTGTGTTGCATGCACTTTTTTTTTTTTTTTTGGAGATGTTTTTGATGGGGAGGTGAAACGATGGTAGTCAAAGAGAGAAACTATGTATCCATATATAGGCTGAGAGCATTTGGCCAAGTCCTTGAAAATATGGCGAACTCTTGATGTGTTTATTTGTTCATTCATTGATTTGTTTAATCTTTATTTCCTTCAAAATATTTAGTGTAAACCTACCATATTCCCAGCATTGCCCCTTAGCACAGCTAGTCTCCTTTCAAAAAGCTATCAGGTTGGAAAATAAGTTATTGAAAGTCTATAGAGTAAATAACTCAAATACAACTGCATTTATTTCACTAATATCAAAATAACTTGTAAACAAATAAAAAGGGGGAAAAATCTGAGTACTGAAACAAAAAAAAAATACTATCTAAATTAGATATCCATCTAGAGGTCTTTAGTCTTAACAGTTAGTGAATAAATTGTGACATAGGGACAAGTTCTAGGTAGTAAAAAAGAAAAGAAAAGAAAAAAGCAGCTGTGAGAGAGAAAACAATAAATATAAGGGTGATTTATCTACCTTTACAATGAAACTATATCTAAAAGCAAGCCTGTCTCCTTGCATACCTTCTCTCTATCTCCAAGAAATAAGATGGGGTCTTTAATGAAGTTATGAATCTTTGTTCCTATTCAGACTGGGAGCTGGAGTCTGAAATATACATCTTAGCATCTGAAAAATACTTGGAAAGGAAATTTTGTTAAATTTTCTCTTTTGAAGTCAATTCCCTTTAAGAAGCTAGAATTGTTCTATGTGTGTCCATAACAAAAACTCAAAAGAAAAAAATAAACCTCTTCTCCAGAGATCACTTGATTTTTCCTTTGCAATAGGTGGACAGTGGAGTAGTACCCCTGCTATGCCATCCTGAGTTTTGCTCAAGGAAATATGCAGAGGCTGGGCACCCTTTCTACCTATATCCCTACCTTGATCACAGCCCATTACTTTTAGAATATCCCAGGCATCGGTTGAGGTGTGCTGTTGTTGGGGTTTTTTTCCCCCCAATTCAAATGGAACGGATTTGAACTTTATCTCACATATGGTGGGAATCAAATGTTCCTTGTAGTTTTTCCAGAAATTCTGGAAAGGGAAAGGATGGTGTATGATTTTCGTAGTAAACTTTGGCTCTGAACTGCTGCTTCTAAATTTGTTATAGATTATATTGCTCTCCCTAAGAGCTATGTCTATACTGTACCATATCATTCCTGAAACAGAATATAGAACTTTATCCTTGATTTCCCCCTCCAAAGTATCATTCATACTAGTCATGGTGTGTAGAACTTTTTAATTAAAGATTTAGAGATAACAAGGGAATTTATGCCATTTGCCTTATATTGCCTCTTTGAAGCTTTCCTCAGATTTCCATTTCCCTCATTTTATGCAGAGCAGTTATGCTTTCCAACCTCTCATAAGCAAAGACATATCAATATGCCAGCCTAAACAATGGGCTATATATACACTCTTACTCATTCCTTTTAACAGTACCACAGAGATGCATTGGAATTCTAGACTTCGCTTTATTCTGCCTTCCTAACCCCCATCATTAGATTCTTCAGGGAAGGGAACAATAGTAATTGATTTCTACTGATGAGTTTGGTCACTCCCCATTTGAGGCAAAGTAGGTATAATTTGGGCTTTAAATAACCATTTGTTCTTTCTCTATTATAGTAGATGGTCCTCAGTATTACAGATTTTCTTTCTTTTTTCTTTTTTTTTCTTTTTTTTTTTTTTTTTTTTTGTCACAGAGTCATGGTCAAAGCCCTCTCTATATAGACTGATTTATAGAACAGCTAGGGGTTGCCCATAATTATAATCTCAAGAGTCAGACTTCCATTGGTCATGCCAAGCCATTCTAATGAAGGAAAGGAAACTTAGAATTTCTTGAGTATCTACTTCATGCCCAGCATGGTAGAGCTATATTCACAACAATGAGCAAAATAATTAGTAGTGTTTCCAATTTTATAGATTAGGAGGCTGAGTTCCCTCTTAATCTATATCCTAAAAGAAATAACTTGCATAAACCATATGGTAATAGGGGGCAGGGCCAGAGTCTGAATCCGGATCTTCCAACCAGCAAAGTTAAGTGCCCCTTCATCATATTCCAGTGCTAGGAGAAAAATAAATAAATTTAAATGTACACTAGTTCCCCCTTATTCATGGGAAATATGTTCTTGACCCCACAGTGGACGCCTAAAACCACAAATAGTACCGAACTCTATATATACGATGTTTTCTCCCATACATACATATCTAAGATAAAATTTAATTTATAAATTAAGCAGAGTAAGAGATTAACAACAATAATAAAACTGAAGAATTATAAGGATCTACTGTAATGAAAGTTATGCGAAATTGGGCTCTAGTTTCAGGGGACCCTTGCTGAAGTCTTTGTATAGGCTCAATGCTTGATGGTATAGCACACTGCTGTCAGAACACATTTTCTGTTCTTGTCTTCCACAAATTTAATGCCTTCCTATCTTACCAAGCTTGGTGGGCATAACTTTTACAGTTCGAGGTGCAACAGCAAAAGTAGCATGAATTTCCTTATCAGTCTTTGCGATATCATGGATAGACGATTTGTTTTTACTATAGACCTTAGCAACCTCAGCATACAATTTAATTTTCTTAAATTGGAAAATTTTACCTTTTCACTTAAAGGAAGCACTGTACAGCTTTTTTCTTGGCATACCCAAATTGCTAGCATCACTACTCCAGTGCTCTGTGGCCATTATTAAGTACAATAAAGCACTTGTGTACGGTGACAGTGGATCTGATAACTGAGATGGTTACTAAGTGGATAGCATAACTATGGTGGATATGCTGGACAAAGGGATGATTCATGTCCTGTGCAGGTCAGATTTCATCGTATTACTCAGAAAGACACAACTTTAAAACTTATGAATTATTTATTGACTTGTTTACTTCTGGAATTTTCCTTTTAATCTTTTCAATTTGTTGTTCACTGCGGATAACTGGAACCGTGGAAAGCGAAGCCATAGATAAGGAGAGGATTCCTAAATTTTCCAGTGTTTATGCCCCCAACCCTGGGGAACTTTGTTTCTGAGGCTTTCTCAAACAGCCTCTCAGATTCTCCCAGCAGGAGATTTAGAGTTCATTCTAAACTGCCCAGGGGCAAATAGACCATTGTGTACAAAGTGTCCTTTCCTCTCTCAAGCAAGGGCAAATTTGGGCCTTCATTTTAGGGGTTAATAAGTACTGAGCTAAAACAGACCCTGAAGGCAATTGGTAAATTTCACATCTGAAATATATGGAAAACTAAACTTTTGGATTGATGACAGGTTTGAAGAAGGTGAGAGAATCATTTGTTTGGAGACAAGAAGCATGATCTGTTGGTACATGTGAGCACACACACATGCATCTATCTGTAAGTGGATACACATGTCCCCACTTTTGCTGCCATGCTTTTAGAAAACCACTTAAACAAGATATGGAGATATGTAGTGTTGTAACCGGCCTACTGTTCATATGTGAGTTTTTTGTTGTAGATAACATGAAAATATACAGCAGCATTAGGTATATTGACATTGTTATGAAACCATCACCACAAGCTATTCAGGAGAGTTTCATCACCCCAAATTTAAACTCCATACCCATTAAACAATAACTCCCCATTCTTCCCCTTTCAGCCCCTGGTAATCGCTATGCTACTTTCTGTCTGTATGCATTAGACTATTCTAGGTACATCATATAAGCGGAATCATAAAATACTCGTCCTCTTGGTATTGGGCTTCTTTCACTTAGCATAATGTCTTTAAGGTCTGCCCTACTACTTTGATTAAGCTATTCAGTGTAGCTTCCTTTACTGCCATTGGATAATGACAGCAACTTCTCTAGGATGAAATACTCAGGGTGGGCTGAGATGAAGAAACTTAGTAAATACACAGATTAACCAAGAGTAATGTTTATTGTCATAAACATTGGCACTCGAGCAGATCAGCAAAACTCTGACAAGACGAGAGCTGTACGTGTGCATTTTGGTTATGTACATGGTACTATTTTGATACCAACAATGAGTATTAAATTTCAATTTCCACTCTAGCAAAGATTTACCAAGCCCCTAGTATAATAGAAATATCAAGAGAATGCAATAAAGATCTTGTCTTCAATAAAAAACAATGTGAAAATTGTATCTGTTTCTTAGGCCCATTATTAGCCACTATTGTGAATTTAACTTAGATATTATGTACAATAAGATAACTGAAGAGTTAAAAATAAAGGTTTTACTAGAGCCTTCAATAAATAAATGAGTACTACTCCTAGAGAAGAAAGTCATTCCTATTAAAGAGAAGGCATTGTGATTTAATATAATGAAGTGTATATTAAGAACAATGCATTTCTGATGAAATAATGGCTAGAACTCAGTCAATAAAATAAGCCAGATTGCTGTAAAAGTTAAAATATCGTAAATTCACAATTCTAAGACACACAGTTTTTTCTTCCTTTTTGATCTCTAAAATCGAAAGGCATCTTACAACCTATAGATGAAACTGGGTAAATAGAATAACATAAAAGTATCATTGTTTCTTCCCTGGGGTTGTTTGGCTTTCTTTTAAGAGGAGGTTTGTTTGATTTGTGAGTGTGTGTGTGCGCGCGTGTGTGCGTGTGTGCTTAGTTTTTAAGAACTTGTTTATGGGCCTTCCATTTCTGATATTAATGATTGTATGAGCCTAGAATTTAGACGGTCAAAACTCTGACCTTTATTTTTATTCATTGTTCTGACCATCAGTAAGCAGTGCGGACACTGAAGCAGAAACGATGTCTGAAAATGGTGATGTGTAACCTGAGCCTTCTCTGTAGAACACTGGACCATATTTGCCTGTGTTTGAATCTTACCTCTTGCACTTATCTGGCTGTGTAATCTGGGACAGATTACTTAAGCCTCTCTGGGCCTCAGTTTCCTCAAGGGCTGAACAATGGTATCTACATATCATTATGGGGATTAAGCTGATTTAATACAAGTAAAGCACTTAGAATAATGCGGAACACACACTAAATGCTCTCAGCTTTTATCAGTTGCCACTGTACCTGGCTTCCATGGTAATCTCTCTAGGCTCATGTGTTTAACTCTGTTCCTTAATGGCGACAACTCCCAAAACTATATCTTCTTTCCTCTGAATTCCAGATGTCTATATCCAATTATCTACTCCACTAGAATATCTAATATCTCAAAATTAACAGTCTATAGAAGAACTCTCAATTTTTTGACCATTAAAATTTTTCCTCCTCCAATTTTCCTGATCGCCACGAATGGCCCTTACTGATCCTTAAGCCACCCTCTTGGTCTATCACACCCCATATCCAAGCTCTCAGCAAATCCTGTCAGTTCTACCTTCAAAACATATCCAGATTTGACCATTTCTCATGACCTACCCTGCATTTTCTCTGGTTTGAACAATTAACTCTTTCTTGAAAAACTAGAGTAACTTCCTATTGATTTCTTAGCTTTCTTCCACCTTGCCTTCTATATTATTTTATCCAGAGCGGTCCCTTTAAATTGTGACCCATTATCATGTTATTCTGTTGCTCAGGACCTTGGTGATCATTTCCCATCTCACTCAGTGTAAAGCTTAAGTCCTTGCATAGGCTATCAGGTAGGGCTTGATCTAGCCACACGCTACCCTTTGCATCTCTTCTTTCCCCTCTTTACTCTATTCCAGCCACTTCATTGTCTTCAAAAGGCTAACATACCATCCTGCTTTTGCTACTTTGTCTTTCTACAAATGTTAGGAAGGCTTGCCTCTTCTCCCCCTCAGGTCTCTCAATCATTTCGGCCATCCTTCCCTGACCATCATGTGGAAACAGCATCCATTTCTCTCTTCAGAGTACACTCTGTTTTACTTCACTTTACATTTCTTCCTTGCACTTATCACCATCTGATATATTATTACCTATTTATTTCTTTCTCCTTGAGATCAGGGACTTTCTGTTCAGTCTGTATCCCTAGGGCCTAGAACAGTTTTGGGCACATAATAGGAGCTCGGTAAACAATGAATAAATGAATAAAATAATGAATGTGTCACTGTCTAAGGATGACTTTGCTGGAACCCTCATTTGAATGACTGCATTTCCCACTGCAAATGGGACTTGTATTTTTTTTAT
The DNA here is from genome assembly GCA_003508835.1 of Eonycteris spelaea. Classification (NCBI taxonomy): domain Eukaryota; kingdom Metazoa; phylum Chordata; class Mammalia; order Chiroptera; family Pteropodidae; genus Eonycteris; species Eonycteris spelaea. The sequence continues at coordinate 2,756,210 of PUFA01000050.1, read as the reverse complement.
GGGTCTGTGAGAGATTTAAAGATTGGTTTAAAAAAGGCTTGCCTTTCCCCCGCCCCCTCATCATATTTTCCTCCTGAGATTTGGATGCTGTTTCTCTTACTCACTTGTTCAGAGCCAATCAATGTCACCCCTTCGTCTGCCAAAGTGGTTGCTGAGTGATGATGAGGCATTTCATCCCTTCGGGAGCTTAAAGTGCCTCCTGTGCAGCATGTACAGTTGCTGCTGGCTGTGAGTGAAAATCTAAGGAAATCTCCTACTAGAGAGCATAGACAAGCAACACTCAGGCTCTGGGTCAGCACAGAGGGCCTTTCAAGTCTTCCTTTCAATACTTGTGTGAATTTTCAGTGCTCATGAAAGCAAAGTACCCCAGAGAGCTTCCTGGAGTCTAGTGAAGGATCCCCACAGAGCTTCCACCACAACTCCGCAGAGACAGATTGAGGGCTCTCTGATGACAAAGCTCATAGTATACTTTTATAACTTAATTTCTGATAAAATATTTGAACCAAAAGAAAACTCCCTTCTGGGTTTTACTGTTGGAACTGGCACAGAAAAGAACTCAGCTTTTTCTCTTTAAGGTGACTTTTGTTTTCATGCTGTAGAACCCCATATAGTGATTGCCTAGCCATGTGGTGATCTTGGTCTGCTCAGGCTACCATGACATAACACCAAAGACCGGGTGGTGTAAACAAGAGAAATGTATTTCTCACAGTTCTTGGGGCTGGGAGGTCTAAGATCAAGGTGCTCACAGATTCGGATTCTGGTGCGAGCCCACTTCCTGGCTTATAGATAGCCACCTTCTGGCTCTGTGCTCATATGGCCTTTTCTTGGTGCATGTCCATGAAGAGAGAAAAAGATCTGTTTTCTTCTTCTTATAAACTCACTGATCTCACTATGAGCATCCATACTTAGGACCAAATCTAAAACTAATTACCTTTCAAAGTCTCTACCTCCAAATACCATCACCTCGGGGGTTAGGTTTTCAATATAAGAATTTGGGGGCGGGGGAGTATACACAGATGTTCAATCCGTAAGTTGTTAAGAGCTTTCAAGTCAGAATGATCTGGATTCAGATCTTGGCTGAAATAGTTGCTGAGTGCATTCAGGCAAGTTACTCAACTTTTCTAAGCTTCAGTCTTTAAAATATGTTAAAGGGACAGCTACTTCACTGAAGTCTTATTGGTAAAGTACTTAGCAAATCCTCACCACATAGCAAATATTTAGGTGATACTTGTCATTTTTTATCTTTTAAATGCCTCCCTTTGCCTTATGTAATCACTTAAAATATTCAGGAAAGTATTCTACTTATAATGAAATATGGCACAATTTTTATTTCTGATTTATAATGTTTAAAGTATAAAATGCATTATCTCCTAAATGTAAAATGGTTTTATAGGTTTCTATATTCTTATTTTAAGGTTCAAATTTTTAAATTATGTAGGAAATTTATCACGTATTATTTATAAACATAAAAATAAAGTATTAGATTATACAAATTCTATTTGGTACTTATACAGAAATACTATAGATGAATTTCATCAATTTAATATGAAAGTAAAAAGTGAACATGTCAAACAAATATATATTGTTTTTCTTTTATTTATGTAAAGAGCCTAGCTAAGTTTTAGGCATGTGGTTGATGCTTAAAAAATGTCAACTTCCCCTCACCCCAATATCTACATAAAGTTTAACATAGCCTAAAGTTTAACATAACCTATAGAAGTTCACAACAAAATGTTAACATTTTAATTTTTTAAAAATTATTTCTATTTTTAACATTATTAAATTTATCACTTCGTTCATCTGCCTGACTTCTACAATTTCCAGTGCAGGTAGTAAGAGCTGCAAGTACCTATATTCTATTATCCAGAGTTGTTCCTTTAAGTTGTTAATCATTGTTATGTCACTTTTCTGTTAAAATGTTCACCAGCTGCAAGATTGTCATTTATTAATTGAGCCAATATTTATTAAGCGTCTGCTGTGTACCAGGCACTGCTCTGGGTGATGGGCATATAAAAGTGAATAAGGTAAGGTCTCTTCCTTGAAGCTGATTAAATTCTAGTGTGGAATGACAAGTAATAAGCAAACAAATAACCGAGAAAACTCCAGATTTCCAGGAGTACTAGAAAAGGCTGAAAAATAATGAACAAGGGACGTATGTGTTCCTTTAGTTAGCTGGTCAGAGGAGGCCTCCCGAAGTGGTGTCATCTAAGCCAAAGCCTGAAATTTGAACTGAAGCAACCAGCCAGATAAAAAGCCAAGGAAGAGCATTGTGTTGAGAAAGAGATCAAATCCAAGGCCACTGAGACAGATAAGAGTTTAGCATGTTTAAAGACCAGTGAGTAGATGGGTAGAATTGGGAATATAATAAATAAACTTGGGAGGAGATAGTAAGTAGAGTTAGCAGCAACCAGATCATGTAGTGTTATGTAGTCCAAAGGGGAATGTTTAGGTCTTATTCCAAATTCAATCAGAAGCCAAAAAAAAAAAAAAAAAAAAAAAGGATTTTAAGAAGGAGGGGAGTGACATAATTTTATTACGTATTAAAAAAATAAACTCAACAATTGTGTGCTCAATCCTCTGAAGAGGAGAACAAAGTGAGATCTAGGAGCCCCATTTGGCAACTATTTTCATAATCCATGCTGGAGGTATGGGGCTTAGCCCTAGGCAGTCATAGTAGAGAATAAGAAAGAGAAAGGGAGAAATCAGGTATTCAGTGAGAGCAAATAAAGGAAAAATGGTGGAGGTTAGCACAGGTTTTGACAAGATGGGGAGTTCTCAAGTTCTGTTTTTGATATATTAAACTCGATATGTTTATAATGTATAAGTAGTGATGTCAAACAGACTGTTGGATATGGGTCAAAGTTAAAGACATACACTTAGGAGCCATTGGTATCTAGGTGACATTTAAATCCATTGGGCTAGGAGGAAAAATAGCTAGCAAAGTGGTCAAGTTCTTGAGCACTCTAACATTTAGAGGTCTCCTTTATAAAAGGGAACTAGCAAAGAAGAATGGAGATGGAACACTCAGAAGTAGGAGAAAAACCCAAAGAATGTGCCATTAAATAACAACGATTGCTAGTAATTCCTGCGCCAAATATTGCTTTAACTGAAAAACTAATGTAATCTTCATAATTTCAAGAGGTAGGCCCTTGGCAGGCAAGGAAACCAAGCCACAGTGAATCAACCAGTATGCCCAAGTTTATAGTGCTCATAAGTGGCAGATCTTAGACTCAAATCAAAAGTGTCTATTTACAAAGGCCATACTCTTAAATAGGACCTGATGTTGGCTCTCTTATTTGCAAATGAAAAGTAACTTTCCATCATCTATAAAAAAAATATGACAAATTTCATTGAGAGACAAAATAAGGTGACAGGAAAGTACCCATTGGATTTGTAACATGGAGATGGGTTGTTTTAGTGGAGATAACTTTTTCAGTGAAACATTGGTAACAGAAGACAGAGATAGGGGTTTACAAGCCAGCAGGAAATAGGAAGTAGAAACCACAGTGTTAGATGGTTCTTGTGCAAACTCCTATTGCAGAACAAAACAAAGAAATGGGGCTGTAGCTAGAGAGGGATTTGGGACTCATGGGAGGCGTGGTGGTTAGATCTTCTGGAAAACAGACCACAAAATGGAAATAGTACAAGAGATTTTTTTTTGAGATAATGCCTTTGAAAGGTAGAAGTGGAACAGTAGGGAGGGAAAGCAGTTAGATAATGAAATAGGTCTGACACCTGTGAAAAGGGCAAGAAAGAGGATTAGATAGGAAGAGATTATGGCGCAGGTCTGAGAAAGTCTCAGCTAGCCTAGTTGGAGAGCTGTGTTATAAAAATTGTTCATAGAAGAGTCCTTTATGGGGCAGAATGGCTTGGATTTTGGAGACATGCCATGCCCAGTTATTGGCTAGGGTTATCTGGAAAAAGCCTCGACTAGGCTTAAATGCTGTGGTCGACCCAATGGTGCTGCAGCTGGATGCTCTCAGCTGAGCTCCTTGCAATTGATCAGCAAGACCGTTCTTAAAAGGCAGACCTGAATGAACCTCCATGGCCATCACAGAAGGGTTGTTTGTCTTGCATTTTGGCTTTTTAATGTTTGTGTGCTAATGGGAATCAAGATATAACATAGATAACCAATTACTTAAAATTTAGCTTAGGACTTAAGGCCCATTGCGATCCAGGATTCCCACTTCTGGGTAGTTACCTAAAATAATTGATCTAAGGATCTCCACAAGATATTTGCACTCCTGTCTTCACTGCTGCATTATTCAAAATAGTCAAGATGTAGTAACAATAAATGTCTATCAACAGAATAGTGGATAAAGACAATGTAGTGTATTAATAAAATGGAACATTATTCAGCCTTAAAGAAGGAAATCTTGCAATATGGGACAACATAGATATTAAGCTTTGTGTTCTATGGCCATGCCACTGTGAATGAGCCCGATCCTGTCTGATCTCAGAAGCTAAGCAGGGTCGGGTCTGTTTAGTACTTGGATGGGAGACCACCTAGGAAGACTAGGTGCTGTAGGTGTAAAAAATAAAAAATAAGGGACTATAAGATGACAAGGTCCTTGCAATCTGTGAGGTCAACTGAGGGTTGCCTCGCCTAAATATAAAAAATAAATAAATATGCTTTGAGGACATTATGCTAAGTGAAATGAGCCCATCAAAGAAGGACACATACTTCATGATTGCACTTATAAGAGGAATACAAAATAATCAAACTCGTAGAAGCAGGGAGTAGAATGGTGGTTGCCAGGGGCTGGTGGGAGGGGGAAATAGCAAGTTGCTATTCAAAGGGTATAAAGTGTCAGTTATGCAAAATACATACATTCTGGAGATCTGTACAGCAGAGTACCTATAATTAACAACACTGTATTGTACACTTAAATTTTTTGTTTAAAAAAAAGCTGGATTCTCTTGAGCAAAAAAAGTGAGGGTTTTTAAATCAGGGTGCCTCCTTTAGAGGCAAACTAAATGCATGGGACCTAATTTATGCTGTGAGAAAATTCTGAAGAGCATGCCTACAAACTTAACTCTGTCAGATCTCAAACTTTAGGCTAAATCACGTGATCAAATACTAACTTGATGTTCCTTGTGAATATTTAATTTTACCTAAGCAGTTCAGAACACTTAGTAAATTAGTAAATGTCATTACCACTTTTTCTTTACTGTGTCCATGAAATGGTGATATAAAGGATGCAAATGAAGAGCTTGAGTTATAAGACACCAAGGCAAATTATGTGAAGTTCACTGACATCAGCGATAGTTTAATAAACCTAGAAACCCTTTTGGGTACTGACATGATGATCACGCTGTCATCAAACATGAGTCAAAAATATTGAGAAATTAACTGTGCAAAACCCTAGTCTTGTAGCCTGCTTAATTGGATACAAGGTCAACTGCACAGGTTGCAAAAAAGTTAACGGTTTGTGTTACGTATATTTTTACTGGGCTAAAATAATGCCTTGGATTGATTGATGTTATGAAATACACATACAAACAAATTTACAAACTCTCATAGGTTACCAAAAGACAGACAAGATTTGTCTATACTAGATCAAAATATATACATATTTTAAAGTCAATATAGCACTTGTGAAACAATAATATATTCTTCCTCAGAGATAATGGGTTTCCCATTAGAAGTAGAATAATTCCTGAGATATCAATTGCTTGGGGACTCTTCATGAAAATTATTCTAGTAATCTGAGGCAGCACTAAGGCAATAATATAGCAGGCACAAAAATATTCACAGCTACTTTCTGTTCCCTGGGAATTTAGATGGCTAATCCCATATGGTTAATAGTACTTGTTATGTATGCTAGAGCATGATTCCAAAACAATAGAAATCACCCGGGAATAGTAAGAGGGAGCTAAAAAATGAGGGGAACCTTGATTTTCTGATGAAAATATTGCTGCTGGCAATTTTGGCCAGTAATTACCAATATTATCCTTCAAACCAACTCACATGCTACTTTTGTTCAAGAACCTGGCTATGGAAGAATTTTGTTTGTTCCACTACTTGTTTTATCACAACACAATAATGTTCTCAATACAGAGATTGACTACTTACTCTCTGTGGGGCTACATGGGTTGTTCAGCTACTACAAGGTTATCTGGGGATTATCAGGAGTAGTTTTAGTGAGAAAAGAGTAAGGATGAAAAACTCGTGAGTGTCATGCCTGCAGGTACAAAATTGCTGCCTCTGTGCCCCTTAGAGAAAAATGACATTACAAATAGCAGGAACAGCAATATGTTCCTCTTACTATCTCGTATTTGTGAAAGGATTTCCTTCCAGAAAATACAGGGCACAGAACATTATGTCACGTCAAGAGCTAAGCAAAGCCACGAGTGCTTCATTTTCATGAGGACCCATAGAGTGAGACAAAATAGGTGTCAGACCCATAACTTAGGAACCATAGCTCTGAGAGCAAAACTGATTTTGTGCACTGAGGCAATGGGATTAAATTAATGCCACAAGCTCTTCTCTTTGTGAAAGGTAAACTTCTGGCTGAAGAGAACAGCAATAATTATTCAAAATTCCTGAAGTAGGCCAACCATTTGTCCAGAGGGCAAAGAAATCCTGCTTGACTGGCTTCCACTCGAAACCAGTGTCAAGTTCCTAACCTTATGAACTCCCTAGAACAATATTAGGTGGAAAAGGAGCAGCTGTTTTCTAAGCCTCTCTCTCTCTCTCTCTCTCTCTCTCTCTCTCTCTCTCTCTCTCTCTCTCTCTCTCTCTCTCTCTCTCTCCCCCCCCCTCTCTCTTTCGCCCCTCCCCATCTCTCTTCCCCTCTCCCCCCAAATTAGAGCAGGCGATGTGTGGTTATGTTTGAATTGGCACTCACAGGTTATCTCTCAGAGGGAATTGTCACATTTGATTATGGACTTCCATACTTTACAAATTGGATGATATTTTTCTTAGTTTCCCTTTCTTAAAAACAATAGTGTTCATTAAGGGAATTCTCTCTTTCCTTGACGTGGGCAGTGTTAATAGGTGAGTGTATATATTAGTATAGATGTACTCTAATAGTTTAAAAAGATATTTTTGTGTTGTTAGTGATCGACTGCTTTTTTCCTCTGAGTGATTTCTGACCGGAATTAGTGACTGTTGGTTCCAGAACTGGAGGAAAGTGAGGCATGAGACCTTTCTAAAGCACTGGCTCTTAAAATGTGGGATGTCACAGATTTCTTTAAAATTTTGATTAAAAAAACACTAGGAAGGTATAATTGAGAGAAAAAAATGTTTATATGCTCACAAAAAATTTTATATAGAATCTCAGTAATTTCAAAACCCCCCTAACAGTACAATAGACCCTCACCCCAAAGTGTGTGAATATCAAATAGGTCCTATATAATGAAAAGGTGGAAATTTCTACCTCTACCACCCTTCAACCTATGGGTGAAGACGTTAGGTCTTCCTAGTCAGCCCCATTGCTCTGAGCTCTGCTATCAAAAAATACAGGTTGGTCATCAGTAGCAATGACTAGATTTTTCATAAGTCCTGGTTATGAAGCAAATGCTCTACCCTATCTTCCTCTAAAAGCTGAGTTCTTAAAACTTCAACCACAGACAATGCATTGCAAAACTCAATTGGAGCACTCAGGAATTCACTTATGAGAAGATGCACATGATTTCAAAACTGGCTCTAGTTGGGTGGTTTTGCAGTTGTCTATGTGAAATGATCTGTCAATTTTAGCTCTGATCTTAGGAAACATATAACCATGTCGCGATACATTCTTCATAATAAGCAGCTTGGATAATACTCCTACTCCTGAATTCAAAGATTAAAAGTATCTGGAGAAAGAGCTAACCTCTTTCTTGAGACATTTCCTCCAGGGCAGGCCGAAGGTATATTGGGAAAGGTGAAGAAAAAAAACTTATCATTTTTCTAACCATAGTATCCTGAGCTGTCAATTCAGCAGCTTTCACAAGAACTAAACCTACTTTAAAAAAAAAAAAAAAAAAAAAAGGAGCTTGAAAGTGTTGTACCATTAGCTATTCTGATTATAGTCCATGACAGGAAGCAAAGGTTCTTATTATACCATATTCTATTTTTGATCTAATCGTATCAATAGCCTGAAGTCTCAGCATGGTAATGGTGGGGAAATTCTTTGATTATAATTGGAAACTGCACTGCCATGCCCCTTAAGTTATAAAATCTGACTGTCACTAGGAGTGTCATTTGAGCTATAAAGATCCAGGGATAAGAAAAATGGGCATCTGAATCTATGTGGAGGGTACAGTAGCAAGTCAGAACCCATTGTGAAAGTTCTCCCATTGGTTAGGTCGGCATATTGAAGGAAGAAGGTGTGTGTCCCTACCTTGATATTTTAGAGCCTCGAGACAACTCAGTATACCATCATTCAAAGACCTAGAAGGACTATCTTTGCTTTTTGTGCAAAGCAAAAAACTGACAACACAATATGGGAAGAAAAGTCACACTACACAGCAGTTATTGACAACAGTTAAGTATAACACGAGGCGTTAAAACCTGGTACCTCCTTGTCATGATAAAGATTGTAGCAAGAACAGGAAATGGCACAGCACAAATCCGTTTTCATGATAATGATCTCATAAGTGCAAAGAGCATAGGAAATGGAACAAATGAAACCCATTCCATTACCACCTTCAAACGGTAACCTTCGTGTCCTAGTCACATGCCCTACTTGTGGCCCTGATTAAAAGCACAAAGGAAATCAAAAGGCTGACTATGATACTGGGTGGAGAAAAAGAGCCCCCACTTATTGGTGTGCATGTGTGTGTGCATGTGTGTGCATGTGTCTTTCCTCCTTTGACCAGAGAATTCCTTACAGCCAATTCCCTAACTTTGACCTGAATAAAGCAGGTCAGACACAGGAGGAACAAAGAAACCTAAAAACTAAGGACTCATCTGGGAATACTCAGTCTCCTCACCATCCTTTATCAGGATAAGGAAACCCTGACATTCCCCCAAAGAGAAGCAGTAAACAAAGAAGATGACTGAATGCCTTTCTTCCTTATAACCCTCATAGCTTCTTGGCCTATTGAGGAAAATGAAGCTTCTGTCTCATGGTGTGTTCTCTCTCCCCTATCTAAAGAGGCTGCAACTTGATTAGGGCTCATCTAAAAGTACAAAGGAAGGTCTCAGGAACACAAGGAAGCCAGAACTTGAGGTCAATCAGGCCAGGTCAGAGTTGGTGCTGCCATCCATTTCTCTTTGACCTGGCCATGTCTTACAAGAGGATCTATTTCCCCTCGGAAACTCTTTAATACTATATGAAATTAATAAAACATCATCTCACCCCAGGATGACTACTTTACATATGAGGGGGAGTAGTGGGGAATGATGGCTGAGTTTGCCAAATAAATACTAGAAAAGATGCAAGCCAAATTGCCTGGAGTACTATGCCCACACTGTGTCTCCACCAAATGTCACTCACTCTGCTCAGCTGGCTAGTAACTCCTTACATGGCATCCAGTAACTGCACTATATGTTTTCCTCTGCTGGGGATTTGTCCAGGCAAGCAAGCCTGAATATACTTACATTTCAGGCATCCTGGGTGTCTTGTCTATCCCTACCAGATGATATTCCAATGACCAAATGGCCCTGGCTGGTTAATGAGGAATGTAAAAGTATTTCTTGCCCTGGCTAAATGTCATTTGTTAAGTAATGCTGGGAGATTCCCAGGAGATTTCACATCTTATGATAGCGATTGGTGACCTCTCTATCAGATGCCATGCTAAAAGATTTCTGTAGGGCATATCAGTTTCCTTGGGATTATAGTTTCATTCCCAAGACAGATGACATTGAAAATATATTTTTGAAGAAAAGAATGAAGCCCTAAGTTTCAAATGTTCTGAAAGTAGGTTATGAGCACTAAAAAATAATCATTTGAGGACCGTTCTACATGAGAAAAAGAATATGTTGAAAAACTGGTTAAGTAGTTTCTAATCACTATTACCTTCCCAGGAGGTTTCAACTGATGGTATGTGATTGTGATGAATCACTGCAATGGGTCTGTTTAATTTACTTAAAAAAAAAGAAATTCTATAATACTCCTTTTAAAAAGTGATGTGATTTGGGATAACTACAATCTAGATTATGTTATTATACATATCCTCATCCTCCAATTTTTGTCCCAGTTTTATCCTTGTATTTTTCATTCCCAAATGACCATCTTATATGTATACATACCTTTACAGTATAACTATTTCTTTTCATTTTTTCACTATTTTATGGGAGATATCATGTTTGTTTAGAGAGAAAAGTAAAACGAGAGTGAGATGAGGAGGTAGATCTCCCCATGTAGCCGAGAGGTGAACTGTTCACATTTCTGAGCCTTGGTTCTCTCATTTGTAATGTGAAGACATTGGTCTACTTGATATTGGAGGTTGCCTCTAATTCTAAAATCTAAGAGACATTGAGTTTCTATAAAATTTAAACTTGTGACATATACATTTGTTGATGATTATTATTCTGTGGATTTTTGATGAACATCACATTCAATGTTTTTTGTTTTTGTTTTTTTTTTTAAGGAGGGCATTATCTTTTTTCACGAGTATTAAAGCCTACATCTCCTATTTTTGCCTGTAGTTCTTTATCTTTACAGATGAGAGGTACTTTCTTCTCTTTGGTGTCTGCTCAGCATCTATTTTTAAAGAATAAAGACATAAGAATAGGAAAGAAAATTGTGAAATGAATTTTACAGAAAGTTTGCAAAGCACAGATGGACCTATGGCAAAAAAGGGAGGAAGAAAAGTATTTTAGTTAGGATGCTGCAGGTATAATCTCCAAAGTAAGGGAATTATATTTTAAGAACTAAAACTGAATGAATGAAGAAATAAGAATCCGTATATGTGAAATTCTGAACTATATTTGCAAAGGAGACATAACTTCTGATAAGCAATTGTACACCAGTCTTATTTTAAAAAGTAAACCATTCTCTGGACACATAATTAGAAATGTTAGAAATACTTTTTTTCAATTCAGAAGCATGAGCCAGATCCAGCTTCCCCACTATGCTGCCCGTAGATACTCCTGAAATACTCCTAACTAGAGCTACCCAGCTGGCAGGGCTGCCCTGTTCTCCACCATCCCCTCTACTCCAGTACTCTCTTGGGTAACCCATGCCTGTTTCACAGGCTTTCACACTGTGGAACCGGAGATAAGAATTGTCTCAGGCTTGCACAGACAATAAATACTGACCACAGAAAGGTGCCATTTCCCATCCCAGAAGTGGTATCAACCGAAAAGGGAACTTTCTTTGATCTTATCCAGGGACTTAGGCCATTTTAAATTACTCCACTTTGGCATCCTATTTCCTAACTTGACAGTCATCTTGGTTGGTTGTTTATTTGAACACTTGAGTTTACCTTTTTTAAAATTATTTCCCATCTAGAAAAATTCAACCAGGGACTCAAATACTCATCATGTGGTATGCAAAGAATATAGAGATTGCTTCATGTGGAAAGACAAACTAGTAGCAAGATGTCATCTCTATTAGTAACTTGTGACTAGCATTCCTCTCTGTGAATCAGGTGATATCTTCTTATAAGACTTTAATTTGTGATTTTATCCTAAGTTGGACTCTAGTGCCGAGATGCCTTTGGCTTCACTAATAAACTGCTGATCAAGCAGATTTGATTTTGTTACCAAAGATTAGAAAGACTATGGAAAAAGTAAACCAGACACTACAGCCTATAACACTACTACCAAGTACAGAAATAACTAAAATAATACAAAAGAACATCCAAAAACTGTTATCCCAAAGACTGTATTTTCACTGTCCCACTTGCCAATGCAAAGTACCCTATTTCTACACATCTGGAATTCCTATCAGTCATTTAGAAAGATAGGAGACAGAATTAATGTGAGTTGTGGTGGTGATTAGAGCACTGTAGACAAATAGAAGGTTAGTATTTGCCATCTCAGCTATGAATCGATGTGCCTGGTCATAGATTAACATAGGTTTTATTTATGAATCATCCAAAATATGTTTAAGTAAGTGTTGCTTGTGTCAATTCATTTGACCTATGAGGAGACTCCTAAGTTATGTGTTAAAGCACAGTATCTACAACTGAGATAATCCAATAAAAGAAATGCCAAATTAAAGACATGTGATCTACGTCACATGATTGTACATATCTCTAAATTCATTTCATGCAGAAAAAAAGGTGCATTGGTCAAGCTAGAAACAGGTATGCAATGATATCTCTAAAAAGGTTCCATTTGATTTAACAAAAATGAGAAAGACTTTATGAATAAAGTAGATTTTGAGCTGAGTATTGAGAAAAGATTAGAACTGAATGTAGATGAGAGTGTGACTAAAGGCCAGGTCTTGGAGAAGCAAATAGGAAAAACAGAACAATAGTTAGGTGTAACAATGGGAATGTCAATAGATGACCTGAAAACCCAATTCAGGTGCTTAAGGGATTTTCAGAAAAGAATTATGTGATCCAGCAATGGAAACCAGTTAGTAGCATTTAGATAAACATATCTGTAGAGAAGAGGGTCTTGAATATGAATGGTGAACCAAGAAGCACTAGCTTACAGTAAAGATAATCAAAACCCAGATGAGAAATGAGCTGAAAACAATACAGAATAGCAAAATATAATACATATGATAAACTCTGACATTATTACCAAGTGGAATTCACTGGGAATTCTGAGAATAGGAAAGCTTGGCTCTGTCTACAGTTAACGAAATGAAATATTTTTCCCCTCTTTTTCCTCTTCTTTACACCTTTGGAAATTGATTTTATTCTGATTTTATATAAGTAAAGTATGGCATACAAAATTGAATTATAGTATAGATAATTCTATTTTTTTCCTGATTCAAAAGGAACTTCAATTTCTTATAGTGCCGTAAGTTTACTTAAAAAATGTTGACAGGGGTGCGTGGGGAGTGCTGAATAATAATGTTTAGCAATTTTTGTGACGTCTTTGAAGTTTGTTACTAAGCAAGGGGCTTTCCATGTGTTTTTTTCTAAATATTCAATTATGTTCTTTGTAGAGATTTCTGCTCATCACTTTCTGTGTTTTTATAAAAACAAACAAACAAAAAACAACAACAAAAAAAAACAAAACCAAAAACAAAACAAAACTTTACTGAACATAATATTGCTCATCAGCTTAATCATTTCAAAGAAGGAATGATTTAGGGTGAAAAGCAGTGTGGAATGGCAGCTGCATGAGGATAGAGGTCTTAAGAAAAATGAAGGAATTGAGAGGGTTGTTGGACAAACTTAACATTAAAACATAAAGGTAGATATCTAGAAAACAATTTCATTTTAAAAAAATAGTAATAAAAGGATGCCACAAAGGAAGAGTCTCATACTGTTAGAACTAGAAAGTTCTGTAGCAAATGCGTGGTTGGATTTTAGAAATATTAAGACAAAGAAAGCTAATACTTTGAATCGTTTGCTGCAGTCCTGTGGCCTTCCTACAATAATTGTCATCTTCTGTTTCCATGGGGGTGATGAGTATATTTTTTGTATGATTAGGAATCTTGAGCAATATTAGCACAGATGCAAGATAATCTTAAGCAAGACTCATATTTCTATATATAACTGGAAAAGCTAGGCCTTTATCTTAAGATATCTTGATTGGAAGATTTGTTAGTTATAAAGGAATTTTATTTTGAGTCTATAAGCACATATTGAGTACAGAAGCATGTAGGTCATAAGCACATTCCCAAAGAAGCATCAAGTTGAAAGAAAGTCCTACAGATGCAATTTCTCTACAGTGCTTCAGCTTAAGACAAAATTCTAGTTACCCCAGAACAGAAATTCTAATGTATCAATTACTCTACATTCTCTAGCCCTGTTTTAGTGGTCTCTCTAGTACATGGAATTAGGTAACACAATAATTCCAAGTCATATTAAGCAAGTAAGAAACCCTTTCTGTCTTTCAAACTAAGTAATAGAATCATAGTCACCACACACTGGCAGATATTGCAGGTGAAAAAAATACTGGCTATCAATTTTCTGCCCAATATCACAACTAAGTTAGAATTTCTAAAATTGCTGTATAATTACAGAAAAAGAAAAAATTATTCTAGGTATATGATATTCTAGTATTGTATTACTATTCGTAGAGCAGGTTTTCTATGCTGCCCATTTTCTATAACAGAAGAAATAATATGATGATAGATGTATAAGCAGGAAATTCCCCTGAGGGAAGGCTGCAAAGGGATTGGTGTTTACCAAAGTACATTGTAATTTAGAATCAATGGAACAGAAATACTAGGAAACTGTGTATTTATTTCTGGTAACATCAAATAATGTGTTGAGAATTATGGGGTGTATTTACAAGAAGTGATATAATTCAGTAAAAACTAAAAATATGAAAAAACATTATAATCCAGTCAACTGCTAAACTCAGGATACTCGAGTCTATAAATGTCATCTGAAACAGGAACGGCTATCTAGAAAACTTCTGAAAAATCTGATCAAGCATTACTAATGTTTAGCAGTCAGATGAAAAGTCCTTCTTCATGTTTTTCTTTACTATAATGCATCCCACTATTACTACAATGATATTTCCCACAGTGCTTGCAAGTTTAATTGAGCTTAAATATAGCATATGTAAACATAGAATTCATGATTGGAAACATTAGAGAAGCAGAAGTTCACAAATTATGGGGAGAATAGAATATCACTTGGCATTTGGATGAAATGTTTTCCTCCGGTGTACTTTCAAATCCATTACCTTGTTTTATTTTAACAGCATTTATATGTTATGGGTAAATTTGGCCTTTAGAATTATTCACATTTTATTGTAGAAAATGAGCCTGCCCAAGGAGAGAAATATGGAATTTGTATTCAGACCGCAATTCCATCACTTTGATATTCTTTCCAATATCGCTTGCTGGATGGACTTCCACAAAAGTTAGAAATGACCCTGACTAAAAAAAAAAAATTTTTAAAGAGAGACAGACAGGTGGCTTGCCAGGTGAAAATCGTGCAGTTTTACAGTCCTTTGGATCAGTTTGGTCATCATTTGTAATCCAACCACTCACCACTTATGATTTGGAGAAAAAACATTTTCTCTTATGGTATTTTTAATGCATCTCACATGCTTTGAAAAGTATTCTTTACTACATATTTCAAAAAGAAACTTAAAAATATTGAATTGTAGTAGATCATAATACAAATCCCTCCTGACCCTGATCCTCACTCTTTGTCCCTAAAATCACCATTTTTATCACTTCAACCTGGAGGTATATCATATTTGACAAAACGAAGTTACTATATTTGTCATATCTCTTATGTCCTTCTTAGAAATATTGTCTATATATGCCATGCCTTGTATGTATCTCCGTCCTGAGAATTTATAACATCCTCTTTAAAAAGTGATAGTCTTTATGCCAGTTAAGACAGATATTATTGTAAAATAATAGTTCTTTTATAGGAATTTTTGCTAAAGATCATTTCAGTTTTTATTTCTCTAGATAAAAAATGACTGTTCATATATATATATATATATATCATATATATGTTAAAATCATATATATATGTTTTTTAAATCTTAAATTGGTGAGGCCATGGTGTATATACCAATTTTTTAAGAGCTGTGTTGTTTTTGGTATGAGTATGGAAGCTCCTCTAGATATAGTTATATGAAAATTTCCACTTACAACACTAGTTATTTCTGTTCCTAAAAGTCAACTTTTTGTTTGAAGTCCTAAAAATCACTGCTACTTACATTGTTTAAAAACAAAACAAACAAACAAACAAAAACCTCCATGGGTTACTGAATTTTCCTAAATTATTAAAGTAATCCAGGCAAGTTAAAACTAAGCTAAATGTAAAGACAGTGAACTTTATAGTTGAGGTTCTAAACCTACTTTCAAAATTGCTTCACATAGCAAGATTCTAAGTACTATAAGGATTAGGAGTGATGATATATTTCTGTCATGCCTCCATCATCTATTGTAATTCTGGACAAATAACAGATATTCTACACATGCCTGACTATTTAAAACAAATGCTCATATCATCTAATTCTTCCTCGACCTCTTAATGATTTATTTTTGCCAAAGTGCACAGATGAGATGTCATTCCAATGTTTGTCAATTAACACATTTAAAAATTTAACATTGAGTTTAATAGGAAGGAGGATGCTAGAACTGGCAGATAGGAATAAGTGATTAATTCTGAAATAATGAAAGGGTGCAGCATTAGCAGCAATAGTCAGTTTTATGCTTGCAAAGAAATGATGAGTGGGAAATTTGTGACACCTGACTGAAAATCAATGCTCCTGGAAGGTGATATAATAGCTTTAAGTTGGAGAAAAAATAAGTGCAGGGAAAATCAAAGCTGACACGGTGAAACTGCTCAGAAAGAAGTAGGTAGAATAATGACAATGTCAGGCAACTAATGGAGCTAATGAGGCATAATGTGATGGCGCAAAAGATCTCGCATCTTCTAAAACAACCAGTTAATTTAGCTGACTAATTTGCTTACTCACCTTTTCTACTTAATCTCTTAGGGACATCCTGGTGATCCCCTTATATTTTGTATGTTTTTTTTTTTTCAGAGAATTCTCAAAATAATACTTTATATAAGAAGAATACACTTGAAAAAAATGAATGTTAAAATTAAGGCCTTTATTTAGGAAAGTGATGATTATCTAACTCCAAAACAAATGCAAAACTTGTTTCTTTGGATGAGAAAATATGAAGGAAAGAGATACGAAAGTAAAAATGTACAGTTCTATTTTTTTTTTTGCTCCAACAAAGAAAAACATTAAAATGTAATGATTTTCACTTTAAAAGAAGAAAGCTTAATATTTGATATAAAAAGACTGCACTTGTGTTGTATTTTCTTTATGCTAAATTATTCCTACACTTCTGTTTTGGTTGTGAAGAGATTTATCAATTGCTTCCTTCATGGTCTTCTGTCTCAGTAATAGGAGATAGATCTAGAAGCAGCTAAAAGAAACATGAATTGAAAGGGATTCTGAAGACATTTGGACCTACGGAGCAACCTCCTTAAAATTGCGATTGAGAGTTACTGTTTTCAAGGTAGCAGCTAGCCTGTACCCTTCTTGTCAAGGCGATTTAACTTGGCTAGACAATAGGCGTTTCTTTGGTGAGTTAAAGGGTCTCAAACAACAAGGGATGTTTTATCTTGGTTAAGCTGATAATTTGTCCTACTTAAGCAAGTAATGCAAATTTCCTTGCAAAGCTCTGTGCTCATTAGCTTATAATTAGGGTAATAAACCTGGAATCACCAAACAGATCAGTGAAAACATCATAGTGCTGTAAATGTGAGAGTGAGTTTATCCTACCCTGCAGGAACCATTAGAGTGATTTCAGAAATCTATTCAAATTCTGAATGCAGCCCTATAGGTAATAATCATAAACTTAATCTCTGGGAAGAAGAGGAGGAAACAACAGCTTGGGGGTATGAAGACACTAATAGTTCATGTGAAAAGCAAACTTTTAAATGTATTAAATGTATTCTTAATATAAAGAATAATTCCAAAAATATGTTTATGAATTATCATTAGTGGGTGTTTCACAGAATTTTCACACATGAACATTTTTGCAAGTAAGCACTTACTATGCTGCTGAGGGGAACCAGTGGCCTGAAGGTACTCTGAGCAATTAGTCAAAATTCACTTAGTCAAAGAATTATGTCAAGAAGACATCCCAGTAGAATACCCTACAAAGCTCAGAGTCTATATACTCCGCCCTTATTATGTGGAATTCTGGGGTGGATAGATAACTTGAATTACTCTAGAGAAAGAGAACTCTGAGGTCACAAGAAATCACAGAATTCTGTGTTCTTTTCCCTGTAAAACAAAAGTGTTAATTCTACACAGCTAACTTGTATACATAGAGTTCACCTTTCATTCTGCTTTGCTTGCAAATTATTTGCAATAGTCATTTGGCCAATTGTTTACAAATATACCCCCTCCTCCCTCAAAGCTGATACCAGTCTAAATCATGCCTCTACATGCTAAGTATTTTGTGTTTATTTCTGAGCTCCACCCAACTTGTTCATTTTCCTCATTACTCAAGATTTAGAAAAAGTTGATTCATGTCAGTGCTACACTAGGTAGATCAACAGAAGTTAAACTAACTTCAAGATTAGGGTGGACCTCTCTTTGTAGAAGAACCTCGAATTGTTCTCAGCTTTCATGTGTTTGTCCTAATCCGTGTGACACTTAACAGAACTGAATTTCCTTGTGGTTTACATTACTACCCAGAATATATATCTTCTTGCTTAAAAAGTGGAATGTTGAGATGCTAAATTTTTCCAATCTTAGCAGAAGAGACAAGGTGGACTCGCCAGTGATCTGTTTACTCCAAACACATTGCTACCACTGAAGTGGAAACTCTTATTCACTTATCTGTTAGGATCTCTTTGGGACTAAAAATGCAGACTTTTAGATAGATGAAACTATTAGAAATTTAGAAAATTAGAAGTATATGTCTGTTTGAAAAGACCACAGTGGAATCTTAGCATATGCTAAAAGGTGAACAGGAAGATACTTATTCATGTAATACTAGCTAAAAGACCAAATGTGCACGGTGGGCTCAAATTTATTTGTTTTTTGGCTGTCACTCCTTAAGGTCTTTAGTAGTCTAGCTACAATTAAAAATATTTAGAACAATATATTTTGGTATAAGAACTAAATCCAGTTGTTGCTAATGAATCATGTTGGCACCTGAATTCTCCTCCAGCTTTACCTTTGAAAAAATGTCAATTTAAATATTTCTTTGTTCCCTTCCCCTTTAATTATCGAAGACATAGATAACCATTACCCTATCCCTATATGTAGTATTTAGCACTAATTTACATTTTACCAGTATATGCACAGTTTGCTTCTTGGCCTTTCGGCAAAATCAAAAATTGTTATAAATATATATAGTATGTTTATCCAAACAGATAGACAAACTATTTGATCAAATAACTTCAGTGTTACAGACTAGCGCAAATACCCTGCCATTTTTCGAAAAACAGCTATTGTGGGGTGGGGGTCCAAAAATATATTCCAGAGCTAACATAATAGAAGAGAGGAACTGCCTTTAAACGCCTTTTAATACTGAAGGCTAGCTCATATACATACAAAAAAGTTTAAAGGTGATAGAAATGAATTGGAATTTTTGTAGGTTGCTAGGGGAAAAAAAGAAATGAGAGGAAAATAGGGACAGACAATGGGCTGATATAGCAAATACCGTGATATTGGAAAGCTTCTAGCTTCAGGATTTCATCGACGCTGTTTTACCCCAGTCCAGGAGAAACCATCTGCTTCTTGGTGGTCCTTGGTGGTCCTTCCCGCCCTGCAGCAGCACGTCCCTGAACCCAAGGCTGCAGCTCTGTCCACGCTCCTCTCTCACTCCTGTGTGTTGTCAGCACCATTGATTGCCCCAAATGAGGGGCTCACACCTGAAAACAGACCTTCCTGTTCCCCAAATAACCCACCCCTATCTCTAGTCTTCTCCCGTAGAGACGGTTTTCCCCATGATACCATAGAAGGGAGAACATATATATATATTTTTTTTCTAAATTTAGATGCTTCATATTTACTGTGGGAACTTGAACAATGAAGTAAAGAATAATACCTAGGCTTCTTACAGATTCAATCAATGGCTCGTTAGGCTGCTGCTTCATTGTTATTTAAGACAGAAAAAAATAAAAGTATAGAATCTTTTTTGGTGTAGTAAACGAAAATAATTACACAAAATGTGTCTTTAGGTCTCACCCTCAATTTGGTCCTTTTGAGATCTCAGCTAGAAAACTGTGCCACCTCCTCTCTCATTTACACTTTTCCATGCATGCCTGTCTCTGTGCTACCTTCTTTAAGGAGGTTTGCATTTTAAACCCTTGCATTCAATGCTGCAATGTAAAGCTTTGTCCGTCGGCCATTTCTGTGATCATACCACATTTACTTAAGAGACAGGCTCTGAACTGAACGTCATTAAGATTAAGATGGGGCAAGTGACAGTAGTGGGTGATGTTTGCTCTCATCCTCATGTTCTCTTGCATTGGAATCAGGGCAAGAGGCTGCTCCAATGGCAGCTGCTCCACACCCAC
Source organism: Eonycteris spelaea (assembly GCA_003508835.1). Taxonomy (NCBI): domain Eukaryota; kingdom Metazoa; phylum Chordata; class Mammalia; order Chiroptera; family Pteropodidae; genus Eonycteris; species Eonycteris spelaea. The sequence continues at coordinate 2,736,176 of PUFA01000050.1, read as the reverse complement.
TTTCAGGAGGTATAGATAATGGCACTTGGAGTTTGGTTTGAAATTCTTCCAATCAAAACTGAGACAAAGAACTACTGATGAAGACAGGGTTTTATTCCGCTCCTAAAGCAGGCCTCACTTCCCTTCGCTCCCTGCCATGGTATCCACCCTTGCTCTGATTCTGAAGCAGATGGGAAAGATGAGGAATACGGGTGTTCTATAAGATGGGTGACTTTAGACCAAGTCAGGAAAACCTGTTTCCAGGCCACTTTAAAAAATTCAACATGAGAATAGTTCTTTTGGTCTTTTGGGAGGGTAGGTAGGTATATTCACCCAATTTAGATCATCTATTTAATGTCAGTGAAAAAAAAAATGGAATCATTTTTTAGTTACTAATGTGTTAAGGTTTGTCCCGATACAGGGCAATTTTCTAATTACATACTTAAAATAGGTCCTCTAGCACTTGGAAAAGTCAGGAAGATTGTATATCTGAGTCAGGAGTTGCTCATCACTGACCTGTAATCTGATCCTCTTTAAGTCATTCAGAATCCCAGAACCATTAATGTCTGTATTTCTATGGAGAACTAATTCCATTGGAAGTGAATACAGAAAACTTCAAACTTGAGTCCTATAAGAAGAGTAGAAATTGAGGCTGGGAACCCAACATTCAGTTTTTAACATGAGGGCAAATGTCATTACTTAATTCAACCTCCAAGATTTTACAGAAGAGGAACCAGATTAGCTACATAACTTCTCAAGGCATTTAGTGGCAAAAAGCTGGAGTCAGAGTACCCCAGTTTGATTACTGGTTCCAGCATTTTCCAGTGGTGAGTCATTAGGCATGTTTACTTCTGCCATGCTTTTCTGTCTACAGAATTGGGAGATTTTGCTATACTATATCATGAGGTTGTTGCAAGGAATACATGTCATACATACAAACCACTCAAATCAGTACTTGTAACTGATCTGTACTTAATAAATGATAAACTTCTTTCTGCAACTCTCCTTTGATATGAGGCATTTTAATTTTTCCTCAGGACTTTTAGAATAATTTAAAGAATATAGATATCTTCCATCGATACAACATTCCTGAAAGAAATAGCATCTCTGTGAATTTTAGAATTAAAAGATAAAGTAAATTCAATTTTAGTTTTTGTTTGAAATATAAGTGGGTCTTTAGCGTGAACTTAGGCCAGGCTTGAAAACATGTAGTAACTCGGCACATTAGACAAGCATTTCATATCTGGCTAAGCCTTGAGGAATGGGAAAAGGAAGTGAAATAGCCTCCTCCAATCAGAGATAACACTCCCCACCCTCCTCATAACTCAAGACAGCTCTGCACTTTGATGAGAAGAGGACAAGAGATGAAAAGAAAGATAAGAAAAATAAGACTGTTTTGCAACTCTGCCTTTCTTAGAATTCCTCTTTCCATGAACGTCTTCCTTTCTCTTTCTAGCTCTCTGCCTATCACGCAATGCTGATCTCTTCATGAAAATTTCCCAAAGTCCAGCCCACGGCCCTTTAGTCTCATAAATTTGTGGCATTTATTATTCTGTTCATTTAGATATGAATCCCAAATATTATTATCAGCCACACTCTGATATCTCCTCTGTAGCTTTAATATTTTGCTGTTACTTCTCCTGTGTTAAAATTTTGTTTCCCAACTAGATTGTAAGTAGCTTGAAGTTCCTGGAAGGTATCATATTTTTTCTTTTTAATTGGTTGACCAAAGTGGGGGCGGGGGGGGGGAAGGAAAGTTAATGCAGGAAAAGAAAGCAAACACTGTAACTCAGAAGAATTTGCCAGAACAACTCAAATACCAGCTTTGCTCCACAAGCCCAACCCCAAAACTAAGCAGGACTGAAACAGCCAAAGCAAAGCCATCACAAAGCTCAGTAAATATTTAACTTGTCTTGGAATATTGCAGGAGATTCTTAACTAATCTTTTTGTCTCCAGTCTCTCCCGTCCAGTTCATTCTCCACACAACTGCTCAAATGATCTTCCCTCAGTTAGGCACTCAATAATCAGCTGTTTTACTGAATTTATTAAGCATGTATTTTGCACAAGGAAAAAGTTACCTGGGTGATTCGAAAGATCATAGCAATGCTATGTTTTAAGTGAGAAGGTAAAGCTTTGGCAATCTAAAGAGCAGAGTTCTAAAGAAACTTAACCTGGAAAACAAGGTTTAATATGATGTACGCAGATTGCTTCTAAATTCGTCGGAAGACTGAAAATGAGGACATGTTTTTTATTTCTCTCTCTCAACAACCATGACAAAATAATTCTTTCTTTACACTACTCTATATAATATACAATTTGATCTTTAATCATCTTACTGGAATAATACTGATGTTAGAAATTGGTTCAAGAAATATTATACATTATATATATATATATATATATATATATATATATATATATATATATTCATTCAATTAACAAGTAGATATTCAGTACCTACTACATTCCATGCACCAAGACTGATAACCTACAACAGAAATAAAACAAATACTGGGAAGTTATGAGAACCTTGCTTTTTGTTAACCATGACAAAATAAATGTTTATAGGTGAAACCATACCCTTTGAATTAGTCAGGGACCAAGCAGGAAACAGATGGCATATTCAAATTAGGAAAGTTTGAGAAGAGTATCAGGTCCCTTTTATGAGCTGGGAAGAAGGAAAAGACAGGCCCAGCGCAGTGCAGGGCTCTGCACCACTCTTAGACCTGCCAGAGGCGATGGGGAGAGGGGAGTTCCTGCAACTTGGAGAGAGGAAAAGGTGTTTGTGAAGGGGCAGCAGGACGCAGCTGAAACCTTGGTAACTCCATGGGGCGGGGGCCTGAGGCATACATATTCCCCTCAGGCTCACTCTCATCATTCACTCATCTGCCTGCCCAGAAGTCAGAGAGTGAGGAGGCTCACTGACGAGGTCCGCACACTTCAGCCACCCAGGCCACAGGTAGTGCGGAGAATGGAGCACGGATCCAGAGGTGACATTATTTAGCACCCCTTTAATACTTTATCATAAGTATCTATGCAGTCAGTATGGGTTGGTAAACAGTGCAAATCCTTAGGGAATGAGTGATTTAGAGTGCACCTTATAATCAGCACATAATATTCTACTGAGATTCCTAAGGTAAGATGTCAGAGACACTGTCAACGTTGATGCTATTTATAGGAAATGGAAAACTTATGAAGCATGAAGAAAAAGATGAATTCAAACTTGGTTCGGCTGTGTAAAACTTCTCATTTCAGCCATATATATTAATTGCTTACTATTTATGCCTTATTACCATGCCTTATTACCATTACTATTTGTGCCTTATTACCATACAATAATGTGTATCATTAAACATGTGTCAAAATAACTTTACAGTACTAACTTTGCAGTGTTAACTTTACACAATTAGCTCAGTTCAGGTTTGCATGGTTTTTATAGGTTTTGACTCATGTAAAATATTTTCCCTCTTTCATTCAAAGAAAATATTTGCTTCAATAATATTTTGCCCAATCATGTGGTCTCTAGAATCCCAAGAAAGAAATTCAAAAATTTTTATGGCAGATCCTCCAGCAGTAATATGATTTAATTTAGTAGTGCTTAGAGCCAAACCAAAGCCTAGGATTGGGTTATCAACTAATTCTAGCCATGATATTGAGCAGGGAAAAGTTCACGCCAGACTCTTTATAGCTCTTAAGTCATAGGACTCAGTATGCAGTGAACTGCCACCAAGAGGATCAGATGGGCAAGGGGTGTGCTATCTTTAGCAAATGTATCCTGATCACTAAGACCACATTCCCTGTTGCACTTGAACTAATTCTTGATTGTAGCATAAAACTGGAGACAAGATGATCTAACCCCAGACACCAATGATTAAGGTCATGATGATGTGTCAGTACTACATATTTGCATTTCCAGTAATGATTCAGAGATCTTATTACTGAGTCTATGCATTCATTCTAAGGATTTGTCATAAAACTTTTTTTTTTTTGCCCTGACAAATGGAGAATAGATGTAGTCCACGAATTCTAGATCTTTTAAACTGCCAGACAGCGAATGCTGAAATATACTACCAGTCGTCCTAAAAAGGCACAGTTCAATTATATCAAAAAGGCATAATTCAGCAGTGGGCCTAATACTATAATTAAAGTAGGTTCGAGGTACTATGTGATATGCATTTAAAGGATTAATTTACTTTAAAGACAGGTTCCCTTTGATCCCAGTGATAGTTGAGTTCCTTTTCCTCACTTCTATATTCACATATTTAAAAGTGTGAGCATATGCTGGAACATGGGCCATATTTCATGGCCTTATAATATCAAGAACTTTAGGGGTTGCACTCCTCCGCAGGGATTCAACATCCGGTGTTACGGCACCCCTCACAGTTACCGTCGCCTCATGTCAGGTCTTCACTTGTACTAAGAAAGAATTAAGTTTTAGTACGTGCCGAGAGAGAAAGCAACTTGGTGACGTGGAGAAAGGCCAATTGTTTGCATTTTATCTTTGTGTGCTGATGTGTTATCTGACCTTGAGACAGTTTGCCACTGTCGTACAGAGAGGACTATTAAATTCATCACTTAAATGTCAACCGGCATTAATTGACCATCTACAGTAGGGTAGACAAATGATGGAAATAAGACAGCTTGGGCATTTTTTTTTTTTTTATGGATGATGAACATTTACTACATAAGAAATAGAGCTCCCCTATGTTGCTTGCCTATTTTCTACTATATACTTGAGTCCATCGGGTTATTTAATTCTTTGAACGCCCATGTGAGGTAAACAGTATACCTACTAAATAGATGAGGCAATAAGATTACTGAAAACAAAACAGTTTCCCCATGGTCACATAGCATAGGTAGGAGGAGGAGCCTGGATTTGAGACCAGGTCTGTCTGGTTCTAAAGTTCATATCCTTTCCACTCTTCTATAAGCCTTAGCGATGCCTTTCAGACATCCAGTACGGGCTGTTCTTTTCTCTGTGGAGATGACCCCATCATCTTGCACACAGAAACTCATAGTTTATCCCTGACTCTTTTCCTGCCCTCTGTTCCTTCGAAAACATCTGACTCAGTAATCTTCCTGAAGCAGCAAGACTCTGAGATTAATGAAGTAAAAATACAATTATATTACTTGGGATGACGACCTGTGGTCTGTGGTCAGTAGATTACTGCCTGAAAATGTCACATTTGGGTGGGGGAGAGGTGTGATTAATACAATGTAATTTTTTAATCGAGATCGGTCTGAGAAATGTCAGAATGTCCAGTCATGCAGGTGTCCTAGGAAATCGGGTAAAAGACACATTTTTTTTTCCTCAAATTTTAAAATAATCTACGTAGGTGCTCCGTAACCCATCATTTGGGGAGGACTATCAGGAGTTAACTATTACAGTTTTCTTTCCAAGGCTTACTCCGGCACCTGTGCCTTAGATCCCATCACTTCCAAATTCCTCTATAAACTTGTTCTCACATGTTCTTACCTTTATCTCTAGAATCTTCAGTTCTTCTTCATTCCCCTTTTCTTTTTTTTTTTCTGCCTTCAAACTTCACCAAAAAACGTTTAGTTTGTTTTGCTGTCCCCTCTAGCTACCGTCTTACTTCTCGCATTTTCATTGCTGAGATTTTAAAACAAGTGGTTTCAATGTGCTACTGTCACCTTTGCTTCATACAGCCTCCCTTCAGCATCTGACATTCTGCCTCCCACCTCCCTCACCCCCCTCCCCTTTTTGGCTATTCAACCGTTTTCTTTTTGTCAAGTACGTTGGACAGTCTTCATTCTTGGTATAGCTGTGTCATGTTATTTTAACTGCTCACTTCTCCTTGAAACACTGCCTTTATCTGGGTTTCCTTTTATCTCTTCTTTCAACTTCCATTAGTTACCTGTCCTTTCTTTTATTTGACATTATATTTATTTTCTTCTATTTTAGAGCTTCTATATAGTGGTGAGTTAATGAGTTTATTCACCTTTTTTAGGAGCTTTATTGAGATACACTTGATGGGCAATAAACCAAACATATTTAAAGTGTACAGTAGTATGTTTTGATATATTTCTATACCATGAAACTATCATCATAATCACAATAGTGAAATACCTGTCCCCCACACAAGGTTCCTCATGACCATTTGTGCCCACACTCCTCTCCCTCTCCTCTAACTGCCCCCCCCCACTTCATCCTAAGCAACCATAAATCTGTCTTCTGCCACTATAGATTTTATTTTCTAGAATATTTATAGATGAAATGATTCAGTATTCAGACTCTTTTTTGCTCTGGCTATTTTCACTCAGCCTAATGATTATGAATTACTGTTGTATGTATCAATAATTCATTCCTTTTTGTTAAATTTGAATTCATTGTATAAATACACTAGAATTTGTCTACTGGTTTTGATTTTATCTACTCTTTAATAGACATTTGGATTATTTCCAGTTTAGGGTTATTCATTATAAAGCTTCCATGGACATTTGTGTGCAGTTTTTCCTCTGAACGTATACTTTTATTTCTATTAGGTAAATAAAAACTTATTATTGGAATGAATAAATCACATGGTAGTATATCTATCTTTAAAAAAAAAAAAAACTGGAAAACTGATCTCCGAAATGCTGTACATTTTACAGTCCCATCAGTAGTGTAGAGTTTTAGGTCCTCTAACACTTGGTGTGTTCAATATTTTAATGTTGGCTCTTCTAATACATGTTTATTATTATCTCATCATAGTTTTAAGTTGCGTTTCTCTGATGACTAATGATATTGAACATCCTTCATGTGTTTGTCATCTGTAGATCTTGGTAAAACAGCTTTTTAATCTTTTGCCAGTTTTTCCTCACATCGAGTTGTTTTCTTATGTTGAATTTGAGAATTCTTTATTTATTAAGGATACAAGTCCTTTATCAAATATGATTTACAAGTATGTTTCTTCTTATCTGTGACATTCTTCTTAAAAGTATTTTTCAAAAAGTTTTTAATTTTGATGAAATCCAATTTACAATTTTTTTCTTTGATGGGTCACATTTTGGTGTTGTATCTAAGAAATCCTTGCCAGATCATGTCACAAAAATTTTGTTTCACTTTAGAAGTTTTAGTTTAAGTGTTAATTTAGGTCTGTGATCCATTTCTTAGTTAATATTTATACATGATATATGAGGCATGAATCAATGTTAATTTTATGGCATATGGATATCCAATTAGTCTAGCATCGTTTGTCGAAAAGACTATCCTTTCACCATTGAATTGCCCTAGCAACCATGTCAAAGTCAATTGTCCATATGCGCATGGATTTCTTTCTATTTAATTTAATTGGCTTATTTGTCTATTATTACACCAATATCACAACATCTTCACTAGTGTAGCTTTATAATAAATCTTGAAATCAGGTAGTGTTAGTCTCCAACTTTATTCTTCCCCTTCCTTTTTAAATTAACCAACTGTAGCTATTCCTGTTGGTACTGTTGTTGACTTGAACTTTTCTCTCTACACATCGCTGCCTTAGTGAATTCTGGAAACTTTCTCACAATTTTCATAAACGTTTTTTTTTTTCCCCTAAAGGCTAAAAAAAAAAAAAAAAAAATGCAGAACCACTAGCCTTAGCTTCTCCTTTGAGTTCCAGGCCTGTAGCTCTGCCAATATACAAACAACTATACTTAGAAATCTCATTTCTTCAAGCTCTGAACTTTTCTGAACTTCTCATGTGACACTCCCCATTAGCTCTCCCTCCCAGTTTCTTTATGTCAGCCCCGCCACCATTCTTCTATCACTCAAACTTGAAACTTCATTTTCAACTTAGTTCTGTCCTACTTCCTCTAATCCAATAAAGCATCATATGCTGACCTTTTTTTTATTATATTCAAAATATCTTTCATTTATGGTTTCTCTTCTCCATTCTTACTGTTAATTCATATTCTCATTTTCTCATGCCTGAATGTCTGAAAGCCCAACTAATCATCCCATTTCTAGACTATTCCTGCCCCATGCCATTTTCTCAGATTTATCTTTCTAATGAAAATTTGTTCTCAAATCAAATCCTCACGCAGAAGTTTTCCTTTCTAGATTTGTTTCCTCTAACTTGCTCCTGTTTAGTTGGTTTTTTACTCTCATTTACACATGAAACTGGCTGGTTTTTTAAAAAAGCATTTTCTAAGTAGAAGGGGATTTTAAGCTACATTCATTTAAAGACTTTATAGAAAAGCTGTAAAATTCACCAACCATTGCAGAATTCGGTTCCTAGTCCTCCAACTCTATTTAAACTGTACTTTTATAGTTTTCATTAGACTGAAAGATACCCAATCATTTGACATTGGATAATTTTATTTTATTATACTTGTCCCTTGCCCTATACTTGTCCCTTATCCTACCATAAGGTAAAGAAAAAGTAGTCTAGTAAAAATGAACTCATGTCTCTAAGACAAGAAGTAGACCAGTTATGACTAGCATTTTATAATAAAGAGGATGAATTCCTGTGACTAGAGGCAACTAAAGGAGAATTTTCAGAAATGACAAAAGATCCCCTTAAATTAAATATTCAACAAATGTAGATAAGTTCAACTTAGATGAATACCCAATTACTCTTTAGACTTTCTAGCCCTAATTAAAAGTCATGAGAAGGTAATATTTATCATAATTTAAACAGACTTTAAGTTTACTTCCTCATAATATTTAGTAGAAGAGATGAGAAAAAAATATTTTCTAATAAATATGATTCTCCTTTAAGAAGAATAATAATTGTATATCAATTATTTTGAGGATAAGAGAAGCATTGGAACCTTATTTAGGGATACAGAGGGACAGCTAGGAAATGTATCTTCTCCTGGTTTTCAAGAATATGGTATCCTGAATATGACATCATTCATTTGTTATCAAAATGCCATAATTAGGGGAAAATATCACAGTTGGTTATTCTGGCACAAAATTTTTAATTCTCCAAATGCAAGTATTTCTTTTTCCCATTAGCACTTAACAAAATACCTTACACATGGGTAAGCATTTGATATGCATCTTAAAATTGAATTCAGTGATATCCCCCCTCCCCCAATATTAGCGATATTAAAACTGTTAAACGACTGGCTTCAATGAGATTCCTAATTTTCAGGAAGAAAATGAAAAGTAGTAATAGGCAGTATAATTCCAGATTCAATCTTTTCTAAGCTAAGATAATAAAATGAACGATCTAAATCAGAGTAGGGCATGTATGAGATAATTTTCTGATGTGTAATGTGGGTTTATTTATAAATGCCAAAAAGTAAAAATTAAGGGGAAAAAACCCTCCGCATGTTGTATTAGAATGATTTACATCTAAGGAACACAAGTTCTTTTGGAAACACTTGCATATTTTCAAGGACATGCAGGTTCAGGTACATGAGTTTGTATGGGGTAAAATTGTCATAAGCAGAACACGGTGTTTATAGCAACGGGGCCCTGAAAAATCTCACACTGCGCACCTTCAGGGTTGTTTTAAATTATAGAATTGAGTTTCCTAGAATTTTCATGAATAGGAGACTAACTTGTTTTTTTCTTCCCACTTCATGTATAGGAAACAAGGGTCAAAGAAGGGTAGGGCCATAGTTAACCTCACATAGCAAGCTAGCCAAAACACCGCCTGACTATTCAAGATCTATAGTGCTTAACTTTCACCTGCTCAGGAAAGAGCAGGAAAGTCCAATGCTTTGTTTGGATGAAAACACAGGAATTCAGGTAAGCCAAACCAAACAGCTTAGCCAAGAACATGATTCAGCTTATTAGGACTAAGGGAGGCAAATGGGGAAAATAAGAAAGAAAAAAAAATTAAAAATCTCTGCTATTTCTTAGACAACCTAATCCCCTTCAGACAAAAAAAAAAAATCAACATGAAAAATAAATTTTTAAAATATGTGATGATGTAGAATAGGAAGAGTAAAGGTTGAGAAACAGCAATAATCAAATTACATGTTGTCCATGTGACATGATTTCTGATAATTTTAGGAAGAGAATTTGAACATGAAGGAGGTTGAACAACTTTAAAAGGAATAAAGAAGGACATAAGAAAGTGAACTTGTCCATTTAAGCATGTTTTTCCCCCAGTCCTTACTGCTCATCTGAAAACAAGAAGTAGAGCAGGTCAGGAAAGGGGTTATGGTTAACACTGCAAGATGAAAGATAAGCAGTCAGGCAGTTAGAAGCCAAAGCATTTTATCTAAAAGAGCAGGTCTGGCCTTGTTTCCATCTTGATAAGAATTAAATTGGAGAGCTTGTTTGTCTATAGACTAGGATGGTGTGGCAGGGCTGAAGAAAGGGGACAGGGAACTCAGGGGCTTAGTTATGGAGTTGTGGCAAACCACTAATGTAGTGATAAGTCCCTCTTTTGTGTTAACCCGTCTCCCTGAACTTTGAAATTGTTAGACTCATCTGTTTAGATAACATGCTATATTTCTTTCAAATGCGGAGACTTAAATATTTAAAAAATTTAAGAGACCTGGACAGGCTTACTATCCTACTCTAAAATTTAAGGACAATGGCTAACTGGTTAGGCCATTGGCACAAACTTGAAGGAAATTGACATCTGAACTTAATGCCTCTTTATAGGGTATATTTATCTTTATTCTGAAGCATATGCACAGTATATTCTAAGTTTCTTTTTAAAGTTGTGTTTTTGTCTATGGCCATGCCACCCTGAACAAGCCTGATCCCATCTGATCTCAGAAGCTAAGCAGGGTTGGGCCTGGTTAGTACTTGGATGGGAGACCACCTAGGAAGACCAGGTGCTGTAGGTATAAAAAATGAAAAATAAGGGATTGTAAACTGACAAGGTCCTTGCAGTCTGTGAGGTCAAACAAGGGGTTGCCTTGCCTAAAAACAAATGAATGAATAAATGAATAAAGTTGTGTTTTCAGTTCACTGCAAGTTTATTTTATAACAGATTAGAATTACAGGAGCTTCTATTTCATATGGCTCTATTTGATGATATAACTGGTTCAGAATTTTTTAAAAATAATTATTAAAATTGACAAAGTTCTAAGGTCACCAAATTTTGTTCTTGGTCTTCTTGGATAAGAGTCACAGCTGTAGGTCTTTCTGGGATTGTTATTTTTTTAGTATCACAGTACATTTCAGAACCAAGAAATCAGAAATTTAAAATTGCATGTTTTTTTTTTTTTAACAGACCTTTAAAATTATTTAAGTGGCTCACTGATTTAATTGTGGTTAGGTTTATTCTGCTCATGCCATTAATTGCTCAAGTAGAGTTTTGAATATGTAAGATGATTAGCACAGGAGGGTGCATGAGAGGATGGATATAATTCATAAACCTGTTGGGGTTTATAATCTAAGTTATCTGAGAGATAAAGCAGAACATTTGTAGTCCAAATGGATAGATAAGAACAAGTTTGTATAAATGACAGGTGGGAAGAAAGATCTTAAAGCAATATATTCCTTCTTATCTCAGCTACTTTACAGATTGTCTGACAACATGAGTCTTATCTTCTGTGGTCCTGAGGCAGTCCCTATAGATAATTAGCTCTGGACACCGCTGTGTCCAGAACAGTGTCCAGAATGCTCTACTAAGATTTTTTCCTAGAATGTGCCCTATTTAAAAAATTTTTTCTTCTACCTCTTGCCCTTGGCTACTCAGTAGAGCTGTGTTGGTATGGAAAGTCTGAGGCCTGAAATTAACTTTGATGATGATGATGATGATGACGATGATGATGATGATGATGATGATGATAGCAGCAGTAGTAATAATATTAGCAGCCCTTATTTATACAAGCTTCGCAGGTGGCAGGACTCTGTCCAGTATTTTATATAGGCTGTTTCTCCATTGGTTATAGATATGCTCTAGCTACTAAACCCTTACTCTGACTCCACTTTCAGACAAGTTTTGCCAAAGAATAATTATCACTTGCTCTTCTATATCCTGACCTCCAGATGTTTTAATTTTTTTCTCTTATCATAAAAATGTTTCTCTATATATATGTACAATGTAGAAATATCTAAAAATTAAAAAGCAAAATAAAATAAATTCATAATCCAACCACCTAGACATAAACATTTTGATATAGTTTCTAAAAATTGCCATGCATATACAATACATATGTACACGTTGTTTATTTACAAATGGAATTATTCTATCTGTTGGCTTATAACTTTTTTTCTAATAATCTGTAATATCTTTCCATACGTTGAATAGTTAACTACATAATTTTTCATGGTTGCATGTTATCACAAGGCATCATATATGTTTTTAAAAGCAATCTTACCATTGAATAATCTGACTATTTTTGTCTACATTAATTTAACAAATACTCAATATAAATACTTATAGTATTTACTCACTTAATTCTTATAAAACCTAATTAGGCTGTAATAACCTTATTGATAATGGTAATCTTTTTACTATTTTACTGATAAAGAAACTTAGGCACAGAAAGTCGAAGTAACTTGTCCCAGGTCACAGAGCTAGTAAATAGCAGATTGCCAGTTAGGTTGTCTGGCTCTGGAGTGAGTGCTCTTCACTCCTGTGATATGGTTTTTAGCATAAGCAATACTGCGGTGAATATCCTCATTTCTTATTTTTTCTTAGAAAAACCCCCCAAATGAGAATACTGGCTTTTCAAATGCATTGATAGTTGATCTTCAAAAAGTGGATACTTTTCTTTTCTGTCCCACAAGTTTTCTGTATATTTCAAGACCATCCACAATACTAGGTATTAAAATTTTAAATTAAACCTCATTCTGCTTTTAACTTGTAGTTCTCATTCACTGTCCTCTTAATTTGGGGGACATTTTCAGTCATCTTCCTGGAGTGCTCCATAGCATTGGGTAATCTTCGATCATTCCTTTCACATGTGTCTCTGCTCTGCTGCTTCAGAGTCATACTCTCTGCTACTCCCATCTAGCTTGTATTCACACTCCTTCTCTGTCTCCTTCACTAATACTTCCTCTCTGACCTCCTTTTTAATTTTAGTGTTTCTTCACTTGATTCCCTTCTCATGTTGCAGTCTCCCTGGGAAAGTTCATCCATTCCTATGGCTTTAACAACCATTTAAATGCTAATGCCTCAAAAATCATCATCTCCTCCCAGACATCTCCCCTAAATTCTAAAATTATATCTGTAACTGTCTTTTTTCACCAGGGATATTTTCCAGGCTTTTAAAATGGCTTAAAATTAAACTCACTATTTTCCCCCTAAACCTGCTCATCTTGTATTTACTATTGCAATTTGATGTTACAATCAAACAACCAAACAACTAATGAGAGATGCATTCTGCACTTGGGAAGCAGTATAAGGTAATGATGAGTGGAAAGCATTTTGAATCAGGTAAACCTGGATTTGAACCTTACCCATGCGACTGAAAATCTGGATGACCTTGGGAGAGTTGCTCAGACTCTCTAAGCTCTGGTTTCATTATCTATTGGCAAAGTGAGCAAAGTGTCTATTATGCACACTTTACCATGTGCCCATCATTTTTTTATGGAACAAAGATCAACCCCCTTCAGTTTGGCACATAAGGCCCTCCACACCTGGCCCTTTTCAGGTTCTTCAGTCTTTTCTCTCTCTGTACTTCACCTACCTTGGGATTCTTAAGATGGCATAATAATGGAATTTTCACCTCGGTTTTCTCATCTTTCTGTCACTCCTCACCCCACTATATTCTGACTTAGGCTCCAGACACTCCCTTGAACTAGCCCTTCGTCCTGGGCACCCATGTCCCATATACTTCTAAATCTATTGGGTGTTTTCCACTCTGCAGTAATGAACACTCTGAACACTCCTCTTTCTTCTAATTCTTTTTGGCTTTTTGTTTCTATACATTCTTCCTCCAGGATTCTTCTTTCTTACATAGTTTCTCTTCTCTGTTTCCTGGTTTTTTGTTTTTTGTTTATTCTACTGACTATCTTTGGGAGATCATTTCTACTCTTTATGGTTTCAATTACAATCTGTATGCAGATGGCAAACAAATCTTCTATTTCTAAACTTTACCTCTTTCCTCACTCCTATCTATTCAATTGCTCATAGGACTTTCCCACTTGATGGTCTTGTGACATAAGCACAGTGTTTCCAGGAGGGACTTCATCAACTCCCTACAGTCCCCTACTAACCTTTTTCTCATTAAAACAACAACAAAAACAACAAAAAACAAAAAACAAAAAACAAAAAACCACATTCTATAAATGGCACCACTTACCCAATTTCCTAAGGCTAAAATCTAGGAGAGTCTATACTTGACCATTCTTTTTTGGCCCCTGAATTTTAACCAATTATCATATCTTGTTGATTAGAACTCATGAATTTCTCTACAATCGGCCATATATCTCCAGATCCACTGCTAATGCCTTAATCCAGATTGCCATGACTTTACTTAGATTCATTTATCTCTTTCCTCCAAATTTGCTCTTCATCGACCCATTCTTCACCATCCTCAATTATGTTATTTTACTTCAGTGTAAATCTGATAATGCAACTCCTAATTTAAAACCCTTCAAGATAAAGCTCAAAGATTTAACATGATTTATAAGGCTTGCCAGTACCTGGACCTGGCCCTGTCTTCCAGCCCAGACTACTTGCCATGCCCACTCTCGTACTGTGTTATGTGATCTAGGTACACTGAACTTTATTCAGTTCCCCGTGTCTTTTTAGTCCCTGTTTTGCTGGTTTGAGGTCCTCTCCTCTCCCAGTCCCTTCCTTTTCTTGACCCACACCTACTTCCTAGTTCCTGTTCTCTAGGATGGATTATGTCTCCCCACTTCAGATTTCTAAGATCCCAGTACTTTCCATCTCATTGCATCACATTTCATTACTAGGAACTTTTACCCATATGATAGCTAGTAATTCGATTCAAATCAGAGAACTATACAAATGTTATTTACATTCCTTAAAATTTTATTTTAACCTAATACATTTAAATATGCAATCATTTACCAATTTTCGGATATGGAACTGGGGCTTTAAATTTGGAGATGGGTCCATTGACTGAAGATCCATTCAGTCTTTTGTTTAACCTGGTGACCTATGTGTAAATTCTAGTTTCACTTTGTTTAGAGTGGAGTGAAAATCTAAAAATATTTGCAAACCAAACTGAATGTAGAATTTTCTGGATTATTAAGAATTTCTTCTGAGTCTTTTCTGTTTGTATATCCTATACCTAATTTTGATAGAAACATTTTTAATGATTCTCCTTTACTTTGTCTTTCCAAAATATTCAACTCAATTTTCAAAGAAATGACTCTTTCATTTTACACTCCATTCTATTGAATTATGTAAGCAATGTTTAATTATATTACATGGTTATAGTAATAAGTCAACTGTCATAAATAGTTTGGGCATAAACACAACTAATTCTTGGCAAGCTTGCAACTCAACCAATGGCAAGAGAAGTGTGTAGGATTTCTAAAGTGTAGCCTACTAGCGGGGAGGTTTCATTGAACTCTGAATATTAATCAGTTTGTTTTGCAAAGGCAATTGGTAGTATTGGTTAATGTGCCAACTCAGTTAAGTGGAGGTCTGTTAAGAGTACTGTTAACATAGTTTTTCTCTTCTACATTGACTGTAGGCACTGTGAGGACAGGAGAAGCATGCAGTCTTAGATAGGGACCACCTTTCTTTTTATTCACCACTCTGTTCCTGCCATGTGTCACACAATAAATATTTGCTGAAGAGTTGTATATATTAATAAATATATAGACTACCTACCCCTCATACACTGTTCTTCCTCCATGGTAGCTGAAGTGCCAACTGCTTTAAACAGCCTGAATTTCCTGACTGATCTCTCTCTCCTCCAAATAAAATGTATAATTTCCTTTTTTCTGTCCTGCTGTACTCTTCACCTACTCCCAACATACTCCTGTTAACATTTGTTTCTATGTCTCTCTAATCCATTACATATACTTCAAAGGTAGGAAATTGTTCTTATTTTTATATGGTATGTTTAATATATGAATGGCACATGCTATTTGTCCAAGAAAAGGAATGAATAAGTAAAATAGCTCCACCACGTAAGTATTTCTGTCACCACTTTAGATAAGGAAACTGAAGCCAGAAAAGTTAAATAGCTTAAATAATACTACAAATGAAATAAATATTGGGGGCTCCTAGGTCTGTGGACATCAAAGCTCATGTTCTCTTTCAACTCTGTCTCCTTCGATCACCTAATAAGATAAAACCTCTTCTAGTAATGGATAGAGCATTTCCTGGACCCAATCAATTCTTTTTACCTGCAAGCCATTTGTGAATATTTTCTTTGCTTAATTTTTTTATAGGTAAATAGCAAGGAGGAAGGGCAGATGAAAAATGCTTAGCAAAAAGGATACAAACCCGAGCAATAAGGAAGAGTATGTGGTTTGAATTAGAGGAACGTGGAGGTTGAGGTGGAACAGAGACTATATAAAGCATACTAGACCCAAGGATATAGATTTTACCCTATGGCATTACTTAACCCATGGAATGAGAACATTCATGTAAATTATCCATTCCATTGTTCCCTTCCATGGTATTTCCCATATGTGGTTTGGGGAGGCTTCCTATAATAAAATGATTCCAAGTGGTATCTTGAATAATAGGTGAAGATATATCTTAGTGTTTGAAAAAATAGATTTAATCTGCAGGCTGAAATTCCAGTGATATTGAAGGAAGTGACACAAATAAAAAATAGGCAAATCTCAATGATGGACAGAGTGAAAAAAGAGTCATTGAAACGCTATAGTAAGCAGTAGAGAATCTCCATAGAATCAAGAGAAAGGCAAAACATCTTTTTATTAATGATTTTCTCAGACCTCCAACTCCAATACCACTGATCCTTGTATTTATCTTTGATTTTGTCCAAATTGACCTGCTTAATAATCATATGAGTTCTTCGGATACCATATTTTATGCAAATATCTTTGCTCTGAAACCAGTAACTTCCTATTTTAGAAAATTCACACCTAAAATCAATTTTCCAGTTTGCTTAACACTTCTATATCTTATTTTCTTTCTGTATACTTAATAATGTAGAGATTTGACTTTTTGAGTTTCACAACAAATTAATTCTCTTCCGTATCATCTGATGAAAATACATCCAGGATATACTACTATCCTTCAATATGATCTCTGTAACATCATCTCTTTTATTTTTTTTTTACTATTTATAAATTTTCTTAACCTACAAGCAAGATGGTTCAGTGATCTTTCACTTTTCCAGCTACGAATTTACTTAAATCATTACCACAAATTTAGGTCCCCTAAAATCAAATGGGCTGTCTTCACTTAAAAATAAAAATACCAAATCAACTAAAACCAAAAAATATAAATATCATTTCAATATGCTTTATTTATCTTCATGTTTGAATGCCTGGTCCATCACTTGTTAACTTGGTAGACTGAGGCAAACCGCTATGTTATTTTAAGTGTCTTGTTACTCATTCTAGTAAATGGGGTTGACAAGGGCATCCACATCATATGACAACTGTTTTTGAGGGTGAAATAAAAAAAACAAAAACAAAAAAAACACAAAAAACGTGGAAATCACCACAGTGACTGCTACATGATAAGGACTTAAAAGGTAGCTGTGGTCATTATTATGACACAGGAGCATTAATATAGTTGAATTTAATTATTAGGACAGATCTCATAGATCTGCTTTTGAGCCCTTGAAATGTGACTAGTCCAAAGGGAGATGCAACATAAATACGAAATACAAACTGGATTTCAAAGACTTTATAAAAAACAAAGAAGGTAAAATATTTCATAAGTTTTTATATGCTTACATGTTGAAATAATATTTTAGATATATAGGATTAAATAAAATATATTAAAATTGATTTCAGTTGTTTCATTTTTTAATGTGGCTACTAGAAAAAAATTACGTATGTTGCTAGTATTTGTCACATATATGACACTTCTATTGCATAGCACTGCTATAGATAATGATAATCACAAACTCATGAGTAGGTTTAGTTTTATTTAGAAGTCCTATTATAAACTTTCTAGCTCAGGTAAAACATTGTCACTCATAATGAACTTTTATTAATCTTATTATATATACACATTTGAAATATTTTGAAACCTCTCATTATAAGATATATAGAAAATATTCTCTTAAAATTATAGATATTAAAAGATTGACCAATATTGTAATTTGAAATTCTTTTGATAACATTCATCAAATGTCGTTATATAGACTGTGAAAATGATAATTAAAGTTTACTTGGGTATCACATATTTATGGACCCAGTTAATTTATATCTGTGTGGGGAATCGAAGGTCTGTATGATAATAAATGGAAAAACTTGGTTGATTTTACTACAAGGCATGCAGATTACCAGAAGATCAGTAATAGACTGTGGTTAAAAATGGCTCCAGAGAAGCCTGTGTAAGTAAAAGAGGTTGTCTAAAAGCTGTCTGGGGATATAGGGTTGTTCTATGACTGTAGATCTTGTCTCTTGTGTGTCCTTGAACATCATCTGACTATGACGAAAACCCAGTCATGTGATAACTAGTTGTGAAAAATAAAAGTCTTTTATAGATAAATTCACCAAAGCCTCATGATGCAGGCCTCAGTTTCTATCTCTGTAAATTGAGATGATCTCCAATAATGTTAGCTCAGAAATAAGATGATAATATATAGCGTATTCAAATAAATAGTATAAACAGACATCTACTTTTTTACATGTATATATGCCACAAATTTTAAAAGGATAATTTTAAATATTGGTTTACCATTTAGATCATAAAAAAAAAAAAAAAGAAACTGCTCAAACATTCATTACAGAAGAGACACATGATGAGACTCAAGCCCCAATGCCGGCTGAGGAATTGTGAGGACTCACATGGGCCAAGCAGTGCTCTACATTTGTGTAAGGTCCTGAACTCTCTATTGCTTCTGCTCTTTGTTTCTCTTTTTTAAGCTCATTCAAATTCAGAGGAACTGAAAATTAAGGTACATTTCCCTTAAAATTCCTCTGTAACAATTTATACCTAAATTTTTAGTTGCCTTTCTGAAAACTTTCCAACAAAATTTTCAAAATCTATTGTAAATACCACCTTTACTATGAGGCTATTCTTGGCCCCTAAACATTCAAACATTCTCCCAGAATGTATTTGTACCTTTGCTTTGACCCTTGGTGATAGCTTTTCTTTATAGTCATTATTATATACACATCTCATTCCTTCTACTGTGTTGTGCCTTACTTGATAGAACTCTTTATACTTCACACTTTAAACCCATGTTTGAATACACTCATCTGTGTGTGTGTGTGTGTGTGTGTGTGTGTGTGTGTGTGTGAAATACCAAGTGGACATGTATATGACATCCAAGCAGAACTTATAAAAGCTTAAGCTCAGATCTCTCTCCTGGTGTTCAACCAGTATCTCCAGTTTCCTACCAGCCATCTCCACTTGGATGCTATACTGGTATTTCACACTAAACATGTTCAGTGTGCTCTTCTCTCCACCCCTCAAATCTGTTTCTCTCCCTGTGATTTTGATGTCAGTAAATGGCACCATCATGCATCTACTCTTCCAACTCAGAAACTAGGGTATAATCCTTGATTGAGCCCTCTTCCCACTACCTACCTACAATCAATCAACAGTCTAGCATATTCTACCTTTTAATTATCATTGGGATCTAACCACATCTCCCCATTTCTGGAACACTCCCATAACACAAGTTACTGTTACCTTTTTAGAATTTACTGTAGCAGCTTCTACTTCCACACTATCATCCCTCCAAACTAACCTCTCATGGAATGAAGCCCAAGCAATTTTGCAAAGCTTATCATGTCAGAAGTTTCATTGGGCCTTATTTCCCTTGGTATGAATTCAAATCCCTTGAGTTAGAAAGCAAAACTCTAACACCTGATGCTACTCATCAGTCCAGTTTTATCTCTTGCTCCATCCCTGTTCTCATCCTATGCTCCAGCCATATAGAACACGCAATCCCCTAAAAGTACTGATTCAGATTTATTTCTCTTTCTGTTTTCTTCTTTCTCTGACTTGCCTTTGTCACCTCCCCTGTGTCTACCTGTCTTTCTCTCTCCACCCTCTTCTCCAGGACTTTTAGGCGTCTTAACTCTGTTCAGAACATATCTTCCTCTCTCACCTTTCTGTCTTCTTCAAATTTACTTTTATTTATCCTTTTGGACTCAGCTTAGCTGTCACTTCTACCAGGATACATTTCCTCACTGCAAGGGAAAATTAGGTTCTCCTTCCATTTGTTTCCATAGCACTTTACTTTTATATTTACAATAATAACTAATGTTTTATTCCTAATTATTCCTTTGCTTCCTCACTGTAAGATAATTTTCTTGAATACAGGGACCATGTCTTATTCACTATTATGTCCTAACCACCCGGTCTGGCACATTGGAAGTACTGAATAAATTAATCAACTATAGTACTTAGCAACGTGGCTGCATGCAGTAGGTATTATAATCTCTTAAGTTTTAGATGATATTATTACTAGAAATACTGTATCAGGAACCAATCATGCAGGAAAAAGAATGTAGATAGGAAAGGGACAGAGCTTATGTTCTCAAATTTTCCAAGTGGATTCAAATTTAATTTTGTAAACTAAATCTGTCCACTCTATCTTCTTAAATTCTCATGTTATAGGCTAATTCTGTAGACATTTGCTTTAACTTCTCCCAGTACACAAAGTGATTTTTGCCAAGAATCCTAGAATAAATAGTGTTCACTGGGCCAGATTTCTAGAATGAAAATATGAATATGTTGTATTATACTTGTTTGTGTGTGTGTGTTCTTCTAGTACTATTTACCAAGTAATTTCTTTAGTGTTCTTAAAAGAAATAAATAAAAATTTTCTATTTTCAAATAATAATTTACTACTATGACAGAATTAGTTTTAAATTTAAGTTTTAAAGTATATACATTCTTTCATAACTAGATCTTCTAAATACTCTGTTTAATATTACTCAGTAAAATGACCAAGGATATTTCGTGCTTAGAACCATATGTAGGCTTACTTATAGTAAAATATCTAAAGGCCTTGCTGTGTCACAAATTAGATGTTACTACATATAAATCAGGCCTGTTTTGTACATTGTGATAAATGGGATGGGATAAATCATTCACTCTTACTGTCATTCAGATGGCCAATGATGTAGCTGTCCTTGTTTCTCTAAATTAGTTTTATT
Source organism: Eonycteris spelaea (assembly GCA_003508835.1). Lineage (NCBI taxonomy): Eukaryota > Metazoa > Chordata > Mammalia > Chiroptera > Pteropodidae > Eonycteris > Eonycteris spelaea. The sequence continues at coordinate 2,715,105 of PUFA01000050.1, read as the reverse complement.
ATAGAGCTCTGCCATAATAGCTGGACAAATGGGGTAAATCCAGATCTCATAGACCAAAATAAATTTAGAAGCTAAAGCTCTTTTCTCTTCCCAGACTACTGCATTTGCAGTTTATATGATCTCAAATAGTGAATATAAGTCTTACTTTTAAAATAAGGAAGGTAGAAAAAGTCTTTGCTTCTGAGAACTACAAGGGTTATTTATAATTCAGCCTCCAGAGAACTAAAGAACAGCAGATAAATAGAAAGCAAAGTCTACAGATTTAAAATGTAAAAGTGAATAAATTATATTAGTTGTTCTTTAATTCTTTGCTGATATAGGTGACACTCACCCTCCAACAGAAGGCTGATAGAGCACCATTACTGATGTGTGGCAGCTTAGATGTGCTGGGTTTCCATGGGACACTAGCTTTGCCCAAAGCTGCTTCTGTATAAACTTCTATGTGGTGACTAATAAGTGTAGTTGAGTTATATACCACATTGGAAATGTGTTTGGCAAGGCCTCCTGATATTAATGAGCCACTTGATCACAGAAAGGCAAACACATATCCTTTATTATCTTGGTCATTTTTGAAGGCTTTTGTTTGGTTGTTGGTTGGTTTGTTTGTTTTTATGTGGGCTAATTGCTTTCTGAGTCAGATAACAGGATGAGACCAAGCATATTAAAACATACATCATGTTTTAAAAAGTCATTAAGACGATGTATGTTGATGGAATGACATGTTAGTAAATCTTTATGTAGCCCCAAAGTCACCACACTATATCGGCTGCAAGGACTACCTGGGTCACAGCTCCATGGACTTCTAGATGCCTGTTGTCCCTCCCCCTCTCCAAGAGTTGGGAGTATTAAATTTCCTGTAGGTTAGGAACTATGAACCAGGATAAGAAGAATTCAAAATGTCAGCACAAATGAACATTTTATTAAAGCGGAGAGATGCCATATTGAATATGGTGGCTGGTCTCTCAAGAGGATGATATTTTTTTAAAAAAACACAAACATTTTTATAATTAAGGCAGATAATGATTTTCAGCATACTATAGTTTAAATAGATAATACTGTGTGTCTATTTTAGAGTTTCTTTTAAACACACAAAAAAAGTAAGAGAGAGAATACCACAGGACCCATCTGTATTTCAAAAGAATTAGGCAACAACCCACTTATCTCAAAGGCTCAAGAAAGCTACTGGAATTCTTGGCTAATAAAATACTGTTGTCCCTTCCCTATGCTCGAAGCAGAGTTTTTTGCTTGAGTGTTATGTGATCAAGTGACTATGTTTTTCCCTAAAATCAGATTTGTCAAAACATTAAAGAAGAAAGCAGAAGACTGTAGGCTTAGACTTGTAGCTTGGGAAATATATCAGTGTTATGGTATAGATAAACTACCATTTGTTAGGATGACTACAAAGTAATTTGGCTAAGAGTTTGGAAAAACATGGGTCATTTTTTCTTCCAGTTTTTTTTTCCCCCTCGAGTGTTATCAAATAATAGTAAAATATAGATGCATGTTACGATCTGATGCAAATAATTAAATAAGTAAAACAATGAAGGAAGGTGGGGTAGGGAGACAAAGAACAGACTGTTTAAAAGCCAAAATATTGGTTACTTACACTGTAGAAGTCAGACGAGGAGTGCATAATGGTGGATGTAACTACGGCAACCATCCTGAAGTCTGAGGAAACTCGTCAGGTCAAAGCCAGGAAATTCCAAATGGTTGTGTGTGTCTCATTCCTGGGGAGAGAGAACGTGAGGTCGGATTTTATTGTACATATATCACTTCAGAATGGATAGAGTTGGGACAGGGGTAGGGGGTGGGGATGGGGTGTGAATCCCGGAAATGCCCTTATGCTATAGAATTAACAGTAAAGAGGTTAGTATTGGCTTTAGCACCTAAGAAGAGCAAGCATAATGTCCAGGCTGCTCACTGAATCTGGAAGACATAATAAAATGATGACTGATCATCACAAATACTTGGATATCATAACCAGAGCTCCCAGCTCTGATAACTTCATATTACTCATGATGAGTCACCTCAAGGTTTTTAAATAGAAAAGAATCAGAAAACAAAGTGTAAATACTGGAAATTACATTCTGCAATAAGGAGAGAAATGAGGTATGGAGTATGGATAGAGTGGGAAATCCATCAATTATAAAGAAGTCCATCAATTAGAAAGGAAATTGGTAAATAATTAAAAATCCACATTTACTTAAATTGAGTTTTAAAAAGAGTCTTTAGAGGATCTAGTTAAGATACTTTATCTATTTTCAAAAATTTCTGCAGAAAAATTTCAATTCCAGGTTATTTTTGCCCTGCTACTTAATGTTGTATTTGCTCAGCCTTCCTGACTGTGTCAGTGAGTTAGTTCATTGGGGATGATTCTCTTTAAAAATTAGAATAAGCAAAACATGACTTGTAAGGTATGTCTGCTAAAACATTTTTTGTTACCCTCTACTTTGTAATATTTGCTGTCTTAGTCTATTTGGGCTACTATAACAAAACTACCACACGGTAAGTAGCTTATAAACAACAGAAACTTATTTCTCACAGTTCCAGAGGCTGAAAGCCAAAGATCAAGGTGACAGCGTAGCCAGTTCTGGCGAAGGCCCTCTTTCCAGATCATAGCTGATGTCTTCTAGCTGTGTCCTTACATGGTGAAAGGGACTAGAGAGCTCTCTAGGGTCTCTTTTATAAGAGCATCAATTCCATTTGTGAGGGCTCCATTCTCACGACTTACTCACCTCCAAAAAGCCCCACGTCCCAAGACCATCAAATTGGCATTAATATTTCAACATATAAATTTGGGGGAGGGGGATACAAGCATTCAGACAATATTCAGACAATATTCCCCTGTATTACTGGGGCTTATCAGTTAAATGGTAAATAAACTTCTTTAGAAAATAAAACACTGGACTAAGTATATCTGGAATTAGAGCCTAGTTTACTCATTTGGAGTGTTTATGACCTAAATTCCAACCAATCTGAACCTGTTTCTTTATCAATAAAATAAAGTATCAGATACCCTACACTTCCTATGAGAATTTTGAATGCTTTAGGTAAAGCCAGTTAACAATTGTGTTAATTTGTAAAGTACTTGTAAAAAGGGGAGGGGCATAGTTAAGTCATATATATTGGTTGCATTAAAATTACTTACATTGAAAGAGATTGTATTTCAAATTAGTTCATTAGAATGGTGGCAGTGTAAAGAACAGACAGCAAACTGGTACAGTAGGTTATAGAGAGAACAGAGGGAAAAGTGTAAAAAGGTTGATGTGGACATAGATGAGGAGGAGGGTGAAAATGAGCTAGAAAGAAATGTAAATTACTTACATGACATAATGAAAAAAAAACAGGGAAAGGAAAAAATATGAAAGAAGACTACTCACTGGGATAGTTCACTTTCAAGATATGCATTCGCTTTTACTGCTCTGACAGCCAAACAGCCTAGGTACCCCCATCCTGACTTTTGCATGGGAAATGTTGGATTTGGAAACTCCTCCATCATTTACAAAAACTGTGTTGGCCATAGTCTTTTAGGCTTTTAAGTCCACCAAACCAAATTATATATATATCCTAGAGCACTTACCAGTTTTGCTTCTTTGCTTGTGCTCCAGTTGGTCAGATGATGAGGTTTATATAGCTTTTTTGAGCCTTTCAAGAACAACTCACACCAACATGGGCAGTATCTGTTTTTACTGTTTTGATGATTTGTCCTGTGCCTGACCAAATTTCAGTTGATCTGATCCAAGACATACTCTAGGATTCCCGAGCAGAAGTAAGGACAAAAAGAAAAAAACTGACATTTCTTTTTCTCAGACTGGGCGTAATTTTATTTTCTAAGATCTCTCTCAACTTTTTACCATTTTTATATGGAACTATGGACATTTTTCTTTGTCAGTTCCTCCTGTCTGCTTGTTAGGCTAGTTTATGAGGAATATCCCTCACGTTTTGTACCAAATTTGACAAAAGCAGTAAAATTTGATTTCACCAGTTGTTAGATTCATTGGTACCTCTAACGATAAGTTTTAAAAAAAATCATACTAGGAACTGTTGGTAGAGCTGTTTAAGCACAACATGAGGTTTTGTTGGAAGTTTAGTGGGTCCATCTGAGAACCCTAATATTCTAAATAACTGTGATTACCAGGCAGCTCACACTCCAAGGACAGCCTTTTTGCCTTGAGTGTATTGATAAAAAGTCTTAGAATTATATGAAGATTTCAATTACTTATCAGTTCTATGACCCCACTGCAGTAGAAAAATTAAGAACACATGGCATGTATTTTTTTAAAAAAAAATTTTAATTTTGCTCAATACTATAAACACAGAAATTCTGATAAATATTTTTTCTGATCTTGAAGGGATCCTTCATAAACATAACACTAGAGAGTACTTTATTCTCATCCTCTTTCTCTTGCCTTTTTCCTTCCTTTGCTTGTACTTCCCCCATCAATTAAGTTAGCATTTTGAATTAAAAGCTGGTCGAGTGTAAAATTTCATTTGAATTTGGAGTATTTTTTCATTCTGTGTGCATGTGGATATGAAATTACTAGGAAATGTGATACAGATCCATGAAATTCTGTGAATACGTATCGATGAAAACAAATTCTAATAGCTACATCAAATGTGATGGTGGACTTTAAATTGGCATAGAGGATAAGCAAATAGCTAAAGCTAAATAAAATGAGTCTGTAATCATAGGTGCCCTTTTACATTCTGGTTATGAAGATACTTATAACTACAAAATTCTCGTTTTAAAACTGCATTTGTAAAATCAAAGGAGATTATGATTCACGTAGTGGGACTATAAATGAAGCAGAACAAACACATTTTTGCCAATGTGACTAAATAATCTCTAACTTAATCTTTTAATTAATCTGAGGTCTGACTCCTAAGAAATGCTTGTTCCTAATATGATTATTGATCATTACTTGGACTGCCTGTGTACTTCACTGTGTACTTTGGACCAAGTCACAGCTTTCTTCCCTCGGGTCCCATTTTTTCTCTTCTATAAATAAAAAATAGGCTCTGAAATCCTACCTCTTAGATTTAAGGATAAATATGTATATAAAACTGAAGAGAAAAGAGGTGTCATCCTTAACAAATGGAATGCACGGTTCTCTGCCCTGGTGGACTACAGATTTAACGATGGAGATTACTGAGGTCACATGTGTCCTCATCCCTAGATCAGGAGTGTGGCACATACACAATGGCAACAGTAACTTAAATAAGCCAGATGCTATTAGACAGCTTAATCTTCTGTGTTTGGAAGACGTGTATAGAATTTTCACCAGAAAGTTTTTATAGCAAACTTTTTATGTCAGAAGTTTATTTTATTGGTAAAATATTAAATAATATACAGAATTAAAAACTGCACTTACACTTCTGAGAAGAAATAAATCTTGGACAAATTATATGCTTGTTCCTGAGATTCCCTAAATTTATTCCAGTAGCTGTGCACTCAGACAGTACAAACCTTTATAATATAATCCTTTTCACAAAGTATTACAAAGTTTCTGCAGCTTTTTAGTTGTACACACAGACACACATTCACACATGCATATACAACACTCACACACATATACACAGTACCCACATACATGCACAGAGCATGTATGTGTGTACATTAAAAACAAAGAAAATACAAGTCCATATTTTAGTCTGCAGTGATAAAACTGTTTATCGGAGGTTTTCCAAATTGGTATATAGCAGAGGACTTGTCACACAGCTGCAAAGACTGTTTTCAATATTTCCATAGTAAACCTCATTTTCTGAGGTATGGTATTTGCGCCTTAAAAAAAATACATTACACTGAGCGAACCTGACATACAAGGTCTGGAATTTCAATTTTACATATATATTTATATATAATTCTTTTTTAAACAATAGTTTTTATTTTCCCAAATTATTAGTTTGAAAAAAAAAATGAGGTTTACTGGTTTGACCTATTTTTTTTTTTTTTGCTTCTAAAACTCAAAATATCCTAGAAACTGTCAAGCAATTAGTTTTTAAAGTCTAATTACCTTTGGTATTGTTAACGAAAAAAATCTAAAATGGCCAAGACACATACTGTACAAATGCAGTAACTGCCTTTAAGAGAAATGCCAAAGAAATGTTATCGTTTAACAAAATATGTATTTACATTACAGCAGTTTTACTACAGGGACACAGGTATAAAAAAAGAAAACCAATATACTACATATAAATATGTATGATACGAAAAATACTTCTTACTTAAATTTGTATGAAAACAGAAGTGCTCCAAATATTTCTTTAAAATTTTCTTCAATAAGTCATAGGTGTTTAAAATTGAGCTAAGTGCTTTGCTTTAAAGTTCATTTTCAAAAGGAGAAAAATTGAAATTAAAAAAGTAGGTTCTTAATTTAAAATATTGGGCAAGGGTCTAAGAATAAAATTCAGTCTTTAAGAATTTCAACTTTAGGACACATTTCTCAGGCAAAAGATTACTTATTTCATTGGAAATTTAGCCTAAAAAAAAGTACCATGAGATGAGACCAATGGTTTCCACATTCTTTAATCTTTTGACAGTAGAGTGTTTTCTGTTGTGTCCTTTAACTAAAATACCATGGTTTTCGAGGGGTTTCTTTTTGTCATTAACTAAAGGAAGAACAGGTCAGAAAACAAAACAAACAAAACAAAAAAGTCACCATAGTTAAGACTTCAAGGAAAGTATTGCACTTGTATAGAAAGAAAAGAAAAATATCTTTTTAGACTAAATAGCAGAAGCAATCATTCTAGGATTGCAAATAACACATGGTCTAAAAGTTTCAACTATTTAGAGCAAATATGGAGCCTGGAGAGCCCCCTCCAAACCTGGAATAATATGGTCATAATGTTAAAGCATGTTCTCCCACCTGGGGGACAATTAAGACTTTTTGCTTTAAATTTTTAACATCTTCCTATATACTTGCAAAAAATTGTTTAATCTTTCATAATATATACTTTAAGAGGAAAAACCAAATCAGAATGCACAAAATTCAACAAAAAAGGAAGGCAAACATATCATATTATGATCACATAATCTCTGCAATCTTATTTTAGGTACCCAATATTTGGAAGTGAAAGTAACATGAGGGTTATATACCCTATCATTTTTAATCCAACTACTTTTCTTTTTAATATAAAACTACACTTGAGTATAAAAATATGTCAGCAGATTATACAGCCAACCAAAATCACAAAAAAATTAAGACTTAAGAGACCCGTGAATTGGAAAGAAGGGTTGACCCTATCTTCAAAGTAGTAGGGGGAAAGAGAGGCAGAGAAGTCCAACGACAATGATGGCAGCGGCATGGACAGAGAGGAGAAAAGAGGTTGGGAAGAGTAGACAAAATTTAAGAAGAGATAACAAAGAGGACTTTGTTACACAGAAGGGGAAGCGATTTATGTTCAAAATCTGAGAGTGCTTGACAGTCACATTTTTTATCACAGCTTCAGAAATTAAACTACTTTTAAAAAACACAAAAGAATAAAACAAGAACAAAAACAAAACCCAGAGTCCTTCCCTTGTTACAGTGTATTCAATTCGTAAAATTCATTTCCAGTAAATTAAGTAGAATCCTGATAAGTGCATAGTAGGGGATTCAGTGACCTCCACCCATCTGCGAAGGTTTTCTGTGTGTCACTTGAGGTAATCTGAAGGGCCCAATTAACTCCGAACTGGCTAATCTGTACCTATTTGAAGTTATATGCTATACTTTATGTGGCTTAGCAGAGGGCCTCTCAATTTTATATTTTGTTCACAATAAAAAGAACATCTTAGAAAACTAGTCATTCACGTACCATTCCCTGTATGGGTAAAGGTTAATTCACAACAAATTTATACAGAAAATATACAAATACAATGTTATGGGAGAAAAAACCCCATAAACAGAATTAGGAACTTATTTCTAAGAGTGCATGTGAAAAATATCCACAAACTTACAGTACAGCAAGAGAAAACTAAAAGGCTAGAAATTGATTGTTACATTAAAACCTCATGGAAATTCCAAAATTTTAGGTTTCTGCAATAAATGTAAAAATATTGAAGGTGTCATGATTTGGCCTAGCAATACACTATGATAGAAAGAAACACTAGGATATCACAGCTTCTTGGTCATATGACATTTGCTTTGTATAACAAGTAGCTCTTTTTTTTTTAAAAAAAAATCTGTCATATCCTAACACATCCATTGCAAGTAATACACAACCATGGTAGGAAACCATTTGAGATTATGCTTTGGAGAAGAGCAGTGTGATATGACTGGTTAGTTCTGTTTTGTTCAAGGAGAATTAATTACCTGCCTCTTTATATTATTCCTTAAAACTAACATATTAGAATACAGAGCTTCTAAGACTAGCATAACACTAGTCATTAGATAAAATTCCAAAACAATACTGTTTTATTGACCAAAAATTTGACTAATAAAGGCTTCCATGATACTAGAATTTCTTCCTTAAAAACAAAACAAGCACATACCATAATGCAATTTACAGCTAAAATTTCCTTCTACCTTATATTTTACCTGCATAATCTTGAGATGGTATTCAGAAATACTATTTAACTAAAAAAGATATTAAAATATGGTTTCAAAATTTCCTTTTAGTTTACACAAATGAGTTGAAAGTCTCAGTATTGGAAATTCCTCTAATAGTTTCACCCTAAGAACACAAAGATAAATTATATAGTACTCAATTTTAAGTGATTTTTAAAAATACATAATAAAAGTGTTGTAGGACCACAACAGCTAATCAACACTCTCAATGCATTTTAAAAAGGCACCAATATAAAGAAATTTTCTAAGTATTTAATACATTAAATTAAGGATCTTAAGAGACCAGTTACTGTATATTTTAATTATTTTGCAGAAACTGGAGGTTTAAAAACAGTTCTAAGATAACTTTCATATATACAAACTTCAGTTTTACCCTTACTCCTTTTTTCTTTGAATTTCTATTTTAGAATAGTCTTCATAGAGATAGTACTTACTAAAATAATATATAAAATATAAGTAAAGATGATCACAAATGTAACATCTTTTTTTTTTTAATGAACAATTTAAAATCAAAAAATAACATAGCCAATAACTCTCATAATCTAAGTTCTGTCTTAAAACTAAGGGCATATAGTTTCTTGTATTTTTGGAGACTTTCCTGTTCTTTTTTTTACCTTATGGAATCATTTTTGAGATATAATAAATTAACATTTGGAAAGTAAAACATAATTTTCATCTAAATGCCTTCACTGATGTAAATTTTGTCAAACATTTACATAAAATATCATAAAGACTTCACGGTGGTTTGTGAGGTGTGCAACTGAGACACAAAAGCTATAATAAAAGCAATATCAAGCTCACTAAAATGTTCTTGTCTTTCTCCATTTGTCAATAAATATCAGTTGATAATTTTTCTTTTCGATATCTTCCTATCCAAAGGTAATTCGTGTTTCTTTCACTTTGGAGGTTATATCAAATCAGCTTAAAATCTCCTTTGTTTTGATTTGTTCTGGAAGTAGATAGTAAAGACCCCAGGTTTAATAGTTGCAAATAGTCCTAAAGACACACGAGTAACTTCTTAATATCTCTTAATACAATCTGGTAAAAAGTAAACCAACTAAACTGCTCAGGTATTAACAACAGTTAACTCTCTATATGTTCTTGCAATATATCTGATCATTCTAGTTGCTTCTTTTCATGAATTTTCTTTAAAAGAATGTATGTGTGTGTGCATAATTGCTTGTGTGTGTGTGTGTAGACACCTCCTGCTTTGTAGCCATATCTAAATCCTAGTCTCTCAATCTTCCATTTTGTCCCTCCAGAAAAATCTCAACGGAATGTTTCAACAACTCAACATTTCCTCCCATCTGCTTATTGGTCACTTTCATTGATTAAAATGTCAGGTTAGAATGGCTTTTTAAGTGATTGACCACTATTAGAGAGAGGTCACGCACTTCCTCAAACAGGAGCTAGAGATAAAATCTGGGCAAAATTAGGACAAAGTAATGTGATGAATTTCTGGATTTTGGCCAAATTGGAAAATACAGAGGGTAACCCATTTCCGTGTACCTCAAATACTCTGTATTGTGAAATCTCACCTAAATAAACTTAGGCATGTAACTGTTATATAAAACTTGATTTATTTGGTGTCTGACCCTCATACTTATTTTTAGGTGCTACCAGCTTATTTATAAGCCATCCAGATTTTCCCAGAAAGTACTGTGTTCACGAAAATTCTTCCTAACCTACACATTTGAATTGACCTTGTCCTCATTTGTCCCTGCCACACCCTGAACCATCTTTACCTCTTTCTGTTCCTCATATCATGAGGCTAAGAAAGTACAAGTATACACTTGTATCAAATATACACTCCCAAATACTAAGTCCCTTCAATAAAATAAGTTCTCCAAAAGATTAAATCAGGAAAAGAGATTCATAAGTATTTTCTTCATGGTACTATACAACTCTTTAGGTCTATCTAAATTCAGTTTCATTCCAGGGCAGGTAGGTACATGATTGTTCACACACTTAAAAAAAAGGCAGGCGAGCAGAAAGAAAATTCATAAAAATGCTGGCAGAATTCATACACAGCCAAAGTTATGAACATACTGACAGCCATCCAAATGTTTCCTTAAATTGTAGTAAAACACAAAATCACTGACCTTAAATTATTTACCTGCCACCAAAAGGAAACAAATATAATAAAATTTCAATTATCTATGAGTGGTTAGTGTAGGTGGGGTGAGGGAGTCTCAAAGACATGCTTTACCTTTCATAAATTGCATGTTCATACTGTACTAATGTACCAAAACACGCAGAAAAAAGTGACAGTTTATATTCTATTTAAAACATGTCACATCTCTGTTTTGGTGCATTCTCGTACATTTAAAGAAACAGTTCGGACATTTCTCCAAAAATAATTCTGACAGGGGCTAGTAAAAGAGAGTTGAATTATAAGCATTTTTTGCTAGCTCAGGCTGTTGGTGCTTAGAAGTTGCTTAAATAGAAAGTAAACTAAAGAATGAGTGAAGAGCAGTATTACAGCCAGATTTGCTTATGTGTCCATAGTTCTTTAGTCTTGATATTTCTCACATCATTCTGTATCAAGAAACATAGTTTTGGCATCCTATTTAATTATTATTATTTTTAGAGTAGCTATCAGTTACATTTCAGTGTTCATAAATGGTCATCAGATAATCCAGCCGCAGTCAGGGCTGCTTTCCCTAAACCCGAGCAGCGAGTTCTGCCTCCGAAGCCACTTCCCCCCAAATGACTTGAATCAATTTCTGATCCTCCCCTCCAATGCTGAGGAACCGCACCTATATAAATGAAATTAAAATCTGCACATGAAATAAGGTAACATGAATGGATTACAAGAAGAGAAATTCTGTACTGAGGGACTGAAATTCATTTCTGACAAGGACTTAGAAATAGCTGAATGTTTTTAAGCCAAAAAAGTGTGCAGGACATAGTCGCTTTTGCTTGGGGTTCTGTCGCATTCTATATTCCAAGAAGGTTAAAAATAAGCTTAGTTCTTTGTTTTCTCTATAGTCCAACGTATAGGTAACAAAGAAGTTTCCTTTCCTTGAACCAAAAGTGGTAAATGTAATCATTGAAGAAATACTATAAAAATAGCCTAGTTCCATAACCTTAAGGAGTTCAAGTCATCACATCCTAGATCAAATTAGCAATTGCTCCAAGGAGATTTTGAAGAAATAGCCTATAGTAAAAATTTTAAGACCTTCCACTGGAAGAGTAAAAGATGAATGGACTATGGACAGAACACTGGGTGGTCACAGCTTGAAAACAAAACAAAACAAACAAACAAACAAAACAAAACAAAACAAAACAAAACAAAAAAACAGTCAAAGGAGAAATGCCAGAAAAGAGATTTCTGAGTGGGATTTTTTCCCCCTACTGTTAGCCCAATTATGCTTTTCTGCTGACTGGTTAACACTGATTAAATGCTGATAAAGTGACAATCATAAGCATACTTCTAGTAACAAACACGTATACTATGTGGCCATCACATTACAACATTAAAAGAAAACTTCCCAAATTAATGAAAGTAGAGGTCCCTTCTGGAAACTACTGACTGCTTCTAAGTCACTCTTAGACCATATGTTATTCTGAAAATTAGATGAAAATACTATTCATTGAAGGTGTTATAAGTAAGGCTGCCAGGGTGTCTATACAATGCCAGTCATCAAGATTACAGAAAAACAGTGCCTAAGTTTAGAAAAATAAGATCATAGGACCTCAGCTGTATTGTTAAGTGCCCTTAACTACCTGTAGTTTAAAAGTTTTGCTATGTGGTACAGTGTATAACATACTGTGTTATAAATTCTGTAGGGGAAGTAAACATAGAACCCACAACAACAACCCATCCAAGGAGTCATCCTGAAAATAACAACAATGTGTTTGTGTTCCATGATCTCTAGAGGGGAAAAAAAGGGGTTTAATTTTGAAACATTGTTCTTTGAAGCGTTGAGTTACTCATCCCATTTTTAAACTGCAAAAGTCCTACCCAGAAAACTCTAAATTTTCCTGCCTTCAATCATAATCCTGAACATCAGTGACAAATTAGAATCTATTAGGTGAATCTACATGAATCAAGTGATTTTTTTTTTTTCAAAGCATGATATGCCTTATATCTATGCATGGTAGAAATGAACTGCTCTTAAAATTCCCACGAAATAAACAAGCCAAGTTATTAAGAAATAATATCCCCTGTCCCTTCTCTCTTCTATTTCTTCCTTACTGAATTAGGCAGAGCAAAGACACTGTGTCCACAAAATAAGAATTAATGACAGTAATAATATTTAAAAAAAGTATGTCAACATCTTAGGGAAGGTGGGATTGTAAGTGCAGTATTTCTTCATGTGCAGTTTGTTACTTCATAGGGGTCCCTTTTGGAATGAAAAGGCCTAGTGGAATGTGTGCTCCCCTCGAACGATGTGTGATGAAAACTCGTAACGGTCCTGGCTTCTGTAGCCACAGATGTTGCATTCCAGTGGGTCCCGGTAGCCATGGCAACCCATGTGAATGGTGTACATGACATGGTCTAGGAAAAGGACTCGGCAGTGCTCACACTTGAAGGCCCTAATCTGTTCTCCTTCCCCGTTGAAGACTTTGTAGATGTCCTTCAGAGAGCCTTTAGGAGCCTTGGTGGTATCCAAAGCCTTGACATCCTCCTTCATGTAAGCTGGGCTTTGTTTCCTCTTGGGATTTAAGGCAGGGTTTCCTTGGTAGGACTGGTGGTCATCATGGCTGCTTTCTGAGTCAGTAGAATCCAGGCAGCTATTGCTGGGAGAGGCCTCTCTTTCCTGGGGTCGACTCTTTGGTCTGATGAGAGAGATAGGGCCATCCATGTTGTTTTCATGACTATCAGACGTTTCCCTGCTAATAGGTCTTTCTATCCTATTTGGATGATAGACCTGAGAATAAGCTGAGCTTATGACTGGGGCCACCTCAGCGATTGTGCTTGGCGGGTGTTGCATCAGAGGGTGAAGGGCCTCAGCTCCAAGGTAGGTGATTGCATTGTTGATGGCTTGGTCCATCATATGAGGCTGCATCAGCTCAACCTCCTTTTCATATGGTAAGTTCATATCAAAGTGAATGTCTGGGTAGCTGAATCGCATGAGCTTTTCCCCTGAAAACAGAGAGAAGAAAAGGAAAATGGAAAAAAGAAAAGGATACACAAAATTAGTGGTTGGACTAAAAATATAAAAGTACAAAGCTAATGAAATTCATTTTCCACAAGATGGTATATCTCACTCTTTGGATCAAGTATTTGGGCTCTTTAATTCTGCTGAGGCTCACAAATACCCTAAACTTGCAAAGAGGTTTAGTAATAAAAATTTCACAAGCCATTTAGACTTGTTCTAATGCCATCATGAAAATGCATCCAGCGTGAAAGATATGATTGAGTATGTTATCTTATTTTCATTTGCTATTAAAATTTCCACTTGTCTAGAGTTCAGCAACAATATGAGAAAGGAAAAATATCAGATGAAAAAATTCAGGGACTATGCTTCTTTTTGCATATTTAAACATCAGTGACCAAGCCACAAAGATCATAAAGCAAGAGTGATCTGGTTATAACATCTATCACTTCACTGTTGTGTAGGGTTAATTTGGTTGATTAAGCTACCATACTAAAAAAAAAAAAAAAGAAAGAAAAAAGAAATCAATTACAGAACCAACATAAGTCATTCTGGAGAGTTCAAAGAAGTCACTACTTCAATACTATTAAAATTGTATTGTCTGATAAAGTGAATGACACTTGTGGCTATTTAAAAATAGGAGTTACATCCAAAAGTACTTATACACTTGGAAAATATGTTTTTTTGTTTTGCTTATTGAAAGGGATAATTTTTCATTTTTACATCACCACTTCCTTATTCAGACATGTGTAAAATGGTTCTAGTATGTACACCCATTGTTGGTTTTCTTGACTGAAGGATCTTTGTATTTTGTCTTTAATATTTACTTCAACAAATTTAATTTTACTTCAGTATTTTACTTCAATATAATATCTAAACATTAACTATAAAAGAGTTTAGTGCATAGAACAAAGTAATTTTAAGTTTTCTCCTTCAAATATCACCATCTTTGGACAGAATATTTTATCTTTTTAGATTTCTGCCTCCAAATGATATGGTCTCCTACTAATTACCTAGTGACTCTGATGGGTAAATCGTATAGAAAAATGCTTCTTAAAAATATACATGGACTTCTTATAAACGTTTACTGTGTTGTTGTAGATGAATGCCTAACTTGTAACATTGATAGGAAACATTGATCCACAGAACTGCATTCAGGAAAAACACTCTCAAGTAGCTAGTATTATCCCAGCTTTGAAGAAAGGTCCCCAAAGTGAGATCAGGGTAATGATCAGAGTAATGAAAATGGAAGGAAAAAAATGAGAAATTATCTAATGGTACCTAGTTTAAGATATTGTCAAAAGTTTAAAAATTAAGGTATACAAACCTAATCTATATTCTCAAAGAGTTTACAGTTTAGAGGAGTGATAGTAATTTAGGGACCCTTTATAATACAGTGTGATCTGTGCTATGGGGTCAAATAAGAGGAATATATATCTCAAATTAGGGGGGTAAAAGAAGACTTCCTGAAAGAAGTGGCATCAAAAATATGAATGTGATGGCAAATATTAGCCAAGTAAAGAAATGTAGGGGTGGTAACAGGGCATGATTCTTTCAAAGGGATTACTTATACTTCAATATGGCTGAGTATGAAAGTAGATGAGAAAGATGGAGTCACATAATTTAGGGCTCATCCAACAGCTAAGAAAACTGAATTTTATTTTGAGAGCAATAAGTATTGAAAAGATTATACAGGGAAGTGACTTGACTAGATATTTATTTAGCAAGATGGTTTAGAAAGTTGTTGCTATAGAGACCATAGTGGCTTGAACTAGTATAGTAGTAGTGGAAGTGGAAAAAACTGGATGAAATGGAAAGAAACTTCTAAAATATAGTTGCTAGGGCTTGGTGATTATCTAGACATAGACAATAAGAAAGAGAAAGAACATAAGCATGAAACCTGGGAAACTTAGTGGATGGCAATGAGATAGAAAAGATGATGAATTCAGTAGAAGAAAACTGTAAGTAACAGTCATGTCCAGTGAGTACTGAGGTATAGTCCCAAACTCAGGAAAGATATCTGGGCTTGAAAGGTAGAGACAAAAGTCACCAGCTGATAGAAAGTAATTTCTGAAGCTATGGGAATAGATATTACCCACAAATAGGTAAAGTGTGAAGAAGAGAAGGTCAATAATATAAACTGAAAGAACACCAAGGTTTCTATGCCTGCCCACAGAACAGGGCAAGTGGGATTCCTACACTGTTTAGAGAGCCCTGGGCCTTGCTCCTCATGGAACGAGGAATGTGTAGGGCCAAGGGAATGTGCCTATCTGGAGCTCATTCCCTAGATCACTCCAGGACCCCAGAATTTCTTGCCAAAATGGCTCGAGCTTGTACCCAGAGTTGGCACAGTCCTCTTCATGGAGTCCACCTTCCTGAATACCAGCTGTGCTGCTGGTATGCACATGTTTAGGCTTAAGGAATGGCCAACACACTACTCTTCACATGCTATGTGTGGGCCCAATGTGAAAAGAACTGAGGTGTCTACACATGTGTGCCTGTGGCTCCTGTTAGTATCGGACATAACCAAGAGTATGTCTAAGAGACAGGCCTGGCTCCAGGCCAGGGCGTAGTTCTGCTCATGATGCCGGGGTCTGATATGGAACTCCAGGAAATCTGATAATTCGATATTCATTCAAACTCAGTCTTCTAAGTTAGAAAGGTAGCACGTAATAGTTAGGCATATGATTGGAGGCCTCATTAGTACTTTGCCTCCATTTGCATAGCTCTTAAGGGTAAATCCAGAAAGGAGACTGAGAAGGAGCAGAGAAGCTGGAAGAAATGCAAGACAGAATAATGTCAGAAACCAAGGAAAGAAAATTTTTCAAAAAGAATTAATAATGGTAAATGCTCTCTATGAGCTGGGTAAGATAGTCTAAAAAGGGTCTACTGGATTTGGTACCATGAAAGCTAGTGGTGAACTCAATGAGAATAATTTCAGGGGAGCGTAGGGAAGAAAGCCAGGTTACACAAACAGGGAAATGAATAGAAAAGAAATTATGGAAAACAAGCATAGAGAACTCTTACAACTCCCATCTTTGAAGAGGAGAAAGTAGGTAGTAGCTGGAAGGAGACTGGGTCTGAGGGAAGGTTTGTTTGTTTGTTTATTTCATATCATAAGAGTTTATTACATTAAATGCTTAAATAAAAATGTCAATAGAGAGGTGAGGTTGAAATATAAATGAAGAATAGGAAAATTCGTGTAAGGTATTTGAGGGGCTGGGATAGGAGAATTCCAGAGCATAAGAAGAAGAATTAACCTTAGTCAGAAAGAGGGATACTCTTTCACTGAAACAAGAAGAAAAGAAGAAAGCATTCATATGGATGCATATAATCCTATAGAATTAGTTATATTATACTGAAATCATTTCAACTGATTTTATTCCCTGTAAATCAAGGTATAACATAATCAAGGAGGAAGATACCATGTTTGCAGAGAGCAGAGATAGGATGGATGGATTAAAGGAGAACTGCTACATAGTAGGGATGGGACGACTGGTATTTGAGATCAGTTATTCATTTATAGTGACACCAGTTTGTAAGGCTGTGGGATTTTCTCCAAAAGCACTAGTGGCTGAGTAGATATGGAAAAGAGGCTTAGTCAGCTTCACGAGAGAGTGGGGTTTCACCAGGAGAAGTTGAGAGAAGGACAAGGCAGCAGAGTCAAGAATATTGGCAAGAAGGTGAAGAAGCGATGAACCATGAATCGAAGCTGGATCAGAAGAGAGCAGAAGACAAATATATATGCAGAAAGCTCAGGGATCAGTGGCCTGGATGGCTTGACAAGGTCAAAGCACAGTATTCAGCAGGGACATAGAAAAAAGGAATTTATGTTAAGTGATGAAATTTTCATTTCAAACAGCAAAACAGTTAACTGTGTGATTGTTAGATATTACTACTAGGACAAAATCCAAATTAAAAAAAAATGTCAAATTCCTAATAAAGATTTAATGTCATTACTTCAAAATCAAAATATAAATTTAAAAAATCCCTCTTTACTAAGAAATGCAATCAAATTAGATTGAGAGAACATCTCTAAGTCATAAAAAAGATGAAAACTGATATTTTTAAAAATAAATTCAGAAGAAAGAAGAGTAATGAATTTCATATTTTCCCAACTACACTAGTGTCTAGTTGAGATAGACACATTTATTGGGCATCCATCAAATGAATCAATTTTAAAAACAGATGAACCGACACTTTAAGAAGTTATTATAAAAAGAAAGAGACAGAAAGAAAAGTTACCTAGGGCCTATGACAGGCCTTTTAGTATATTCTTCTCAGGAGCTTTGAACTGACCTAGTACAATCTGGGACCCTTCTTTCAATAAGCTCTGTCAATCTCTCTAGCTTCTCTTAAAGTGACATTTTTGTGACCTATTAGTTCTTCAATTTTAGATTGAAAGGAAACCTTCTCTAAGTGTTTCTTGGAATTTAAATAGAATTAAATTACCCTTTCCCCCCTGACATGACGAAAGAAAATATTTTCTCCCTATCCCCACTCAACCCACATTAGACGTTTCTACAATGCTCTTCGACAAAGGGGTGTAAGACTATGTGAATATTTTTTCTTCTAATTTCTATAAGAATACATATATTGCATATAAAATTAATGGCAATTCTTTATGTTGAATCTCTATTGCTATTCATAGTCTTTTTAAAAATTAGGTGTTTTTTGTATCCTCAGAGATATACTTTATGACTTACAGTATGAAGAATGATGCCAACTCTGAGTGTATCAAAGAATATCTAAGGGCTTGGAAATGAAAAAAGAAAACTCTAATATATCATATTTAATCTCTTCAGTTCAAAATCATAGGCTGAGTGAAAACAAAGATCAAAATATGAAATACAGATCCAAATATGAAACATACTGATAGGTTGCTGCATTAATTTTCTAAAGCCAAATGTTCAAAAAATTCTCTTCATCCTAGATCAAATACTGAAAATACGAATATCATGTAAAGAAAACAATTTAAAAACCTAGTGTTGCAAATTTAAACACATCACAAAACTGGCTAACAGGCTATACTATTTCTCTTAAGTATTATTTTTTTAAGTAAATAAACGTTTTATTTTTACATGCTATTTCACATTATATACCAGTGTGAAATACCAATTTATTACTTAGTCTTCCCTTTATCTCTCCTTCTTAGGCCCATATACCTACGGGTGTGTGCGTGTGTGCGTGTGCGTGGTACACATGGAGTGGCACAGAGTAGGAAAGAATAATGCAGAAAAGATATTGGCATTTATTCCATGAGCTGATTTACACCATATATATTCCTAATACATGGGAACATGTCTTTGCCCATTAAAATCACCTTTCAAAGAAATAAAAGCATCTGGAATGCTTACCCACAAACTTTTGTGGAGTGGAGCTTTTACGTTTTCCCATATTCCCCGTGAACTTCTCTATGACAGCAGGTCTCTCAAAAGGCACCAGAGAAATATTGTTGTCCATAATAGGCTCTTGTTCCTTACAATCTTCTATAGGAGGTACTATATAAAACCATACAAAAAATGCAATCTGATAATTTCTTCAACATTTTAAAGATACAAAGCTGGATTTTCCACCTCAATATGTGTTAAACAGACAAAAGCTAGTATGCTTGAATAAAAGCAAGCAGAAATATAATCTCTAGCATTAAAGTGCACGGTAATTTTACTCTCACACACAGAGGATTTGTTTTTATCTGAGTCTCTCTCAGATCAATGACAAAAACTGTTGCCACTATTGGTGGCAAACATGTTCATCCTTTTTTTCATCTTATTCCTCTGAAGTGTTTTTAACATTGATTAAAATCAATACTTTAAGATTGCACTATTCTCAAGGCTTTTGGAGTTTATTTTTGTAAAACAACTTAAGTCAACTTGTTTTGGAGGAAAACTTCGACAGACACAGAATAACAGCACAATATTTAACCAGCTTTTTTTCACCCATGTATTTTCTTGTAGCAGATTTTCTATTTGATGAGCTCAGTGAGCTGGTAGCCCTATTGACAGTCGGTAAATACTTGCACAAAGCAGCCTTCATGAAGGAGATCCAGTTCTGAGCATGTCTATACATAGTAAACTGTGGTGGCTTTTGATTGTAATTTATTTATTAAAAGAGGCCTATAGAAGGATAAAATAATATATTTCCAAATTGGCATATCTGCTCACTAAACTGCTCTAATTCATTTGACCTAACATCTCCAACTGCTCCTTCCTCATCCCATTTGTGTAAGTTGCTATGGGCTAATGTACTAGCTCACAGATAGATACTGATGTTAGATATTGACATTCATAGTTCAGACAAAGGACTTATAAAAGTTGTTTCTGAATAAAAATACTATCAAAGAATGTTTAACAGTGTAATATCTGAAACAGACTAAGATCAAGTGATCACAACCAATGTTCACAGGAAAGACAACTTATTACTTTTTTATTTTTGCTGCTTTCTCCAGTTGTACTTGTGCCAGTACTGTTTGGAAGCCTAAAGGTTTCACATCTTAGGGTATCTTTACTGGTTCAGCATGCAGTATAAAATGATTTATCTACTCCTTTCAATTCGTAAAGGATAGTTCCACTGTGTGAAACACAAGGCATTCTCATTTATAAGGGCGGACACTCAGTTAAAGTGAGAAAGCAAGAGATGAAAGTTAAGAAAATTTAGTATAAAATTCAAGTGACCTATTTAATAAGCAACACAGGCTGCTGATTTTGGGAAAAAAAATGAAAAATAGTATTAGAAATATATTTTTCTAAATTAGACATATTTAAAGAGATCGGCATTCAATCTAAGCTTTGGGTTAACCTAATATCGTGTAGTAGATGAAACAGAAAAATCTAATCTTCAATCTGTTTGATAGAGGTTCTCTGGTTATGAATGACAAGGAATCTGCAATTATTAGATGTGAATTTGTAAAAAAAAAAAAAACTCAAGATGAGATTCAGAAACAGGGAAACACTTAGCTCATTTTCTATGCGGATATAATTAATGATTATCAAGTGGAAAAAGTATGTCCCTACACATTATGTAAAACATTTTGTTGCTCTTAGAAACAACTAAAATTACAAAAGAAAAAAAAAAGCTTAAACAGGAAAGCAAAGAAAGTATGACCGTAGAATTCAAATAAGGAAGGACAGGCGGATGAAATGTCAGCGGCGATGTGACAGGGAACCATGTATTTAGCTACAGATTATTGTCAAAATCTTAACTTTTGTTTTCAGTGGTGGATTCATAAGCACTTACTACATTATTAAAAAATATATAGACCAAATAACTACAGACCAAAGATGAAAATAAATCATAGACCAGGATCCAAAATGAAGGGAGGACAGAAAGAAAAGTTTGTTCTAAATTTTGCTAAAAAACAGCAAAACTCGTTAACAGGGTTTGCCCCAAAATTGAATATACTAATTAGTTTTGAAATGAGTAGTCTAAAACTTGGCAGTTTTGCTCTAAGTCTCACCTTGAATTTTCATATTTGCACACATTTAACACTCAAAACGAAACCTGGGTGTGGGAACTGCCCCACACCACATCCACCTCAATTCAGATGATTTGTCCCAAGTTCAATGAAGCTCATGTGAACTGAAAACAATGACTTCGGCAGAGCTCTGGTCTAAATTCCACTTTACGAGTCTTTTACATATCAAATATCGACCTTCTTGCTACCATATTGACAATAATAACAACAATAACAGCTGACGTATATTATGTGTTAAGTACCGTTTTATGGCTTTGCATTTAATAATTCATTTAATGCTTAATTGTACCAACCCTGAGGTAGGTACAATTACCATCTCCATTTTACAGATGGAGAAACAAAGACTCAGATATCTTAAGTAATTTCCTCAAAGTTTACATCCAGTTAGCAAGGAATATATGAGCTGATGGTCTGTCTCCAGAGGCTGAGCTCCTGGCCACTATAATATAGTGTTCTTTGTAGACATAATTTGAATGTCAACTTTTTATAAACAAGTTTGACATATTTTTAGTCTGCCACTGGGAAAATATCTGATACATTTTCTCAATTACATAACTAATCTAAATTTTTGCTTTCATAGATCTGGGTGTAACTCATCAAAATGTTTCTGGATATATATTGCCTGAAACACAAAACAAGTTCTCTACATAACTCAATAATACATTAATCACATAGTAAGACATTCCTCTAGGCTAAGAAAATACCAATATGCTAACTTGTTAGAGCAAACATCATAACCGGATATCTTCCTACACTTTTTTTTTTTTTGAAATTATAACCAGGATAAAAACAGTTCTATACTTGCATTATTTCATTATCTCATCACATTGATAAATCATAAAGACAGAATCTTAAAAGTGTTCCCAACTTATAGCTATTGTACTGAACAATCCACTCGAACATCAGATTCCACGGAGACACAGTCTGAGGGGCCTAGATGAAGTCATATGTCCATCCCCTCACCAGAAGAGGGCAGGGCACATAGACTGACAGTCCCACCACGGCTTCATGCAATGGGAGACAGTTCCCTAAAGGGAAATGAAAGTCTTCTTATCAAAGGGGGAAAGATATGTAGGGCAAGCAAAAACAACAGATGTCTTCTATATTGTCACAAACGTTTCTCCATGTTGCTGAATCTAAAAGAAACTTTTCAAATGTCTTAGTTTGAGAACATTGGACAATGCTGATACTTGCTTTGGCTTCTGTGAAATCACTCTTTCCATTTTCAAGCCTTCTGCTCTTACTCATCTTCATGGCTTTTTTCTTCTTGGTTGTATTCTTGGCCTTCTAGATGTCTCACTTTATACTTACCTATATAACCTTATATAACCTATTACTTCAGGCTACTACCTAATAATGATGGCTCCCACGTCTTTATTTCCCACCCATATTTCTCTTGAGAGCTTAAACTATCTATATAGATAGCTCTTCTTAGTTTTATTTAGCTATCACTCACAGGTACCAATAAGATAATGTATTCAAAAACTGAAATCTCCATTTCCCTCTCTAAACTTTCTCCTATTTTCCTAATCTCCATCAGTGAATGTTACTACTCTCTACCTGGTCATCCTTGCTAGGTAACTTCTACAAATCCCCTACTCTTCCTTTCACCTAGTCTCCTGTCTCTCCTCCCAACCACCTTTCCTTGTATACATACATGAAGTCCCAGTTGTCTTAGATTCTACATCTGTAGTCGCTCCAAATTACTGAACTTTTCTGCATATTGCAGGCTACTAAGCCAATTCAACCAATCAGCAGATTGTTGTGATGCTCTACTTGCCTCTTTCTTGACCCTTCTGATCTATTTCCCATGTTTCTAACAATAAAATGTTAATGTAATAATGCTTTTTAGAATAATTACCAATTCTTCACTTAGCACAACAGGCCATTGATGTCTTGTTCACAGCCTGTATCTCTAGCCTTATAACCTTCCAATTTTTCTTGCTCTTACAAACTGGGCTCTAATTATACATAGCTGCTTGTAGGTCCTTAACCCACCATGCTCTTTTAGACTTCTGTTTCTTCATGCATGCTGTTCTCTCTACATGAAACACTCTTTTCCACTTATTTAGTGGGCTATCTTGCCTTTCAAAACTCCATTCAAATATCTTTCCCTAGAAATTCCTCTTGGACATCCAGTGTGATTTAGATATCTATCCTCTATGCCCCTATAATGCTTATCACACTGCATTCAAACTGTTGGTTTACTGGTAAGTTTCTTCCAAAAACTGGTAAATGACCTTAGGGTAGAGACTGCATTTTAGTTGACTTTATATCTTTAGCACCTTTTATGATGTGAGACAAATATAATATTCAGTGGATGGTTACTAAATGACTTAATGAAGGAAATGTCACCAAATGGAAATAGGTTGAAGAAGCTTACTAGAAAGTTTATAGGTTACCAATTATGCCTCCATGCTTGCAATAAAGAAATTCCCTTTACCAAACAATTCGAACCATAAACCTAAATATATATATTCTTTCTCTAAAGGTGGTTTCTTTCTGGTTCACACTTTCATTTTTATCTTCGGGCAAGAGGGAAAAGTTAATTATATACTTCGATTTTTAAAGCCTTTTCTTCAAGCTGAAAAGACTCGAACAATGGGCACAAAATAACTTTCAAATAAGATAACCCTCCATAAAACCCAATTCATTATTTTTATTTCCAAAACTACAAGTCATTATTTTTCCCTTTCCATCAAACTGAAGAACTTTTTATTCTACCTGCTAAATACATCTTCAGTGTTTCACCCTAGTCTCTTGTCCTGCTATTACCTGTTCATCTTTTCCTTGGCATCCCACTTCCAGCCTCTCCTAGCATACCAGCCAGGCATCTATCCTATATTCCACATTGGTGACATTTTTCTTTAGAAGATGCAAATTTGATTACCCCAGAAATTCAAACATTGGATTCGCATAAAAGGCTCTATCTTGGCATCACAACTTACTACTTCAGTCTCATTTCCTACCACTCCTTTAACTCCAACTAG
This sequence comes from Eonycteris spelaea, assembly GCA_003508835.1. Lineage (NCBI taxonomy): Eukaryota > Metazoa > Chordata > Mammalia > Chiroptera > Pteropodidae > Eonycteris > Eonycteris spelaea. The sequence goes on along the minus strand of PUFA01000050.1, from coordinate 2,690,990 downwards.
GTTCAACTTTCAGGAACCTGTTAATATTCTTTTATACCTCCAATTCTTAGCCTGTGAAAACTTCTCTGCCTGGAATGTACATTCTCTGTGAATCTGTGTGATCTATGCAATTTTTTCTCATCCTCATACACAGATCAAACACTGTACACAAGAAGCTTTCCTTGACTTCTCCAGACAGAGTTAGGTCAGGTCCGCATCTGTGCACCTGGAAAAGCATTTATATGCCTTCATTAGAGCATTTGCCTCATTTCATTTTATTTTTTTACGTAGGTATTTCCTACCAGACTATAAGTGTAAGGAATTGTGTCCATTTATCTTCATATCCCCAGAATGTCCCATACAACTTGCCACATAGCAAGACCTAGATGAATGCTTCCGGAAGATAGTGAAAGAATGCCACTTTGATTTCAGACACTTTCTTAGTAGAAGAGCCAGTGTGGGCAAGAGCATGTTTGGGAAAGAGAGGCTAGAAAACAGCACGATGTCAGATATGAAAATAAAAGAATACTAATTAGTTTCAAGGAACTAATGACAACCACAATGATGGCAACCGTAGACCTACTACTACACAAAAAAAGAAAAAAAGAGAGAGAGAGATAAAGATGTAGCAAGATAGTAAGAGAGGGAAGGGGATAAAAATGATTCCAGTGTGGCTCTGTTTAAAAGGAGACACACACCAAGCTATGTACATGAGACAAGGCTAATGATGAGCTCTGGCAGCATTTTAAGCCTATTTTCCTCTCTTACGGCATTTATCAATTCCTATCTCATATAGTTAGTTCCTCTCTAAGTATGTTGACAAAGAGGAAAGGAGATTAATGATAATCTCAAATTATTATTACAATGTGCCTAGAAAAAGTACAGAATTAAATGTCATTAAAATAAACGAGGTGGTTAAAACTGTTCAATACTGAAGAACAAATATTTGGATCTATACCTGATAGCAGAACCCCCCTCCCCCACTCCTCCTTGGCTTTGCCCCCTGCTCCCTCCAACACCTGAGCGCATCTCCCACTGTCCCCATTCTCCATCTTCTACTTCAGTTTCAGAGCCGCCCATGAGGGCCTCTGCCTGTCAAGCACTAAGCAACCTGGGAAATGGGGTCAATGCTGAGGCTGCAGTTGGTTGGGAATCTTCCCCAATCCCCAATACACCTGTTTAAATTGTCAGCACTTATTCTATAACTGGTTAATCTGCCACTAAGAGATAGTTAAATGTTGACTATAATTATTTATATTCACCTTATCTCCCCATAATAATATAAAGTCTTTTAGAGTAACTTATTCAGATCTGTCTGCAACACTGAGTTTCATAAATAGTTGTGAATGGAAAACTGAATTCATAGAATTAATAATCCAGTCAAATGTCAAAACTGCAGTAAAGAATATTATATGGAAAAAGCAGCAGTGCCATAAGGTGTCTTTGGAAAACGTTGGCATGGCCCCAAGCCTCTATTAGCTACCCTGCCTCAAGCCACCTCTAAAACCAACAATTCCAGCAGAAATAGTGTGCTAACAGGCAAATGAAATCTCGAATGCCTAAGTTAATGCTGGTAAGTAACATAACTTTAAGGGGGCTGGAACATTTACTATTTCTTAATACTTAATGCCTAGAAATGTAATAGTAAAAAGAAGTATTTAGTGGGTGTTTACTGCACATCTAATACATTTCATTCTCATACCAAGCCTATGAGTAACACACTCAGACAGACATCACATAGCCAGACCAGGTTCGTTGGACTGCTAGCCTCACCATTTTAACCTCTATGCTCTGGAACCTATGCTCCCCTCATAAGCAGATAACACAACCTTGTAATATCAAATTTACTAAGACTTAAAACAGGTTTTAAAAAATGTTAGTTAATAATAATAACATAAAAGGAAATGGACTCACAATGATAAACAGAAATAAATCTGATTCTTTATATTATATAAAATATCCTCAATACAAAGAAATGTTTTAATTATTTAGGATGACAAAGTATTTTAATATTTAAAAAATTTCTCAACATATAATCACTAGCTGTCCAATAAACACAGTTCCACAGTATGCACTATATAAAACAAACAAAAACCCCAGAAATAATCCTCGAGCTGTCTATAAATCACTAAATAAGTATGTTTTTAAAATGCCTTCGGCATTCCCCAATTTTATTATTAAATATTGGCCAAGTCTTTTTTATAGAAAAGATATAAATCCTCCAATGAGATTTTTGTACAAACTTCTATGAATAATTAAATCTACCAGCATAAAAACATAATAGGACAAGACAGATTACTTCAAATCTAAAGCATTGAAATTAATTACTTTCTTTTTTAAGACTGATTTACTAACAGTCCTAGAGAATTGTCAAGTGATAAACTTTAGGGACTGCCTTCCTATCTGCTACTGGGTATTGTGGAGAGAGGGTGTTTTGCTTGGGTTTGATTTTTGTGAAGGGAAGAGATGCCTATTTTGGTCTAGATTGTTCTCCACACTTGTCGAAAGCAAAATCTGTAATTTCCAAGATAAATCACATGACAATTTGGAGAAATTTCCAATTATATCACTGATCATTTACCTAAGAGAAATGCAGATACGCCAATAACCAATTAAATCTTTTAGGAAACCTATAGACTTATGAGAACCATCTCTAACTTTTTGGTGCAACCAATGAAAGAGAAGAGTAAATAGTACCTTCTTTTGGTTTATTCAGGTTGGCTGCCATTACTATGTCGATTCAAACACATTATGGGAAATCATTAGGGAGTAACACAAAAACTCAATACAGCTTATTTGCAACGTGTCCCAAAGCTCAACTCTTAATTTCAAATACTTAAGAAGATAATCCCATACAAAATGAACGTGATCTAAAATTGTTCTGAAACAAAGTAAGATGTTATCTTCTCGCTGAAGGCTAAAGAGAACTGTTCAGCCCATAAAAAACTACACAAGCAGTAGAGAAGGGAATGAGAACTGTGAATGCCATTTCTACCCACCATGGTGACTCATGACCTGCCCAGCAGCCTCCAAGCTGACATTCTGGAGATAGTTGTGGCAGCGTTCCTTGTGCTCCTCCAGTGAACTGCGCTGCTTGTAGCTTCGTCCACAGTAGTTGCACTTGTGAGGTTTACCCACTGCGAAGAGAATTCAAAATTAGTGTGCTGTCAGTCCCAGCCAAAGCAAAATTAACAGATAACTTCTGAGGAAGCATTTATATGCTTTTCAGACTTGAATCTCTTCCTCCTCCACACTGGGATTTAGATAATAAATCATCGAGACTAAAAGACAGAAAGAAGATAAGGCAGAGTGCACCTTTGGTGAGAGGGGAAATACTGAATCAAATTCATGCTCTGACTGTAGCCAAGATGATCAATTTTCAAATTATCTGACGCTTAACACTAACATTTACTCTTACACAGTTCTCTCAGCTTTGACTCATTCAAAAGGCTAATCAAGAGTGCCCTAGATACATAATGAGAAATATCTTTTATTTATATTTGGGGGGGGGGTGGGGGATAAGGACAGAGAATCTTACTGAAGAAAACCAAAATGCAACAACTCGAAATGTCATTGTTTAATGAAAAGATTATTCATAGGTACCAAGAATACTAAAAAAGAATTCAAGTGATGAGAAAAAAGTACAGATAAAAGCAGAGTTTCTCTTTTCTTTCCACCTTGGTAATAACTATTCACACATGCAAAACTTTGTAGCAGATAAGTGTATGCTCCCACATCAGTGCTGTTCTTATATTACCAAGAATAAACCTACTAGGTGCTTTGAGTCACGACTATTAACAATACCACCGAAGCCCTAACATATTCAGTTATGACAATAATAGTAATATTTTCCAATCAATTTCACATTCGGGAAATAAATTATTTCCTAATAGCCAAAGAGCCGTATTGCAGTATACCTGGTAAAACACTGTGACGCTCACATTAAAAAAACAACAAGAATAAACTTTATAAAAGGAACAAAAACACATTTATGGAAAGAAGCATGTTTTAATGTATAACCATTCAGAGGATATCACAGAGCTCTTCGATTCTTGGTTTTGAATAGTAACAGGAAAAACATAAGATGCCAGGTGGTCTGTGCCAAAGCCCTCAGTAGCAAAGCACAGAGTGAATCAAGTCAATGGCTCTCATTGGACTCCCACAGCAATCATTTTGTTTTGCCCAGAAGACAAGGAGGCAATTCTTTTTCATGGCCAAAGACAGCATCCCTGACTGCAGTCACCTTACAAGCCCACTCCATGACACTGGTCATAAAGTGAGACAAAAATTCTGTAATAAGGCTAGGTATTCATTCACAGCAACGTTAAAGTTTCACTCTAGTGATTTTTCAAAAACAAAACAAAAAAAAAAAAAAAAAAAAAAAACAAAAACCTCTAGAAAAAGCACATAAAAAATAAAAAAAAATAAACCGTCTTAAGTAAACAAAAGCTATCTAAGGCATTAGTCATTTCTTAAAATACGAGGCAAAGTAACTTCTATTATTCAGAACCAAGAATTTCTGAGAAGCTGAAAACAAGCAGCTGTGCATATATTGTGAAGAATTTGTATCACTGTTTAAGAGCATTAGAAAATACTTTTAGTCAAAATATAGTATAGTAATATAAATATATTTACATGGAATTGCATGTCAAGTCATGAGACTACACATTATAAAAAAGCCTTTGTTTGCTATAACCACTACTCAATTTGGGGTTCTTTAGTGCTGTTTCTCTTGAAATAAGTGAGGAATTTGCATTGAACAAATCTATTAACTAATTAATACTTATTAAGCACATACATTGTAATTGATATGCCACTGTAAACTAGTTCTGTCTCCAACTTCCTATTTATTAGTCCTGTTGCATTGCACCCTATGATACCTGTTTTACTGTGAATATAACCTCCTCACGTTCTGCCCTTTACTTATGTAAGCAAACTTGATACCATCTCATCTTAATTAAAACGTAGTTCCCTTCCACTCCGCTGGGCTCACAACCCTCTATAAACTCCCAACTTACCTGACAAAGAAGAAAGACAGTATTTTTGAAGTCTATCCCATCTGCCTTACTTCAGCTGTTTTTTAAAAATCACTCTTTCCTCTTCGTCCCTTCCTTGTTTTTGGTTAGCCCAAGGAGTTTGAGTAAAATTTTCTAAAAGTATAACCCCATAATTTTCCTAAATATTCAGCTGCATTCCACTCCAGCAATCTAAACACTGGGTGGCATGTTGAACTGTGACATCTCTTAACTATTTTATCTCCAAGAAATTCGCTCTGGAAATGCTACATCTTTTTCCTTTACCTCTCTCACTTAATACATGTTTATTAAAAGCTTCCTATGTATCAACACTGATGAGGCTGGACTGCAAAGTGAAGAACAGATTCTCTGGTGCCTATCTTCATGTAAAGGACAGTCTGCTGAGGAACACGAGACATTTAATAAAATATACAAGGGCTGTATTACAAATTGTAGTAGATTCTGCAGAGCAAAAGAATGTTGTGCTAGCTAGTATAACATAGGGGACCTAATTTAGTTCGAGAAGGTTGGACAGAAAGGTCTGTCTCAGGTAGGAGCATTTAGGCTGATAACTGAAGGAAAAGCAGACATTAGTCAGATAATGGGGGGTAAGATGGAGGAGGGGCAGTATTTCAGAATTTCCAGGAACTGCTGTCATCTCTTTTTATTTGCTCTCACATACTTAGCTCCTTCGAAGTCTAGATCATGCCCTTACTAGTCTTTTGAAAATTTTTTCAAATATCGATAATCTCTGCCAAATCTAATGGCTCTACGATCGCAACAAGAATATTTCTTGCCATTTCTTTGATACTTCTGGAAGTTCATGAAAACATTGTTTATATTTATTCTCCATATATGCATTTATCTGTATAAAACTTATAAACCATGTGAGTTAATATGTATAACATGGATATTCAAAGGCAACCAGATTTTTTGCTATTTTCACTTTTATAAATATATGAAATACATAAATATTGTAAAATATATTCTCACCATCTGAAACACCTTCATTCTGATATTACAGAAACATTTTAAAAAATGTTTTTAACCACAAAAAATTTTTGATTTGTGATTCAGATCACTTCATAAATTATACGAAGTGATCCCTCTGATTACTCTGAATCACAAAATCCAGTGGACTTCACTCAATCCTATCTTCCCAATTTCTTGGTCCTTATCACACTTTAATGTGTCAGAAATCTGTGGTCTTAGCTCTGGAATCAGATGCTGTCTTCCTTCTCACTGGCTTCTCAACCTCTTCCTCCCTGGCAAATATGCATGTACCTCCAGGCTGTGTTCTCAGTGCAGCAGTCCCCTCTTCTCCCTCCAGACTAAAGCCCTATGACACATCCAAATAGTTTCCCATTTGTAAGCTCCTACTTGTCATTTCAACCTTTTCGAAATGACCTTGATGACTCAAGTCACATTTTTCTCATCTGTGCTCTCACAGCACTCTTCATATTCTGTTGCTATATTACTTATGATAATTGCATTGTAGTCATCCATTTAATATATATTTCCCTCATCCAAATAATGAATCCTGTCGCATGGACAGGGTCATGTTTTAGTCAATTTTGAATTGACGGTGCTTATGGTAGTTATTAAATGTGGGAGATACTCAATATATACTTGCTCTTGAAACTCAAACTTTCAAACACCTTCTGAGTATTGCCCATGCATATTCCTCTGAAATCTAAGATTCAACATATCCATTTTAAAATTGGCTTTACTGAAGTATAGTTTAAATAAAATAAATCCATCCACTTCCAGTTTTGTTTTCAAGGAGTTTGGACGTATATAGTTGTGTGACTACCACCATAACTAACATATAGATTTCCATCACCCTTAGAAATGCTCTCTTGCTCCTGTGCACCAATTCCCTTCCCTATACTAGGCCGTGGCAACCACTGATCTGCTTCTGTCACTACAGTTTTGCCTTTTTTTTTTTTAGCATTTCATATGAAATGAATCATTCACTATGGAGTCTTTTGTCTGGGTTCTTTCACTCAGTATGATGATTCTGAGATTCATCCATGCTGTTGCATGTGTTGGCAGTTGATTACTTTCCATTGCTGAGCAGTATTTCATTGTATAAATATACCACGATTTCTTTATGCATTCACTAGTTTGGGTTGTTTCTAGTTTATGGCTATTAGGAATAAAGCTTCTATAAACACTTGCAGCTAAGTCTTTGTTTTCAGTACCTGGAAATGGGATTGCTAGGTTACATGATATGTATCTCATTAACTTTATAAGAAACTGCTTAACTGTTTTCCAAAATGGCTGTATCACTGTGCATTTATTTCCATGAGCAATACATTAGAGGTACTATTGTTCCACATCCATGCCAAAATGGGATTGTCAATCTTTTTTTGCCCACTTTATCCATTCTAGTAGTATGTGGTAGTATCTCATGGTGATTTTGTTTTCCTAATATCTTATGAGACTAATCTTTTGACATTCACATATTTTCTTCGGTGAAATATCTGTTCACACTTTATGCCAATTCTTTTTACTGTACTGTCTGCAATTTTATTATTGAATCACAAGACTACTTATTCTGGATACTAGTCTTTCATCCAGATATATGCTTTGAAAATATTTTCTATGATTGTGTCTTGCTTGAGTTTTTGAGTTTCTGTTGAAGAGCAAAATTTTTAATTCTGATAAGTCTAATTTATCAGTATTTTCTTCTATGCTTTGTATTTTTTGTGTTCTGTGAAAGAGATCTTTGACTCACCAAATGTCACAATAATTTTCTTTGTTTTCTTCCAGAAGTGTTTTTTTAGGTCTTACATTTAGGTCTATGACTCATTTCAACTTAATTTCTCTATGTGGTAGAAGGTAAAGCCCATACCACTCTATTTTAAAAGGTGGATATCCAGTTGTTATAGCTCAATTTGTGGAAACTATCTTCCCTTCTTAAATTATCTCACTGCCTTTGTTAAAAGTTAACTGATCATATATTTGTGGGTATATTGCTGGACTCTCCATTCCATTCTATTAATTTCTATGTCTATCCTTAAACCAAAAGAAATGAACAAACTAAACAAAAACAGAGTGACAGATACAGAGTACAAACTGATGATTGCCAGAGGGGAGGTAAGTTGTGGGGGGTGGAGGCTGGGTGAAAAAGGTAAAGGGATGAAGAAGTACAAATTAGTAGTTACAAAACAGTCAAGAGATTTAGGGTATAGCACTGGGTATAGAGTCGATATTATTGTAATGGTTGTGTATAGTCCCAGATGGGTGCTAGAGTAATGGGGGGGGGGAGGGATCATTTCAGAATTATATAAACATCTAAAAAAGAAAAAAACTCTGAAAGAGTAGGTCTTACTAATTTAGTTATTACTATTATTTCCTTACTTTACACGTATTCTTTTGTAATTTCTTAAGAAGGGAGCTTACTTAGAGATTTATTTTTCTAATATAAGCACTTAACGCTATATACATTTCCCTTCAATTACCACTTCTAGTCTCCTCATGTTTATGTTTTCCTTTACATTCTTAAATATAGGGAGTATATTTACAATAACTGTTTTATCAACTTTGCTATTTCTACCATTTTGTCATTTCTGGGTCTGTTTTTATTGATTGATTTTTCTACTGATTATGGGTAATGTTTTCCATCTCTTTTGCATCTCTTTTTAATGGATAGTGGAAACTGGAAATTTTACATTAGTGGTTCTAACTTTTGTTGCATTTCTTTAAAGTGTGGTTGACTTGTTCTGATCCCGTTACATTTCTTGGAATCAGTTTGATTTGTTTGATATTTGCTCTTATGCTTTAAGACAGAGTCAGAGTGTGCTTCAATCTAATAGCTAGTTTAGCTCCAGTACTAAGATGATACTCATCTGAGGGTTTTACTCAATGCCCTACATATTACAGAATCTTTCCTCATTGGCTGGTGAGAATGAATTGTCCCATCTCTGCATAAGCTCCAGGAATTGTTTGATCTTGTGCTTTCCTGTGTTTCCTTTCCCAGCCTCAGATGGTTTCCTCATATACATAAGAACATCATTATTTAGTAAAGAGTCGAGGGGCCCTCTGCAAAACTCCAGAGCTTTGTCTGTGCAGCTTCTTCCTGTCTGATACTCTGCCTTCCACACTCTAACCACTGCCTGGTGCTGTTTGGGTCTGCTGTTCCTGAGCTGTGGCCTGAGAACTGCTCCCAGGAAGTAAGCTGGGGTAATCACAGGACTCATCACCTTTGTTTTTCTTCTCTCAGGGATCACAGTACTGTAGTGGCTTTTGTTGAATATCTAAAAGTCATTTAATGTATTTTCTCTGGCATTCTAGTTGTTCAAGGCAGGAGGGTAAATCTGGTCCCAAATACCACATCATGATTAGAAACAAAAGTCATATTTTTATTGGATTAAATACCAAGAAAGTGACACTAATTTCATTACCAATACAATTCACGTAACTGAAATAAAGTTTCTTAAAAGTATAATTCTAAGAAGATACAATACTAAGTATTCTAAGACACAGAAGATAACTGGGACAATCCTCCCAACTATCTCAAAAGTTAACATATAGTCTCTTCACACACACACACACACCAGCATAATCAGTCAATAATATAGATACACATTACTGACTTGAGCAATTAAGTTACAAATTGAAGATTTGTAGTTTGATAATCCTGAAAACTATTAAGTTAAAAAAACTGCTAGCATTTACTAGTATTTTCTCCATCTTTCATTAATGAGGAATTAAAAATAAATACCTGCCCCTATATTCCTAAGAGCCCCATATACCTACCCATAAGAAAGAACAAGTCAAATAGCCATAAAGAATTTTGAAGTAGGAATGTTTACCATAAATTCATCAGGTGTTATGAAGATAAATAACGCAACCCAGTCTTATATTTTCTTGAAATATGTCACTAAAGAGTTATCCTAGTGAAACCTACAAAACAAATTACAATAGCACTAATACATGTATAAATGTTTTATTCTTTATATAGATGTGTTTACACATATAGAAACATGCAAAGAAAAACATCTATATACAGAAAATATATTTACCACTTGTCATAGCATGTAAAATCAAGAGCATCATGCATATATCATATCATTTTCCTTTAATAAAATTAAATGCACTCACTTTACAGACTTATACGAAAACTGGGAGCTTGCTATCTGATTTTACTTGGCAATTGCTTACAGAATTATAAATTAATCTGAACAAATATGAGCACTGAAATATGCAATTGACATTTATTTTTGTTGTTTTTAGTACCCGTAAGTTATATTTTGTCTAGGGTAGAACTAGTAGTCTGCTTTATTGCATGAAATCTCTATATATAATGTTCATGATCCCTATTGCTATACTGCTCCCTCAGAAAAGTTTTTGCCAATTCACATTCACACTACTAGTCTATGAGAGAGCCTTTTCACCATAATGTCAACAAGTACTCTCATTAAAATAATAAATTCTCCACTAATGTGCTGGCCTGTGATCCTCAAATTGCCGCAAGGCACTTTGGGGGCACTGAAGCAAACTCTTAGGAAGGATATTTTAAAGTAAGATTAGCACGGGATATTTTAAATGTTTGAAGGAAATAATAACAATTCAACACCCTTCAGACACCCTCCAAACTACCTGCTCACAGCTCCAAACCTATATCGTATTACATTTCTTTAAATGACGTCACCTCTTTGGGAAGCTAGGTTCCAGCGGTTGCTGCCACACACAACGAGTGCTATCTGAAAAGCAGAGTGGTGGTGCCCAATCGACTCTAAGGTCTGGGAAGCTGTACAGTGCCCAGCAAGGGGTGCGATCCCATTAGTAAGTAATTGCGCCTGACTAAAAATGAAATGAAAACACTGTTTTCTTTTTCGACTCATGTATATTATTTTTTCACATGGCTCTAAAGTTTTAGGACAGAAATACTTAAGTTATTTGGACCTGACCACTTCATAAATGAAACTGTGAGGTACTTCTATTGGGCCTAAAGTCACAGCGGAAAAAACTCCTGAGACACCAGCGCACTGTGAATCAAGAAAGTTTGGGAATCTATGTGCTAGGCAATGTCACGCAATTTGTATTTCTTTTTAATCTGCACTACCAAAACTGAATATGAACAAAAAAATTTATTAGCCATTTCCATGACATCCTTTCAAATGACTTATTCGATACCTTTACCCGTTTATCAATTATATTCTTATTGCTGTTGTCTTTCTCATCAATTTGTTCAATCGCGTAGCTATTAATGCCAATACTCCTTTGACTTATTTCTTATAAATATTTATGCTTTTTGAAGTTTTTAATTTTCATCTGGTTAAAAATGTTGGTAATTTTACCCTTTGTGATCTATTTAACTGTTCTAAGTTTTAAAATTCTGTCAGATACTGAATTTTTGAGATATCCAAATCTTTTTTTTCCTACACCTTTAGGAGTCTTAATAATCCAGGTTGTCTGGTTTCTTTTATAAAATCGTTAAGTGGGAAGAATATTTTAGAAAGGAAACATATCCCTACCTGAAAGTGAGCTACTTTGCAAAGAGAAGCTCTGTTATAATAATCATTACAGTAGAAGAACTGTTATCTCTAAAGGCGGGGTTTTCCAATGGTATTTGGGGAAGGGGAAATGTTCAATGTTCAAACAAGTCTTTGAGCCAGTACATTTCAGGTGGATTTCACAGAGATTCAAAACGTATGCTAGCATATCTAAGGTTCTTTTGGATGCTTAAATTTTATAACAAGCAAACAAACAAAGCCTGTTTAACCCAATGCTTCCTCAAAATTATTTTGAATGCAGATGTATTTAAACAATTATTACTTTCTCAAGTAAATATTTTTTCTGTGGACTTACTTTGAGAAATACCGCACTAGATTATAAAATAGGCACACACTACTGGCATTAATGAACTTTGTTGTTCTTTTATAGGATTTGCCAAGTGTGAGCAGGACATATAATTTCTTTATTAATCATTTAATATACTTTATTGAGCACCTTTAGGTGCTATGAATAACCTTACACAAGATAGACATTAGCCAATGTTACTTAACTATTTATATATTTCCATTTGTTTTATAATGTAATACTAATTTTCAAATTAATTTGATTGATTGATGAATTTTAGAAAAGGAGACACAGACATTATAGAGATGCAAAGAGTTATAATGCAGCAAGGATACTGTGAAGTAGACATTTAAGACAAGACAAACTGATGTATTTGAGATGGTTTCACTATTACAAATGTGCAAAACATTCATCACAGGAAGAAAAGGTAAATTGAAAGCCAAGTAAAAACTTTGAGGCATACAGAATAAATTAATAATCTAATTACATAGATTTCCTTTTAGGCATGATTTTTATTCTTCAAACAATTTTTTCTTATCTAAATTTCTAATATTATAATAACTCAGGTAAGTAAGCAAGGCTTTCAAATGTTACAATAACCCAAGTAAGCAAGAAATTTGGATATTAAAGAGGTCTAATTAATATAGAAGCAGATAACTTACTTTAATTTATGGCTATTTATATAGAATAAGGAATTTGTGTGTGTGTGTATACGTATCCATAAGATAGTTTCACATTCGGTTTTCAAATTATAGCCCTAACCAGCTGTGCGTGAACCCTAGGTTAAGTTTAATGAGCAAATAGTTGTACCTAACTCATAGCATTTATATAAAAAAAATATGAATATGGAAAACTTAATAAGGTACTTAAACACAGTAAGTGCTCAATAAATGGCATCTCTTCCCACCATTAGCATTCATCATCTTCTAACATACTATCAGTTTACTTATTTATTATGTTTTCTGTTGATTGCCTATCTCCCTTTATTAGAATGTAAGTTCCACAGGGCAAGATATTATTTTCTTCACTGCTGTTATCTCAAGTACCTAGAAAAATGCCTGGTATGTAGATACTTAAGAAATATGTGTTGAATGAATAAATGTAACCTCATTATTAGAGCTTTTTTAGGCTTCTTCACATGGTACCAAGGATTTTTAACTGGAAGAGGCCATCACCTATGTGCAATATATGTATTATTCAGTAAAAACAGAACTCTTGAGCTATATCTATTTTCACAAGAAAAAAACTAAAGGTATTATTTATTTTTGTGATTCACAAACTTGAAAAATATGCATTAGCTGACCCTACAGAAATTATAATGGTTCAGTGTTTTTCTTCTCTTTTCTATTATGGATTAAAAAAAAATACATGTACATTATACCATATGACCCTCCTCATTCAATTAATCAACAAATATCTTTTATCATGTGCCAAAGGAGCTAGGGACACTTTAATAAATAAGACAGAGGAGGTCCACGATCTCACAGAGCTTACACTACAAGGGCTGGGGTGGGCTGGGGAGAGACAGGCAATATATGCATGAACAAAAAGCCAAGATAACCACAGATTCTGAATCAAGCTTTATAAGACTTAAAGATAGAGACAGGAAGATAGAGAGTAACTAGGGTGATGCTTTAGGAAGGGTGCTTATAGAAGGCCACTATCTCCAAGGAAATGACATTTAAAGCAAATATCTGAAGGATAATGAGACAAGCGTGCCAAGAACTAAGGAAAGAGCTGAAGGCAGAGACTTCCCGGATCATCAGTGCAAAATCCCAAGAGTAGGCAAGAATAAAAGAACTTAGGGGTGGCAAGGATTACAGAGTGAGGGTAGAGTGGAGTATAATCAGGTAGAAGTGGGCAGAACTTCCACTGGCCATGATAAGCAGTTTGATTTTTATTATAAAAGCAATGTGGACTCATTAAAAGATTTTAAGCAGAGAAATTACATAATTTAAGCTGGGTTTTTAAATGACATTCTGGTTGCTGTTTGGAAAACAGGAAAGCAGGAGCATGGTGACTGAGGGCACGGACTCTGGAGTCAGGCAGAGTTTATGTCCCAGCTTTTCCTGAGTATTTGGAAGTTGTATAAAATACACATATGTAGTTATACTGGGAAGATTTTTACTATATCAGAGAATAATTTTTAAAAAGTACTCTCATGAAGATAATTAATACTATTCTTTGGTTTATTTTATTCTAGATTTATCCTCAAGCATTATGGATCACTTTTGTTTATTTGAGCATGAATCAGTTCTTTAGTTTTATTATGTCGAGCACTTCTGCGTGTGTGTATGTGTGTTTAAAATCTAATCCAAATAATGTTGGCAAAATATAAAAAATAAGTTAAAAGGATAATAACCTTAATAAGATAAAATTTTACATGTGGGACCGTACATATAATATTTAAACCTACAGAGTAGGGAGGTGGTAAGTAGCATCTCTCTTTCCTTATCGTAAATTATGGGCCTTAAAAGAGTGCTTGTCACAACATAAGAGACTATTAAATATTAGCTATTAACTTTTATTTTCTAATGAATTGACATTTATCATCTGTAAGAAAATGCATATAACCACCACTGACCTCCACTAATCTTAAAAAACTAACTTTCTAATAAAAATGCAAAAATGTTCAACTGAAAGCATCCAGATTCATTCACTCATTCCCATCAATGCAGTGTAGGAGGTGCAGATGAAAAGGAGAATATAATAAGATCTCTTATTTCGAGATGCTAAATTTAGGATCTTTTTATTCTTATCTGTATCATTATCATCATTGTATTTCTGTCCAATGTAAAGGGATACCACTCTGATAGATGATTTATGATACCTTAAAATTCAATTATATCTATATATATTTTACATGCTTATAATAAATGATATATTGGTTTTCATTTACCTTATTTGTATGGTTTTCTTCCATTTGAGAGTTTTCTTACAAGATTTGGCAAGATAGTACAGCCTGGGGATTAACAGGTTTCCTTGACTCGCAAACGAAGATCAAGTAAGAAAATAAAAGGAGTGGGTGGGGGTTAGCCTACAAAAAAACAAAAACAAAAACAAAAACAAAAACCAGTGTGATGTGCCCTTCTGGACACTGAGTGAGTACTGAGGTTGGCAGGCCACCCTTCCACTTCTGCCATGAAGTTCCAAACGTGCCAGGCCTGCCGACTCAGCAATGTGAAAGGGGAAATGTGAAATGGTCACAAGTTCAGACTGTCCACACCAACATCCACGTAGGGCGCAAAACTGTGATAGGAAACTTGGGAATGAGGACAGTGTCTGCAGAAGATTGAGAAGAATGAGAAACAGATCCACGATTGTTGCCTATTTCTTTAGAACTACCAAAAATTGGAAGAAAAAAAAAAAAAGAGGAAATCTTCCAGCAGTAAACTCATCTAATAAAGGTTTCTGTACCAAAGTGAAGACCTATATCAGATGAATATGCATTATAGAAAAAATTTTCTCTTTAATAATTCTTTCTAGAAATGTGTCTGGAATTTAAAGAAGCTTGACTGCTACTATTTGAAAATATTCCACTTAAAATATGCTATCATATATGTTATTTAAAATTTTAAATTTCTTTTATAAGGAACATATAGGGCAAAGTCTAGAAAAAAAGAAAAAAAGGTGTTCTACTGGGTGGAGATCACATGGATTGCCTTACCAGCTGACCTGACTGAAAGTGGCTTTTCCCTCATAATCAAATTTCAATGAGCAGGGTCTCAAGTGTGTGTTTTAAGAGTCAGGAATGAAGTTACTAATCCCATCCTCCCCTTCAGTGTATATTGCAAAGCATACAGAGAAGGCACCATGGGCATCAGTATCAGGATTTGAAGGGTGAAATCAGCATAGCACAGTTATGCAAATCATGTGTGCAACTGACACAGCCTGTATAATTATCGGTAATCCACCGCTATCAACCACCTCCAGGAAGGAAAGGAAGGGGTGGAGGGTGGGGAAAGTTCACACTTGGGAGATCACCCAGAGAGTGGGCCAGGTGCCAGGTCTACAATCAGGTAAAAACAGTTCCTTCTCGTGGGAAGCCTGCAGGACAAATTATACTACACTTAATGCACCATCACTATTATGAATGAGCTGCACTAGATTCAATTTCTGAACCAGCATAATTTAATCCAGTATGTCTATCATTATCTACTGGTAAATAAATTAGTATTTTTTAAATGGACCTCTTTGGCAAATCTGGTAGAAGATCATGGTGATCAGGTTTTAAGATAATATCAATGTGAAAATAACTGATGATAATCTTTTGGCCAAGTACCTAATATTCAGACATTTTTTTACTCCACTCATTTCAAAAAAATTACTATTAATATCCAGAGGTCTATAAACTGCAGCAATTTTGTGTTATACAGGTCATTTTATATGTGATATAAACTAAAGTTGCTTATTTATGTACTTTTTCTGACAGTCGCCTCACCTCAAAAAATAAAGTGAAAGAATGCTGAAGTAAATGAAGGATTGGGAAGAAAATCTGTGAGAAAGACAAAAGAGCAGAAGGCAAAAGGAGATGAGAGGAAGATAGTTTAAATAAAACAAGATGGAAAGAGGGCATATTAGAAAAGAGAATGAGCGATTACAAATGCTACATGCACTTTAGAATACCTTTTAGTTTAATGGAATTCCTGATCAGTCAGCAATTTAAGGAAGCAATGTGGCTGTGGTAGTAACTTCTTTAGTAAGAAATATATGTTTGAGGGCATATCATTCTCATGATGAATTAACAGACCGTCCTATATGAGACTTAAAACTAGAACACTGACATTAAGTCATTTCTTTAACAGTATGGTCAAAGGTTAGCTCTATCTCAACCCATACCAGATACCACTTTTGAACTTTATTTTCAAGAAATTTGAAAATTAGGAGAAAGATTTCTCTTCTTACCAGTTTATCTGAGAGTATGTAGTTTATACTTTAAATGCCTGTTGGTTGGCTTAACATTCCACTAAAGGTGAATGCCAAATATACTCAAAAGCAGGGTGCATCAATACTTTATTTCATAGGTGTTTATTCATTAATAGTTATAACCGAACAAGACACTGAGTTTGCAGCAGTGTACTTAACAGATGTTTTTTTAAAAAATCAATATTAAGAGCAAATATAAGCATTCAACGTTTCTGAACTACTTTTTATGGATAAAATAAAGTCTTTGAAATTACAAGGTCTTGAAAAATAAAAATACAGTCCTGATATAAAATAACTAAAAATGTACAATGAGGAGGAAGTTGTTTCTTTAACAGATGGGTATTTACATGGTACATCTGGTCCAGTTCCTTTTTATAGGACAAAATAGCTTTAAACTGACAATTGGACGTAAAGAACAAACTTCTTAAGTTGAAAATTGTCAAATATTGAATAGGTAATAAAGTGGTGTTGTAAAAATCAACATTCCTGAGCTGTTTGGAAATAAACTAGATATTTGTTCAGAATAATGTAGGCTTAAGTCAGAAAAACACTTTGACACTGGAAAGTTCCTCAAAAATCAATGACTCCAGGGTTGTGTGATACAGATTTACAGTCAAGCACAGCATAACAACGGTTCAGCTGACAGAGGACCATCTATACAATGGTGGTCCCATAAGATTATAATGGAGCTTAAATAGTCCTATCAACTAATGATGTAGTAGCCATCGTAATTTTGTAGCGCAACACCTTACATGTTTGTGGTGATGCAGGTATAAAAGACTAGCACATAAAATTACAGTAGTAGTCTATACTGCCTAGGTTTATGTAACTGCACTCTATGATGTTCATACAACAAAATCGCCTAACGACACATTTCTCAGAATGTATCCCACCTCCTCCCATCCCCTGGTTAAGCAGCACATGACTGGATAAGCTAAACTATTTTTACAAATTATTTTTAGGTGCTATTTCCTAATAAAGAATCATATACTAAATACTGGTTTAACTGAAAGCAAAGGTTTTACTTAGAATTTTATAGCAGGTCTTATTAAAAACATGAAGTATTTCTTATTTTCTTAAAATGTGATGAACAAAAAAATGAGAAACAATGTCTGCACTGATCTGCTTGATATTTTATATATCTGGGTATAATACCTTAGCATTACAACAAACAGGCATCTTAAAAATATGCTAGTGTTGGACTTCTGGTCAAGATGGTGTAGCAGGTAGATGCTGTGCTCGCCTCCTCTCATGACCACATAAAAAGTACAACTAAATTACAGAACAACCATCATTGGGAGTCACCTGAGGTCTGGCTAAACAAAAGTCCTACAACTAAGGACATAAAGAAGAGGTCATCTTTGGACTGGGAGAGGGGTGAAGATGTGAAACAGGCTGGTCCCACAACTGCATCCAGCAGCTGAGAATCAGGAGGGATATCTCGGCAGCAGAAATCCTTAGAGAGGAGCAAGATGTCCCAGCCCTACATTGGGCTCCCCAGCCAGTGTTCCAGCGCCAGAAAGAGAAGTCCCCACAACCTCTGGCTGTAAAACCCGCAGAGATTGCGGCTGAGATGGAGGACTGCTGGAGTCCCAGGTGTTCCTTTTAAGGCGCCTGTGTGCGGACTCACTTACTGACAGACTAACTTGTTCTGAGCTCCAGAACTGGGGCAGCTGATTGAAAAGCACCAGACGCATATGGGGAGAAAGTGAATTGTCAGGATTCAGGGCTAGGGCTAGACAGGCAGCTTTCTCCCAGACAGAAGTGCTGGCAGATTCCTTCGCTCCATTGTTGAGCTCTCCCCTATCCCCACATGCAGACACAGGTGGCTGCCATATCTGGGTCTCTATCAACCTAGCTAACACAGGTACCCCTGCCCAGGTGATTCCCTGAGACCCTAACCCTCCCAATTTGCAGGCCACCCAAGCTGCCTCTAGTCTGTCTTGGTTCATGCTACAGACTTTCCTAAAATCCCTTAAAGGTTCATAAAACCCAAACAAGCAGCATCTTGCTTCAGTGTGCCCTATACCTCTTGCTGAGCAGCACCAAGCCTGGCACTAGCCAGACCTCAGTTCACAGCTTGGCCTCTCAAGGCACCTCTAAGTCCAGCATGGGTGGTGGCCCTCTTTGGACTACTTGGTGACTGACTCTTGCCAGGTGACCCTGGGCAGTGTACAAGGTATAGCTGGACTTTGCCTGCAGTAGGTCCCCTCCCAGGAGGCCCTGGGGCCAGCAAGCTCAGTGGCTGGCCTCCACTGAGCTAGAGCACCACTCGCTTGAGGCTGCACTAGAGGACACTTTACCTACTTCACACTCTTCTCATACACTGCTGGTGGGACTGCAAATTGGTACAGCCACTATGGAAAACAGTATAGAGGCTCCTCAAAACACTAAGAATTGATCTACCATATGATCCAGCAATCCCTTCACTGGGTAGTTACCCCAAAGACTTGGAAACTCATATCCGTAAAGATATTTGCACACCGATGTTCACAGCAGCATTATTCATGGTGGCCAGGACATGGAAACAACTGAAGCGTCCTACAATAGATGACTGGCTAAAGAAGCTGCGGTACATATATACAATGGAACATCACTCAGCCATACGAAGAGATGAAATACTGCCATTTGTAACAACATGGATGGACACTGAGATAATCATGCTAAGTGAAAAAAGCCAGACAGAAAAAGCTGAAAATCACATCACTTAGATGTAATTTATCACCTAAAAGCAACAAATGAATAGGACAAACAAACAGAGATTCATGGACATGGACAATGGACTAGCGGTTACCAGAGGTAAGGGGTGGGGGAGGAATGGGGAGGCAGACATGCAAATCTCTTTTAAAAGTTGAACTACAGCAAAATATATAAAAAAGTGAGGAGTGGGGACTACTCTTTTGCTCTTGAAGTTTGGGTCATAATAACTGATCAGGAGCAAAGTCCCAGGAGAAAAGAAAACTCATTGTATTTAACACCATATAATATTAGTAGCATAGGGAGATTTGAAGATAAAATTAAGTGACTCAAAGTAACATAGCTAATCACAGTGAGCCCATTCTAAACCCTGAATATCAACTTCTTGACTTCCAGATAATATTCTTTCTTTTTCATTTGAGCTAACTTAATAGAGTTAAAATTTTATGGAATTAACATACGAAGCTGTAATTTATCCTACAGCATAACATATTTTGGAGTTTGAATCCAGTTTCCGCCTGCATGACCTCTCTGTGCCTCAGTCTCCTTATCTATAAAATAGGAATTATAGACACCAAAGCCTGCTCCACAGGGTCAACCCCTCACCAACCAGTTCTCACAAACAATCATCCCAAGGGTCAACCCCCGCCACTGAGGTGCAGACAGTAACCAAGGCCCAACTACAACAGGAGGGCGCACACAACCCATACAAGGGACACACCTGGAGCACCAGGCTCAGAAGATCAGAAAAGGCTGTGCCACTGGGCCCCACAGGACACCTACTACATAAGGCCACTCTACTAAGAACGAGAGAAAAAGCAGCTCTATCTAATACATAGAAATAAACACAGGGAGGCAGCCAATATGGTGTGAAAAAGAAATATATCCCAAATGAAAGAAAGAACAAAGCTCTTGAAAAAGAACTAAATAAAATTGAGAGAAGCAGTCTACCAGATGCAGAGTTCAAAACATTGGTTATGTTATGAACTTAGGGTAAGAGTAGATGAACTCAATGAGAACTTTAGCAAACAGATAGAAAACAAAAATGGAGATAAAAAAACAATAAAGAACCAGTGAGAAGTGAAGAATACAATACTGAAATGATGATTACATTAGAGGGAATCAACAGATTAGATGAAGCAGAGGGTCAAATTGGTAATTTAGAAGATAAGGTAGCAGAAAACACCCAATTAGAACAGCAACAAGAAAAAAAAAGCATTGAAAAGAAGAAGAGAAGAAGCGGGGTGGGCAGGAAGAGAAGGAGGAGGAGGAGGAAAGGAAAGAGAAGGAGGAGGAGGAGAAAAAGAAGAATAGTTTAAGGGGCTTCTGGGACAACATCATGCATATCGACATTCTCATCACAGGGGTACCAGAAGGAGAAGAGAAAAAGCAAGGAATTGAAAACCTATTTGAAGAAATAATGATGGAAAACTTCCCTAATCTGGTGAAGGAAATAGACATACAACCACAGGAAGCTCAGAGAGTCCCCAACAAGATAAAGCCAAAAAGCCCTCCCCCCAAAGATATATCATAATTAAAATGCCAAAGGTTAAAGACAAAGAGAAAACATTAAAAGCAGCAAAAGAAAAGCACTTTGGTACCTACAAGGGAGCTCTCAGAAAACTGTCAGCTCATTTCTCAACAGAAACTTTGCAGTCCAGAAGGAACTGGCAAGAAATATTCAAAGTGCTGAAAATCAAAGACCTACAACCAAGATTACTCTACCCAGCAAAGCTATCATTTAGAATCGAAGGACAAGAGCTTCCCAGACAAGAAAAAACTAAAGGAGTTCATCAACACCAAACTATTATTAACAAGAAATGTTAGAGGGGCTTCTTTAAGAAGAAGAAAATATATATATGAATAATAAAATGGCAATAACTACATGTCTGTCTGCAAGTATAGCAAATGAAAAATAGTGAAATGTTCCAATCAAAAAATAGGGTAGCTAAATGGATAAGAAAACAAGACCCTTACAAATGCTGTCTACAAGAGATTTAGTTCAGATCGAGAGACACGCATAGACTGAAACAAAAGGGATGGAAAAAGATATTTCATAAAAATAAAAAAAAATCTAGGGTAGCAATACTTATACTAGACAAAATAGAGTTTTTAAACAGAGGCTATAATAGGACGCAAAGAAAGACCCAGAAATCCCACTTCTGGGTATTTATCTGAAGAAACCCAAAATATTACTCTGAAGGGACATGCACATCCATATGGTCATTGCAGCATTCTTTACAATAGCCAAGATATGGAGGTAAGCTGGGTGTCTATCAATGGACATGCTGTCTACAAGAGACAGCATGGATTAATAAGAAGTGGTACACATATAAAATGGAATATGACCCAGCCATAAAAAAAGGAATTAAATCTTGCCATCTGAAACAACATGGATGGACCTAGAGGGTATTGTGCTGAGTGGAGTAATTCAGACAGAGGAAGACAAGTGCCATATGATTCCAATTACATGTGGAATCTAAAGAACAAAACAAACAAAACAAAAAAGACTCAGAGATACAAAGAATATTTTGAGAGTTGCCGGATGAAAGGGTAGGAGGCTGGGTGAAACAGGGGAAGAAATTAAAAGTACAAATTGGTAGTTACAAAATAGTCATGGGGTTGTAAAGAACAGCATAAGGAATATAGTCAATAATATTGTAATAACTAGGTATGGTGCCAGACTGGACTAGGTTTATCAGGGTGATTACCTCGATAAGTTATATAAATATCTAACCACTATATTGTACATCTGAAACTAATATAATACTGTATGCCAACTTTAATTGGAAAATTGTTTTTTAATATTTTTAAAAATGCTAGTGCTAAGGAATATTTTGGCTTTTTTTTTTAGAATACAAAAATTTAGAATACATAAATTTCTTTAAAATTTTAGGATTTTTCATTTTTAAATGTTTTTTAAATAGTCCATTTTTATGTAATACATACATTTTTGTAATCTGAATCCAGTATAATCCAATGGCCAAAACTGAATTTTAGACATGGTATAAAAACATTTGAGATAGTTTGAGAAGCACTCTTACTGTTTGCTTTCTCTTTATAATTTATATGCAAAGGAATTTATAACACACATACTTTGTAAATTTCCATATATTAGAAATACACATGCTTCTATTCTATATTAAATATTTAATTTGGGCACAACATTAGACTATGTGAGAAACATACCTGAAATACTAATGAGAAAAAAATATGCAATTCTAGTTTCTCCTAGATTTAAAAGATAACATATGCTAACTATTACTTTGATTAATAGGGGTCCATGGCTTAATTGAAATACTATTTCCCAAATGAACTGAGTATAAGATAAAAGAATAATAGAGAACGTATGAAGCAAATGGACCAAATTTCTAAGAATGAAAGAACTATAATAACTTATTAAACTAAAAATCTAAAAGTAATATCTAATTTTTAAAAATTTTTGTAAATTCAATGATTTATCATTAAAAACTCAAAAATACTATGTTATGCTGCAAATTTATATAAAGCAGGTCAGATGATTTGTGTGGTAAATTATAAGATTAAGGAATAGAGAGTTTAAAATAGAAATTAGTGCTTTTTATTTTCTCACAACCTTATATAATGTACAAGGTTGGGACATGTTTATAAAAGTATATTTTCCCATTGGGCAAAAATTTGACTGTAATCTTTAGCTGATAATGTTGTTGATGATATTTTCCAATTCTTAATTTCTCTCTTTCCACTCTCCTCCCACATCCTCTTAAAATGTAATTTAAATTTCACATGTAAAGATACTACACATATATATTTTTTCTTTATCAGCTGTTCATTTGTGTGTGTGTGTTGCAAAGAGGCAAAAGTAGGAGAGATGCAATTGTTAGATACGCTAAAATTTAGCCAACATGATTGCAATGAAATAAAGGAATTCTAATGACATGCCCAGCATCAAGACAAAAATCGCTCTAAATAACCTATAATAAATGATATTTTTTAATTTATTTTTTAGTTTTATTTTATTATTAGTTTTAAGTATAAATCAAACACTGACAATCATTGTACAAATAAAATTTAGACTATATCATTTTATTTTTTATTTCCTGAATGGAAAATATTTCATAAATAGGATATGGAACTGCCATAACTAAAGTCAGAAAGGCAATGATTTCTTACATCATTAAGAAGTGGGGGAAAAAATACAGGAGTTGTTGACAATTATCTGCTACTGAAAAAAATTATCTGCTATCGGTCTATTTCTAGAAATAATAAAACTATACTTTTAAAAAAGCATTGTTAGAAAACAAACTTCCATGGCAAATAAAGGTAAATACCAAAGTATTTTTGCTCTTTAAAGGGCTCTGATTTATTATATGTAAAATCGGGCATCCTTTCAAAATTTAAAAATGTTATCAATGATTGTAATCGAAATTTAAAACATGTAATCAAATCAAGTAATCAGGCTTCTGTACACTTAAACTCATTTCCTGTTCCAGTGCAAGTGAGGAAAAATTCAACATTGTTTTACATTTCTGCTGGTTTTCATCAAGACAAGGGGAGCTTTTACAAAAATATTTATTAAAAAGGAATGTGTTTTGAGTGAACAAACTATATCTAGACCACAAGTGAAAAATCAGAAACTGTCTATATCAAAGATGGCTCTTAGAATCAGGTTAGCAGACAGTAGCAAAAAGTTAATGTTGGTACTGTTAAGATCATCTGAAAACCTCCACTTAAAACCTATTCCATTTCATGCAAATCTATTTTAAAAGTTAAATTACAGCAAAATATTAAAAAAGTGGGGAGTAGGGGCTACTCTTTTCCTCTTAAAGTGTTGATCAGCGGCAAAGTCCCAGGAGAAAAGAAAACACATTGTACTAAGCACCATATTATATTAGTAGCATAGGAAGATTTGAAGATAAAATTAAGTGACTCGAAGTAACATAGCTAATTTACAGTGAGCCCATTCTAAAACCTGGATGTCAACCTCTTGACTTCCAGATAGTATTCCTTATCATTTGAGCTAACTTAAGTAGAGTTAAAATTTTATACAATTGGCATACTGAGTTGTTATTTATCTCATAACATATAGATTCTAGAGTTTGAATCCAGATTCTGGCTGCATGACCTCTCTGTGCCTCAGTCTCCTCATCTGTAAAATAGGAATTATAATAGCAAGAAGCTCCCTTGACTGACCGCCCTTTGAAAAACATACTGATGGGTCACCTAAAACACTGAATTCCTAGTATTTATAGGCCCCTCTTTCCTATACCCACATAAGCACTTACAGCAGTTGAACTAGATAGTCACTAAGAGTCAGTTATGACTCTAGCTTCACCTATTTATGCTGCTGCACCTGTTATTATGACTATGTAAATTATTCAGATATCTATATTCCAATGAAATAGGTACAAAAGGAAGTTGTTTCTATAAAAAAATTATTTTACCACTTTGGAAATATGCAACAAAATTGAGTTGATAAAAAAAAAAACAAAGCTAAAGAACTGGAGGGTGGGAAAGATAATAAAAATTAGTGAGAAAAATATTTACAATTTAATAGAAATCTAATGGCATTACAAAGGACATAAAGAAACTGAAAATGGAATTAGAGATGATGCATTATGAGTGTGATACAGGCCAGGAAAATTACATGGAATTCCAAAACTAGATTCCTCACTAAAAGAAAAGGGCTTGACCTTAAATGAAAAGAGAAATGATTAAATGTCTATTTTACATTTTTAAATATAAAGACCTTTTATTATTAAAAAAATTTCCCATGTTACTAGAGTTAATGCTATTAGTCAATAAACTACCTGGTTTTGCTCATGTCAGATATAAGGGTTTTATACAAAAAACTAAATAAAAGAAAACAAAGGACAGTCATTACCCAAAGTGTATGGGGGTGGGGCAAAATACTTTCTACTACTAATAACAATATTGACTTAAAAAAAAAACAAATGAAACGAATTAAAATCATTACATTGCACTTAATACCCTATACTAGTTATTTTAAGCACTAGTTCTTAAATTGTATTCAATCTGTGGTTCTCTGTTTCGCCTCCATAGCCATTTTCACCCTTCTTTGCTCTGCTCTGCTGCTGCATAAAGCTAATTTCTATTGGCTTCATCAATAGGCTTCTTTGTCCTCTGGCTTCTGTTTAGGGTCAGTTAACGTGAGGTATTGGCAAGAGACTGGAGAGCGGAAAAAGTGAGGTCAAGGTGTGTATCCCTCAGTCACGGGTTAGCAGGTGTACGTTCATCTACTGCAAGTCAGTGTTCAAAACTGTCTCCTACCTCTCTTAATGCCAATGACCTCTCCATCCCCTTGCCTCTTCACACATAGGGCTGCTACTATCTTCTCCGGCTATTGCTAGCCTCAGAGTGCTTCAACCATCCTTTGTTGGTTTCCTTTATGCCTAACCATTCTCTCATAAATATTAGTCCTTTCCTGGAGATCTCCAAATTTCCCTCCATTTGAGTGTCTCGCTGCTTTCCTGTCAGGACCCTGATTGAGAGTTACGGGTAGCAGGAGTAGCCCAAGGCTCAAGTCAATCAAAATGACATTCTGTCACTGGGTTGCTCATGTTTGAAGAGAACAGGATGGCCTCCTTACCAGGGGGTTAATGGAATACTGGCAATTTCAGGCATGTGCTGGAGCATGATTACTCAAATGATCACTGGTGGTGGCATGGAGGGAAGTGCAGAGGCAAGGCAAGGCTTTAGGAGCCGTGGCCTTCATTTGCTAAAGGAACAGTGGTGGTGTGCAGTGTGAAGACTGCAGTGTGACATGACTACTTCTGATGCCCCTAAGAAGAATACAGAAGAGAGAGAACAAATTGAAGGCCTTGAATGCTCAAATCAGAGCAGAGGTAAAATATCAGAAAGTTTCTCAGTAAGCTTTTTAAAAGTGCCTTTCCTTAAGCCTCAGGGAAAATAAAGCTGAAGACCAATTCCAGAATCTGATTTGGAGGCTTATGGAATTGCCACACTGAATGGGCAATACTAGTACCACTGTCTTGGTAATGAAGTAGTGACAGGGAAAGGGTGAACACATGGGATGGTACTATTTGACCAAATACTGAGGAGGTTCAGAATGCTGAACTCCCAAACATTCCTGAAACACCCTTAGCAGAAGACACAATCCTCCTCACTCCCTACCTTTTAATCTAAGGAAACCAAGATTCCCCATATAGTAAGAAGACTTTCAATTGCTTAAGCTGCGGCAGGAACCCAGAGAATGGCAATTCTTTTCAGGACTTGTTCCTATTACTTCTTGTTGTCTCCAGGCTCATACCAAGTTAGATCTTAATATAGCCAAAAACCAAGGCCTGATCCGGGAGGTGAAAGCCTATATGTATACAGCAAGAATTGCAAAACTTTGCTGATTTGTATCAGCAAGTCCAGTTAGCATGTAAGGGAACAGAATGGATTGATTTTAAGGGTTTTATACCAAGTTGACAGTCTAGTATAGATCAGGACAAATTTACCAATATATGTGCATTCATCTGGGATTTGGGATTTAACATATTGCCTTGAGCAGGTGGGAGTGACTGATTAATTGACTCCTTGATTCAATGATGGCTTATACAGTAAAAAGTTGAAATGCCAGAATTTTCTTGGCAGACCAAATTGGAAGAAGTCCAAAAGCTCAAGTAAGTAAGAATACTGGGAAGGATCTCTTATGAATCACCCTGTTCAGCCTTCCCCTAGCCATACCACTGGAAGGGCCCGTGGGACACTCCCTTCACCCAAGAATTACATTAGTGAAGAAAGAACCATTGAGCTTGAAAAGCTTTATGGTGACTATCTTCTGTAGGCTAGACAGAATATTGACAGATGTTGCAAATAGATCTTGGCTCCCTGATTTAAATGAAACAATGGGATCTCAGAGTGACAGAGGCTGTGTGGTAGGAATACATTTCAGGAAGATGCAATTACCTTAACAAGACATAGGAACGAGATGATAATCGGAGTGTTTTGTGCCATAGGGTTCTATGGTAATACGTAACTGATTACGGAATCCCCAAGAATGAAAAGATAGTTAGATTACCAAGCTGCTAACTGACTTACACAGGCAGAAAAAGTTTAGCTCTTGTGGGCAAAAACTCAATTTTTGTCACCATGGTGGGATTCATGATCTCTAATCCACTGTCTACACCTAAGCCTACTCATAGACCCAGAGCCACATAATTTTAGGTGAAAACTCAGTCCCTTTCAGGAAGGGCCCTGAAACCTGGCCAAAGATTCCAGAATCACCTGTGGCCATTCATGATGATGACTGTGCATTAGTAAAAGGAAAATAACCAAGTCCTTCCAGAGGTTATCAGACCTATGAGACTAGCTCTGAATTGACATTAATCCCCGAAATCTAAAATGCCATTGTGGCCCAGCGGTCAAAGAGTGGGCTTACAGAGGTCAATATATATGTGGAGACTTTACCCAAGTCCATCTTACAGTGTTATAGGAATACATACATTTAGAGGTGAGAAGAATCCTTACGCTGCTTCCCTGCACCATGCAAGGCCAAGAACAGTGCTGTCCAATGGAATATAGGTCACATGAAATTTAAAATTTTTCAGTAGCCACAGTTTTAAAAGGTGGACTTTGAAAAATGTATTTTATTTAATCAAAAATGTCATTTCAACACGTGGCACTAACTTCATTTAGCTGCTTACTAGCCTCCTGTGGCTAGTGGCTGCCATGCTGAAGAGCACAGCCCTAGAACTATCGCCTCTCCCAAAATGGTAAACTAAAACTAAAAGATGTTGGGATGGTGATCCCTATTGCGTTCCTATTTAAACTGTTTGTTCGGCTAATGTCAGACCTAGATGTTTCTGTGGATGAATGCAGACTTAATCACATCATAATACCAACTGCAGATGGCCGTTCTAGCTGTATAGTATCTTTACTGGATCATATTGACATAGCCCCTGACATGAAATATGAAGCTATTAACAATTTCTTCTAAAAATAATTCCTTATCAACGAAGATAATCAGAAGCAGTTTGCCTTTACATTGCAGGAACAGCATACTTTCACCACCTTACCTGCAGGTTAGGTCAATTCTCCTCTCTTTGTCATAATATAGTCCAAAGAAATCTTGTTCATCTTGACATCCCACAGAACATCAAGCTGGAACATTACATTCCTTGTATTATACTGATTGGACTTGATGAGCAGGAAGTAGTAAATACCTAAGATGCCTCAGTAAGATATATGCTAGAGGATAGGAGATCATCTCCATGAAAAGTCCAGAGACTTGCAACATTGCTGAAAGGTTATGGGCCTAGTGGTCTGGGCAGGTTGAAACTGATCCTCTATAGGAAATGACAAATTGCTGTACCTTGCCCCTTTCATCATGAAGAAGGTGGCACAAATGTGGTGCTCTCTTTGGATTTTGGAAGAGGGACATTCCACATCAGGTATGCTGCTCTGATCCACAAGGCTTCCAGTGTTGAGAGAGGACTGGAGCAAGAGGAGGATCTGCAGCACGCCTCTGCAGTGAAGAAAGCTGCCTTACACCTTTGGCTCTAAGATCAAGCAATGCAACGATATTTGGAAATGTCTGTGGCTGGCAGAGATGATATATAACACTTCTGTCAATAGGAGCAGCAGAGTGCAGACCCTTTTTTTGGAGTAAAGACATGTATCTTCTACTAACACTTATTCTCCATTTGCAAAGCTGGACCTAACTTGCTATTGCACCATTTAAGACGAGTACTGGGCCGTGTGACTCCACCTGACTATGTGGCCCAAATGACACAAAATGAACTAGATGTTATCTTATTCAACGTAACA
Source organism: Eonycteris spelaea (assembly GCA_003508835.1). NCBI lineage: Eukaryota > Metazoa > Chordata > Mammalia > Chiroptera > Pteropodidae > Eonycteris > Eonycteris spelaea. The sequence continues at coordinate 2,661,789 of PUFA01000050.1, read as the reverse complement.
TTTAAAAAGATGTGCACAAAAGCATTTCATTGCTAAATGAAACTGGAACCATGCAGGTGTGGGAAGTCCAAGGACACTTCACAAAGACGTAGCTCAGATATCCTTGATACCTGCTATTACTGCTTCACAATCTCTCCTCAACCCACACCTATGGCCTCACAGGATATTCTCAATGATCGATAAGTGGAGGGTGAAACTGTGTGAACCTAGTTTGTGTATGGATTCAATGATATTTGGTAAGATCTGTGACCAATGTGCTAAGCATACTGAAGGGGACTGGCCCTGGAATGCAGTGGTGAAAGGATATCCGCCCCCCAGCTGAATTTCAGACTGCACACTTTGCATAAAAGAAGGGTGATTGAGGTAATGATACATGGCATGGCTATATGGTCAAGGACTTGGAAAAATAAGACTGGAAGGTTGGTGATAGAAAGTTTGGGAGAGAGTTATTGAATGTACCTCTCAAAATCGGTACAAAGTGTGATGGCACTTAATAATCTGGGCATGATTACCTGATGGGTGACTCAAATCAATCGGTGTATTTTATGAATGTTGTTCTGATTCTTTACCTAGCTACTCTGATACTTACTCAAGTGAGTGGCCTGTGTACAAAGTGACAATGGGATAGAAAGTATGCATGGATTCAGCAACATAGACTATCTCCTCTCTACGACAGATTTCACAAGTACCACTACTGAGTTCATCGCAGCTTCCTAGTGCTGAGGCTCTGATACGGCAACACTCCTCAGGGAGATTAACCAGTCAATTGGTGGCAGGCAGGTTACATTGGACTCCTTCCAATATGAAGGAGAGAAAAATGTATCTTCATAGGAAGTAATAGATATTCATGATATAGGCTTACCTCTTTCTCCTTCAATACTTTTGCAAGCTCCTCTATACATGGATTTAACATAATGATTTACCAATGACCATGGTATTTCTTAAAATATTATGCCCTCCACCAGGAAATTCATTTTATGGCAAAGGAAATATAGCAATGGACTCAAAACTATATTTCACTGGTCATACTCATGTCCCATCATCCAGAATCACCTAGCTAAATGGAGTGGTAAAATGGCCTACTAGTGGAATGGTCCAGTTATGGTTGCCAAGTGAGTGTGTCTACAGGATATGATATATGCCCAGAGCCATCTCTTCCACAGCATCAATACATGAGTCTGAGAACAAAGAGGAAGTAAGGTAGGAGAGGCCACAATAGAAATACATCACACAACGCATTTAAAGGATTTTTACTTCCTGTGCTGAAATGAAATCTTGGATTGGGGGTTTTGGAGATCTCAGTGCCTAGGGAAAGACTGTTTCCACCAGAATCAGAGTCCTGGTACTGCTGTATTGGAAGGTGAGAGTACCCTGGCTTCTTTGCGGGCATCTCAAGCTGCTGAACTACAAGGAGAGAGGTGGGCTATTGATTGGTTATTTTTCCAAGATTACCAAGATGACTTGGGGGCAAGAACAACTATGTTTGAAACTCAGGACACTCCTTTAAAAACTCTTGCCCCAAAATCATGGTTATTGAAAACCTGCAGTAATCCAAAAAGGCAGGAACATGAGATACTCAGAATTTATAGAAATTAAGGTTTGGGTCACCCATCAGGTAAAGAAATTGTCCAGTCCAGGTGCTAAAAAGAGGGTAAAAGAGAGAGAATTGGTAGTAGAGAAGAATGCTCTAATGATTAATTTGAACTTTCTGATCAATTAGAGAAGCATGGATTTTTGCTGCTTTGTTTTATGTGCCATCTATTATGAAAAACATAGGTGATGGCTAATATTTTAGATTCCAGTTGGAAGGATGACTGAATTGGTATCATCCCTTGATGCTAGATGACACCGCTCTCTCCTCATCACTCCGCTACTCTCTTTAATTAGCCAGTTTGAGTACACTGTTTATATCTACAAAAATCATGACTTGGTATACCAAATTGCAAAATCAGCATGCCTGTAGTTATAAGGACAATGTTTTTAGGTCCATACCTCAAAGTAGCAATATATTTACCAAATATACAGTTTCACAGAAATAGCTTTGCTTTGTATACACGAACTCTATAATGACGTAGAACCATGTAAATAATGTTGAAGGTCTGGCCTGGCCAGAGCCAATGAGAATGGCCTACTTTTGGAGGACGATTTTTCCCACCCCTTACTTCATTACCTACTAACCAGGTTCCCCTACAGGGGGCATGCCTAATTTGCATAAAGAAGCTGATTGTAGCTGCTAAACTCAATCTAACACAAAAACCAAGATGTCTTGTTAGACACCGCCCAGAGGGATAGATCTGTTAAAAGAACAAAAAGGAAACCAAGGAAACAAAACTCAAGACGAATATCGAATGCCTTCCAGAGGTGTCACCAGGCACTGAACCTTCCAAGAATATAGCAATCGCCAGTAAAGAAACATGTATACCGTAAACTATGATATTAAAAACAACATAATTTTATAAAGAATAAAATAGACAAAGTTATTTTTACCTGATTTCATGTAACAAATAAAAAGCTGTGTTTTATACAATCCTTGGTCAACTCAATAATATTTTAATAAATCAGAGTACATGACTACCTAAGAAATAACTATCATGTCTTAAAAATAACTTTCAATAAAAAATATTTTTATAATATCACCTTAGAGTAATTTTGATAGCATAATTTCAAAATAAAATATAAAATGGCATAGTTGGAAATAAGTGAATTACATTCGGTCAAGAAGGAAAGTAAAATACATATTGAAAATATTTTGTTTTAACATTTGTGTTAATTTCATTTTCTTGTAACTGCCCTAAATTTGAATTAATGTCTAAAATAGTCGTGCATATTTCATGTACAACTATCTTTCATTATCATACTAACGTTAAAAAAACAAAAGCCTTAAGGCTTAACAGGAAAAAATGTAAAGAAAGATAATACAAGCATTAGCTCAAAATCCATAGCACTCTGTAATATCATTTTTCAATGTAGATGAAAATATCATTTCTATCATATATCTTCATATTAAAATAAAATTTTAATATGTGATTATTGATAGCAGGAACATATAAAACTGGCTTGAGAGTATTCTGTATTAATTCTCCACCTTTAACTTCTTGGTTATGGCAATTCAAGTAAAAGTCAAATGAGATTAATTCAGATTTCTAATCATTCTCTTTCATGTTCTATATTCTAGCATTTTTCAAAAAAACTTATTCCAAAATTTTTAATGATGATTTAGGGAGCAGAGAAAAGTTTCATAGATCATCAAATGACCATAGTTTGAGAGTTAAAAAAGAAATGGTGTTAAAATAAAATATAAAATACTCTAATAGCCAATTTTCTAATAAGCATATTTTCAAGTTTAAAAATAGCAATATTTGATTTCCTACTGAGGCGCTAGCCTGAGCACTATACCAGTCAAAAAAAAGCACAGCTTTCATCTCTTCTATGATAACATCAGTATGTAACTATGATATGTCACTAGATTTTTCCATTATCTGGAATCAACCATAATTACTGTACTAATTATTACATTAAAAAAAACATAGAAAACTTATGTAACAGCTATTTCCTTACTTCAGTGGCTTGAAATAAGACAGTTTTCAGTAGACAGTTGCTCCTTTTTCCCATGTCTATAAGTCTAAAAGAGCCATGCATCCTATAAGATTTACCAGTTATTCAATACACACAAATAAAAGGATTATCTAGTTCATTCCTAGCTATGTATTAAAGCTTTAAGTTTCTGTGTATTATTCTGTAGCACTCTCTCAAATTCTCAAATTTTAGCTTTCTTCTCAAAGAGTTGGTAACACTTACCAGAGTGGGTCCTGAGGTGTCCTGTGAGGGCATCCCTTCTTCTACAGGCATAGCTACAGAAAGGACATTTGAACGGCTTCTCTCCAGAGTGTAACTTTATGTGTCTCAGAAGGTTGCCCTTCTGAGTAAAAGAAGCTCCACACTGGTTACAGTGGAAGGGACGTTCACCTGTGGAAGGGTAAAGAGGTGAGACAGATCAGAGAGGTTATGTGCAAGTGGCTGATTCACCATACAGTTAACTAGAGCCAGTTCTATGTGCTGAGGATATCCATTCCCTCCTGAGTCTTCCTAAACTTTCCTCTTCCTAGAATTTGATCTGCTAATACAAAGTCTCAGACTTTAGATCAAGTGTCATTTCCCCTCTTCATATAAATTTTCAGGATTCCTCTCATTGATTCAAAAGAATAACAATGACAGGACTGACAACTGGTTGAACAACTAGGTGCTATTAGTTTACTGACTTTACATATAACATTTCAGTCCTCATAATGATTACAAATCAGGTATCTACAATTTCAGTTTACAAATGAAGAAATTGAAGTTAAAGTATCAAAGCATGTGATTATAGTCACAGAGCTAATAAGTTCTCGAGCTGATAACTGAGCCTCGCTCAGTTTGACTATGCCTTGCTCTCTTGACTGTACCATGCTCTCTTAAAAATCACATAAATTTTGAGTTGAAAAGGAGCTTTAGTCTAACTCTCATTTAGCTGATAATATTCTTATCAGGGAACTGAAGAAGTTCAGTGAACGAACCAGGTTCAATGCTCATTACCATAAAATATCCAAATATAGCTCAAGTCTCTCAATTCTCCTAGTCACCAACAGTAAAACCTTTGGCAAAATTTCCTTATATAACCATGGAAAATTCAAGAAAATTATTCATTCAGACATTTCCTGTGTATTCTCTTTTCTTGTTGTAAAAAACCATTTGTTTGAAAGGAATCTTTTCTCCAATTGCTATAAACCTGTTTAAGCCATAATTATCAGTTCAGTCTCTTGTCATTAACCGGCTATGACCAATGTCATCAAACAAAAACATGTAGTTGATGAAGCGGTAAAATGGCAAGTGTATTAAAGTGATACCATTAATCAAACCATAAAAAAAATACTACTCTAAGCTTGTCTATCTCTAAAAATAGACATGATATGCATTACAAATTAATATAAACAGTATAAATATTTTAAAGCTCAAAGTCTAGAATAAAAATAAAATTTAAAAATAATCCCCTTTTGATTGAACTGGACCATTCTGTACTTGACGTTGGATGATTACAATTTTAAAACATTTTTTTGAACAGAATCGTCATGTTTTATATCTTTAACTGAAATAGTAATAATATTGAATTACAAAATATTTTTGGGGGACCTTTAATATAAGAAAAATTCAGTGATTCTTTTTATTATAGAAAGGTGGGAAACATAAAAAAGAAAACTGTGGTCCCTTTCTATTAGCTACCACTGCACATTCTATCATATAGATTTGTCATAAACGCTAAAGAAACTGAAAAGTAGATACATCAGGTATGTAGTACTTGCTCATTTTGGAACTTACCAAGACAAGACACATACCAAAAAAGTGTAATCTGTGTATGTGCAACAATGGTCAAGGTTTTTTCTTAAGATCTTATGAGCTAAGTTTACAAAAAGTCCTGTACCGATGGGTAGGTTGAAAAAATTATCCATCATGCAAAGTTACCTTAAATTTTACCTTAATTAACTTTTTTGATTCATTTGGTAAAACTGACAAATTAAATCAACACTAAGTACAGCTTAAAAGAGAAATACTTTACCTAAAACCTCTCACATGAAATCTTACAAAATAGTTGACATTTTAAAATAAATCTAATTAAACCTCTTTCATTTTACACATACACACATTCACACACACACACATGCACACAAATGCAAAATTTAATTCTTTGACATTTTTTCAGTGGGATAGCAGTCTACAACTTTTTAAAATCAGGATTTTCTATTCCCCACATCTGCTATGGAATTGTAATAAAAAAGGCAGGAGACATGTTCTTCATGAAATTAACTTTTTAGAGAGTATGAAAATAGAAATGTAAATTATAAATTTAACTCCAAATATTTTGCTTTTCAAATCTGTCTATGCAGGGTTTCCCAGGCAAGTAATAAATTAGTATGCAATAACTTTATAATGAATTAAATTAGGGTGGTGAACAAAAATATTTGAAATCATGTTTGCCTCTGAAAAGTACTCCAGTAGCATATTAATTATATTTTCTTTAAGCCTCCTACAATTTAAATATTTTAAAATCTCTAATTTAGAGAGCTACACATATCATTCTAAATAATGCTAATCTAAAAAGAAAATATATAAGGACAAGTCTTTTAAAAATAATTTTAAAATTCATCTTATTGAGTTTTATGAGATTAATGACAGGGTAATTTAGTTTTTGCATTTACAAAATATTCCAGATAACTTCAAATATTTTTAAAGAACTGCTACTGAATTGATATAATCATCCTTAAAAGAGCAGGAGAAATGAAAATGGGTCTAGGTATATTGGAACATATTGCTGTGCTGCTGAGTGTATAAGTCCTAGAATGGAGGCATTTGCTATGTTCCCAAGGCTACAGGAAGTAAAGAAAGAGGCATGATGAAGGTGAAAGGTCATGCTCCCATTCTGGATAAGAAAGAAGAGGCAATGGTAATAATGTACTTTAATTCAATCAGATAAACCTTTGAGATGTAGTGATTGGCTTTATATGAATTAAATCTTGAGTTTTTAATTCTTGGATACTAATTCCTTGGTTTTACTCATTTTGGGCTGATTATGCTTAACTACTCTTAATGTCTTGATTACATAATGATAATTATTTCAACAATCCTCTGGTTTTTTGTGTGTGTTCCACACTAAATCTAGTTGGAATTACAGTGAAAATTCTCAATGACATCACTGCTAGAGACAAGGATGAAAACAGAGTTTAACCTATGGGACTATATTTTTTTTAGTAGACACTGTTATATTCCTGGGATAATCTAAATAGAAGAATCATATCCTAATCTGTTTAATAACAAATCAAAAATAAGTGGATTGACTAATTCTTTTCTAAAACACCATCCCTGTAAAATGTGAGCAATCCTTTTCTTAAATGTTTTGGGATTTTCCTGGCTTAGCATTATAAAAATGTGTATAAAATGATCTGATAATTAAGTAAAATGTTCAGTCAACAACCTGTATTGCCTATGTAATTTGAAACAACACAGAAATAATCTCAATTATTTCTTTTTTATAATTTGTATTCTCTTTAATAAATAGACTGTATCAACTGGTCCTTTTCTAGCAGTTTTAACTTTGTCTGGAAAAAAATTAACCATGTTCTTCTTGAGATGTAAATAGAGCAAGTCTCAGGAAAATCCAATGGATTTACTAAACATATTAGTGACATTATAGAGTAATCCAATTCAAAAACTCCAAGTAGACTACTGTATCTGGGAAAACTAATCCTCCTGTGGGTAGGCACAGACATCTGGATTCACAACTTTCAATCCAGGAAAACATTAAGATGCAGCCATGATAGCCTTAATTTTCATTCTCATTGTTTTTGTTTTGTTTTGTTTTGTTTAATCAATCTACTAATCTACTCAAGGACAATTTTACTTATTCACTGGATGAAGTTGTGTATTATTCTTATGGAATAATTAAATTCTATTTCAATATTTTATAGACTTTCATAAACACATATTTCTAGATCTGTCTTTAAATATTAAATTGAAATGCAAGTGTATATGCATCAACTTGCTTTGGTGAATCAAAGACAGAAGGTGTTCCTGTGTTGGATGGAACCACCACCTATAATATGAAAAATCCCAAGCACCTGTAGAGAGGGCCTTAGAGCAAAAGAATGGCTCTACAAAGCCGCAATGTACAAAATATTGTGCTGAAAACTCGAAGTTACAAAGATGAGAGTACTCTTCCCCAAAAAGGGGCAATGTTAAGGATAGTCTCTATTTATAATGTTTGTATCAATTCATGTTTATGCTTGAATTGACTTACTACCCCCCTACTCTACCTGTATTCCCAGTGAAGAATGCCTGGAGTATCCAATGACAATATTACCTGATTACCTACTAAAGTTATGATATCAAAGAAATAACACTAAGCCATTAATAAGACACTGGAATTGGCTCTTTAGTAGAGTATGAAAGAGAAAGAAGTGAATTAAACCTGATACTCTGTCATTTTAATGAATTGGGTGGTTGTGTATCCTTTTTCACTATCAATTCTATATTACATATTCTATGAGCTAAAAACAGAAACAGGTTTCCCAATGGCTTTATAAGGATTTAAGACAGTGCCTTTTATACTAGCTAAAAATAGCTGGTGAGACAATTAGATGATTTTGGAATCAAGACAATTCAACTCTACTACAGTAGTAAATAGTAAATGGACAGTAGAGTAGGTATGTAATTATTACTGTGCTTACAAACTAACAATCCTTATGAAAATCACTTCAGATAGTAAAACATTAGCCTAAATTATCAAGAGAGCATACTCAGGTTCTTTAAATTTTCTTAATTTTCAGACCATAAAAGGTTTATTAAAAGTCTTACAAAAATTGTTTTTAGTATACTTTTTGGCCTTAAAGAGAACATTGTATACAATTCAACTGAAAAGTCTTCAGACTAATTTTTTTTTAGTTTGTATGTTGCTATAGATGGGAGAAGTTAGACATCTGAATGAGCGTTATCTTCCTCAATATATTCACTCTAAGATAATGAATACATTATAATTTTATGGAACTCTTCTTTTAGAACTGTAGTTAGAATTATTTCATGAGTATAGAAGAAAAGTAGACTCCTTATTTTATTTAATACTTTTCCTTTCTTATCAAATATGGTATCCATACTTGATCTTATAACTTTTCCATGAGACTTTTTTATAATTAAATCAAAAAAGGATTTGCACTAGTAATACAAATATTACTCTAAAATTTTAAAATAAACATATTTTTAAAATATATTATTTAAAAAGAAATTTCAAAACAAAACAAAAATAAAAATGACTGTATGGTTAGAATAAGGGTATAAGCTCTAAGGTTGATGATTTTGATTAAAAAACACTGATTTTAATATGTAACTTATCACTATAATGTTTTATCAGCCTTATAGTAATACCTCATCAAAAAACATAGGTATACTGATATACCAAGCACACTATATTTGCATAAAACCTTGATTCTAGTCTCACATGCCCTTAACTTAATAAGGGACATGGATAAATCACTTGACTATTTTGGGCTTCAGTTTCTTCATGTGTAAATGAGAAGTCTGGATGAAAAAACACTTCAATGTACCTTGTATCTCTCATGTTTAAGCACTGACTTATTAAATTGATCATTTAGAAATCAATCTTTTAAATCAATTTCGTACTATAATTAATCTCTTTTCCAAAAGAGTATTATATTTTAAAACTCTGAATGTATTAGTTATTAATATCTTGCCATATAATACTACCTGGCATTATTGTTAAAGTGATCATTACCTTTAAATCAATTTTCATATGAACTTGAAACTTTTTTTAAGAGTAGACAATCTGCCACAATCACATTTCCGTTCCCCACCCCCCACGCTCCCAATGATTTGAAGAAATTTAAGTAAGGCCTTGTCCTTTGGCTATTTTTTTTTACATTACTCAAATGTTTAAAAGTACATAATAAATAAACCTGAGGTCTCTTTCCTTGCCCTATTTCGCAATTACAGATTCCTACCTGCATACCCACCACCCTCTGTTATATCCCACACTACATACCTCCTTGCCAGGAAGTTGGTAAAATTATCGAACTAGGGAAAATAAGTATCTGCCTACCACAGAGACATGTAGTAGGCAAAAACTGATTGGAAATTGTATTCCAATAAGTGAACTAGATAAGGTGAAAATGATCCACCCCTATATAAATGCATGAGTACCATTTTATAGTATAAACTCTTAGCTAGCAAACTGCATTACCTGCCCATGGGTATGGTAAAATATGTATAGAAATACAAAAAGATTAAGTTACATAATGAAATTCTCCTATACCTTTTGAACCCTTATCATATTATTGCTATATTAAGAACTGTGGAAACTGAATCCCAAACTTCTTTTCTGATATGCTATTCAGATTTGAAGGCTGGAAGTCAAGACCCAGGCTACTCTCTGCTTTTCAGCAATCCAATACTAGCAGAATTCTGAAAAGGTAGTTTCACCATTGCCACCCCTGAATAAAAAGGAAAGAGAATAGATGTCAGGTAATATCAACATCAGATGTCACAGGCAGTCATCAGGTTATTCTTTCAGCTGCTTACCAGTATGACTCCTTTTATGTACCATAAGCACATTGGGCCCAATGCAAACCATGCCACAGACGTCACATTTCAGTTTACCATTCGGAAGCCGGATTCCTCCCTCGCCTTGAAGGTCCTGGACTTTCCTGTTGTCAGCCACCTCGCTGCTCTCAATTAGGGGTTCTTCTAGGCTGCTACCCTCATCATGGCCCCTGATCTCGTCTTCTCGGCTCAGGGGTTTCCTGTCACACTCTTCATCACTCTGCATTTCTAGCTTTACTGAATTTGCTGTAATTTAAAAAAGATGACATTTTAAATGCATGTTACACGTTGTCGTTTACATCTCTCTTCTACCCACTATCATTCTATTAACACAGTCAGGAATGCCGTATTAAGTCTAATACAGCCAGTCGCCAGCGCAATGCTAACATACACTCTATGATATCTTAGTAAAGCTTTGGCACGAAAGTGGAGATAGCTCAGGAAAGCTCTAGGTAAACAGACTGACACTTTATTTCTGCACACATTTATTTCTTTAACTCAGTTATATACTTTTAAAGCAAGCCTCTAAATAATTCTTGTATTGGCTTTCGAGTCTGTCACAAGGCTCTTGAGACTGAGGTAGGACTATGGAAAAGACAAGATTAGATACTGCTAATCCACTGAGCCATACCTCTTCTTAATTTAACAATACACACACACACACACACACACACACACACACACACCACCACACACACACTCTTGGCAGAGTACTTGTGTAAACCTGCTTCTGAACTGAGCAAGAGAAACAACTCGAGATCTTAATCCAGCAAATGTCTTAGACATTTGAAGCTATGCCGTCAAAGCAAATATTCTAAAATCAGACTAAACACATACATTCAGTTAAGAGCTGTATAAATGTAGGGCAGAGTACACAGACCTCACATGCTCTTAAGCTACTCTGCTTTTTTTTTCCTATGTGAAAAAAGTTCTCCATGGAACATATTAGTCTGCAAATCAAAGTATTCCACCTTTAAAATGTACACACCAAAAAGCAGTGAATGACAGGAATGGCGTAGCATGCGTGCATGCACTTGTGACTGTAAAGAAATTTAATGCCTTCTGTTTGCTGTTTTTGGATCATCCCACAGAAAAGTTGGAATTTTGTTAGCACAGCCCTCATTCTGGATTGCTGACAGAGTCTTTTCACAAAGCAGAAGCAAGTCTTAAATGAATACCAGTTTTTTCCTGAATATTTCTTAAGAAATCATATCAAAGTTACTGAGCAAAACAAATTATTGGTATTACTTGAACAGAGGAAATATTTTCATATAAAGGAAGTTCTTTTTACTGTAATTGTTTTCTTAGAGAAACCACACATTCTGTGACTTGTCATTAGCATTATGACAGTTAGTGCTATCAAAATGGCTCTTCCCCTGTTCCCTCCTTGGAACTCCCCTATCAGCCAGAGGCAGGGTGGTACAATGAGATCACTGGATTTAGAAAGAACATCGTTCTGGTGCTTACTGGTTTGGACGTTTACTAGCAGTAAAATCGTCAACTAATTATTTAACCTCTGAGTCTTACGTCTTTGATTTGCAAAGTGGAGATGAGTTCAGACTACATAATAAAGTTGAAGCAGAAGAGTTTTGCAATTAAGAGTGAGGACCCTGTAATGGCACTGCCTAGATTTGAATGCTAGCAATGGCACCGAGAACAAGCAGCGTCACCTTCTGCAAGTCACTTAGGTTCTCTGTGCACTCTACTAAAATGGCACTCACTTCCTAGGGCTGATGTGAGCACTGAATCAGTAAATAGAGAAAATGGGCTTAGCTATTATTTTTCTCTGGACATACAGTGCTCTTTTCTATAAGGTTTTTGTGCAGACCAATTAACTTATAGTATGTAAACTACTCTGAGATCTAAAAGGGATATATAGCCTTCCTGGCCCCCTCTCTTTTACCCTATTTAGAAATCAGTACTGCTTTACTGATTTTGGAGACAAGCTGGGACAATATTTTACCCATCTTAATATCCCCAACAAAGTCAAGAAATTTGTGACAGTAAGGTGTTTTAAGAATTTTCTTTCTTTCAACTTGTTTTATCTGTTTAAATAATCCATGAACATAGTAAAAAATTAATCAACTTGAAGGATAAAAAATAAAAAGTCCTTTTCAACCTAAAGTTAGCTATCCCTCAGTTCCGGTCTCAAATGCAACCATTATCCTCATTTTCTAAATCAATTTGCAGTATTTACACGTACGTGTGCACATATAGTCATTTTACACAAATGGGACTGTACGATTCACCTGACTTGAACTTTGCTTTGTTCATTTAACAATATCTGCTAAATATTTTCCACATTAGTACAAAGAAACCTGCATTGCTATTTTTAATATGTGCACAAATTCCATTTTACAAATGTACTGTAATTTATTCATCCAGGTTCTATCAAGATATTTAACATTTCTTATTTGCTGTTATTACAGACATTGTGTATCATAGCATAGAACTGTCAATCTAATAGATAATAATTGGTATCTTACTCTAGTTTTTAATCTGCATTTTTTTTATTACAAGTTAAGTTGTGCATCTGTTTCTATGTTTAAAGTTTTTTGGGGGCAAACTATCAAAGTTTTTTGCCCATTTTTCTAGATTGTTTGTCTTTTCTCACTGAATTTAAATGCTTATATATGAAGGAATTTAGCCCTATGCTTGATATGTTTTGAAAATATTTTGGTTCACTTTTTTACTCAAGGTACTTTTTGGCATGCATGTTTATTATACATTTTGAATTTTTTTTATTCTGTATCTTGCTTCAACAGTTTTTTCCTTACTGCAAAAATATTCTTCATAGATATTTTTTCTTCTGGGAAGTTTTTTCTAATCAGGATAAAATACTATTTGGTTACCACATGTAATGTGATATTTCACTCATAACTGCCTTTTAAAGAAAAAAATTAAGAAAACAAATGAAAAGCATGACTTTATGTAGCATTACTTCATATACCAACCTATGGGCAAATTGCCTTATACATTTAAGTAACATACTAAAAATAACAAATTTTACAGCAATGCCATCATTTATATCTTGAACTAGACAACATCTGATAAGGTACATTTAATAAATAAAAAGTCAACCAGTATTCCATTTCAGGAACTGAAGAAATATATGTCTACAGGAGTAGTTTCTGAGTCAAACTATGGGCCTCTTAAATTTCTAAATAGCACAGAATTATGAGAATTTGACTTAATGTTAAAATATCATATTTTCCATAGTAAAAATACTATAATATGAACATCATAATATCAAACATGGGTAAAAATGTCATTTGAAAAACAGATATTACCATTATACTTAGAACTTTCTATCCACAGAAGAATATACTTGAAATTAATATCAAAAAGTATATATTTGCTAGAACTGAAATAGAAAAAAATAAATTATAATAATCTTTAACAATACTATACCCTAAGGAACTATACATTTATCAAGTATGAGTGTATACACTATAGCTGTACTAATAGAGTAAATCAATAAACTTCAACACATTTTAATACATACACATATAGATGGTGGATAATGTACAAACAAAATTCCATCCTAATTAGTTTTTAACCCATCTCACTAATATTATGTTGAAATTCTAGGATCAAAAACAATGTAGTCTTTAAATTTTAAATAGAAAAATATTTTCCCTACTCAAAGAATATAAAAGAAATTCTCCCACAATTTATTTTCACTATTTAAGATGTTTTTAATTAATGCAGAGCACCTAATATTTTAACTCAACGATTAAATTCAAGTGCTTAGTAAACTTAAGTATACTCTAAATTACAATTTGTATAACAAAAGCTGTATTATAATTACTTGTAGTTATACTATATAAAGCTATTATAACTATTGTTCACTATATAATAACTGTGTACATTAGTTATCAAATCTTTGAAACTATATTATCTCTTCTTTATATAGTATTTCTTTTATAATTTGGAAACAGGAAGACATTTTTATAAATGGGCTAATGTCTATAAAGATGAAACTTGTTAGTGTGAGTGACATGAAATCTTGTTATTAAAATCTCAACACTAAGATTTATTTTTTAAGCTTGTTTGCAATATATGAAATGAAAAATATAAAATTCAGGAATATCTATGGGAATTTACAAATATTATTATATACTGACAAGCAATAACAGCTTAATAAAAGCTATATTCTGTCAGAAAAAAACTATTAGCAGTGAAAAGGGGATATGAAATAAGATTTTAATAAATTGATGATTTGTTCTTTACAGTATGTAGACATTTGAATATTTTCAATGAATAAAATAAAGATGTTTAAGATAGGTATCTTTTTTCTTAAGTTAAAGATGCGTTTTATAGTTTAAAACAAAGAAAAGTCACACTTCCCAGGATTAATGATCAAGAAAAAGTTGTATTGACTTTTTTTAGTAGACTCAGAGATTTATAAACACATGGAAAGGATAATAATAGTTAATAGAAAAAATCTTTTATGATTAACATAGAAAAAGCTTTAAATATGTTTCAGGATATAAAGTTTAACATACATATTTATGCAAAAAAAATGCTTCATAGTGAAAATATGTTTATGAATGAAAGGCTTCTCCCCCTTTGTTCATGCTTTAAATTATATTCTTATTATCATATACCTTACAGATGCTAATAAAAACATGTAGTTTAATCACTTCTGTTTACAAATGATCACAGCAAAGCTATAAAGAGACTTAGGAGATCTTACTACAGGTTACTCTCAAGCCAAACAATTTTCAATTTCAAAGTTTCTTTGAAATTACACTCAAAGGCTTCATAATTATAATAGTTTCAAAAAACATAATACTGAACGCATAAAGATGTACCAGACTTGTTTTTAATTCACTTATAGGGATTAAATAAAGGGATAAAGAAATAAGGATATTTACACAGGCAAACAGAGATCACTATAAAAAGGGGGGGGGGGACCAAATGGGGAAATATTGTGTTATTTTGTGAAGTTGTTAAAAACAATTTTTTAAAATTCGGTCTATATCATAATGAGCATTGTCTTTACCACTATTATACTTTGAAAATAAAAAAGAATTCAAACCCCAATGTAAACCATTTAAAAATGAAATAGAAAATAAAATGTACCATGTATAGACTTCATACTTGAATTCATGCACCTCAACCAAAGAACCAAAACTGAATTCCCTCAATAAAAACTGGCCCGTCCATGATTTTTAAAGTACCTGCTATCTGCCTGATACTTTGCTATAAATGATTACGAAGTTTTAGACAAAAAAACTAAAGAATGTCAAATAAGAAATTCATGTTAACAGGATAATATATCCTCAGAAAAAGGTCATAAACAAAGTCAAGAATAAGAGTATAGGAAATATTTTACTAACGCATATAATTTGGTTACATAATAAATTTACTGCCCTGAACAGTACATAAGTGTAAGAGGCCTTTCCTGAGAAATTGGGCACTTACTGCTCTCTACTCCCTACCTCATCAAGTCATTTACCAACACAACACAGCAGTGATTCTGCAATGTCTGGAAAATGATGTCTTCAAATCATGAAATTATTAATTTTTAAGTTTTGGGAGGAAAGATAGTTTTCTATATTCATGATAAAATATAGTTACTTATGAGTTATCAAATTCAATGAATAAATTCTAGCCTCATCCTTAGAATATAGTTTTCACAGATAACTCCATCACTTTTCAATGTCGAGTTTTAGAAAAACCATAATAACCAGATCCTAAAATGTCATTATTAAAATGTTTTTAATATTTAAACTGTCTATATCTTAAACCTTTATTATTATTATTATTATTATTATTATTACTTGATTCTACTACTCCACAGATTATTCATGTTTCCTAGCCAAGAAAATAATGCAAAAGTATTATGATTTATTTGCTCTATTTGAAAGGATGCAATATTTGTTGATCTTATGAAGTATAAAATAGGCTTTCTAGATTAATTACTATCAAATTACTGATTTCTGTTTAGTTTCCAAAAGATATGTTTCAATTTTTAAGTTTTAAAGGAAGTAAATACTACAGGAGTTAAAGAAATGTTTGTATCATAGTGCTGAATAAAAGATTGCTAAAATGCCATTCTTTAGTTACTACATTGGGGGAAAAAATCTTTCAGGATGACATGTAAGTGGACTTTTATATGTTTGGTTTCTTTGTGTGAGAATTCAAGAGGTCACTTAAGGGTTATTGTTACTTGCAAGCATCAATTTCTCCTAGTTTATAACAGACACTTGAAATTGCATTATGCACACTAATTGATCAATATGTCCATCTAATAATCTGTTGAAGTTGCTTCTGAGCTAATATAAGTTTCTCTCATTTAAACTTTCAAAACAGAAACACCAAACATGATTAAATCCATGTTAACAGCCCGGCAGCTGTTTAAATAATGTGTTAGAAAAACAAACTGCCTTTAAAACTCTGATGTAAAACACATTTATTTACTAGGAATTTACCAACAGTTTAAACAGTTAAAGTAAAATCATCACAACAAAAATTATTTAAGGTATATACATTTTTTAAAAATTTTCTCAAAAATATCACATAATATAAAACCTGTATCTTTTAACTGTGAATAAATAAATGGGTAAGCCTTGCCAAACAGCTCCCTCACATCCTTAAAGTATTTTCGTTTCATAAATGGTTGGACAAGTCCAGACACTGGTGTCACTGAACTGCAGATGAGCCATTTGTGGGGAGCACTCTATACCTGTACATCGTAGCACTTCATTTTTTCCCTCTCCACCTTCTTCTCTCTCTAATATAGTTAAGATTACATATTTTTAAAACCCTTTAAAGGAATTAGATCAAGAGAGTGCTGATTTCTGAAATATCATTATTCTGAGAATAGTGTAGTAGAAAGTTACCCTGCACCTGAAGGCAGGAAACTGGGGTCTTTACCTCTCCTCCTACCACCTGCATCATCCGAAATATAAAAAAATAACATTTGATGTTCCTAAAAACATCAGGCTAGGTAAAATAGTCTCTTTACACTAAAGATTTATAAACCTGTTAATAATAATAGAAAAATAGCAACATAATTTTTATAACTAAAAAAAATACATATTCTGTCTCATTTGATAAACAATAGTGAATTGTAGGTATAGCAGCCACAGATAAATGGAGGCATGGGTGTTAAGTGACTTTCCCAAGGATACAAAGTAAATATGAAGCTGATAATAACTCAAGATCTTCTGTCCCTTATCCTAGCCATCTTTCTATGACATGATACCGGCTCTCCAATTAAACAAGTAACTAATATTGGTATTGAAGATAAATATAAGTCATGGGCAAATAGATCCCTCGAATGCTATAAAACGATTTCCATCAGTTGAAAAGGATACCAAGAATTCGAGTCCACAATGGTCTGATAAGATAATGACAATTTAAGTTTCCATAAACTGAACTATTGAATTAATACTTTCTATTAAGTCTTAGATACATGTGGTCACTCAAAAGAACTGACTCTTAATTGAAAATCTGCTTTAGTCTTAAGACAGAGGTAGGTCTATATGGGAAAACTAGTTCCTGAAGAATCTGTCAGTTTTAAAAACATCTGATCCTCTCCCCGTCCCCCACTTTTTCTATATCCCATTGTCATGTTATGACTTATCAGTGATAAAGACAGACATTTGAGGAAAAAATCAATATTAATAATTTTAATCCTTAAACCAACAGTTTAGGGAGGATGGCATTTTAAAATTTCCTTTGTGGTCAAGTTTGATGGTCTTACATCTGTTGTAACAAAATAAGTCATACTTCTGAGCAGCTTGGGTAGCATTTCATTTAACTTAAAGAGATGTTCAACAATAAAATACAAAAAAGTGTCCTCTCTCTCTCTCTTAAAAAAAAAAAAAAAGTTAAAACAAAGGAGGGCAAGCCGTCTGACTCCCTGACGACCTCCCACAATATATGACCCTTACATAGCATGCCCAGCAGCAAACCACACAACTTTAATGACCAGCACAGGGGCACCAGTGTAGCCTAAGGATGAAGTATCTATTTTTTGGCAGACAACTACTTCATGAGAAAAGCACAACGAGGAGAAAACAAGCCTAGTTTAAATAGAAATGTCATAGGCAAACAACAGTCTATCCCTTTTTCCATCCTTTGAATGATGTCGTTTGCTAAGTCTTAAAGGTTCAATACCTGCCACGTCTTGTATATCCCAACTCTTTTTTTGCACCTTCTTGGGCAACAAGGAACTTCTTTAAGGTCCCTCATGACCTCTTTCCTGGAACAATTTTGACAGCTTTCTAATTGGTCCTTTTCTTCAGTCTTTAGCCACATTCCACGCCCCCGATTCATCCTATATTCAGTTGTTAAATTAATCTTCCTAAAGCAAAGTTCATAATACTCCTCTAAACGTCTTCAATGACTGTCCACTATCTACAAATTACATACAAAGGTATTGGTGTGGAATTTAAGGACATGCCCAGCACGGCTCCATCACATCCCTTGGCCCTATGTCCTATCCATCCCTTAGTTATTCATAATTTTTCCAGTCACTTTCTAGTCATTCTTCCTGGAATTCATCCCGAACTCTCTACTTACCTTTTTTTTTTTTTCCTGGCTTTTATTATTTTCTGGACTCCTTTTCCAATTTCTGTCAATATTAGCATATTATTCAAGGCTCACTTATCTGCTACCTTTTTTTCATGAAGTGTTCTCTGAGCACAAAGACACATTACAGTGATTTCATTAGTGTATTTGTCTCAACTCTACACTCCCTATAATGCACAGTCCTTCACTCTACAGTGTAAGATCCTTGAAAGGGTATGCTGTCTTTATTCAGTTTCAAAACCATCTTACCCTGACATATTCTACCCAATATGATGTTTGTTGCTGATTTACCTATTATACTTCTCTTTTTAAGTTACGGAGACCATGTATAAATTAAACACAGGTGACAAATAAATGTAACGATACAGAGTGAGGTTTTAAACATAAAACATCACCAACATAACATTAAAGGACTACTGTATAACAGGAAAGACTTTTAAGGTACATTATATGTGTTGCCTGACATATTCCTGACAGAAATTTTATGAGGTACGTAACATTACTCTCATTTTACAGACGAGAAAATTAAAGGTCAGAATAGGTGACACCAGTCACATGTCTAAAGCACGCATCTACTCAGAGCCAGATCCGAGACTGGAACTCAGAACTAATTGATGACCAAACTCTTGCTATTTTCCCTTTGTCACAAAAAAAGCAAAGTAATTGCTAATTACTAATAAAATATATACATATATATATATATATTAATATCAGTATGTTAAAGAAAAATAACTTTGAATCAAAGTGTGCCATTTGACTTTTTTTTTTTTTTAACTACATGTCTGATACAGGTGTAGTAGTTTGCCAGCTTTGAGTAAAGAGAAATTTGTCTGAGAGCCTGTTTGGAAGAAGACCAGCTTATACTGCCAGGTTTTCTCTAAGCATGCATTTTATTTCATATAAGAGCAATCTACTTTGAACTGGTGTTTGGCAACCATCTGCTTAATATAACTGTGGGAGGTTTGCAAAGCTAATTACATTGTGAAATTATCTCTTTAATAAGGGAGTATAAAATTTTTAACCAAACTTCTGTAAGAAGTAAAATCATTACTATAAAATGCAGCTGAATGGGCATATTCCCAAAGGAACCCGCACTTTGGGTGGCAGGAGGTCAGTAAGGACACTTTAACCAGGTCAGAAGGCAGTGCTGCCGGCACGCCAAAGAACAAGAGATAAGAAATGCAGCAGGGTTTCTGTTACGGGGCAACCGCAACAGAGGGAAGAACTAAAGCTGGCGAAGCATTTTAGCATCTTTACTGAGTCTCTAAGCTAAAGTCTCTACGCTAAAGGCAGGAGAATCCAACAGCTTTCGAACCCTGAGTTCAAACTTGGCAACTTTGGTTGTCAGTCTGGAACCCACATACCAACATCACATCTACGTTTCGCTGATGTTCTTCTATAAACACTTCACTAATTGTGTGAAATAGCCAACACTTGGCCCCAGGATGCAGGGCTCAGCAGTTAAAAATATATAACCAATAAAATGTACCAAGCAGCAACAAAGGATAGACACTTATAGTGGTGACTAAGGAAAATGCATCTGGACAACCACCCAGCAAAATTTAACAGATCAGTACCAGATATTTATTTTCTACAAGGCAGCAACATTTTTTAAAAATAATGCTCATACCTACCTTCCTACCTCTGATGAATAGACACTTTATATAGTCATATAGGTACATATATTAAAAGATAAAAATTAATTACAAAGCGACTAATGTGAATAATAGACAAGGTGGATTAGAATACCTGTGTTTAAGTTTGTTACATGTGTGACTATGAAGAAGTCACTAATATCTCCATGCTTCTTACTATGTAAAGTGAGGATAATATTCTTTACATAAAAATCATAAGACTGAGAAAGCACTTAAGAGCAGGTAGCATAGCTCACGGTTAAGAATAAGGGATCTAGATTCGGTGCCTTGATGTTTAAGGCCAGGTTCTTTAATTTATTAGCCACATGACCTTATGAAACCTCTCTAAGCTTATTTTTCTCATCTATAACATAAAGATAATGATAGTATCTGCCTCCCAGGGCTGTTCTGAGTATTAAACACAATTGTATATATAATACTCTTGAACTATTCTCCTTCTCATTAATAGATCTACCACATGAAAGCATATCATAAAATGTAGAACATCAACTATTACTGTAGTCTATGTCTACTACAGTGAAGAACAGGAATAATATAGAGGCTTCATGAAGAAAGTGGCACTTAAGATGATACTTACAGATTGCATATGCTTTCTACAATAAATAAAGAAGAGAGGTGGCACTCAGGATTGGAGGCAAGCTTGAAAAAGGAAAAAGGCATGAGTACACATTGGTTTTGAGTGACACCATTTCTTCTGGAACATGTGGATTCGACAGATAAGTAAACAGAAAATATTCTAAAATCTAAGAGAGTTTAAAATAAAGACATAAAAAAAATTAATGGTTGCAGGGCAGTAATTTCAAAGACAAGTGCTGTCAATTGATTAACAGACTTGTGTCTCAACAAACAATATGAAGGAGGTAACTCCTTAGAATTTCTTCACTCTCTATTCAAAATTACTCACTGAACAGCTACTCTGTACCAGGTACCACAAGACAAATAAGATGCCTGCTTTCATGGCACTTGTGAAATTTGTGCACATGCATATATTTATACATCTATATATGTAAATATGCATATGTATATCTATATGTTGCTCTTACATGTGAATAACTATGTACAGTAAAATATTATACTGTAATGGGAAATATAAAGACTTGAAGCCCTCCTGCCAGACTTGAATCCCTCCTGCCAGACTTGAATCCCTCCTGCCAGAATATGCTACTGCTATTAAAATCTGTGCAAAATGTAGAGCATAATCAACACTCTCATAAGATAACTATTTCAAAAAGTTACCTTCTTCTGAATTGTTTCTTTAAGCATATTATCTATCTGTGACCTGAAGTTTTGGTTATTCAATGAGCTGTCTGTCTCCATTTCTGGAACACCCTTGAGATGGCTTTCTAAAGCTCATAACTAAAGTATATGAAATTGTCTTGAGTGATGACATAGTTCTATGTATCACAGGAAACAAATTAAAAGGGACACAAATATCCAAAGAAAAGTTATTACATTTGTCAGTTTTAAAATAATTCCTTTTTCATTTAAAAAATACTTTAAAATACTTCATGTTTTCTGATCAGAAGTAGATTAAATTATACAAACTAAGTTTTATTTCTCCTTCTATTAAGTTATGATTTAGTGGTAATACTACATCTCCATTACCTATAAGGGGTCAAGTTACTTTCTAAGACCCTTAGTCCCTTATCTGTGAAATATAAGATAACTCTAATTATTTGTGCAGGTAAAATAAGTAAAAACCTGCCTGTCTAAGGCTAAAGTTCTTGAACTCTATTCAGTCTGTGACATATAAGATTCCAGGATGGATTCAGACTATGCTTGAAATCTTAGGTAAAAATATTTTGTGTAACTGGCAATATTAGCTACTTAGTATCTCAATATGAATTTCTTTATATCAAAAATCATTGCCAAGATGGATGTCAATGAGTTTATCCTCTTAAGTCTTCTTCTAAGAGTTTATGATTTCAGGTTTTAAGTCTTTAGTCCATTTTGAGTTGACTTTTGTGTATGGTGTAAAGAATAGGGTTCCAGTTTCATTCTTGTGCATGTGGCTGTCCCGTTTTCCCAACATTATTTACTGAAGAGACTATCCTCCTATGTATATTCTTGGCTCCTCGGTTGTAAATTAATTGACCACATACGCCTGGGCTTATTTCTGGGCTCTCCATTCTCTTCTAGTCATCCATGTGTCTGTTTTTATGCCAGTACCATACTGTTTTGATTCTTGAGCTTAGTAATCCAGTTTGAAATCACAAAGTGTGATGTCTCCAGCCTTGTTCTTTTTCCTCAAAGACTGATTTGGCTGTTTGGGGTCTTTTGTGGGTCCATACAAATTTTAGGATTGATTTCTCTATTTCTGTGAAAAATGCCATTAGACTTTTGATAGAAACTGCACTGAATCTGAAGAATGTTTTCGATAGTATGAATATATAGACAATATTAATTCTTCCAGTCCATGAGCACAGAATATCTTTTCATTCATGTTTTCTTCAATTTCTTTAATCAATGTGTTACAGTTTTTAGTGTAAAGATCTTTCACTTTCTTTGTTAAATTTACCCCTACTTTATTCTTTTTGATGCAATCATAAATGGGATTGTTTTATATATTTCTATTTCACTAATTTTTGCATATTGATTTTGTACCCTATAAATTTACTGAATTTGTTGATTAGTTCTGTTTGGTTTTTTAGGGTTTTGTACATATCATATCATGTCACCTCCACACAGAGACAGTTTTACGTCTTCCTTTTTGTTTTGAAAGGCTTTTTTTTTGTGCACAAGAGCCAAGACATGGAAACAAACTAAGGTGAACACCAACGAATAAATGGATAAAGATGGGATGTGTGTATGTTTATATGTCTATAATACACATATATGTACACATATATAAACACATTCATTCATATATAAATACATACAATGAAATATTATCTAGCCATGAGAAAGGAGAAAATCGTGCTGTTTGTAACAACATGGATGGACCTTGAGAGAATCATGCTAAGGAAAATAAGTCAGAAAGAAATACTACCTGGTATTACTTATATGTGGATCTAAAAACAGTCAAACCATAGAAACAGAGGAGAAAAGTATGTTGTCAGGGGGTGGAAGGTGGGAAAAACAGAGAGAGTATGGTAAAAGTGTACAAATTTTCAAGTATAAAATGCATAAAATCTGAGGATCTAATGTATAACATATAGTTGATAATACTGCATTGTAAAATTAAAATTTGCTAAGAGTGTAGAATTTGTTCTTACAAATAAATAAATAATAAATAAATAAATAAGCGTGAGGTGATGGATATGTTAATCAACTAGGTGGAAGGCATCCTTTCAGGATGTATACATATCGCAAATCATCATAATCTACATTTTAAATACATGACAATTTCAATAAAACTGGAAAAATTCAGGAAGCATTTAAAAATGAATAAATTTCTTTATACAAAATCTGTTCCTAGATTTAAGGTTCAGATAAAGATGTATCTTTATATCATATATTTTAAACCTCCGGCCTAAAAAAACAGCATTCCTAAGTCTATATCTTCATGTATTTCTGAAAGTCACAGGTAAAAGTATGTTTAAATGTGAATGCACATTTCTATAAATACGTAGTCCTTACACTGGAAACCTGGTTGTTCTGTGTGCAGGATGTTCTTTATCAAGCGATGAATGCTAGCTGCTTAAGCAGAAGATAGTGCCATGTGATTAATGTGCCATCCCCATGTGTTTCCTTCAGTTGAATATTGGCCGGCATCCAGGAGGGGAAGAAAAAGCAAAACAAACACAACATACTCAAAACTTAAAAAAAAAAAAAAAAAAAAAAGAGTGCTACAATCTTCACAAAAAGCTTTATAAAGTCTTAGACTCAAATAATGTCATGAAGACTCTTGAATTTTTCCTTTTTTCTACTTTGGCCCTGCAAGGATGTGAACCCTGCCATTATGTGTGGTTTGTGGCTGTTTGCAAGTTTCCTCCCCATCTGGGACTAAGAGGGTAAGAACTGCAGGTTTCCAGGGAGGGAGAATGCTGTTATAGTAGAGGCTGCCCCAGCTCTTCACATGGATTTTGCCGAGCCCAGTGATACCAGCTACCTTGCTGCTGTGAAAACCGACCCAGGTTTTGTACTTTAAGTGACTGAAACTATACAAGCTGTGAATTTCAGAAGCCTAGACTCTTTCTTTGTTGAAGACCATAAACACATGAATCAATAAACGTCATTTTATTTCTTTTCCACCTTCAAAACTCGTTTAATTGTTACAGGGGCACAAAAATGCCCAAATCTAATGTTTGTCACATTCACCTCATAAAGCTCACTGTCCTCTTCCACATTCCTGGGAGGTTGCCTCTTTTCAGGACAGCACATGCTCACTAAAAGCACCTCATCCTGTGGAAGCTGTCAGCAATTACTGCAATGAACTTCAAATCTTTTTCTCTAACCACTGTAGTATTCTAGAAATAATGACACAAACCTCTCCCTGCTTTAAAATGTCAAGTTGACCACTCAGAAATTCAAGCTAGGTTTCTCCAGAAAGGCTCGAGTGATAAGACATTTTATGAGCCTTCCATTTTATCTCCTGTTTTATTACTATGCAGCCTAACACCTTCTCAGAGTAGCAACACCTTCTCGGACAAGCTGAAACTAAAACAAACCACAAGAGCTGCCACCTAAACAAAATTAATAACATGTGCCTGGCAAGAGATAGCTATATATACATATATATTTTTTTTCATCTGACACTACCATTTGTAAGTAGTTTAAACTTGTTGCATGACTAATTTACCTAATAGGAAGGTAGTCTTACTTTAATCGTGAAATAATATATTATTTTTAAACAGGTGACCAATACATTCTATTATTTTCACACATTTCATAATTAAATTTATTTTCAAATGTCTGGTTCAACTTCTATGCTATGAGAGAAAAAAAAAATTACCTCTCCAAAATTTGAACTATGTTAAAATCATAGACACCAAAATTAGATTTCTAAAGTTAATAAGAATGCAATAAAAACTTGATATAGTTTTTCAGATAATATATAGGGTATATGATTTATAATTTTAACTATGCTTAATATTGGCAGAGGGGGCATTATTTAAAAAAAATAAAAAGTAAGGTTTAAATTGCATATCTTTAACTATACAGAGGAAAAACAAATTAAGGCCTAGCTTCTTTCTTCAGATAGAAGGCACTGGGTTGTGCTCCAAGATCAGGGGACTCACTGGCTTTCCTGATGTCATCTTCACATCATCCCTCTCCCATAAAAATAGACAGATAAATAAGCGAATCTACTTGTTCATTAAATACATATTAATAGAGCACAGTCTAGACAATGCTGAGTGATGGGTACCAGGGTGAACAAGAGAAGTGGCATGTAGTCTGGTGGGAGATAAAGATGATCCCAATAAAGTAGGTAGTTCTCTGGAAGGAATAGTGTGCCAGGGGGACACAGGTTTCAGGAACAAAGCATATGGAGTTTGAGAGAAGGAAAAAGAAAAAGACAGGAGAGCCAATGACAGTGTCCAGGCCTCTCAAAATAGAACCACTGAAAAAGAAAGACACTGAGAATCTTAAAGGTTAAATCCAGTGCCAATGGGGCCATAGCGATTCATTCAGTATGTGGGCCAACCTGAATGGCCAGCAGGGGAAGGAGCAGATGAAAAGACAGGGAGAAGTGCTAGCGTTTAGTGAAGGCCCATTCTGCCATTTAATTCTCAAACGAACCTTTTCTTCATCATGATGCTGAAAAATATGTCATGCCTCTGAACCAGCCACGTATCCTCAAAATGTACATCACTGGTTACAAAGAACCAAATGGGGGGAAAAGCAAATTTCCACAAATACGGGAATTCAAATTTCATTTTCCATCGATGGTACCACCTTAAGACATTCATATTTTACTAGGTACTAAACAAGTTCTTATTAGCAACTGACCTCAGAATAGCACAGAATAAAGATATACTACACTAAGCAAAAAAAAAAAAAAAAAACAACAACTCATTCATTCAGTAATATGCAAACAAATGAAATGCAATGTAATAAAGACACAAGCACAAAGAAAAGGAAGTAAATTAAATGAAGAAGTCCCCAAACTGAACTTCTATGCCTGCTTTTAAGGTGGCTAATGTGTGAGTGTTCATTCACACTACAAATATGTCTGGGGCACACCTTTTGTACCAGATGTGCAAGCACTAAAGATACAGTGACAATCAAATCGAACACAGTCTCTGCTTTCATATTCTGCTCATACCTGGTGGAGACAAGAGGAGAAAGCAATCCTGCAAGAGTTTGTTTTTGTGTAAGGAGGAGGTGGTATAAAGGTGAAGACTTTGGAACAAGGAAGGCTTAGAGCAATTCACTAAAATTCCTGGAACTAAGGACTTGTAGTCCTACCACATATACCTTTATCAGAAATAACTCTTTCATTACTGTTTTAATGCTGTGAATTCGTTTTAGTATGTAAACAACAAGGTAGTATTTACTGTTGAAGATCTATCAACATGACATGTAAGTATCTGCTGGCAGTTTTCCACTAATAATTCCTACACTGTCTCTACAATTTTATAACCAAATTTTCTAATTGCCTTTTTTTCACCATGAAGGTAGCCCCACGATGTGAGCAAACCCCCCAAAACTAAAATATACACATACACACAAAATTTGAAAGACAACCTAAAAAGAAACCTCTTCAATCCATTATATTCACCATCATTACATATAAGATCACTCTGACAAATAATAGAACATTTAGTCAAAAAGTAATAGCTTGTTTAAAATTTCTACAAGCCAGTAATAGTTGCAAGCTTTCACTATGCTGCCATGTTATCAGTATTAATGAAATTCAGTTCCATTTTGAAACATGAATTCTTCCCTTGCATGACAAGGGTAAAATTAAAATCTCTGTTCTTTTCCTAATCAAATCAACTAATGACAAAAAAAAAAATAAGAAAAAAGGAGTAATTCAGAAACTTATGTCACTAACTGGTCAAAAAAAAATTAGTTTTAAGATTCCTTTCCTTTGCTTTTTTCCATTACTACAGGTGAGCTCTTCAAATATTACGTCGCCTGCTGCTCTTTGTTCTTAAACCCACTCTGTCCCCAGCAAGTATATTGAGTAAAACTAGCCAAAATATGTACTGGCAATCAACGGCAAGGAATAATGCAGTAGATAGTCTAGAATTTATTTCTACCCCAGCTGTCGGTTTTATTTCATTATCACTCATGGTTATTGAACCTGACCTGTTGTGGAATATGTCACCAAGCAGGTGATTCTGAAATAGGGAAGGCACAGATGCCTGTTTACATAGCTTGACTTTAATTATGAACTTCTATAAGCCATAGTGAATGTCAACACTCTTGAAAGTAAGCCTAGTAAGAGAAAGGGTCATATTTCTTTATTTTTATCCCCATTCATAGAGTACCTTTTCAAGCCCTGTTTGTTAGGCACACTACACTTTATATTTTCTAGTGTTCTTAAGTTTTTTGCTGAAAATTGTTAAACACAGCAACCTAGTAAAAATTAAGAATGGCCTAGAACATGGTATGAAAATTCAACACATGAACCTGTTTAAGTGTAAGGTAACTAAAACCTACTCAGACCATGAATTTATGTTCTATGTTTTATTCTACTTAATCATGTTCTATATTCTCAACTGATGTCCAATCAATATTTCACTTATTCATTCATTTAATAATGCATACATTTAACAAATGTTAACACACTTATCATCCAGTACAAGTACAGTATTGTCCTGGTGCAAGAAGGCCAAAGGTCTAAATGACTGGTTATAAATAATGTCCTTAAAAATTTTTAAATCTACTAAAACAATAACATGTCATAAGTCCATGTTCTTCATGATTTGGGAGAAGAGGGAAATTAGAACTTTTTTTTTCCATTCTTTGAGAAAGGTTAAAAAAGTAAACTAATGTAGTTAATGTGATCCTAGGAAATGATATACAATAAACCAGCCACAGAGATAGAAGATGTCTAGATTCTATACTTCTTATTAGTAATGGATTTTGCTGAGTAAAAATGAGGGTAAACATTATGTATCTCAGTTTCTCAATGAGCAAATGGACATAAACTAACTCCATAGTTAGAAAAACCTTACAGAAGTCAAGCAGAAAACATGTCCCGGGAAGTATTATACAAAAGTTTTTTCATAATCATAAAAATGTTGCATAGTTTTGAGAGAGAATTATTTAATGCTTGACAGGCAATTGATAGAAAGCATGCTACATACTTAAAGGATGTACCTCTTATACCACAAGAAAAGCAGCAGAAAATCAACTTACTCTTTTACCTTTCCAAAATGAAAAGCTCATATTAAACGTATAACATTCAAATCAGGGAAGTGAAAACCACATTAGCTTCCAACGAAGCAGAGGTCTGGACAAACTTATAAATAACATATAAACCAAAGAAATTCAGACTGATATAAACTGTCTCTAAACAAAATCTAGAGGTTGAGAAAAAGTGAATTTTAATTTCACTTATTAATTCCTGGGGTTCTGAAACTTGTACCTATTTAACCCAATTTCTATAACCATATTTCCCATCTCTTTAATGTACATATTTTAACATCCTCTGAAACTAAACAAAATAACAATATTTTTCATTATTTTGTAGCAAATGTCCAGAGCATTAATCTAAATATGAGATCAATTATGACATAGTAAAATAGCAAAAAGTTAAGAAAAAAAGGACTTTGACAAGACAGATCTATCACTAACTAAAAACGTGAACATATGGTATTTGTTTCTCATGCTTTCTTTACTTATAACCCAATATAAAACTAAATACAATGAAATATAATTATTCTGACATGTTTGTAAGTAGAATAAACAAATATTTATGTAAGCCTAATTTACCCAGGGCAGAGAGACAGGCATGGGTCCTGATAATAAAACAGCAGTTTGTTTTCTTAAAACTAACTTTTAGTGATTTCAGTGATTTCAGATTTGACTATATGTATACTTTTCTAGGAAGCAATTCTAAAGTGGCAAATTCCTTGTTTCTCAGCCATTTACCATACTGATACCTTATAATTAACATGATTTAGACAGTCTCACACAAACAGAAATACTGAAGTCTATACTGCCTTATTTTGTTTAATTAAGGTTTTATTTTGTTTTGGCTTAATATGGCCTTATCGGTATTTTAACATATGTTTCATTCTCATTAACATTAAACATAAAATAGTAAATCATACTGGGAAAAGTTCTCTAAAAGTTATGCCATGAATTAATGAAATAATCAATTGGAACATGCACTATGCGTATATGTCCATCAGCAAAATGATCCTTTAAACACTTAAAATTATCATGTCAGCATAATTATTTTAAATGAACAAAGAAATGGGTGAAAGGCCAAGTATGTTTGGGTTTCACTGAGAAAAATACATCTTATCCCACATGTAAGTTCAAATGTAGATGTAATTATAACATCATTAGAAGTTTATTTTTTTTAAGTGACACAATTTTATGTAGATGTCATCCATCTAAATATATTATTTACCAACTCTCACTTGAGTAATTTAGGACAAATATTATTTTTCCGAGTTACTATAAAAATCTTCAAAAATGAAACTGGAATTGTCAAAGGAAACATTTGATTAATTTATCATTAACTGATATATACTGACATAATAGCCATTAAGTAATTTACATTGAACAAAGTATATTTTAATCATCCTCCTTTGGGTGAAAATGCAGATATAAAACATTTTCATGTGACTTCTATCTTGATATATACAAGTACTGATACACAACCTGAGGAATATGGAAAGATTATGATCTTTCTTCACCTGGGATGAAATTGTCAGAAGACTCATGGGTATAAAATAATCACAAGCAAGCTCTAAGGATATGCCACCACCCAGGCAATGGACTGTATCAAATTTAGGTTATGGCACACAGCAAAGAGCAGAGCAGATGAGGTATCACAGCAATTCATGTATAGATTTTAAAACACACAGACATACTGATGTTTTTTTAAATCACTGTTAGTAAAAATAATAAGGATTTTAATAAAATAATAATAATTTTTTTTTTTTCCCCAATTCTTTTCTACTCATGAGATTATTTAAAGTAAAACTAGATTTTCGTAAACAGAAAAATAAGTGAATTAAGCTTCAAAGAGCCCCACTATAAAACTTAAAATATTTCTAAGGATGAACCTGTCATATGGATTACCACATAACTTTCACTGATACAGAAAAACCTCCTTATAGATATTCCAGTTGTCCCAAAACACTGAAACAGAAAAGGGATCGTAAGGTATGTTATTTCTAAAATAATAATAATGATTAATAATAATAATAATCCTAAATGCAAGATATAAATAAGCTACAAGACAGAACTATTGAGGGCAAGTAATGTGTATCAGGCAGATAATGCCAATGTGAAAATTAAATATGACAGTTTGCAATGTGATTATACTGACATACCATCTACCTCTGTATCTACATTATACTTTGTCTTTTATTTAAAAAGTGAAATAACATATTTGAAGTGCTTTTTAACTCTAAAGTGAAATACATGTGTTAACTATAGTTATTATATTTTAGAATTAAATATCTAATATATAAATAGAAATAAATGGGATACTGTCATTTCCTTGTATTCAACACTATGGAATTGTTATTCATTTTCAATTGTTTAGAAAAATTTTTATGTTATTTTAATTAGAAGAAGCCTGAGGGATGTCCCAACTTCTACATCCAAATTCTATAATTCACTATTTAAAAAAATCAAAGCATATGAACTTAGAAAATCAGGAAGTATATAACTAATATTAAAATTATTTCAAGGAAAATCTGGTTACCTTAAAATAAAATATCCTTGCACACTGGCATATATTTAGCAAAAGATCTCTAGAATATCTCTAGGTAGGCTGCATAAGATTGATAGAAATTTCCATCTTACAAATGTGAAATTCACCAAATCTGGTGTAGAGAAGCCTTATTTTTATGATTTCATAGTGAAATCATAAATTTCCAATTCCAGAAGTATAACATCCAATGAATATCATAATGAGGACAAATATGTATACTCATTTGTCAGTTTATTATTAGTTCTTAAAATGTACTCCCAAAAAACACAAAGTTTCTACCATATGCGGTGAAATATTCTATAGCTGACGTAAAATAATACTGGTCTTTTCCCATCACAGAAAGTCAACTTCTAGAACTCTCCAATTTTAAATTTTAATAAGAATTTACATTAAACTACTGCTATTAACTACCTTTTATCTATAATAAATGCGGCAAACAATAAAATGAATGAAAATAGGAAATTAATATGAATGACAGAAAAGGAAAATAGTCTAGCATCTTCAGTTTGTCAGTTTTTTTAACTGACCTTTGGGCTTCTAGCTGTGATTTCCTTCCATGTATTTATAGAAAGAAAGAAAGAAAAAATAAAAGGTCATGTTCACAGTTAGTCTGAATGATTAAATTACGTCTTTATTTCTCTCTGGAATCCAGTTTGTTTTTGTTTTTAAATCTACAACAAAAGTCTGTTGGATTAGGATATATTTATTTCCAGCTTTAAAGCTCTATGATCCTACTAGGGATCCCAATGATAAATCTACACATTCTTATATCCTCAAATCTTCAATTGTAAGCAGATGACCCATCTGTCCTTTAAAAAAGCAATTCATATATACATGAATTTATGTTTAGTTACGTGAATTTTAGAGGTATAATAAAACTGGCTGTTCAGAACAAACGAATGGAGACTCATGGACACGGACTACAGACTAGTGTTTACCAAAGGGTAGTGGGTGGAGGAGGAGGGTATAGGTAGACAGTTAAAGGGGGTCAAATATAGGTGGGTAGGGTAGAGTGAAGTGGGTAAAGAGGATCAAATGTATGGTAGCTGAAGGAAACTGAACTTTGGGTGTAAACACACAATAGAACATACAGATGTCAGATTATAATATATACCTAAAAATTACATAATTGTATTAACCAATGTTACCCCAATAAACTAATAAAAAATAACTGGTTGAAATTTTTAAGGAAATTTGAATATATAAATAGCAATATTTTACAGTCTGTTAAAACATTAAAAGGAAAATACATTTTTTAAAAAAGGGAAGATTCTCCCCTTTATGTCATATTAGTTCTTTGATCCACAAGCAACAACTATTATGTTCTAATCAGAAACAAAATCTGTCGTATAGAGATTATGACACCATTATGTCTGAGTTTATATTATAATGTAACTCAGGTAGTTCTGAGTATTGTCTGAGATCTTCACACTACAATAGGAGGTGCATGGATTTCCAATACACACAGAAGAAACTGAATCCTGGAACATTCAACTGACTTGAATGATAACACATGACCACTAAGTTGAAGAGCCAGGGCTTAGATTTTGTTGGTTTGGTGTTTTTGATCCAAATACTATGCTTTTTCTTCCCTTTGAAAAGTAGGCCAGAAAGGAATTTTACATTTTGCTGAAATAAAGTGAGTGGCTACCTAATATTAACCACTGAATCTTCAATTATCTGCCTCATAAGCACAAGCCGGAAGACCAACCTGTCAAACGGAATGGAACTCTGTTGTCATTTCCTGAGACACCAAAGTCACTCTTCTCTCCTATGTCAATCTCATAGCCAAATGGTTTTTAAGTTTTCTGTTTCCAGATCTATGAAGGACAAGAACTGCACATGAGTACTGACCTCTGAAATAGCAGGTTGACATAAAAGGACAAACCCAATATCAAGAGCTTAACTCTACTGAAAAACTACAAATACTGAATCCACTGTTGTTGTTTGTTGGTTGGTTTTCTTTAATTTTCTTTATTTTGAGGACTGTGGCAAAAAAAAAAAGTTTCTATCAGCAATAGGCTCCACCCATAAACCACCAGCATAAATTTTTGGCATATTACCAAGAAAGGAAGCTCATATTTCCCCACCAGAATTGGGGGCTGGGGGGAATATGTTTGCCAATTCAAGTAAAATTGTGTAAAATGTGAATAAAATAGGCAAAATTTGTCATCTCCTCCATTTTTTTTTGCAGCCACTTCTATTTTTCCCCAAATGCTAGCACCCTGAAGGCATCTAATTAGCACTTGTATGTTTTTCCACCCTCCAGTTAATCCTTCCAGACACACCCTGAAGGGACTCTCTGTGTATGCTTTCCTATCACCTGCTCCAATCAAAATTCACCCATCATTTTCCCTATTCTTGGGAACCTTCTCTATTCTGGGAAGTTCTTAAGAAACCAATTACCTAATTTGATGAACCGATAAGCTATTTCTAGCAGAAAACTTGTTTAATGCTTAAGAGTCATGTGTACCCCAATTCTCCTTCCTATAACTGACAACTAAGAAGTTCAAATGAACGCAAAAATAAAAAATACTGTTAAGAAAAAAATTAAGAAGCACTATGTCCTCTCAAGTGTGTGTATGTATATATATGTGTGTGTGTATGTATATGTATACATGTGTTTGTGTAGCGTGTTCAGTTCTGATGTGGTAATAGGAAGGAAGAAAGAGTCTTTTGCTCACCCAGTAATTGACAAACACTGTATTAGTGAACTTCCAAAGAAGTTGAAAATTTGCTTTAAAATAATCTGGGAGAAAAAGTGGCTTGGGTAGTATAGGTAAAATAAGACTAACAATGAAATGATAATTATTGAAACTGGGTGATGGATACTTCTCTGTATAATCAAATTTTCCATCTTAAAAGAAAAGAGAAAAAAAGGGAGGAAAAATCAATCAACTGATCAATCAGCCCAGGGGTGACTGTTATAAAAATGTAATTTAGAAGGAACCCTGAAAATGGTTGAAATAGAAAAGAAGTGCTCAAAAATAAAAAGGAAAAAAAATTCCTTAACAATGTATGACAATAAGATATGGGGTAAAATCCAAGTGATTAAGGCTATATGTAAATCATGAGAACTAAATGTTTAGAAAATGCTTTCAAAGAATTTCTTAAATCTAGTAACTTTTCACAGATGTGATCAATACTTTTTAAAGGAACAACATTAATTTTCAAAACAGTGATAAAATTAAGATGAAATATATGCGTTGGGCATGGCAAGAATTGGTTTAAACTATATGATACTAAACATACCAATGATTCAAATCCTAACTAACTCTAGCAGCCTTAATAACTGCAACGCACATGGAGGGAAATGCTCACTTACTAACTCTCTCCAGAATCTACTTAATAGGAAATGGCATGTTTGGCACAACCTTGACCTATTCTTAAATTAGTTATAATCATTAAAGATCCCTTTTATAAAGAATTTTTTTTATAGTGTTAGGCTGGGATTTCTTTTAGTATAAAACTATTAAAACTGATAAAAAGCAATTAGTTTCTGTTCATTTGTCCAACATTTATTAAATTAGGCAGAGTCATAAGCCCAGAGGCTAGAAAGATTTATAAGGTGGAACCATTGCCTATAAAATTCAAGTACAGACATATCAGGCCTGGAGAGAGCACAAGAGGTAGTTCAGGAGGACTCCCGGGATAGGGAGCTGGCTAGGGGTTGCCCTAGCAATCCACAAACTGGAACGTGCTCAAAGGAAAAAAGAACAGGTATTCCCGAATAAGAAAGGAAAAAAGAACAGGTATGTAAGTATGTCATTATTAGATTCAATTCAATTAGTATTCTCAATACCCTCAAAAGAGATGCAAGACAGGTAGGTGATTGGCAATGACCCAAAATGAAGTAGCAGAAGTCATTCATTCTTTTAAATATTCATTGAATTACATAGAGTTCAAAGTCTAATAGGGACATAAAGTCAAAAAATAATGAGAATATGGTGTGATGAGTGCATTAATAGATGTATGGACTTAGATACAGAAGAAGGTTTAAAGGAGGGATGACCAAAGAGGTTTGAGTGGGCTAAGGAAAGTTTCTCAAAGATAACTGAATTCCATCTTGAAACATGAGGGATTTACTAGTCAAACTGGATGGGAGGACATGTACTAATGCAGTGAAGTATGAAAAAAAATGCAAACAGTGGTAGTCAGAAACTAAACATGGGAGAAGTAAGATTTAAAGGCAAAGAAACTCAAGACCCTAGGAGCAAACCACAATCTCAGGCCTTGAGGTACCAAGGTCAGACCAAGACTAACATTAAATGTAACTCTACACTCAACTAGGGACCCACCACAAAGCTCCTGATTTTCTCCTTGCTTAGGGTCCAGAATCTGAGTCCATTAAGAATATTCAGCTGTTAACATCAAAGGTCAAGCTGTAAAGTTAGGTAGGTCATTAAATATACTAATAAGAAGTAAAGTAAAACTAAACGATAAACATAATAAAAGTCTACAAAGACACCAGTGGAACACATGATCAAGTAAAAGGTAAATGAAGCTGACTACAAGGTATTTAATAATTATGAGAGATCTAGGATTTGGGGCAACATATCAAATAGGAACTCATTTTTTAAGTTTTGTTCTACTCACTGTTGTACACTGTATGTTGAAAATATTTACCATGAACTCTAGCAACAATAACTATATACTAAAGGCTTGCTATATAAAAATAATTGTGCTGTTTGAAGAATAAAAATAATGATAAAGAATGATCTTTATACTGAAGAATTTTATAGCCAAGTTAAAGAAAATAAAAAAGCTGCCTAAATATATGAACAAATATATGAGGTAAGACAAGTGTTAGATTAGTTTGCTTTTATTACCAATGTACGTTTTCACTAGCTTACACTGTAATGTTATATTCATGACACAAGTGATAAGATTTATAATAATACTGAGAAAAGGAGCCAAAGCCCACTAAGAATCAGTGCTAATGGTGGCTATGAAGCACTTCCTCCGACCAGTCAATTCTAAAACTCTAAGTCTACAGGGTTTGACTCATCGCCTCAGTCCAATAATCCATCATTCAAGTTACTCAAAACCCTCAGTACACGAGACAGGAAGGAATATTTAGATCACTTGATTTTACCTGTTATGAAGCAAAAGTTAAAAATGTCCTTCTTCAAAGTTGGGTGAATATGTGAATAAGAAATATCTGCTGTTAATTCTATACAAATACTAAAAGGACCCATAAATTTTACTTTGGATGAGATTTTCAGCAAATTAACTTAATAATTCATAAAAACCAAGGACATTCTCACTACTTGGATTATTCAAATTTTCCTTCTTCATCCCGAAATATATTTGCAAAACACAACTTGGAATGAGAGGTTCTGTTTTGTTTGGCAGGGTTATTCGCAATTTATTTAAAGTCCCAGAAAAGTATTTTGTAACTTTTTTTCATGTGTCTGCTTATATGATGGTAATTTTATACCTTTCATACAAGATAAGGAATTTTCTAACCTTCAGTTAAAGTGACCCACATAGGTGAAAAACTTAAAAACTATAGCACAGAAGGCAATAAATATTAAAAATTAAGTAATAAAAACATTCTGCTTTAACAGTGTTTGAAGTTTAAATATCTTGCACAAACTCTAATGGAAAGAATAAATTTTAGAGTAAGTCAGGCTTTGGTTTAAATACCCAAACTGATACTTACTATTTACCAATTATCCAAGTATCCCTGTCTAAGTTATAACGAAGTGAAAAAAAGCTGTGGAACTCAACCAACTTGATCTTAAATCCAAAGCTGCCACTTATTAGCGATGTATCATAGGGCAAGTCACTTGGCCTCGGTTTCCCTTTTCTAGAATGTTTACCTGGTTTGAAAAAGTGAAATAATAACAGCTACTTCCCCAAAATACTTTAAGAATTGAATGGTATAAATTACATGAAATCACCTCACATAGGGCCTAGCACACAGTGATACTCTATAAATGTTAGTTCCATTCTTTGCTCCTTCTCCCACAGGTTCTCCTAAAGTACTGTTTGCCCACACAATATTGGTTTAGTTCCTATAGTCAGTGTTAAAAAAGTGCTTAGTAATTAATTTTATTATCGCTTGGGATAAGGAAATGAACATACATGAGATCTTGTAGAAGTAACAAAATATACAGAAAACATTTTTGAAACTATCACAAAACGATAAAATATAAGAATTTCAAAAAATCATCACAAGAATATACTTGCAGAGAAAAAATCATGACATTCCCCTAACCTCAAAGTTCGAGGATGGCACCTATCTCAGTCACCTGATGCTTTCTTAACATAAAGGACAGCACTAGGTTCCTAGAGGACCATCCATTAATATTGTTGGATGTATAAACACACGACTGAACAAATGTGTAAATGACATTATAATTTACCTTCCCATCAAAAATTAAGGGGCTTCTATCTTAGGAAATCTTGTTACTCATTTGAAAACTCTACAGTTTATATCACATAGAGTAACACAAGTTCCCTCGACCATCTCTTCTTTAAGTATTTTCTAAGTCACTACACTCTCCCAAGATCTTTTTGAAATCACTTGAAGGCCTTTCATATATGAAAAGAATAGCACGATTACTTCTCTAATCTGAACAGCAGCAAAAACAATAACCTTAGTCGAAGTCCTATTTTGCAACCTTTGTAGCTCTTCCCCGTTTCCCCACCTTTGCTCATGCAGAACTCCTTTGCACTGAACGTCCTTGTTTGACTTCACTTTCCTGCTTTCAGCATTCCTGGTCCAGTCTCAATGTTGTTTGCTGAAAGAATATCCCTTTCTGACCAATTTTGGCAAAATTGCTGGCTGCTATCAGAGCACTGAGTCCACACCCTGTCACTTCTATTAAACTGTGCACTGTGACCTGAGAACAATCTCATTCACCTCTGCATCCCAGGGTACTTAACACAGCGGTAGGTGCGTAGTGATACTTAGAAAATGTTCACTGAATCAAATTCAATCCTTTCCCACAATATCTTTCTGGTTTGTCATTAAAAAAACAAAAACAAAAACAAACAAACAAACAAAACACTTAGAAACAGGTGACGTTAAAAGCAATTTCAGTGAGCATTTTACAAATAAAAAGATGAGCTTCTTTTTTTAAAAGGTGTTAAAGAGCAACTAAATAATCTCCAGATTATGTATGTTATCAAACAGAAATGCTTTTGGACACACGTTCATGTTACCAGCCAAATGTGCCAGTCAGGTTAGTGACACTACTGACATCGTAGAGGATAAATGGCATGCATATTAACATACTTCAATGTGATTTCATTTAAAGGAAGCTTTAAAAAAAAAAATCGCGTTTAGGTCTTTATTCACCATATTCTAACTCCAGAAACAACTTTTAAAGCTGGAGTGTATTCATCAACCCACGAGAGTCAGCATGCTGGTTTCACTGCGGTGAAATAAAAGAATGAGAGTGGATATCTCCTCGGCAAAGGTGTTGCAGCATTAATGATAGGGAAACTGACCTGAGAAAAACATTTGAAACCCACAACAGAATCTGTAGAATGAAGGAGGTGAAATAATGCGGGGTCAGCCTGACAGTCAATACTATGCTCTCTATTTAAGAATTATCCTGACATATAACCTTTTTATGTTTTGCTAAATATACAGAAGAGAAGGTCTCTATTCTTGATATCCTTCAGGAGGCTGCAGTCTTATTAATGATAGGTGTCAAGATCTCCAAAAGAGATGGACTTTACCCACTGGAAAATGTTGAGACTTTCCGGGATCACTCTGGCCAAGTTCTTAAACTTGAGAAGGTGGTGATTAAAAGTTAGCGAGTGGCTCTGTAGTGGTGAGATGTGAAGTAAAGAATAATTGCTAAGCTAAACTGCAGGCAACACCAAATATTAACTTCACCGAATTATAGAATTCAAGACAGCTTAGTATATGAATCACCACTCCACTAAGAGGAAATACTTAGACTAGAAAAGCTTGACTTTTCACTTAAACACTATTCTAATGAATCTTCTGTTCTTCAATATTCAGCAATACTTCTCCGTGTTTAAATATAACTCTGAAACGTAAGCACGTAGAATCCAGGGAAAGAATCTCTGGAATGCTGTAACTGTTTGAATAGTTCCTATCCTGCAAATACCTGCATCTAAGAAAAGAAAAAAGAAAAAAGAAAAACAAAAAAGAAAAAAGGCTGGAAGAAACCTGCAAATGTTACTAACTTACCACACTAAATTTTCCAAATATACAGTTAACAATGCAAAATAATACATGACATGAGGTATGATTCACAAAAAAAAAAAAAAAAAAAAAAAAAGCCAGACAAAAATAGCTCTAAATTTCCATAGACAAGAACGTCACCTGTGACTGTGGGGAAGCAGAAGTGATCTTGATATGGTATTAAGTTAATCCAGGTAAGTGACAGGAGTCCAGTTATTTTTCACACATAAACACTAGCCACAGTAGGGGCAGCTCACCTTTCTTCCATATCCCTACAGATGTTTGGAGATTTCTGGACTTCCTCAGCAAGAACCACAGGAACTAACAACACTTTAGGAGACAACTCCCCCCACCACCCCCTTATACAATAAGGCACCAGTCCAGCAGCCCCTGGCTGTGCTCAAGCAAGGAATTTTAGGAATGGAGAAAGGAATGGCATATTCCCTAGAGAGGTTAGCCTGGAATGGGGATGAAGAGGAGGAAAAGAGGGCACCCTTCACATCTCTGTCAGTCAACTATTATTAACTACTATGCTGATGGAATGGAATCTAACCTTATACTGGCCACGGCTGGCTTTCTTCCAGGTTCAACACGACTGCAAGACCAGTGTGGTTATAGTGATGTGAGTCAAGAGAAGAATAGTAAGGGGTGAGATCTATTTCATAAGGGCCACTCTGAATACTCTGGAGAGTAGACCAAGCGAACTGTAGTGCAAGCAAGGTGACATTAAGGAGGCCTGTGTAAAAGGGACCTAAGTGAAAGATGTGATGGATCCAAATGGAGTGGGAGCAGTGGAGATGGCCAGACATGGGCAGATGTATTGAGTAAGGAGAGCCTACTGAATTTGCTGATAGATTGGAGCTGCATATGAGGGAAAAAGAGGTGTCAGGAATGACTGCTGAGTTTTGCCCTAAGCAACACAGTGAATAGTGATGTCATTCACTGGCAGGGGGAGGTGTGGGGGGAAGAATGGATTTGGGGATTGAAGTGAAGAGCTCTCTTTTGGACAGATGAAGTCTAAGATTCATTTCTATAAGACATGCAAAGAGAGATCTTGCCTCTTAATCGAAAGGACTGGAGAGCCAGAATGGCCTCACAGGGTAGCGCAGTTATGTAATTCCTCACCGTGCACTCGAGGTTCAAAGCTGACAGACATGTGAACATTATGCTGATATTCCTCCTGACGTATATGGTGGATCTTTTATGTGTGACACACTCTTTTTTCACCCCCTTTACTTTATATGTTTTTCTCTTTTTCCAAATCTTTACTGTCCAAGATTTTGCAACTTCACAGTTGTAAGATTTGGCTAAGTTACTTAGTTTTTTAAGACTTAGTGCCTTTACGTATAAATGAAGATAATATTACTTATTTCACTGGTTTGCCGATTATGTTAGATAATGTTCGTGAAACTCTTGGAACACTGCTTGGCATGTATCTAGTAACTATCAAATATCTTCAGTTATTATTATGTTTTACAAAATGCATATTATTCTTACAAATGATTTTAAATATTTTGGAATGAGACAGGATATAAATGAACAAATAATAATGGATCATCATTTTACAAATATATGTAAGGTGATATTTTCTTATTTAAATGAGTTTTTTACCTCGTAGAACTACAGAATATTAAAATCAGTATCTTGAATTTTTTAAGCACACGTAGGTATTTTCTGAATTGTAAGTATGATTAGTGACATTAGTATTTGGTGCCTCATAAGATCTGCCATTTAACTTTATGCACGTCAAAATTCCCACAGAAAAAATGAGTCAAAATGCAGCAACAGGCAATGTTTGGATCAAATCTTGTATCTGCTCTGTTAGGGTTAATCTCACCATACATTATGACCTTTTATTTGCTCAAGATTTTTTGTTGATTAGACCCTCCCTTACCCTTTGTTTTAAAACCTAAGATTACTACTAGTATTATGGAAGTGTTTTTTTCCAAACAGAATAAATATAAACTAGAGAATATTACCTCGAGACTCTTCCTATTGCATTGATAGAGATATCTCTATGGAGCAAAGACTAGACCAGATTGCCAGCAAACCACCAGAACAAGGGTGGTGCATAGAACAGATTCTCCTCCACAGCCCTCAGAAAGAGCCAACACTGCTGACATCTTAATCTTAGACTCCTGGTCTCCAGAACTGTGAAACAATAAACTTCTATTGTTGAAGCCACCCAGTTTGTGGTACTCAAGCTCAAATAGCATATATTCCATTGGACTTCAATGGACATGTAAAGGTGATCAAGAAACTACTGCATGGGCTTTCTTAAATACTTCAGAGAAGAGGAAAGGTGCCAGAGCACCAGAGATGGTCTAATATTATAATTTTTAAAGGCAAAGGATGTGAATTCTGCCAATCTCAGATAAGTAAGCTTACAATGGACCCATTAAACACGGTATGCAAATGTTTGTATGACAACTTTACAGAAGGTTCCAATATGGGTTCACTAAGAATAATTTTATTGTTGGTCCCACTGTTAGACTGGTAGATAAAGATAACATGGACTTTGTTCATCCTGAACTTCATTACACATTTGAAGAAATCTCTCGTGATATCCTTGAGGTCAAAACGGCAAAATATGCAGGAAAAAATATGACTTAGGTACATTCATAACAGGTTGAACAACCACACCCAAAGAGTGTTGATTCATGAAAAGATGTTAACTGAAAGTCTCAAGTTGTATGCCACAGGGCTACTTTAACAAGATTGAAAAAAAAAAAACATGCAAGGCACGTTTATCAAACCTGTGGATGACACACAGCTGATAAGGAAATCTCATCCTCCAAATGGCTGAGTCTGAATTCCAGAAATCATCTAACTGAGGAATCACTGGAAGAATGAGAGATGTTTAACGAGGAGAAAAAGAACAGGGAAGGTAGATCTGAAAGCTCAAGGCTAGAGATAGGGAAGATGTAGGATAGATGAAGTTCTTGCAAGAAAGATCTGAGATCTTAATAAAAGAAAGATTTCACTTCTCTCTACCACTGTCACTCTAGTTCTAACTAATATGATATTTTCCTTACCTATTACTG
The DNA here is from genome assembly GCA_003508835.1 of Eonycteris spelaea. Taxonomy (NCBI): domain Eukaryota; kingdom Metazoa; phylum Chordata; class Mammalia; order Chiroptera; family Pteropodidae; genus Eonycteris; species Eonycteris spelaea. Next base: position 2,619,444 of record PUFA01000050.1, on the reverse strand, counting down.
GTTTCCTCATGTCCACTAGTTTCCCCATTTCTTCTCTTGCATTTCCAATCTATTTTCTAAAACACAGGCTGAGCCATCTTGTATAAACTGTAACCATAATGACCTGTTGTATCATTACAAGGCACAATCATGGTCATATTTAATTTTTTACTTTAAATATAACTGATTAGAGCTCTCACTTGCCCTAGAAGTGCATTCTACATACCATACTTGAAGGAGCAGTAGGAAGCATTCATTAGTTTGCTACTCCCAAGGCTACTGGTCTTTTTCACCCATCAATGCTGTCCCAGCTAGCTCCCTGTTCAAGCCACACGGCCTTGATGATCTGGTTTCCTTGGTGCCCAGCTAGCTTAGGCAGGAGCGCTCTAACTCTGCAGTTCGTGCTTCCTCTTCCCCAGCGTGCAAACTACCCTGATGACATCTACACAGCTTTCCAGCATCAGCCCCATGAGCCCAAAAGCTCTTCTGAGTGTTGTTTCCCACCCTGGGTCCCCTTTCTGTCATTTTATTTTAGGGCTCTCATTGCCTTCTCCTGAAACTGCCTTTTTTGGGGGCGGAGGTGGGGGGAGGGGAGGAATGGTGGTGAGGAGGGTAAGGGCCACAGAGCTCCATCCCAAGAAACACCAGATATTAGTTCCTTCTCTCCCAGAAAGCCCGGAACATCTTATGTAAAGTGGTCTCCACCTTTCCAGGAACCAGCTTTACAGCGCAGAACACACCTGCGTTCTCAGGGAGTGGCAGACTTTTACTAATGAAGTCAGAAAACTTTATACTGCAAAACCATGGCCATATACTTCCTCTCCATTTCCATAACTGAGAAAGGCATTTAAGAAATACAAAAAAAATCATCCTTTCTAAATTTAAATCCTGTCCTGCCCCCATAACAACAAAAACAAAACAAAACAAAACAAAAACACAAATCGACTTCTGCCAAGTCAGTGTTCAAAATTTTCCAGTTACTGCTCACTGCATTCGGTTAAAAATCCAAACTTCTTTCCATGATCTACAGGTGTATGTGGGGCTCCTTCCTACCTCTCCAGCAACATGTCCCAACCTTCACCTCTTTCGCAAATACTAGGCCTACTTACCTTCTTTTACTTCTTGGATTAACTAAAACAACTTTCTTCTATCTGACAGCCTTTGTTCACTTAGACACACCCATCTCAGACACCACTGCTCCGTGAGTATCCTCTCCTCATCTACTCTTCAGCTTAAACTTCGCCTCTTCTAAATATTCCATATAAACTGAGGCCTGAATGTTCTTTTTTATTATCCTCTGTTCTTTTCCTTCACAGAACCTATCATATCTCATTATATCGCATGTCCGTGTACGCTTACATATTTAATGTCTTCCCCACACTAGACTCTAAGCTCTATAAGGACAGAGCTGTGACCGCTTTGTTCATTACTGTAAAGCAATGTCAGTGCCTGGCACAGAGTAAACATTAGGGAATAGTTCATTAATTAATTGAATAATAACTAGAAGTGCCCAACAACAGAACCAGCACCATTACAGTCTTGGAAAAATTCTTCATTGTACATCAAAGGTTTTATAGAAAGGATTCCTGAGTTAGAAAGAGACATCAACTACATGAACTCTAATTTTCTCATACGGGAACTAATACTTTATAAGACATAGGCTGCTACATGGATTCTAAGAAGAGAAGGTCATTATAATTTGGAAAGTTAGTAAAAGTTTCATAAGGAATTATCTGACATAGAACTTAAAAGAAATGTCTGACTTGAAATGGCACAAGATAAGAGAATTTTAGAGGTGTGAAGATGAACAAAGGTGAACACAAAAAGAGAAACAAGACCACCTTACGTGAGAAGATCAATCTGACTTCACTTGAGAGGGGCATGGAATAGCAAGTTAAACAGCAAAGGTAAGGTCACTTGATAAAGGGTCTGAACTTAGAGTTCCATCTCTTGGTCAGAAGAATAATGACATCAGGGAGAGTTATCTCAGTATGATGGTTATGTTAGAGAGAAAAGCAGCTAGAGGTAAAGGGCGAGTAAGAGGCTACCTACTAATCTACCATAATAATTATGAAGCTTGAAGTACAGATGGGAGAGACATGCTACACATTCCACAATTACATAAACTGGTACACGGCAGAAAGTCTACAGTTTCCACAAGCAACAGCAGGAGACAAATGGCAAGGAATGACCAAAGCTACAGGCGGGTACTCCACATTTGCCTGCGGAGGGGCATTGCTCAAGGGACTTGGCGAAAAGGCTATTTCTCAAACCTGTACCAAAAAAGCATCTTAATATTTTAGCAACCAATATAACTGTACCTGCAAGGGCTGAGTATCAGCCCCGAGTAACCCTAGATGAGACAAGGAGGAGGAGGATGAAAAGGATAGGATCCAACCAAGAGAAATCTTAAGACCAAAAAATAAGAAACTAGAGAACTGACTATATATGAGATACAAAGGATGTTCAGTAATCAATGATTTCAAGATTTCGAGCCTGAAGAACCATATGGAATAGAGAGTTACATTAATGACAGAGAAAAAATATTTTGGAAATAGAATAAGTTTGAGTGACAGGGCACGTGAGAATTCTGAGTTTCTAATCTGTTGAGTGTAAAATGTTTATTTATAGTTATTTCCAAACATTCCAAAGGCAGCTACAAACACAAATCTTAAATTTAGAACTAAAATTGAAGTTGCAGAGTTTGGAAAAAATCAGCATATATGTGATAAGTGTAAATAACCTCTTTAAGTTCGTGAATATTATAATGAATGATTGACAGAGTTAGCTTTTAGGATAAAGTAAATTAAAATTGACCTAACTATACCATTAAATTAAAATTTAGAATGTTATATAATATTGAAACACACAAATCATTTCAAACAGTAATCCTCAATCCAGGACGCATAGTAGAATCATTTGGGTAATTTTTAAAAATACAGTGATTGCTATGGATTGAACTGCTCTCCCCCCAATTCTTTTGTTGAAGTTCCACCTGTCAATGTGATGGTATTTGGAGATGGGGCCTATACAAGATGATTAGGTTTAGATGAGGTCATGAAGGTACGGTCCTCATAATGAGGTTAGTTCCCTTTTAAGAAGAAACCCCAGAGAGCTTGCACGCACAGCTTGCTTATGCTCACATGTGGCTCTTGCTCTCTTTCTCCTTCTCTCCTCGTCTCTCTCCCTTGTGAGGACACAGTGAGAAGGTAGCTGTGTTCAAGCTTGCAGAGTCTCATCAGACCCAAATGTGCAGGTACCCCGATCTCAGACTTCCACCCTCCAGAACTGGGAGAAAAAACATTTCTGTTGTTTAAGCCACCCAGGCTAAGATATTTTGTTATGGCAGCCTGAGCACACCAATACACTGATGTTTGACCAATTATATGGGAACCAGTAAACTAAAACATATTCTAAAATCACAAAAATAACTATATCCAGTTTTAGTTACTCATCTAATTTATTTGCAATATTCTACTAGGAAGATTTGTGACCTAGGGAAAAGGTGTCCCATAATAGTAAGCACCCTATAAATGTTTATTGCATGAATAAACGCATCAATGAGAAATGTGTGCATGCATGCATGTCTGAATAAAATGATCTGTGGGAGAACATATAAAGTCAAATATCACAAGCTGAGAAAATATAAAAACTTAAGTATTCTTCAGTGAAGAGGTGTACAACAATAAAGATTTATCTAGATAGTAAAAATACTTTAAATGTTTAAGAGTTGAAAATGTTAAACCATGCATATATTACTTTTTTAAATTATACAATGAACTCTTTAACTGTTTAATGTGAACAGTTCAATATCTCAGGATATTGTACATGAAAATTTCAAAGATTAAATCTTAAAAATATTTTTGAAAATTAATACAACTTTGAGATTGCTTCATATCTTATTTTACTGAACTTTCTTATGGTGAAAATGTCTGTGAAATACAGAAAAGCAAACTGACATTTCAATTTATACTAAGTATATTTTTCTATTTCACTAAGTAGGTTACAAAAAATAAGTAATTGTATGTATTTCAGCAGAAGCAAATTCAGAAAAAAATCCTAATTCAATATTTCTAGCTCATCTAAGGATGTTGTTTTCATTTACCAAAGACAGCATTATAAATATTTAAAATAAAATGTAAATAATTATGACTTGGAGTAAAAGAATTCCATTTGCAGTTCCCTTAATAATATTAGTTGAAATTTGTAAAGAACCCATCTCTGAGTTACAAGGAACTCTAAATATCAGACAGTCTATGAGAAGATAACCTGGAAAATAGGGACCAGAAAAACCTTGAAAAAATACTGAAATCTCAAAAAACAGCACTCATTCTGAGGGTAAGTTGCTTGATCAGGAGAGCATCACAGTCTAAATCTGATTATGAAATTCGCAGATTTAACAGGTAAAATACTAACTCTAAAAATATCTAAGATCTAAAAATGTCTAAGGACAGCAAATCACAACTGCCCCCTCCAATAAAGCTGTTGATAATTATATGTAAACTTTGATATTTTTTCTGTGATTATCAAAGCAACAAGTCATCATTAGATAAAGTTGGTGTATGGCTGTGGCATCATCTGAGATATTCAGGTTAAATATGGTAATTCTAAAAAACTCAGTAGTTGGAAATAATCAGACTTATAAATTGACACGATATTTTAAAACATTTTAATAGCGAATAATCATATCTAAATAATTAAAATTTCACCTCTGCTATAGTTACTAAATAAGTTTTTTAAATTACAACTATGTAATCTGTATAATACCATTCCTCTTTCTCAGGACTTTTTATGTTTTTACTATGTTCACATTTGACAACAGACAATGATTTAAATCCCAAGTTCACTCCTAATTTAATATTTTTAACTACCCAGAAACCTCCACATTTAGTCTTTATGTGCAGTAGATGACTGACTTAGATGACTTTTAGAATTAATCATATCCATGAGATTCTATAATAAAATATAATTAGCTTTAATTAATAAATTCTAAGTTTTGATTTCTTTCCATAAAGGGGAATGGTTCCTATAGTAGAAGTTATTATATTAGAACCTGGCACAGAGCACACAGAGACGTTCAATAAGTGTTACTCCCTTTCCCGTCAATCCTCACTTTCCCACCCCTCCCTCTGTCAGTACATAGTTGCTGGGAAATTATTTATTTGTAATTAAATGTGTGATAAAATATGCTATAATTATATATTTATGACATCCATCACCAAATAGCTTTACACCCTATTAAGGGTTAAATGTAATCTGCCAAAATACAGGATCATGTTGGAGGACCCTTTTCCAATTCAATACTGAAAGACGGAGACACTATGAATTAGAGACTACTTTTTGCAAGTGTGATTAAAACAGTTAATATGTATTAAATAACCTCCGTAAATCTCGAAAGTTAGGTCGGCTATATCATTCTACATCAGTGGTTCTAGACCTTCAACGTGCAGTAAAATTATTTAGGGGAATTAAGAACCAGTATAGATGTCTGAGTCCCACCCAGGAAGATTTTGATTAAATTGGAGTGGAAGGCACTGACGAAGCTGAGACTAGTCCCCATTTTCAGGAATTATAAGAAAAATCTCACTCTAGAGTCAAAAGAGGTTTGAATATGTGATATTACATAACTTGGATACATTTAAACACATTATTGAGGTAGATATCACACTTAATCTGCATTTAACCTTACATCGAATGTTGATCATTAACAAAGGTCACCCTTACTATTGGCACAAATAGTCTTTCTATCATGATACCTAATTACAGAACTAATATCTCCTTTGCTTCTTAGTCTGAAGAAAATAAAAAGACCTCAAGGTCTAACATGAGAATGAGCCATTACTTTTTGCTACATAAAGAAAAAGGTCTTCATAACTAATCTATTTGATACATAAATGAACAGACAGCAGGAAGAGATGTGAATAGAATCACTGCCTTAGGTAAATGGGCAAAGAGTCTCCAAAGCAAAGTGCGCTCTCCCTGTCCTGGTTAAAACCTGTTTGTCTGGGGATTGGCTCAGCTGCTCCAGTTCCAGCTTCCCAGCCTTCCAAGGTGCTGACGTGACCTCAGTTGTCTCTTTGCTGGAGCTGGATTCAATTAACAAATCCAACACATGCAGACACTTGTTTCTCCATGATCCAGTGCCTTCAAGGGCAGCAGAGAATCAGTCACCTCTTCTAGTCTTGCCCTTGGTAGTTTTTATCCTTAATCTTCAAACACTGTCTAAAGGCCATCAGGCAGATGAACACATCAATGATCAGTGGTAGAACTGAACAAAGAAGAAAAATAAATCAAACCAGATACTAGCTAGTTGAACTAGAGAATTTTAGAGAAGAAAAAAATCGTGTAAACTGAGTTTACACATCTACGGATGAAGGCATATTTGGTTAGGGACTCTTCATAAGGAAAGTCATTCTTCCTCTCTTGCCCACTTCATCCCTTCTTCTTCCCTCCCTCCTTTTTTATCCCTTGCAAAGATAAAGAGAAAACAGATCATTGAAGAAGTTGGAGGATAAAAATATCATAAGTATTACTTTATTAGATGCAAATATGATATACATGTTTCCTGAGAGTCAAGACCATACGAAAAGTAGGGATGCCATTAAAAAATCATATCTCATCTCTTTTTTGGAAAGAAGGATTCCACCTCCCAAACAGTATCAACTATAACATGTACACATGATCTCTAAAAGTTTATATTTGTCAATAATTGGTAGTTAACAGACTCTGTGGTCAAAATCAACATGTGTGATGAAGCTTCATCTTAACGCTTTGTACCAACTTACCCCTGAAGATCTGCAAATACTCAAGTTGTCCTCTTCTACCTCTAACGAGCTCCTGATTTTTGTGCACAATACATTTAAAAATATTAAAATCTACTAAAACATAATTTCTTTCCTACTATTACTAAAAATGAAAGTCCTAAAAATCTAGAATGGAAATTAGAAAACACCATTTCCTGCCCTAATATTCAAAATTTACATGTATAACAGCCCCTCCCCCATCCTCTTCTTTAAAATGAGGCTAATACGGAACTCACACCATTGTGCTTTTATAGCATTAAATGAGATAAAACAAACCTGTTGTACCTGGCAGTTTGTAAGCACTAAATAAATGACACTTAGGCATATGAGTAAAAGCTCTGCTGCTTTAGGTTTAACGAAGAGTTGGCTTTCATTTTCACTTTAGTTTCTTTTATAAAAATTACATGGTTATCTATACAAGTAGGTTAGTAATATAAGTTGGTTTGGGATATGTGCATATATTAGTGTATCGCATTATAAGTAATTTACACTGAGCACACAGATGAATCTCCTAAGGTCTTATAAAGCAGTGCTTATCAAATAATCTGTAAAGAAACCACATTTTTATTTAACTTCCAATTTGTTACAAATAACTGTATAATACAATAAAAGCGAAATTAGAGAAATACAAAAATACAAGTTCATAATTTTTATTACTGTCAAATTTTTGTGCAATTTGTTTCACAATTTCTTATATTTATCTCAAGGAAGACAATTTCTATACTTACACAATTTCTATATTTATCTCAAGGAAGAAAGGTAACGAAACACTTCCCAGTCCACAGATATTTTTATGAGTGATATAAAGAATGCTTGACAGACAGTGGCTATTTTGTCCTAAAACTAAAATGAAAAACTAAACATCCTTCTCTGATGTTTTATTTACATGAACCTCAACTCGAATTAGATATTAATTTTAAAAATACACAAAAAATAGCCAGTATACCATACTGACCCCTCATAAAAAATACACACAAAAAATAGCCAGTATACCATACTGACTCCTCATAAAAACCACATATTAATACACTTAAGAGGTTATTAAATGAAGCAACTGGACTTTAATATTAATTTAATATAGAGCAATATAGAATAACTTCTATGCTATAGAACCGTCACTAAATAAACTATGATGATAGTTTATGATAAAAACAAATAATGAGTGACCTCACAGGTTTACATTGAAATTATTAAATGAAGCTCCTCACACTAACCTAACTATATTTATTTTGGGACACCTGGCAACTTTAACACAACCTTTTGCTACTTCAGATAGCATTTGAAAAAGTGCTATTTCCCTGTAAAGAGCTATTAAAGACAAATCCCATTAGTATAATTCCAACAAAGTGAATGATATATTAAGAAGTTAGTTTTCTTCCAAAACTAAAAATGCTTATTATGTATTTTCTTTTCTATTATGGTGTCAACACAACCTCTTATCAAATTTGGCATTAATGCAAATAATACAGGCCCTACCTACATAGCTGAACTTTATTAAGGCTGACTTTTTCTATATAAAAACTATATATCTATCTACACACACACACACGTGTCTGTGTGTATGTGTAGACATATATAATTAGCTTATTGATAAAACAAAATCTCCTATAGCCCTATACCTAAAATGAGAGTAATACAATAAAACAAAGTGAGATGGAATGAAAACATTCTTGTGCCTAAAATAAAGTTCGCTTTATCAGTAAATCACTTCATACCTTTTGAGCTTGCCTTAAATCTCAGAAACCATGAAATGTTTTCATTAGTTATTTAAAACACCATATAGTGACTGAACTATAGGGGAAGATAAGAAGCAATCTAAACTAGAATTACTCATTATTTCTCCAATGTGAGTTTTTCTTCTTTCAGATGTCAAACTAAAAGCGTCTTACCTAAGGTAGTCCAGGAAAGGCATCAGAGATGAAATGGAGTAGATACCTTCACTCCAATCTGCCTTAAGAATGCACTAGAAAAAGAACTTTTGATACATAAGCTTTCTCCACATTGAGGTTTTTCTGGTGACTAATACTACTATGAAAATGATTACAAGATTACAAAAACAAATTTTTTCAAATGGAGAAAAGCCTTCCCTAGGCCCAAATTATATTTATTATTTCCTTTCAAAGAGCAATGATTAAAAATGTTTCATGGCCACAAATGAAAATAACTTTAAGACTCCCATGTATAAGGCCACAATCTATTAAATGAATAATCCAGTGCCTTTCAGAGTACTTTTAATCAGTCTCTGTATTCCAACATACATGAAATACAGTACAGCTTGTTCCATGTTTAGTCCAAGATGCTAATGATAGTAGCTGTTGCAATCAAATAGGTAGCACAAATGATAGCACGTTCACACCTAAACTGCAAAGGAACGTTCTAACCCCTTTATTCTCATTTTAGCTCTGTCTAAAGGACAGGAAATAATGTCATTCCTCCCTTAACAAATAAAGCTTCCATTTTGGATAACTGATCCATGACCAGTTACTAATATTCAAAACTGGCACTTAGAAGAACAGTGTCACCATGCAGGCCAACAGGAAGTGATTTCTAAGCTGTATATCAGAATCTGCCACACAGATTTTTCACTTTTTGGGAGTAAAATCAGGAAAGAAGCATATGCAATACATATTTATAAAGTTGGGTGATTTTCATTTTTTCAGTTATAATATATTTTCATTGGAATTTCTGTGTGGCATCTTTCGGATGGGACAAATGTTTAAACCCAGAAATAAGTGACTACTTTCTGTACCCGGGAAGCCAAGGTGTGGTAGTGTTAGCAGTTGTCAAGGTATCTGTTTGCCCAACTGTTATCCAGCTGGAGCAAAGGTATTAAGCTCTTGAACCATAAACTGAAAGTGAAAAAAGACATTTGCAGACTAAAATTTCAATACTGAATTAAAATGCACAGTGCACTCTAGTACTTGACCATTAAATATAGTTCACAATTCACCAAGACAAGTTTGGAGGCTGTTTTTGTACCTCTTCTTTGTTTCCAACATACGAGCAATATGAAATTTTAAAAAGAAATGAGATGTCAATCATTTAAGAGTCCAAAAACTCATTATCAGAAACTAACAAAAGATCCCACAGCATATGGCAAAATGATATTATTAAGACTATATATATATTTAAGGGAAGGAGTCTCAGTTGTATTGACTTTATAGAAAAAAAAACAGTTGATTTACCTAATAATGGCATATTTCACTCTTTCTGTGACTGTTCCCAGCTATACAAGAGGAAGGGGTGGGGGTAGGGGGAGCGGTGCTTCGTTAGCATCACTCCGCTGCACGCACGAAGGCACTGGATGGAAGCGAGGGCAACAAATGGGGCAGCTGAAACCGTTTTCGTATTATAGAATATTACGGGGTTGGCAGTAATGGAAACGTAAGAAAGGTAAGATGGCATAGAGGCAAAGGATAACTGGAAGCATCACAATAAAGACAACATGAAGATAATATAAAGATATATATAGTGGTCACAATGAAGATAATATAAACAATAACAATAATCAGTAACTGAGCACCTAAAACGTTCCCAATACTAAGTACCTATATATCCCAAATATATAAGGGCTTAAACATACATCTAATCTGATTCTAACAATCTAACAAATATAAGTATCGTCACTGTTCTTCATATAGGTGTGTCAGCTGAGGCTCACAGATATTAATTTATTCAGACAAGGTCAGTCAGTATCTAGTTATTCTTTTAGAACAGTAAGGATAGATTGTGGTAAATGATGATAGACAGAAATGGATACACGTTTATCACAGCTAACCAAAACATGTAGATTTCAACCTATTTCCAAAGCCTGGACTGACAACTTAATAAAAAAAAAAGTTGTAAAAGCCTAATCAAAAAGCATTAATGATTACAAAAGATAACCTTCTGATTTATCGAATCAACAGACTCAAAAGCAAAACAATATAAGTTCAGTGGGCACTTAATATATGTAATATATTGAATTAAAGAATGAATAACTGCAAGAAAAAAGATAAACGGGCTTTTTTTTTTTTTTTTTTTTTTTTTTTTTTAGGGAAAAGAACAAAACCCCTTTAACCTTTTTTATTGTTGCCTCTATCTCAACCTTCAATATATGTTTGTTTTGCCAACTCTGGAGAACTAGGGAATACAGGAATGTAACAATGTGTGAAGGGAGCTTCAGAGTAAGCTGCTTTAAGGTGTAGATGGATTAGCTAATGATAATGTTAAAAATCAGAACAATTATGGCAGGAATACATACTGTAAAATCTTTATTAATCAAAAATATATCAGATTTATAAGAAAAAAGTTAAAGTTACCTTGAATTTTCTAAAAAGAATACTACACAGTATTTTGAAATATACTGAATAAAAGGAATACTAATTGTGTCACATCAATGGCATATTCCAAAGATGTATATTTCATGCATAGAAATAGTGGTGTTTCCTTTATTTTAATGCCCACGGGCCTCAGATTCTATTTGTAATACAGATAAAAACGGAAAGAGAAAAAGAGTTAACTATTCCATGCCCAGAGGTACTGCAGTCCCTCAGAAAAACATTAGTAGCACAGTTAAAACAGAACCTGGTCGTCTCTTAAACCACCACACAAGTGTTTTAAAAGTTTTGTTTTGCTGTGGGTTTAAACTCAATGTACTCTCTCTATCGCTGCTTTCAACGGACAAAAAACAAAGAGTTAAAACTCAAATAGAACAGTAAACCACAGGGCAGAGACAAGGCTCTCTCAGCCCATTCCTTAACAAACTTCTTGCCAGTCCTGTCTGCACCTTCCTTACTCCTATGTCTCTGGCCTTGAGCCAAAAGTATCATTTTACTCTGAGTGAAGAAAAAGAGTTTCATTCTTCCAATCTTGTACTACTTTCACCTCGACCTTGTAATCTTGTTTTTCCACATTTTCTAACTACTCAAACAAAAGCCTTCCCCCTAAAATATTCATCAGGGATAGGGGGGAAAGAAGAGAATGGGACGAAGGTGTTCTCTTTACAGATAGTACTCACAGTACTCAGCACTATTTTAAACACTAAGAAGGGCAAGCCTGGAAGACGGGACTCTCCTTGCACCCAACAAATTCAGCTAATGTATCCATTGTTCCACATTGCTATGGTCTGGTGACAGGAACCCCAACTAGAACAAGCTTGCCCTGCATTTTCTTTTGCATTTAGATGCCAACTTTGATAAGGTCACACCTTAAAAGATCCACATAGCATGCAACACAGAGATAGCAATAAAGCCTTCAGCCATTCCCATAATCAGGTAAGAGAGTAAAAAGGAGAAGAAATCAGAACTGACATTTACATACAGGAATAGATTTACACAGCCAACCCCTCTGTAACAACAGCCATCTAGATGCCTTCCTGACACCAGGGACCTAAGTGGAGCCAACAACAAAAGTAGTGGAGCGATTCTACCCCTCCCCTCTCCCTGCTTCAGACCCAGAATTTTTTCAGAGGAGCGCAGTGCTTTCCCTCACTAGTCTCTGTTGAGGAATATCCAAATGAATTCCTTCAGTGCTCTGTTTCTTTCAATTCCAACAACTCCCTGAAATGTTCAATTCCTGACACTTTACTCCCTGAACCTCCCAAAAGACTTGACTCCTCTCCTATGGCGGAGCTCTCTCCCACGAGCTACCCATAGAAACCAATTCCCCCACGACCTCTCCTCCCAGTCATTCCCCAAAGATCCAATCTTCTTCTCTCCTGCTGTTTTCTTTTCCAGCTGCTCCCAAAAGAACCTGACATCACTATTAGTGAAAATACACAAGAGGTTTGGGAAGGAGCAAAGGAACTGTAGCAAAGGAACATACACAGAGGATGAAGGAATGATATTTAATTCCTGAACTGGTTTTTGCCTTATCTGAAAGTTTTCTTTATACACAATACATCATATAACCTGTGACTCACTCAAACTGTACCAAATTGCTTACTGAATTTCCTCTAAAACATTTAAAGAAATGCAAAATGTAGCTGTATATTTCCCTAACCAAAATAATATGGCTTATAGAAAGCTTATCACCTTATAAAACTGCAAGCAAAATCAAAAGGCTAAAGTGCAAAGATCCTTTTTGACCCCTATCAAACACTGGATATCAGAATTCTGAACAGGGAAAAAAAAAAAGCATTAGCCAAAACTATTGATAGATTGGCACCATGCTCAAAACTTCTATTGTGAGAATGTTATGCTCACAGTTTAACCAAACTCTTACCAGAAAACTCTATGTCATTGTAACGTTTGCATTAAAATTTAATAGTTTTGAAATAACTTCTTTTACACTATTTAATTTTTGCCTTCTTCAAGTAATAAAACATCTCTGGAGCAAAAGACAAATGTGTAATCTTTCTGAGGACATCATCTTCAATCCATATATTTTTATAACCAGAAATATAGTATATAAGAATTATTCCACTTTTTAAGATATAAAGTTACCTAGACTTATTTTAATTATTAAACTTCATAGTTGGTAATTTCCCTTTTAAAAAAGGCATTACTATAATACTAAAAAAAAATGGATCAAACAATTAGTATTTAAATATGTGTAACATCAATCCTATTTTTTTAAAAAAAAATTCTTCTGTGGTTTCTAAAAAAAAAAGTTATGGAAAACGAGAATAAACTCTTTTCCTATTTAACTTAGGCCGATCTTGCTTTTCTAAATGAAAAAATGGTCTAACTACTTTTAAAGAAAAAACATTGTTTTTTGTAGGTATTCCATTCTGATACCAAATATCTAACGGCCCTTTGCCACTTGAAAAAATCTAAAAGTATCTCAAGTCTCACTTTCATAAATCTTGTTCATATGTAGTACTATGATCAACACATTAAATGATACATGTAGTTATGGTGTAATTAATATGTAATACTTGGACGATGGTATTAAAAAGCATCTCCAATTTTTAAAAACTTTAGAGTTAGAAGATTTCAAATTTTTTTAATGTAAATTTTATTCAAAGTATTTATCATTGCACCTATCATATGGTGAAAACAGATATATCCTAGACTTTTCTTGACAATACTTGAGAGAATTTTTAAAAATAACTGGAACGGGGTAGTGTATAATACATGCTGAGTCAGAAATCAAGACTTAAAGTTTATCCATTTACTAACCGGGTAGCCTTGGATAACTCCTTAGCTTTTCTGTCCGTTTCACATCTCTAAAATGAAGGAGGCTGAAATATCCCTCAAAAGCTCTGATTAATGAAATAAAAAAAATCAGGGGCATATTAGGCAAAAGGTGATATAAAGACAACAGGGATACCAAATCGTATCCATCAGGAGGATGGACATGAATCAAAAAAATATATATATATATTGACACTACTAAATAGAAACCCACAAAACATCCTTTTCAGTAGTTCACTGAATATTCCCAAAGTAGTCAAAATGGGTGTTATGTCTGATATCAACAAGAGTAACACCAGCTGCAAAGAAATGAAATAATGAAGAAAATACAAGATACAGAATTATTTCATTGGAAAGTCGGGGAATTTTTAAAAACTGAGCAGAAGATGGCAGAACTTGACACATTGCCTTCACATTTCTCTCGCATTTTCACAGCACAAAAACAAACTTCCTTGACATTAGCCTGAGGTGCTGCTTTCACCATCCCCAATGCCCTGTGATCTGTAGTTGGTCTCAGTAAGCAGGTTTACATGCATGAAAAGGCATGGGGATCACCTTCTACAAAACCCTTAGTGTGGCCCACAATGTGAGCGCTGAGATCCGTGCTGAGCTACTGAACTGATGTGACCTGAGATCTGATCCTGCTGCAGTAGCCACAGTGGTAGTGTCACTTTACCAAAATAAACCCCTCCTCAACAGGCAGAAGTGCCAACAGCGCTTCCCGGTGCCAGTTTCTACTCTACTGGAATAAGATTCCACTAACGAAGTTAATAGAGCTTTAAACTATTTTCCTTTAGGAGGTCCATGTATGGAGACTCTACTCATCCTAAAATCCATTTTCAAAGTATATGTAAAACACACTGTTTATATATATATATATATATGAAAGTAATAAACGTTCATTGTAGAAAATTTGTAAATCCAGGAAAGAAAACAGCAAACAAATATAATCCCAACACTCAAAGATAACCACTATTAATATCTGATGCATATTCTTCCTATATGAAATATACACACAGATTCATATATAGTGGGTTTTTATTTAAACTTTGAGATTCTACTATATAAACTTGTGCAGTCTTTTAAACTCTGTATTTTGAAAAATTCCTATGCCATAAAAATCTTTATAGTACCTAATTTTTAGTAACTGCATCTTATTCCATCCAGTGGGTATGCCATTTTAAAAATAATCGTCCATTATCTAATATATTTCAAAGAATTTAAATGTAACAGTTAATTTTCCATATTAAATACTGAAGTTGGGGTTATTTTAAAAGTAATTTTAGCAGTTAATCCTATCAAATGCTCAATAAATGAAAAATACAAGTTGACATGAACCTACAGCATTGAAAATTTTGTAACCACTTCCCACCTTTATTTTACTCAAGTAAATATTATAGAGAGTGGCAAACTGCATTTTCCCTCAATATTCACCTTGGAATTTTAAGGCCGCATATCATAATTAACATAACCACAGGCATAATAAGTGCTTGTATTCAGTATTTATTATGCTAAGTGTTTCTTAAAAGACATTCACTCTAATCTTGACTACAACCCTACAGAGTTAAATATTGGTATCTTCTTTTACAAATTAAGAGGCCAACTTTCTGAAAGTTTAAATAATTCACAGAGCAAATAAATAAATTCTACCAACACTTAAGATGTGGCTCTTGAATCCCATATTGAATAGATGTTAGATGTCCTCTTTTGTATTTTCATACTATATATTTATATTTATGAACTGTATTGTAATGCTAATGAAAACAAACTCCTAAATTACTGCTATTACCATGTTATAGTATGGCAATATGACACTGCTATGTTTCAAGGAGATAAGCATAAGCAAAGTAGAGCATAATACACAGATTTTTAATAATATAATTTTCAGAGTGCAAGTTGTAGAACAATGTCCTATAGTTTTTACGATGAATTCTAGTTCTGATTTTTGTTCAATTGGTTTTTAACAATGAGTGGCATGGTTCATTTGTTGTTTTTAGTGTTTCCCTTTTCTTTTGTTGTTCTTGTTGAATAGATATATATCTGTGTGGTTCAAAAAAAATATTTTTAAGGTATATAGTGAAAAGTCTTGTAAAAAACTATATAATAAAAGTCTTGCCTCCACTCTGATCCCCTATCTGCTCAGCTATAAACCATCTACATACCCTCAAAACAAATAACCAGCTTATTGTTTTATTGTATATATTTTCTGATATTTTTAATATAACTGCCAGCAATTTCTCTTTTTCGCACAAATGCAGCTTATTTTTCTCTGCCCCTTTTTTTTTTAACAGTAATATATTTTGGAAATATTTCCATGTTTATAAGATTCCTCATCTTGTGTACACCTATATATATTCCAGCATTGATATACCTAATCTATTTAACCATGCCTCTGCTGATGGACAATTTCTGTGAAATGTTTCCAATCTTTGGCTATTAAAAACATTGTAGCCATGAATAAATCTGTAAGCTTAACATTTTACAAATATACTGTAAGATAAATGTGTAGATCTAGGAATACTGAATCAAAGCTTATACGCATTTGTTCTAATTTGCATTTATACTAATTCATATTCCCAACAATGTACGAAAATCCTTGTTTCCTTGTAGCCTTGCCAAGAGAATATGTTATTACACTTTGGATTTTTGCTAATGTACTAGATTAAAAAATGCTGTCGGTGTGCTTTAATTTCTTACATTTTGAATGAAGTTGAGAAACTCTTTATATGTATAAAAGCCAATGATATTTTCCTGTGAACTATGTGTTAAGATAACCAGATTTCCATTAGGTCTTCTTTATCAATTATTAAAAGATGCTATATATTAGACATATTAGATGTTATTCATAATGAGTTGCAGTTTTTACCTCCAACTTATTTTTCTCTTAGCTTTGCTCATATTTTTTTGGTCATACAGAAGTTTTAAAGTTTTATAAACTCAAATATATTAATCTTTCTTTGACTTTCGGATTTTGAATTTTATTTTAAAAGACCTCTATTCTCAGACCATAAGAAATTCATATTTTCTTCTACTACTTTTACCTTTCACTTTGTTCCAATTCCTGATGTTCAGTATGAGATATGGATGATGTTGGGTCTACCTTTCAAAGACTATAGTCTCTCTTCCATTTTAAGCATTCTTTTGCATATTTTTAATATAAATATTGTACAATTAAATGAAACATATATTAACTTTGAAGTTCCCTATTACTGAATTAATGTGTTATTCATGAGGGTCATGGATGTAAAATGTCATCATCTGTAAACACTGATTCTTTCTAATTTTTATCCCGTACTTTTTTCCTTTTATCTAACAGCACTGGCAATTTCCTCCGGCACAATATTAAATAACAGTGAAGGGAATGAGCCAAATTTGTTCTTGTTTGTGATGCTAGCGAGTATGCCTCATGTGTTTTCCCATTAATCATAACGGCTTTGGGGATGATATAAATATATTTTATCCCACTGAAGAAGTCTCCTTTAAATCCTATTTTATTGAGTGTTGAGAATGGTTGTTAATTTTTATCATGTCTTTTCAATGTCTATAGAGATACTCTCTTGATTATCTCCTTAGTTTAATATGATAAATATTAGTGAATTTCCTACTATTGAATCATCTTTGCATTGCTAAAATAAACCCCACTTGTTGATAATATATTATTACTTTAATGGAATCTAGATTAACTTATTTTTTAGGAATCACCACTTATTTTGGACTATGATTATCATTTGATAGTATTAAACTACAAAAGGCTAAGTCTTAAATCAATAAAAATTACCAACCAGAAAAACTGGGGAAGGATGACTTGAATTTAAGTTGGGGACTGGATATAAACTGATATTAGACTGTTACAGTTTCATTGATTATGAACTGTGGGACAAATATTTTCAGTTCTATTCCACAAAGAAATTATATGATCAGCAGAAGCCTTTTAGCCTAACACTATATGAGGGTTTTTTAAAAAAATAATACATTATTTCAACTTAATAAAGATTTCCTGAACGTCTATTTTCAAGGCACTGAGTGGCTCTATAGTATAGTTCAGTGCTTTGGAAATGTTTTTTGATCTAAGTATACAACAAGAAATACATTTTTTATTGCAACTCAATATATATGTACATCTATGTTTATCTAAAATATGCATATGTTTATAAAATTGTTTCATAAAATACACTTATTACACATAATGTATACACATGATAATAGCTTATATTCTATTATTTTGTTCTTATAATTTTTATCAATGTGTTAGTTGAAACACACTATATTGATTTCCAATTCATAACAGATTATAACCTGTAGTTTGGGAAATACTGTCATACTAGCTAAGAACAAGGATTCTGGATCCACACTTCATGGGTTTGAATCACAACTCTACCTCTTAATGGCTTTTAATTACATTTCCATGTCTCACCTATAAGATGAGCAATAGTAACTACCTCACAGGGCTTTATGAAAATTAAATTACTTGTAAATGCATGTTTCAATAATAAATTAGACTGGTTTGATAAAATATCTCCCTGGAACCTACAAAAATAAAACAGCACCCCTAAAATATAGAAACAGAAATCATTAAAAATATAGACTTTTTATCATCTATTAGAAATAATTATGAACATTCTAAAAGAATCTAAATGTCTGATATGGACTATGTATTCCTTTCCAAGTTCATGGGAATGATTAATAAAGATTTGCTGAATTAAATATGCATTAAGGTCTTTGTTTTAATCTCTCTTTACACACAGATGCACATAAGTCCTTTTAGGGCCTTTACGAAACCAATAAGCATGATAAAAAATTACAATTTACCAGTATATTATAAAGAAGTCACCATATGTTATGACTCTTAATTACATAATTTTAAATTATTCCACAGTAACACACAAATATCTCTGGTAGATATAGTATTATGCTTCAAATTTTCGAATCTCTAAACTAAATAAAGAAACACTTTAATGCCACGATTCCTAAAGATACTTATGAAAACATTCTGGCTTATTGTGTAGCCCCTACTGCTTCTGACTGAGTAGTGTAAGAGGTAACAGTACCCTCAGTGTAACTACAGGTATGTCAGAAGGAACTTGGTGACCAACTAAGTACCTGGAATCCATGGGTTCACTCTCTCTTACCCCAAATTCCTACTGGAGAATTTGGTGGCACTAAGAGATTTGGTGTGAACAAATGTCCTCCTAAGAAATAGAAACAGCTTTCCTTCTCCAGACTTGTATGCAAATTCTTAGGGGGTTTAAAAATGAAGTGGAGATAGACATGGGATAAAAAAGCATATAAAAGAGTATAGGTATCCAGTGATCATTCACACAATTACAGAAAAATGAGTCCATTTTATTCAACAAGACTAATATACACCCCAGCTCTTGGCACAGCTGTAGCAAGGGACAATCAGGAACTATATGATGGTACAACTCTAATTCTGTCTGAAATGGTGAGTAGAGAGTAGTCTAATCTTTACAGTATTTAAGTGTATAAATATCTTAAATCCAGCCTGAGGGAAAGAATAATCTAATTTCCTCCTTAACTCCCAGTATTCCAGGGCTTCTCCCAAGTGAACTTTGAAGCCAATGGAGAATTGGTATTTATTAGATGTAACTTCACTGTTCCATCAACCTACTGGAATCTAACCACTATACATATCAAATGATATTAATATTTACGCTCTCTCTGGTAAACATGCTATATTAATTTAATATACAATCTCAAGAAATCTTCTATACAAGTGCCTGTTTCTCCAAAAAACAAATCATGTTTGAAAGTTCATTTACTAGAGAATGAGAGGTTCAAATTTCCAGTTATAAGTAAGTCATGGAGATGTAATATACAGCATAGGGAATATAATCAATAATATTGTAATAATGTTGTATGTGACACATGGTTACTAGAGTTATCACAGCGATCACTTTAAGTATATAAATGTTGAATAACTATGGCATATACTAAACTAATACAGTATTGTACATTAGCTGTATTTCAATAAAATTTTTAAAGAAAAAAGAAAGTTCATTTACTGTTGAAGTAAGTTTTGTTTCTTCTCCCCACCCCCACTCCCTTCTCCCTCTTCCACTCTCTCCCTCTCTCCCAATTTTACCCACTGACATTTGGCAGACTTTTTTCTAATTGTAGTGGAGAGATGGAGGAAGGTGCTTTTTTGTGTAGTGTTAGCATGTTTCTAAATCTGACTAGGATTATATTCTTAATTTGGCGTTTAATCAACAAGGAGGGGCAGGGTATACAAGTTTGATAGAAATAAAGCTAAATGTATAATTTTATGCTTATCATAGGGATGGCAAGTGCTAGCAGGCTGACAGAATACCTATCTCCCACTGAAACTGCACCACCACCCACCTCCTAATATACCTACAGCAATCAGTCCTGCCTAATGCAGCCTTGTTCTCTGACCTTAAATGACTTCTTGAATTCCTTCAATACTGATACCCAACTCCAAAGTTTAGGTTCAAATAGCAGCTTACTGAATTTTCAAAATATATTTTCAATGTTCATATTTGCTAACGACAGTAAGATTTCTGGGAAAAAAATGGTTCTTTAGCTTCTTCAGAGAAATCTAAAATTTAATATTCCTCTAAAAGAGATGGTGTATGTATGTGTGCCTGTGTGTCTGTGTGTGTTGTAGGGACAAAGGTGTGTGTGTTTTTTTTTACTGACAAATAATCTGACAGTTTCACTTTAATAGATCCTAAAGATAATTGCTATAGAAAAATCTAAGAGTATTTTGATAAAATAAAATAAGAAAGACTGGGTTTGGGGGCGTTTCTGTTGTTTTGTTTTGTGACTTTCAACGTTCACCCACTGATTTGCTGTTGGGTGGAATTGAGAAATGTAATTATTACTGATCATATTAATTATGTGATATACATCATTGTACAAACTTAATGCATTCCTAAAGTATATGAAGGAGTATGTGAAAATCAGGTAAGAACTTCCTCAGAGAGTGCCCCCAAAGGTGTGAAGATCTGATCTTCCAATGTATCTAATACGACTTTAATCAAAGCACAAGCCTCTTAAGAAAAAAAACATAAACCTATTCAGGGAAAACTTTCTAGAATTAAAGCAAATGCATATTAACTCTTAAAAGCTGCTAACAAGCAGTTTCAATCAGGCCCTAAGAAGGCAAAATCAAAGCTAAATTAGATAATACTGTAGCTCAGTAGCTGTGAAAAGCTGTATAATATACACACCCACATATGTTATATCAAATCATATTTCATGTTATATAGGTCTCAACTAATTTCATTCACTTGATAGTAGTTAAATGCATTGAACTTAATTTATGTAAGACACTAGCCTAGGAAAATAAACTTACACATTTTATGCTTAGATATGAATTGGCCCTAATTGAGGTAAAAG
This sequence comes from Eonycteris spelaea, assembly GCA_003508835.1. Taxonomy (NCBI): domain Eukaryota; kingdom Metazoa; phylum Chordata; class Mammalia; order Chiroptera; family Pteropodidae; genus Eonycteris; species Eonycteris spelaea. The sequence continues at coordinate 2,598,164 of PUFA01000050.1, read as the reverse complement.
GAAGGAAAACGGTGACTGGAAAATAAGACTTCCAGTCCCCTTCTGAATAAACATTTATCCTATTAGTTAGATAAATTCCTATGTGCTCGAAACAATGAAAGAATTAAAACTCAGATGGAATATTTCCTTTTATTCCTCAGCCACCCTGGGAAAATGTCTGTATTCATAGTGAGGTCTGTCAATATGATAGCGAACTAATCGGTACAGGTTCTTGAGATAATGGAAGCTCACCTGGCTAACCAGGCAGCCTGCCCATCAACTTCAGATCCACATATCTCCCGAATTACAATCAGAGACTGGTGTTCACACCCTGAAACCAATCCATCACTCTCATCTCCTGCCTTAAAAATAAATTAAAGGGATAGGTGAAGGCACTGCATGACTCAAACCATGTGTATCTCAGCAAATATGTCCCATGTACTATCACAAAATAGTCATAACTGGCATTAGACCAAGTTTTTCCCATCAAAACTAAAAGATAATTTCTTTATTACATGCCAAATGTCAGTGAACCAAGGAAGTCTAGTTATCTACACGGCATAATAAGTACTTAGATCTTACTTTACTTTAAAACATTTTAGGAAAGAAATAACTATCTCAGAATCACATTGTTTGGGTGTACGATGGGGAGAGAAAAATAGCTGCATAACATCAGAGCTTTCTTACTTTGTAGAGCAGGTACACAGATGCACGGTAAAAGTCTTAGATATACCAAACCACTGCCTGACACTCTTTTAATGAGAAAGAATAATAGATGATACTCTATTGACATTCTGGCTAATAACAGTATTTGTAGGAGAAACAAAGTCATATTATCAACATCTTACATGGCAAATTTTCCCTAGGCTACAAGAACACAAAAAGATGTACCATTAGATGTACGAGGGTTTATTAACACAGAATAGACATTCTATAGTTGCTAAGATCATAATGTGTCTTATGTGCTTTAGCAATATTAAACAGTGTCTAGAATGTATACTGTTGGGGGAAAACGGTCATATAAACAATTCTTATTAGATGAGCTGAGCCATTCCTATTTTACATGGGAATAGAAAATGATTTATATTTATTTTGAGTTGTTAAATTATATGCAAATCACTTAGAACAATGCCTGATACACAATAAATGCTATATGATAGTTTCTGCTATTATTTTGCAGTAATTGGTCTGACTATGAGATTATTAGTACTTTTTTTATTTATGCATATTTTCTTTTTCTCCTTAATTAACCTGCATTCATTCTAATAAAAACATTTACAGTAAAATATGTATAATTAAAGTATGTTTTGTTAAAATCATCATTTTTACATCCAATAATCACAATCCAGGAAAATTAACTCATATTATAAATCATCACATAACTGGTATACCTAAACATTTTTGTTTAAGGTAAAATGCTTTTGGAGAAAAGCTCAGAACTAAAAGCATATAGGAAAGGAAAGAAACAAACAAACATTAAAAGCTTAGACATCTGAATGTCGTGTGCTGGGCTATAAAAAAAAATTAATTTCACGAATCTCTGACCCCATAAACAAACCAATGTGTAAATGAGCCACCATCACTTGATACTGTCTCCCTAACCCAGAAAGAAACAGAAGTTACTGCTATCCATCCAACAGTCATTTAATAATAGCATTTCACATTTATGGGATCACTTACTAGATGCCCCCAAAATCTGCTAACAGCTTTGTGCTTCACCTCATTTAATCTTCCCAACAGCCTTATGAGAGAGGTGTTCTTCACAATCTTTTAAGGCATTGGGAGATGAACCACTGAGAGGTTAAGTAACTTATGCAAGGTCACAGAGCAGCTAAGTGGAGACAGGATCTGAACATAAGCAGACGCTAAGCCCTGGTGTCTAGTCACTAGTTACTGAGCTGCGTTTATCAGCACTCACACCAGAAGTCTAACTGCCATAGCTCTGTACTCACTACTGCATATACAGGGAAAAATTGATACCAAAATGCTGATTTTTTATTTAAAATACATTTCTTCATAAATGGTGAGTTTGCACAATAGTATTAATACTATGATCAGGTAAATGTCTCATTAAGTATTTCTATCAGTTATTCTGAAAATGTAACCATCATTTTACGTTGGTTTCAAATACAAAGTGCATTCCTTTATTCCATCATTTCATTTTTTAAATTATTTACAGAAAAAAAAATGGAGTTTCTTTCCCCTTTAGTGTCCAGTTCCGCAACATGTATAGATTCATGTAACCACCACCTCACGCAGGATGCAGAACAAAAATACACTCTTAATTTAAAAAATTGGCTTATAAAAGACCTAAAACCAACCCCTGTTATAGTATAAAGAGTCCGTGCTGTGTTTTCCAACCAATCTGGTTTGCCCTCTTTCCTAGGATAAATGCATTAAATACCAAAATAGAAAGGCTGGAGATATTTTTACAAAACATATTTTTATAGCCATGGCATTTTATCCTTTACAGATATTTAGAAGCTGTGGTTTTATAGGGGCTTTATCCAGACAGCTGCAATTGCTTTCCACGGCAGAGTTCTGACAAGTGTGGAAATTATGAAGTGAGCACACCTTCCTCAGTCTACACATGCCTGAACACACCGCTTACACACAGACAGGGCTGGGAGGTCTCCAGGCTGAGATTAGATAGTGTATATCAATGCGATATTCAAAGACCTTTGGGAATGTGTTCAGTATTTATAAAACCATAACCTGAAGTTCCTTATATAATAACAAAAGTAAACAACACGAACTCCAACAAACTGGAAAAGGCAGTTTCAAATCTTATTAGCTCAATCAAGCTTTGTATGGCTTACAGATGCCACTACAGCTTTTCCCCATTAAAAATTATTTGGCACAGGGTCAAAGAATGGCCAAGTAGTCACTTCCAGATCCAAATATTCTCTAATACATTTAAACCACAAATTTCGTCTTTGGTGCTGGTATTCTGTACTCATGAAAATAAATAAATAAATAATCTCAACTTAGGGCTGGTACTATCTTTGGGCTGGAAGAAGTTACTTTAATGTTACTAAGTTGATAGAAAACAAATAAATAATATTCATGGGCCCAAACTTCTCTTTCACACCCTCCAGTTTGATCTGTTCCCTGAAATTCCCATTAGCAGACATTTATTACAACAACTTGAGACTTCTCTATTTCCAGAAAAACCTCTACTAAAGCATACATGCTACTTACTATAAGACAGAGGTAATAAACTATGTCACTCTCTGAAATCTCAGTTGAATGAGTTTACTTGTACTGTTCTATCTATGATGGGACAAAAAGGGTTCCAAGTGCCATAAACAAGTACTGGTTTGGATGAAGAGTGGTTGTGGAGACAATATCCGCATCACGCAACCCTGAAAGGAAGGCAGGACTGAGTGGGACAGAGCAGCAGCAAGAAAGTACCACAAGGGAAGTGGGTTTCTAAAGGGGAGTGTGAAGAAAGAAAAAAGAATAGCAAAAGAGGCCCAGAGACAATTCATACACTTCATTAAAGCTAGCCTTATCTACATAACCTTTGCTGGGGCACTGGTGGCATGCCCCTTCCTGCGTTCTAAGTACTCTTCCCACCACAACCTCATTTTTTTAAATGAAATAGGTCAGCTTCACAAAGGGCAAATGACTGAGCTGAAACAAATTTCCCTAGGTTTAGCCAGAGGAAGTTTCATTAGAAGTCTAAAACCATGAGCCAGCACAAACAGGATAGATGAAAGTGTGGGAGAGAAGAAATATGAGAAGGACAAAGAAGAAAGGGTGTACCACTGTTATTATTCTGTTACAGATGACACATATAAGGAAGTCCATTGGAATTTTGCTTATTAATACTCTAGACTACTATGAGGCCCAGCTCTAAATTACAAGAATAACCATGAAGCAAGACCTGAACAGACTTGAGTGCTGAGTGTATGACTTTCTACAGATCTGGATTCAGAGGTCGCCATCCTTTATGAATCCTATTCATGTAAGCACAGGTGAAATCAGATTAAGATTGGCCTTTTACTGCTTGATCTCTTTTATTCCCCCATCTAAAGGAGCCACCGCCACCTCTCTTTCCTCAAAAGCAGCCCCCACTCCCATCCACTTCACAGAAGGCCATTACTCTCCCTTAGCTATTTGTTTATAAAACACTGTAGAGGAGTATACCTACTTTGTGGCAGGAACAGTGACAAGATTACAGGTGCAGAGATGAACAGGACACAGTCTCTGCCCTGGCAGATCTCAAAGTCTAATATAAGAGACAGACATAAAACAGTGATGAACAATCGAACGTGGTAAATACGGTAATAGAGATATGTACATAATTGGTGTTACTGAAATACAGGGGAGCAACTAAAGTTTTAAAGAAGCAGTAACATTTGTCTTTAAGAAGGACTGGGAGGAAGTTTGTCTGGTTGAGAAAAGGGAAAGAAGTTCAAGGAAAAGAAAAGAGGTTATGAAAGATAAGGCAATATCAAGGAACTTGTTATGTTCAAGACATGGCGAGTGTCTAGTTGAAACATGGTACATGTCAAAGGGAATTTCAGAAGATGAAGCTAAAAAGATGATTGTGTTGTTTAATAAGGGTGCAGTATAAAATTCTGAAGAGCTTATTAGCTCTTTGTAGGTAATATGACTCTTTGTAGCTCCCCATAGGTAACGGGGTCATGCAGGTTTTCAGAAAGGGAAATGACATATTTGTATTACAGAAATAGGTGACAAGACTACAGAAAGGAAATTATTAATTCTATGAATATAACTAGAAGGTAGATGACTTCCAATTCTTCCTAAAGAATAAGTGTATCCCCTACCTTAATTATACGAATATAATTGGGAAATTCTGTTGTTTGCCTGACTGTATCAAACTCAACATCTAAAATAGTCAACTGATATTTGATTTTTAATTTATTTCTCTATGCTAAATTTCATTCTCTTTAAAGGAAGAATGCATTCTTTTTTATATTCTACACAATATTTTTCCTAAAGTAAGTACTCAGCAAATACTGAGATATTTCTCATATAGGATCTATTCTAAAGATCTGTTTTATGCTTTCTGATTCTATTTCTACCTATTCTATTATTTCCATGAATTCTATGTGTTCTCTAATTCTATCTCTAGTCTATTTCCACAGACTATTGGAGAAATATAAGGTCAACCAGGAAGTCTTTGCACAAGTGCATTTAAAACCTGTATCTCTTCTTTCCTTTTGGCTCCAGCCCATGGGGATATGGCTTCCTATCTTAGGCAAATCAATCTTGGGTGCCACGCTGATACTATTAGCTGTATTTCTTACTTTCAGTAGTAATTCAGTGTGGAAGCTAGAGTCCCTGTGAAACATTTTAGCAGATCATATAGGATACTCCTGGCATTCCACCAATATTTTTTTCTAACATTCAGAGTTGTAGTAAGTGAAAGGAACCTAATGTTTGTGATTACTCTTGGAATAACTGCTCTTGGCAGGCTGTTCACTAAATGTTTTGATAACTTCTTTGAGGTATAATAAACAAAAAAACATAACTATAGCAAAAGCCCTTTATAACCACAGCATTGCTTTAAAATAATCATTATTTCATTTTCGTATAGACAACTAAATAGAACAATGTCTGTTACCATTCTTAAGAGTTCCTTCTCAGTTTGGTTAGAACTGAGCACTAATCAGCTGTTGAAATCTAAACTGATTATTTCTGAAGTGTCAACAGATGCACAAGCTCCCTGGCTGAAACAGGAACATGTGTCTATTTTTCGTAAACAGGCTAAAGGAACACAACTCAGAGAGACGGGGAGAGATAAAATATTCAGTCAAGTAAAATGCAGTGTGACACTGTTGTACATGGCTGTATAAAACATCCCACACAAAATAACCTGGAAGGCCGAGAAAAAGGAAAATGACCAAGGCAAGCAGAGAAAAAGAAAAAGAATGGAAGAGAGTAAAGAAGACCTTTTGCCTACTGTAATTAAAAAGTGAAACACGTCTTTACGCTTTGAGGTTTACTTTTTTTAAAGAGCAACCTCCACCTTCCTCCCATCCCCGCAAACTCTAAAGACACAGTGCAGTCATACTCTGATACCATCATTGAAATGTCAGGGATGTTTCGGCGTTTGACGGTAACGCATGCTGTAATTTCCTAGCTCCTTGGAGCAACCACTCTCCTCTTTCTAATGCAGTCCTTTCCAGTTCCCTGCAGATACACTACAATCACGCCTCAGAGATATCGCAGGCTTGGTTCCGGACAACTGAAATAAAGTGAGTCTCACAATAAGTCAGGCGTGATCTTCTTGCTGGTGAATGGCTTTACCTTCCATTTATAAAAAAAAAAAGAAAAGAAAAAAAAAAAAACCACCACATCTGTGAAGCATACTGAAGCCAAGCACGATGAAACGACGGATGCCTGTATTTGTCCCTAAACGTGCCTGATCATCAGAATCACAGGTCCCATCCTTGACTATTCTGATTCAGTACACCTGGGATGAGGTGTCGCTACTAGTTTTACAAGCATCTCAGATGATTCTTATGATCAAGCAAGTTTGGGAAACAAGGTTTTATGACTTATTATTTTTTAAATAACTTGCTTGTAAAAATTATTCTTTCCTGAGAATTGATAATGTCCCTTGCCAGAATGGGAGACCCAACAGTACTATGTGAACTTGCTGAGGCACCCTTATAAAATCTGCAGTGACATAACTGAATGGGCTAACACATTTCCTAAACATACATCCAATCATTATCAGCCAGTGAATCCCCTAATGATATAACTCTCCAAAATAAAGCAAAGACATGCCTTATAAAACCTAGCCTAGCTAAATCAAGAGACATCCCCACTCTCCACACTGCTAGGTTTTGCCACAGGTGACATGGAACCCTGGTACACCTCTGCAGTTCAAGTCCGCTCCTGCGCAAATGTTCACACAACGACAAAGCCAGCTAATTTCCCTGTTAAACGTGAGTCACCATTCTAATGATTTAGATTGCTAAGGTGCACGTATTGAAATACATGCTTCCCAGCACAATTCCATATCTGATTACAATAGTAAATCCAATAAAGGCACAGTAAAACTGCCATTTAGGCAAGGGAGAAATACAAAGTCATAAGCCAATCCAAATGTCCTCAGAGGAACCCTTGTCAGGGGGCTTCATATTATCTTATTTTCAGCTAGAAATCTTTCATAAGAAATTTCACCTGGAAAATTTTGGTATGCTTCCACTTCCTAAGCTAAATGAACCCCTGAAATATGATCCATTTCTTTCATATAATTTTTTAATACCTCTCCAAACCCTCTTCACTTTTAAATCCCACTATGTCCTCAAAGCTTCAAGTTTTAGAGTAACATAGTAACTGCTCAAAAGTCTATGCACAAAGTCAAAATTTTGCATTGCATTTGAAAGGGCAACATAATCAATGGATTTGTCTTCAAAACATGCGTTTCCAGACAAAACTGTTTAAACTGTAATTTAATCTGAATTGTTGAAAAGATTTAAAGTTATTTGAGGATAAAATCACCAAAAGTAACATTAATAAGATGTAAATTATTAAAAAGTCAGTTTTTCTGTTACATTTTCTTTTGTTTTTTAACCATACTTAGATGGTTTATTCATAGCTATTTGGGCAAAGATGGAAAGCGAGAGGATTATACCTGTGACATTATTCTGGAGAAGAAATTAAGGATAATCTTTTAAAGACAAGGGCCAATACGAAACTCTAAAACCTAATGAAAACTTACTCTACAAGCACTAATACAGAACAAAGCATCCACAACTACCGTTAGTATTTAGTTTGTGTCTTAGTAAAAAAGCAGTGACACTCTTGAGAAGCAGATGAGGGCTCAATACAAGGAAGAACTTTCTAAGAATTAGAGCTGATCAACAATGCACCAGTGAGCTTCCTTCCTCTAGCACTGAAATGGTCAAGCACAATCCCAGAGACTACCTGTCACACATGCTGTCAAGGATATTCTTGCTTTGTTTAGGAAGTTATTCTAAATGACCTCTGGAGTCACTTCTAAGTCAGTGTTTGATTCATCAAGGTTATTTTCAGCGTGAGATGAAAGACATGAGTGTACACACACACACACACACACACACACACACACACACACACACACACCCCTGTGGCCCCAAGAGAACTTAGAAGCCTGATATTTTTTAATGTGATTTTTTTGTAGACAAAAAAGCATAGGATGAATCAGCTATGTCCTCAAACCGCCATTCTGGGGAAGGGAGAAATGGGAAGAGGTCCAATTTTGCTTCACCTCTGTGTCAAAAGACAAGCCCAGTCCTTGGTGAACTCTAGCACACTCTTTGACCCCAAATCTGACATTTTATGACAGACTGGGAGCTACGAAACTACGGGACACGTTTGGATGTATAACTGCTTGTGAAAAACACATCTGTCGTGCAAAGAAAGTTCTCTGCTCTCAAGCATATTTCAATATCCTGTGTGAGGAAAACAGAGGAGGGCGAGTCCAAACCCAGTAGTTTCCTGGAAAACTGCACAAAAAATTTTTTAAAAGAGGACTAGACTTTAGCTTCTCTTAGTGAGTTTCCAGGAAATTCGACTCGCTTACCAGTTGCCAGTCTCCGGGAGCTCTACTCCTCTTGAACTAGGAAAGAAGGAGAAATGGGGAGCAACACAGGCAGCTTCTTACCCCCTTGCACCTTATGTGATGTACCCCCTTACACCTCACCTAGCGCCTTAAATGTAATTACTCAAATAATTATGTAAAGCCTTATTTTTTTTTCTGTATTTATTGACTGCTACTTCCATTATTTAGGTACACACTCTTTTCTCCTTAAAAGAATTGCTGCTACATAGATAGCCAGGCTTCGTGATATAACATTTAAGATTTCATTAACCTTTGAACTTTATTGAAGTGCTATGCTCAATAACTTGGAAGGATTTGTTAAGTGATTTATCAAAATGAACCAGTAAAATAAAAGCAGATAAGGAATAAAAGCTACATCTTCTATTGCAGAGTATTTAACATTTGGAATTTTTTACTTCACATCGAAAGAACAGTATCCTCCCATTAAATTTTCCTCAAGACATAGACCCCCAAATAAAACTTATTTCTTCCTTTTCCTACTTCTTAGAGTTTTTAAGTATAATTTATGTTGAATATGGAAGCAGAATCGTTCTTCAGGGACAGAAATTAAGCACAAACATTCCCACCAATAAACATATGAAACAAAGTTTAGTAACCACAATTAAGAAATATCTAATATTCCTGGATACCAGTTTCCTCTATCACATTAACCAAAATTGATAAAATTCAGTGTCATCAAAGGTAACAAAACAGGAACTCACAAACTACTTGTAGTGTAAATCGGTAACCTTTGCAAAAGGCAGTGTGACCATACTTTATCCACCAAAATGGTCACTGCACAGACTTCTTGACATAGTAAATCTACAGCCAAGTTATCCTAAGGATGTACGCTAAGGAAAATGGAAAGACAGGACATTCACGGTAGCACTGTTTATGTAACAGCAAAAAAGAAACAAACAAAATGCTCATCAGTGAAGAACCAGCTCAGTAAATCATGGTGTATCCTCAATGTATAATGCAATTATATGCATCCAAGAACAAAGTGTTGATATGAAAAAAATCCCTAATTGAAAAATCAAGCCATAGGTCAGTACATGCCATGTAAGCCTATTTTCATTAAAAGAAAAAAAATACGTATATCGATGTGGTAGTCTACATACTAGCTGAACTAGCACTATACTGAACCCACTGGTAAAAACTAAAAAAAGTGTGCAAGAATAAATAAGAAATCGGTTAATGGGAGAATCTGAGGACTAAGATTACCTGGGCAGTTGGGGTTTTACTCTTCACATTATATCTTTCTCCACTGTTGTAACTTTATGCTCTGTTCCTATATCATTTTGTACTTTGAATCTTTACTTAGACTCCTCTCCAGCCCCAAACCATAGCAGAGTTTTGTAACACTGGCCACATCCCTTGCGGGATGAAGCTCTCAGCCCACACCCTGTCGCCTCCAGCACTATCAACGAGCCTCACACCAAAGCTCCAGTTTGGAACTTACGTAAGGGATGGTTTCAAAGCCGACATTTCCCACTCCCTCCCACTTTTCTTCTTTCTTCATATCCTTGTTATTTGTGCTGATTGCTGTCTCTATTTCTCTAAAATATAAGCACTTCTGAGAGGAGTCAACGTGGCCATAAACTTTGCTTCCCCCATCGGCACCTAGCACAGTGCTCCGTAGGTACCAGGAATAAATAAATGTTAGAATTGTTTTTATAAGAAGAGTATAGCTTACGGTTAACGTTGTTTTTTTTGTTGTTTGTTTGTTTTGTTTGTTTTTTTGTTTTTTGTTTTTTTTAAAAAAGAACCTACTACTCTCCTGATCATGCAGATTTGGTAATAAATCACCTCCATATCAGAGAAAGAAAGACTGAGGTACTTTAAACGTGTAAGCAATTTACCATTAAACAACTAAAAGATGGAGAAAAGGAGACAAACAGTAAAAGAAATCTAAATAATTTCTTTTTAATGTTAAGAAAATATGCAGCGTTTCATTAGGTATGCCATATGGGGCAAGAAAATGCAGGCAAAGAAAAAAGAATCTGATTGAAGAAAATAATGTTATAAATCTCTTCATTTCCAATAGTGTCAACTACAATTTTTTTTATAAAAGGCATTGGTTGCAGCTCTGGGTACACATTTATAACAGTGAATAGGAACTACACATCAGAATGGAATGATTATTGATTTCTTAATGGATTACTGCTGCACAAATTTACACTCACCAAAAAACCATCAATCTTTGGGTAATAATTATAAACCTATCGCAGTACATACAGCATTCTGACTGAATTGAAACTTACTGCTATCTGCCGGGAAATGACCAATTTTCTATTTCTCCAGCTCCAACCACAATACAGAATGGTGAGCGGCTACTTACATCAAATGCTATTATAGGACATGGTTTATAACAGCCACAGCATGCACCATCTGTAAATTGCTATTAGAGAGGTAAACAATCAGGTCCTGGTGGAATTTTTTCTTAGTATTCATTAGCTATAAAAACTGTAAATAAAATGGTTATAAGGCAGTCATACTTGTCAAAGACCTGTCATTACTGGCAGGTTGTAGAGAAGGGGTCAAGGGCAAACTGCATTAGCTGAAGAACCTGCCCTTCTGACTTTACAGCCTAATTTTAAACCTCTCCCCAAATCTGCATCAGAAGCACCAGACCACTAAGCTACAGAGGTTAGGTCTTCTTTAAACCCGATGTAACGTTCTCAATGAATTGCTTTTATACTAAATACCAGTGGAACACCATTACAATTAAGACATTATTTCCCCAAAAGAAAATACTATTATATCAGTTCTACCAAGCAGCCTTTAATCATTGGATAATGATGTGATCCAGTATTAATCAACTTAGTTTTTAATTCCCATATTTCCCATCTTTAGATTTTAGATAACGTCATTTCCTCCCACATGGTTAACCCATTCTGAACACTTTATTGATCTATATTATGTCCATATAGTCATAGAATAAAGACAGTTAATCCAACCCAAATAAAAGTGATTTGGAATCAACAGTATAGTGGGGTTTTTTTTTTCTATTTAGATCCTAATTTATCATCAGAATTTTTGGTTAGACATATCAATTTTCTTTTCTAAAAAGTTATAATGTGCAATTTTTCCACCTAATTAACTCACTTAAAAAATATGTATTTCCAAAACATCCTAAGAACTAAGGAAATGAGATCTGATTGTTTTTACAAAGCATTCCGTTTCCTAAGTACTAAGAGACCATTAAATTACCATGATAATCAGCCATAATAATTAAAATACTATTAAGTGTAATATAAAATTAAATAGAAAAGCTAAATAAAGTTACCATTATAAAATAGATTTGTAAAACACCACAATGAATTTCTGAAACAGTAAATTTTGCGATGGCAAACTTGTTTTTTGTTTGTTTAATGGAAAAGAATATTCTAAATGTTATAACAATAGAGTCAAAAAAATAAATATATTCTCTAGAAGGCAAGAGATAACTTTAGACTGAGTTGATATTACTTATATTTCAAGTACTTAGGAACTATATCTAATGAATACAAACCATGTGCAAATATTTACAATCTATAAACAATAACAGTCTATTGTACCAGAAAATGAGCTAAGTGCTTTACATTAGCTATTACATTTATTTCTTAAAACCTTATGACACATATTATTATTCATAGCTGAGGGAACCAAATGTAAAAAATCCAAGGAACGTTCTCAAGGTCACATAGTTGAAAAACAATCCAATATCAGCAATTCTCTAAGGTTTAATGTTAAAGTAAAGGAGGAGAGCCAGGACTTGACCTCAGGTCTATGAAATTTGAAAGTCAGTACTCTTAACCATTTACACTGAGCCTCACCCCAAAACATGGAAACAGCTGCAACCACAGGTATGTTCCAGAGCAGACAGGTACCCAATGTTTTTTGTAAGTGGAGTAAATAAACGAAAAGTGGAGTAAATAAATAAAAAGAAGAAATAAGCATATAATGTAAGGAAGAAACACCAGGCCAAGAGCCAGAAGACAAAGTTTTAAATCATTGCTCTAATACTCTCTCCCCATGTGACCTTTGGCCTCAACATACAAATTTCTAAAATATATGCTTTAAAGTGGAAATTATAGTGTAAGCCATTGCGTTTACTACACAGGTGTGTACTCACACAGAATTCTACTGATGGAAGGTAAAGGACAGAAATTTAGTTGATCCTTGAGCCCAAATTTATTATCTATCATGTTTCTGGCCCCATTCTGGGCACTGGGGCTGGATCAGTGACCAAGATAAATGTTCTTTAAGTGTGTATTGGGAGAATAGACAAATAAATAAATTAGATAATTCAGATACCATTAAGCATAACAAAGAAAATAAGATAGCGTAATTTAATAGAATGCCTGACAAGGGCTTATTTAGGGAGAGGGCTTAGGAAAAGCCTCTTCAAGAGGCAGCAATTGAATTAAGAAAAGGTTTCATGCAAATTTATGAGGAAGAGTGTTCCAAAAAGAAGGAATAGAAAGTACAAAAGCCCTCCAATGGAAAAGAATTTGCCATGCCCAAGGAGAAGAAAGATGGAAGTTCAGTGGATGAGAAGGAGAATGGACAAAGCGGAGGTCAGAGATGGAAGCAGGAGCCACTTTTCAAGGTCTTACAGACTTCAGCGAAAAAAATTTAAAATTATTCTTGTTTTAATTTTTTTAAAAAACTTTTGTGTTTAAAGTGATGGATGTTACAATAATCTGATTTAGATTTTAGGAAGTCCAGCTCTGCCTCCTGGGTGGATTATGGGGAATGCAGGAGCAAGAATGAAGGCAGGAAGACCAGGTGTCAGTTTTTACAGTACTTCAGCCTCAAGGGACTGGAAAATGATGATAGCTCAGCCTACGGTTGAAAGAGTGAACAGGTGAGAATTATGTAAATTCAAGATGTATCTCAGAAATGGAGCCAGTGGTGTCTGATGGACTGGATGTAGAGTTTGAGGAAAGAAATAGCACCAAATACAGATTTGAGAGTTAAAGCATCAGCGATATCTAAAGAAATACACTGAGAAAACAAGAGCAGCAACAGATCGAGACATGAGGGTTGCTAATCTGCTAATAGATGAAGACGATGTCCTTTGTCTCAACAGCCGGCAACCTAGAAAATCCAAACACACGGTAAAAAGAGACACTTGGAAAGAAATTCTAATGGCCAAGCCCAGTGTCTGTCATAGGCAACAAAGAGGTAAAAACACCAAATGCAAAGCATGAGAGCGTTTTAAAGCAATAAAATGCTTTATTATAAAACGATAGATACAATTAATAGGCATAAAACATTAGAGTTGTATCTATCCAGATACATGGTCCTGAATATATATTAACATCCAGAAATACCCATGAACTGTACGCTTGAAAGCAAGTTACTAGGGAAGTGTGGAAGCCCTACCATCTTGAACAGCCACCAGAGTGGGTAACAATGCGCTTTAATTGATTAAAAACACCTTGTTAGCAGCTATAAGTGTTCTACAGTAATTCAACTGAAACCACTCACACAATAAAGAAAAAAATAGCAAACAGAAAATTACAGATTAATTACCACAAAAGGTTCTTTTCAGCACAGAAATGCAGATGACCTGTCATCATTAAATTGCTACCATACAGATACAAGCGCTTTCAGTTCAGTTAGGATATAAGTGCATTGCTTTCCTATATATACCAGTTAAATATTAAGGGCTTAATTTACAAAACCTTATGCCAAGCAAACTACATTTCACAAGCTTCCAAATAACATACAATTTTGTTATAACATTAAAAATAAAAATTAAAAAAAAAGGAAAACCAAGGTAGAGAAGCGATAAAAAGATCACTTCTTAAGATGATCTGTTACAATATAAACAATGAGAAGACTTGCTATTCTCCAAGCTATTAAATACACTGCCTTATTTCTTGCAGCTATAAGAATGACTACAAACAAATGTTTGTAAAACTAGATAATGATTGCTCATCTAAAATTACTTGGACATATTTACACAGTATTTCAAGAGATGATTCAGATTAAAACTGGGAGAAAAAAACTTGTAGAGCATATCTGATCCTAGGTACTATTATAACAGTTACCATGGACAAATGTAATAATTATCGCAATGCTCTAAGAAAACTGAGGTCTGGTCTCACAATCTAGCATAAGCGGAACTGTGTACAGTTTCAAGGAAGAGCCATTTGATTCAGAGGTTTTTAAATAACCTTTGAGATTTGACTACTGGATAAGAGTTGACTAAACACATTGGTATGACATTCCATTTTCATGTACGTCTACTAAATGACCCGGTTATAATTTGGGAAATCTTGGCTCATGAAGATCAGAAATATTCATTAGATAAATTATAATGATAATGAATAATAAATTTAAAACTACGAACTTTCTCAAAAATATCTCTTACCTCATACTTCTTACCAACAAATAACCAAAATGAATCCAAGTGAATTTCAAGATGCTCTTCAATCTTTTAAAGTTTTTTGTAAAATCTCTCTATGTTTTCTAGAGTGACACTGGCCTGAAAGATGTATTTTTATGAAGCCATGTGAAGTTCTAAGTACTTGAAGCTTTTAGTCCAATGTAGCATTCTGCTTGAATGAGTGCTGAGAAGATAGTTAAAGAGTCTAAGCTAGAAATAACTTTAGAGCATTTATTTTATAACTGCTTTGTGGTAAAAAGACTAGCTGGGAGATTTGGTCTCTGGTATCTTCAGTACACAGTGCTGAAGTGATCAAATTGGTGGGATTGATCTGAGTAATAACATACTGGAATACTGAGATATGTCTCTAGTGTGTCCAGTTAGGTAACCAACACACCTTAACTCATACTATATTTAAAACTTAATAAGCGACCTTTTTTAATTGAGACTCTACGATGTTCAAGGCACCATGCTAGCCAGCTTTTGTAGAAAAGAGAACCCACATTTCTTGAATTATTTCTTCAAACGTGTTAGGCACTGCGATAGAAGCTTTACTAAAGTTATTTTATTAATCATCACAACAACCCCAAGAAACAACCAATAATCTCCCCTATTTTTACAAATGAGGAAATAAAGACTAATACGCAGCACCGCCAAGATATAAATCCAAGTCTGTTCCGCTTTAAAGTCAGGCTCTGTCTGCTATCCTCGGGCTATAGAAACTACAGTCATCTCCCTGCCCTAAAGGAGATCCCAGTCATAGAGTGAAGATAAGATACACAGGACTCAAGGAGTAATGGTAAAGTAAGATAAGAAATGATAAACGCTTCCTAGTTTTTAAAGAAGCTGCTCCTAGATAAAAAGGATCCTCTGGTTTTAAGGACCTACTGTACTGTCTCTATGCCCTCCCTCCAAAGTAACCCTGACCCAAGAAAAGTTAAACTTCAAACGCTTAAAGCATAATGTGTACCTTTAAATGATCTCATTGAGATGTATGAAGATTTCTGTACGTTCGAACCAAATGACCTATGTGTAGTCTGTGTATATGTAGTCTGCTATGAAACCTTTTAAAACAAATATCCACTTTTCTCCTTGATTGTTCACAGGATAAAAATGGACATTACTGGGGTCTGATACATAGTTCTCAGAATTCCAGATATGCAACACAGAACTGCATTATTGATGTGGGACACACAGCACCATGAATATGGAAATCCACGAAATTTCAGAACCATACTGGGAATTCACTCACCAACATACCTAGTAAACAAGTACACAAATCCCTGTGGAAATATCACTCCAGACCAGGTCAGGTGGGAGCACCTAGCAGTTAAGTCCTGCCAGCAAACATATCTGAACTGCGGTCCTCAAATAAAATGCGTTACTACTGCATAATTACCATTTCAATTATATCCTTCATAAACAGAGCAGGTTTATTTGTGATTCGCTTTAATTAGGTAATTTTAGTTTCATTTCTTTAGTAATTGATTTGAATACAACAGAATTAATAATTGCCTCATATCTGCACACACATTTCTTTTCAGACGAGGGCTATCTGACAGCACTCAGACAGATGAAGAGCAAAAATATCCAGTCAGTGATGTAGAGATCTTGTGTTTTATCGGCAATGCTTTGGACTTTTTTTTTATTTTTTTATTTCTTGTTGATTAAAAGCAGACTAAAAGCATGTCCTTCCGAGAAGACTATTTGATATAACATGTTGGTGCAAACTGTTTCTTAGTTATTTGATTCAAGTTCTTTCTCATACTCATTATCTAGCAAAAAAATAACAGCTACCATTCTGGTTTACTTACCACATGTCAGTCACCATTCTGGAGACTTTACACATATTATTTCAAACGCTCACCACTCCTCTGATAAGGCAGATACTAATATCCCTGTTTTACAAACTGAGACTCCACAAGATGAA
This sequence comes from Eonycteris spelaea, assembly GCA_003508835.1. Lineage (NCBI taxonomy): Eukaryota > Metazoa > Chordata > Mammalia > Chiroptera > Pteropodidae > Eonycteris > Eonycteris spelaea. The sequence goes on along the minus strand of PUFA01000050.1, from coordinate 2,581,307 downwards.
ATATCTGCCTAAGTGTCACGCATTTGATATATATCAGAACTCACTTTTTTATACTACACAGGGAGGGTAAGAGGAAAATTCATTTAATTCTGTAATTTTTAAAAAAATGTTTATTATTTTCTAGTAACAAATAAAATGCTTAAGTAATGCCAGGAAGAGTAGATTCCTCTAAGACTGCTTAAATAAATAATAAGTTTAAGCTTTAATAAGCACATTGTATGTTAAATGTGAAAGCATTTCAAATAATATATTTTACAAATAAAATATGTTACTTTTAATAGGCTAAAATGTTTGTTTTCTTAAGCAAGTTAAACATATATCCTGACCTTGTTTTTATTATTTATAGGCTTAGTAAACCTTTCCTTTAACAATAATACATGTGTAAACTTCATCTCACGTCTGATAAATTTTGACTGCAGTATTATCACAAGGTTAATTTTAGAAGAGTGTATTAGTGGGTATAAGGCACCTAAGAATTCTAAATCTCTGACAGAGTAGGATCTCAAGAAAGTTTTCAGAAACATTCAGGGCTGATGTCTTAGATACTTCAGGAGGAAAATGGAAACACAAGAGAGCAGAGAACAAAATCTGGATGCAAAACCCCATCTGATCTGCTCAATACCAAGGTCCTTCTTCACTGCCACCTCCTAAGAGGGAAAAAAAAGAGGAGGAGGAGGAGGAGGAGGAGGAGGAGGAGGAGGAGGAGGAGGAGGAGGAGGAGGAGGAGGCAGCAGAGAAACTTCTTCTAACAAGCTTATGGTCTCCCTAATTCCCCAATACCCTTTTCCACTGAAATGAAGTAAAAAGGCAGTTGAGGAACAAGATCAAAATTTACTGCATCGGTGATAATACAGGAAGACAACCAGTTAGGATATCTCTCACACACAGAATATATTACACAGTCACTTTCACAAAAGATAAAAGCAATAGATTAGTCCAAGATGACCATCAGTAACACCACTGTTTTCTGACAGCAACCTATTCTAGGTACAACTGACTTTTACACTGCTTCAATCTTCCAGCCTTTCTAGTCTGAAACCTTTAGGGCTCCAGTTCTTCTCACCAGTCTACCCTCATCTTTTACTCCCCGACTTTCACAGATCTGAGGAAGTCTACTTGTTATTATTGAATCTCGATATTTCTCATTTATCTCCTACCAGAAACCATTCTAATCTTACTGCTACATTCCTCATCCTTCAGTCAGGTAGCTTCTTTAATTAATTTATAAATTCAGATTCTTCTTTATGTTTTCTGAAAGAAGACAAAAAAAGGAGGGAAAGATCCTGTATTTCATTTGCTCTATTCCTCCCTCCACATCTAATTCTGGTGGATTCTGTGGCTTGTCTCTCACTTCTGAATTCGCCCTTTTTATTTCTTCTTTCCTTTTGAGCTAGGTCTCTTCTACGTTCCCTATACTTCACGCTTCTACTCTTTCCTTTCATAGAAATTATTTTCACAGGTCCTACTCCCACTAGCAACATACCAGTTGTCTTGCTAAAAACAGTGTATCTTTAAAATTCTTAATGTAAAACATTATCGGTACTCCGTGGTGTTTTAAATTTATGAAAATGAAAAGGAGACTACGGCTCCTTTAAAAAAGTAAACTTATACAAGGTAGATGAGAGTGTCTGAGTATAAGTTTTAACTTATTCTACTCAGATTTCCTTTAGCATCATAATTCTACAATATTTCCTTACCATTGCTAGAGTATACTTATACATACATTATTTATGACTTCTCACAGAATGAATGAATATCACTCAAAATTTCAGAGTACATAACTTTATCTGGACATTCCACTATATCATAGCAATTAAGAAAATATGTTCAGACTAAATCTAAAATAATATTTAATAAGTCTGTAGACAGCATTTGTAGATGAGACTATCCCTGACCAGTATTCATTATCAAAGGCAGTAGTACATTTTGATGAGTCTATGATATCTGAAATTTCAAGGTCAGACCTATGTGATCAAAGCATCATTGGCTCTCTTACAGAATAAGTCCATACTTTCTTTGAGAAGTTGGTTGACCATATTACCTTTTAATTTCACAAGTAAAAAATCTTTTGTAAAGGATCCAAATAATGTAGAACTATTTAGAATAAATGATTAAATACTCTGTTTATCCTTCCATACCCCAAAGTGAACTCTATCAATCATTTGAGTTTCCTTCTTGCTCCTTCTTCTTTGTATTCACTTACATGTGCACACATGTGCACACTCACACACGTGCACACTCACACACACACCTCAAAAACAAAAATGGAATTTATATATACAAGTTGTATGAAAGCAATTTCTTATTAACTATAAATTCTCTGATTTGCTGAAAAAATAATCTCTTCAAATTAATATCAGACTTTGGACTCAAACTCTGGGACCAACTAAAACTCTCAAATTCATCAAAAAAAATTTTATGTAAACAGCCTTACTGTAATAACAATATATGTATAATTTTATTCTTAAATTGTGTTGTTGTGTGAGTGTGTTTCTTTTTTGTTTGTTTTTGTTTCCAAAAACACTGAATCCAAAAACTGTCATTAGGTCATTAATTTGTCATAGTTTAGACAGATGGCAATGTGTAATTCATATTTTGAGAGTTTAAAAACAGCAGACTCACAGAAAATATCTCATATTCTTTTTCTAGTTCTATTATATCCAAATCAAATCTATCACTTCTTTCAAACATTTTGTAAACATTCATAATAGAATTCATTTTATATTTAAAACTATATTAGGATCATTGTTTTTAAAATTGTAATTTAAAGTAGTATCTAAAAATGATTATGTACTACTTACCTATTTTTAATACCTAAAAATTCTTAAACAGTCAAATTTCCAAGTGATATGTGGATTATCTAAGTAACCAATTCAATAGAAATAAATAGACATGTTTCCATTAGTAATTAAACATATATCCTCTGCCCTAAAAGGTACAGAAATTCTACTTTTCAGTCAAAAAGGTAACAATGGATTGAAAATAAGGTAACCTGTGTCAGACAATTTAGGTAGTAAAGATATCGACATGTCTTATTCAAAGACTTCAAGATATGTCTGATAAAATATATATCCATGTGTAAATATTACTTGTTAAAATGTTTGTTTTAGACAACAAAATATGGATCTTCACGAAAATTACCATAACAGAAAATGTTTTAGATAACGTAGAAAAAACTATGCCTCTTTAGAACCAAACCAGAAATTCTTAAAGTTAATTCAATGGAAACAGAGCAACGTAGTGTCCTAGCACTTCAAAATATGACTAAGCCCCGCATACTGATGTCTTACTAAGAAGTAGGTAGAGTTGACATCGTCAGCTATAAGGAGAGCTACAGCTCCCATGATAATAAGAGGGCGATGACAAAAATGTCAAAGGTGTAGACACCCAGAATGATAATTTATTAGAACGTGACTTTACACTGATTAATTATGTGCTCCTCAAAATATCTGCAGTGCATAAGAAAAGTTAATTGAAGCATTCCATGTTGTACATGCTACTAAAAGCAGTTTTAAATAAGTGATAGAGAACTAATTTTAAAATTATAAGCATGTGGAAGTCAATCTTTAAACTCTAAATGGGCTATATAAAGATATTAGTAATAAAGATGATGATGACGACCATAAAATATTCACAGAAACATTTACATTAACTTCGAGTCGACTGAACAAAATTGTGTAGAATCAGAAAACTTAAGAGCTATTTAGAATCTTAGAGATCATCTTTTGGGGGCTGATCTAAAGATTACAAAATTCTTTTTAGAGTGAGACATGCAGTTAAAATAAATGCATACCCAAACATAAAAAAAAAAAAATCACAAGAAGGATTTCAGAGTTATTTCAACATCTAAGAAATTAAGTTTCCAAACTTCCTCAAATAGATCAGAAGCACAATATTTAAATACACATACGGAATATGCTAATCTTAAGTAGTTCTTTAATTCAGCAAATAGTGACTGGGCTCCCACAATGCCCCAGTATGACACTCTATACTGGGGATGAAAAGATGAGGCATAGTCATTTTCCCCAAAGATTCATATCTAGAAAATCCTCAATTAACTTCTTTGTAATCAATGTGTGTCCCCAAAATAAAGCTGTATGCTTTGAAAAAAATATTCTTAAATTAACACTCAGTAATTAAGATAGCCTTCCCTATTATCTAAATTAAACTAGTATAATTTTCTATAAAATCTCTTTGCCGTAGTCAGATGGCTTCAATGATTTCATGAAACTGCTGTGATGTTTGCTCCTCCTGACCTATAAACTGAAGCTCTTCTAAATCCCCAGCTAACTTAAGGTGGCTTTCTCAGGTGGCAGTGCTATTTTCCATCTTCATTTATAATAGATATTAACACCTCTTAAACCACAACTCCCATCAACATTTCTGTGAATGGAAGTCTGAATTTATGATAATAGTTGGGTTATCCTTTATAGGCAGTAAAAGGTTGCTTTCATAGAGTTAAGCTATAAAATCAACATATAGCAAATCTAAAGCAGAAATGTAAAATTACACTAAAGAAAATGAATGCATTCTAGGATGGCAAGAATTGGTTGTAACCTGATTATTATATAGAGTAATATAAGTTAAAGACTAAACCTGGGGAATTTAGCCAAGAAAGTCAAGGAAAACAAAAAGGACTCTCAGAAGTATGTTGGCTGAATCTATACCTAGGGAATCTAAATCCATGTCCATTTAGAAGAGAAAGAACTGGAGAAAAGACTTCAACCATAACGATCCAAATGGCAATGTATCTCTATTGTGATGCCAATCATATTAGACTCTCTTAACTTGATGCCATTAAATATTTGAAATTATAGAACTAGCTCCCTTTATTCTGATTCCTTGCTAACAAAATGACCTTCACTGATTACCCGTACAGGTCAATTCGCAAGAACAAAATGATCTAGTCAAATCAACTGGAATGATCCAGACCCAATGTTTGTTGATTGGGGGTTTTTTTGTATTTTTTGTTGTTGTTGTTTTTAACCAAAATACAGACATAAACTGACATTCTGATCTAAATATCAATTTTGTAAACTTGTTTAATGTGAGTCAATACTGAGATATGAATCCATGCTCAATGTGCCGTCAATCAAGTTTTGGAACTTGTGAGGCTGAGACCCAAATCGGGCATTATAAAAATTTTCTTGGGGAAATATTATCCTGTGGGAACCTATCTTAAAAGCTAGTTGTATTTTTTGTCTGTTTCACTGGGCATTTTCAAATTTATACACTTTTGAAGGACTCTTGACAGTAAAAGGTAAGAAGCAATTCATTCATCTATAACAGATATAAATCATGGTGAGCACACCACACTTATTTGCTTCTAAACTCAATAAGATTATAATGTTGCAAATAAAATATAAATTCATTTGAACCCTGAAAGATAATGTCCTTCTCTACAGAAAAAAAAAACAAAAACAAAAACACGGACAGATTTCTTGTGCCCAGCATCAGCAGTGCATCACACAAAGTAAGTGCTTAATAAATGTTGGCTGGATCAATGTTTGAAAGATGAAAGATACCTCTCTAGAGAGTTCTGAATCTTCACATACAGGAAATCTCAGATGAAGTATTTCCATCATTAACATTCATTTGGAATTCCACGGTGTCTTGGGTAAACAGAGCTTACATTCTTAAGATGAAGTTCCATAATAGATATTTTGAGGCAATAAATATGTTAATTAAGATGTTTTCTATACTACACTTTTCCCTCTAGGTAATTTTACCCCAGGGGACACAATACCATAAACTTTTAAAACTATTAAGTATATACCAAATCATTTTCAAATAATATATATCTAATGCATTATGTATATGTATATTTACCTCAAAGCTTTCAAAAAAGCTCTGGATAAAATTAATAAATTCCTTAACTATTAATGTGCTAGAACTGGCTGGTATTGAATTAACAAATCTTTCCTTATATATTTTAGAATATATATTTATATATAAAGAAACAGGTTATAAAGACAAATCATTACAGTAGAGGCATTGGAGTATTTGGCATACATTAGCTTTATGATTTTTTAAAATGTATAACCATAAAGGTTATGATATTAAATATACGACAAAATTTTAAAGACAAGGGCTGGCATATTTTGTTTAAAAAGCAGTGAGTCAATCACATCAACTAATCTAACTTCTGAGACTAGCATAAAAGGACTCCATTAAGTAAAGAGAGTTCATTAAAACCTGTGCTCATACATTTCAATAGAGAATTCTGATTTAATGGGGCAACTGGGGAAGTAAGGTCACTGATCAAATGCTGAGAATTACTTAGCAAAGAATTTTTAAGAAATATTAAACTACTCTTAAAGTAATACAGAAGAGAAAAAAAAAACCAAACCACAAGCTACCTATTCAATTTCTCTAATTAGAAAAATTCACACTTGAGTCTAATCTATCTGCCTGCTGGACTGCTATCCTCTCCCAAATTCCACAGGCGCTTCAAACTCTCTGTATCCTGAATTAAACTAAATGGAAATATTTGCTAGGAAACCCGCTCCAGTATTTCTCTTACACGGGATAGTCCATCATCTTGCCTTGATTAATTCCAGAACTAATTCTCATCTCATCAGCCTTCAAATTCCTATACTAGACTCCAACTTTACTCTCTTGTAGTCCCCAAAACATATTATATCTCAGCTCCCATTGTGGGTGTGTTTCCTGAAAAAGCCTTCTACTTTTCTCCTAAATCCTATTCATTTAATAAGTCTCACCTCAAACAGCCTCTCCCTGGAGATAGTCTTTAGAACTAGCACTCCCCTCACTCCCCATAACAATCAGAATACTGAGCTTACCACAGCATAATGCCCCGTTTAGATGCCTGACGTTCAAACTAGAGTGTAAGCTCCTAGAGAACAAACAGGGTATATTATTTACCTTTGCATTCACCTTACAGTGCCAGACACATAAAAAGTAGCCTATGAATACTTGCTGAATTCATCAACCAAAATAATACAACAACATGTCAAATGCCTATAAGTGATAGGCATTATATGAATCAGCATACTTCAAGTTTCAAACACTTAAAGTATCATTCCCAACATGCACAATTAGCAACCATCAGTCCTACAACTTGATTAGTATCATCAAATGAGAATGAATGGTATTACCAAAAGCATCAAAAAAGTGAAATTTTAAATGCAGACTTTCTAAAAAAGAACTGACTCTAGGTATGAACAGGTTACTCTATTAAGAGAACTTTATCTTTCTCCATTCGTAACAACCTGTGTCTTTGGAGCACTGAGGGTAAATAATGATTTTTCTTTACATATAACCAAATACATAAAAGACAGAAACCCAATAAAAAAAATTTCCAATATAAAGACAAACTACTTTTTTGTCAACTGAAATTTGCATAGATGCTTTAAATAATAAAAGGTCTTTTTCTTCAATTCTTACCATAAATTATTAGAAATGCCTGCCTCTATTCCATATACATATGTAGTAAAAACGAAAGAGTAAAAGACCTGAATTTCAAACCAATCTGGATTTGAAAACAAACTCTTTTTCTTATGAGTCATAGGTTGATGAAAAACTAACTTGACTACTCTGATAGCAGCAGTGACTATTATTATTTATTGAATGTACCAGAAACTCTTCTAAGCATTTTGCATATATTGCATCAATTTAAACCTCGCAGCAGTCCACTGAGGTAGGTATTGCTTATCCCCACTCCGCAGATAAGGAAACTGAAGCTCAGAGATGTGAAGTGACATGCCTAAGGTCACACGGCAAATCAGTGGCAAAGTAAGACTTCTAACGCAGGCTTATATAACTCCAAAGCCTGTGTTTTTAAACATTTACAACCTATAGTCTCTGAGCCTCAGTGTCCTGTGTTACAAAATGGAGTAACGACTTACCTCGCAGAGCTGTTATGGAAACTAAGTGAAATAATAGGATGCATATAGCATAGTGCTGGGCATCCCATCTACACTCAACAAATTATGCCCTCCCCTTCTTTCATTCCAGTGTGATTAAACATTTATGATATGGGAAATAGTTCCTAAACACTCCTTACCTATTTGAAAGCAGAGATATTCTGAGTATTAATTAATTCACAAAAGGAAAATACTACTAGATCAATAAGTATATATTTTATATAAACAGATAGAAAGGAAAAAGGCAAAGAAAAAGAACATGTCCTACTCATTTTAGGCCTGTGACCTTGCTATTGACCATTCAGAACATTGTAAGGTCAGAATATATCACTACTCAAAGTTAGGAGAGAAGAGCATGAGACCCAGAGCTCTCAATTCATCACAGCTTGAAGGAAGACTCTCAACAGAACCTAATTAATCATTTACATTAAAAAAAAAAAATCTGGGGAAGACAGATTTGGACAAAGATAGAGGCGCAAGGTAACGCTTCTGCAGTAAGTTGTTTTATTTCTCGAACACAGACCTTTACTCTAACTTTGAAGCAGTCTAAAAATGGAGGGAAGGGAGAAATGAGGTACAAAGAAAACATACAGCACAGTATTTTTGTAATTAATTCCCTGCACCTACATACTTCTATTTTTATAATTCTGTTTTTATTAAGTTTACTGGGGTGACATTGGTTATAAAATTCCATAGGTTTTGAATGTACAGATCCATAAGGCATCACCTGTATATTTCATTGTGTGTTCACCACCCGAAATTGAATCTCCTTCCATCACCATATACTTGACCCCTTTTCTCCTTATCTACCTCCCGCTCCCCCCACCCCCTTTCCCTCTGGTCACCACTAAACTGCTGCCTGTGCCTATTAAATTTTTGGTTGTTTGTCTTGTTCATTTGTTTCTTTCAGTTTTATATACCATATATGAGTGAAATCATGTTTCTCAAAATTTTCTGTTTGACTTATTTCGCTTAGCAAGACTATCTCAAGATCCACCCATGCTGTCATAAATGTCACATCTTGTCTTATGGCTGAGTAATATTCCACTGTACCTACTTCTTTTAGTTATTTTCCCCCCTTTTGGTACATAGCCATGACAATGAGAGATATAAAGAAATCAAATCAATTTTTAAAATTTCCTAACAAGTAAAAACTAAATATAAGGTATGTTGGGTGTATACACAAGCCTCAGTACCACAATTCAAAACAGAGTGAGTTTTTACATCAAGCCCATCTGGTGTTATATTAGGGTGTAGCCTATTGAAATCCAACCAAGGGTGACTGCCAAACTAAGCTATATAAGACAACTCAGAAAGCTAGTGAGTTCCATAATCCAAGCTATATTTTTAAAAGCGCACTCAAGTATATGCTTAACGAGATTACCTGATATTATTCCATCCTCATAAGAACCCTTTTCTACTTCTGTAACACAGCTTTTGTCACCAAAACATGGGTCAGTATTGGACATAGTGGGCACGCCAAGATAATGACATTACGGAGAAATATCAGTTAAGTAATCTAACTAACCTACCAGGTAATATCACAGTTTTATGTCTCAATCCTGACAACTTCTTCCTTCTGCTAAGAGGCCAAGTGATTTCTTTAAGCTTCCATTTCCACATATGAAAAATGGAAATCATAATATACTTCTGCTTCACTAGGTTCTAAAAATGGCAACTAGCTAAGAAAAAAAAAAAATAAGTGCAAAGCACTCTAAAAAGAATAAGCTAGATTCCCTGACCTGATTATTGGTCAGAGTCTTGTAAAACTAGAATTACTACTTCTTCCAATTCCATACGTGTCACCTGGACATCAAACTGACTGATAAATAGTATTGACTTCGAACTTGATCCACGTGAAGGCTTTAAAGTAATAGAAATGAAGTTTGTGTCACAATGTATTTTCAAACCATTAAACTATCTATCTCCAAATAAATTTACTCGTTGGCATTATAAAAGTAGATGATAAGAAAAATAAGATTAATTATAATTTTCGAACCTCAAAATGTTTTCAAAATAGTCAGCAGCAGGTATAGCTGAAACCGATCAGTTTGAAACTGATACTGAAGCAACTTTGCAAGAATTGGAAATGAGTTAACCCCAGACAGAGAAGGAATCACAAAGTAAGTTTCATCTGATGGGCCGAAATACAATATGGATTATTTTTATATTGTTCTGTCTGAGTTGTCTGTCTCAGATTCTTAACTTCCAGATTCTATTTTTAAAATCACTTAACACTGTGTATTTCCAGTAGCCATCAAGGCATATACTGTCATCTCTGACACCGAAGATTGTCAGCAGACTCAATATGTACACTAATGATCTCAGGCAACAATACTCATCTTCTTATCAAAGACATCCTTATTCCAGAAGAAAAAAGTCGGAAGTTTTCTAAGAAAATTCATTTTAAACCATAGGAAGTAGTCATTATAAAATGTTAATATCACTAATATCCTTTACTTCTTTGTAAGATTATCTTACACCCGAATTTTAAAACCAAAAACTGTCAGGCATTATAACGTTTTTAGTTCTCTCCCAAGTCGCTGATTCTCTCTTCTAGCACTGTCAAATAATGATAGCTGCTGTCATTATTTTTATACAATAGCTAGAAGCAACTTGTACAGATACCCTTCATCTTAGAATAGTCATCAAATAACCTAAATAAATGACTGGGACCTTACAGTAAAACTGACCACTTTGCTAAAGCCAAAATAAGTGAGTTATCACATCTTGTCGATACTTTATGGCCCAGATATTAATTATTTTATAAAAAAATCAAAGGTTTAAATTATTTTCTAAGCTGTTTTAAAATAACTTTCTCCCTCTTACACATATACTCCTGTCCTCTCCTGGCTGCTACTGGAGGCTATCATAAAGATTTTCACATTTACTTTAGGCTTTAATACTTTCAGTCAAAATTGCAATTCTGTTTATAGAAGCAACAGCCCTTCAGGAAGTATATTTGAAGATGTAAAAAAAATGCAGAAAATAAATTAAGTTCTTTTCATTTAATAAAGTCAACAAAGCATGGAAGGGTTTTACACAAACGTGTTATCTTGGGTACAAGTGACTTGACAGGTCACAAGCACAAAAAAAAAAAACTTATTTTAAGTCACAGAAAAACATCTGACAGACCGACTCTAGGTCTCTTGTTCAAATTAATAGACAAGAGTCCCTCTCTACCACTATTTGCTTTGGCAATCTAAAATGCTGATATTCTCCTAGATCTAACAGAGAGGAAAAATGGGTATCTTCTCCATCTAACACCTAAGTGGGTAACCTAGATACTGTAAATAGAGGCTACATAAAGGATGCAACAGACAGCTCTGAAGTGAGAGCCAAAACATTTAACCTGCAACTCTTTGGAAAAGAACGCAAAAACATGTGCAGCTTAGCCAAAAATCATGCTAACATGAAATTGCCACAGGCTAGTAAGTTTAAAAACAACAACAAACAACAACAAAAACCTTTCTACCAAACATAATTTTACTGTCATTGGGTGTGAAAAGCTCCAATGTCAAAAGCACAGCTCTTATTTGCTCAAATGACCATGCCTACACTCTGCACTACTTATTTTTAAATAAATGGGTGAACTGCTTTTTGAACCTAGTATTTGTACAACCAGAATCAAACTCACAAATAAAGGAGCCAATTAACCAATTAAAAAGCATTTTCCTGCTGATAAACTAGTGGAGGCTAGGGGATGACAGTCAAAATCTATGATTAACATTGTTATCTACCCCCTATAGTCAATGTTTCTAAACCCAATAGCTAAATATCTGGCTAACAGAAATTGCATATTAATCTATCTTTACTCTTTAGGAAATTATACAAAAATTATCTGAGAAATAAAAATCTATTCTACCAAGGAATTAGTAACATTAATGGCAAAATGTAAAAACTGTACTGCCTGCATTAAAGTAGTAGCATAACTTTTATCAAATCAATAGCCTACTAGCAAAAAAAATAAATTAATGCTACAAGATCCACTATGAGAGATTAGCACTATAATTTAACATGTATTCACTCGCTAACTTTTTTCTTTCTATGTGATAAAGGAATTTCAACGAATGCTCTTAGAACAAAAGCTTCCTAGGAAGTGTTTCACATTAATGAAAAGAAAACTATTAAATAAGTAAATTCACATGTTCAATCAAAATTTCGAGTCAATAGCTAGAATCACTTAAAGTTAATGAATTGCAAAATGTATTCAATAGTACTCTATGTTTGCTTATAATTCAGAAGTTTTTACTACTTACAAAGCTAGTAGCTTTATAATAACTTTAAGTTTTGAGGACCGTAAGAGGAGAGTGGAAAGAAAAATTTGTTTCCTCTCGTAATCAGAATTAAGAATATGCTCATAATTCAGTAGATGATTCAGTTTTCTTTAGTTATTAAATCTTTGTTTAAAAAAGGGAAAGAAAATGCCTTGCCTTCACATATCTATCACTCAAATAGAAAACTTTTAAATTAAATTTTAAAAAGTTACATATAAGTCAGAAGTCCTTTCTACACAAGAATATAACATATACCAAAAGTATAAGAGAAACACAAAATTTCAAACTGTTTGGGTGGGAATAATACAGCATTTGCACTTGATAACTAAACTGATAAAACAGAAGGAAAAACAAACCATATTCTTAAAGTATTTTGTCTTCTGTCACTAACGGCATATTGGCATGTAAATTGTTCTTTTATTACAGAAAAACAATGTTTACTCCATCAATGAATGACTCTTCATCGAAAATAGTAGCTAAAATTGTCTATTCCTGTAAGTTCGAAACATCCTTCCAAATGTTCTGTTTTCTCTATCCTAAAACAAAACACTTTCACTTTGTTAGAGAAATAGATGTAAATGAGTCTTACTAAATTTTCAATTACACTTCACTTGCAACGCTTTAGAGAAACTTTCACGTAAAAAAAAAAAAAAGCAACACTACAACACTGCAATTCTACCACTGATGGATTAACTTTGTACCAAGGCAATATTAAATTATTTCTTCTTTTTTTCTTTTTTTTTTTTTTTTTTTTTTTTACTGTGAAAGTCCTTTGGAAGTGACCTGTTTCTATCCTTTTTTTTTTTTTTTACCCAACAACAACAACAAATCTACTCATAAACCTGGCAAGTCAAAACAATAACCAGCAAAGCCTAACATTTCTTACCTGATACAGGTAAGCACCAGCTCCCAAATGCCACCTTGGGATAGTTCAGACTAGTAAGCAAGCTCATGTTTTATGATACTAGAATGAACAGGAATAAATCTCTGTTGTTCTTTCTTTAGCAAAATCTATAGCAGCAGCTACACCAACCACACTGTGAGAGGACCCCACAGACCTAACGAATTCACGTCTGTCACTAGAGAAATAGAAAAAAAAAATCATAAAAAAAGACTTACTGCTTGTCATGTGACTTGGGGAGGCATGCTGTCCATTGGGTGTGCTTGAGGTGAGGTCAATTGCCATATTGGAGTGCTCCCTTTCAGGTGAAAGCTCATTGTCACCTGCTTTCACAAAATAAGATCTTTTGGTCTCTGTTCATCATCACATAAAATCTAATTAGCCACTTTGTTTCATACATGCAGTGGCATGAATAGCCTTGAAATTTTAATGTAATACATTTTTCCCTTAAAAGAATCTACAAAGAAGTAGCATTTAGAAATATATAGTAAATGAATGAAATGAAAAACCACAACCAGCCCACAATAAAAAAAAATTAGAAAATTTCATTCACAGTAATCTTGACTGTAAAATAAGAAAAATTGGAATAGTTGACTTCTAAAGTATCCTTTAGTTGAAAAAAATATTTCTTTTAACTTCTAATTTAATCATTAAGTATACGGTATTTATAATAAGCATTATCCAAAATGCTGGCTATCAGAGTTGGATGTTTGAAAGAATTGGCTAAAAACATGTCAACTGAAGGAAGCTAATTCTTTTTCACATTATGTGTATGAAAAATTAGGATACAGAGTAGTAAATATTTAGTATGTGCCATATTAGTAGATATATATGTCACCTGACCTATTCTAAACTTAATCAAATACGAAAGTGTGGATCTGCTAAGTTACTACTGATTTACATGTTATCTTTAATATAGTTAAGTATATTTCTACATTTCCTTCTTATTTCACTTGTGTGCTGTTATTTTCTCTAATGTAAAGGTAAAGTTGTGAACACGTAGAAAAAAGAGTATTGAATTCATCATAAAAACTTACAATGGAGAAGTTAAAATACAGGTAATACAAAAGCATAATTTTATTACCAATAAAAAATTAATGAAAATACTTACATGTTATATAGCCATCAATAGCCTCTGTTTCCATAGTCAAAGTGCAGTGCTGCAATACAAAAGATTATACTCTTAACACAATGATTCCTTTCAGTTCTGCCATTAAAATGCTTAACTTATTTGAAGCCCCAAGCAGTCAGCCCATGTTGCTGCTGCTGCAACCTGTGCCCAAGAAACATACTACAGTGTACTGTATGTGCTCATTTGCAAGTCACTGAACTCTTTCTGCAAATGATCTGATTCCTGCTGGAGATAGGATAGGAAAGATAAGTGTGCTGCGAGATGGGCTGTAGCAAGAAAGGAATGACTCCCTTCACCAGAATTGACTTGGTTGAAAGAAGAAAAAAAATAGGGGGTTACATCTGAAACGTGCCAGCTTTAACTGGGATTTAAGTATTTTACCATTCACTACTTCCCACAATCACACTGCAGTTTGCGGACTTCCCTAGTATACAGATAGCTCTATTCACAATTGTTGCAAGTTGGTTCATCATGTTCTAAGAGGGAGGGGGGGAGGGAAAACAAACATAAAACAAAACAAAACAAAAAAACTTAGTGCCCAAGTGTGTCTCTAAGATTTCTGCAGCAGTTACCCAACTCCTGGACTTGTATTGACATTTTAGCCTCCCCCAAGTTCTGTGTAAGCACCTGTTCAATGTAACCTTAATTCCCTGCCAGACCATGGTTGGATATAAATGCCAAGTTTACTTAATATATTCTGATTTTTAAAAATTTCACAAACTTTTGCTGTTGGGAAGGGAGTCACTTTTTTAAAGTTTGGGGAATTATTCTCATGCACCAATGACGCAAAACAAGAACTTAATTCTCAGAAACAAAAGTAAGTTGTATGAGATGACACCCCCTAGCTTTGATTTTACATAATGAAAAGATCGATAAGCTAACTGTATTCTTTGAAGGAAAAAGTTTAAAGAATTGACATGTCCTGAGGAGATTTTTACTTATTTTTTTTCTTTGGCCCTGGTCCTTTCTGCCTTTAGTTTCAAAACTCTCATTGCACCAGCAGCTAAATTATTCACAATGAGCCATTTCTGTATTGATCGCCAAGTATATTTAGCCCTGGCTCCTGGAATTTCTCCATTACTTACTGGAAAACAGGCAGCTTCACTTCTTGTCTCCAAAACCACTTCCCTTCTCCCTCCCCTCCCCTTTTTCACCACCACCCTCCCTACCCCCAAAAAACTTTTCTTTCTTTATGGAATAATCAGATCAAATTCCCAACTCAGCCACTACATAGCACTTAAATTTCAACCTGCTGTACTGTTATCAAATTCTTTTAAATTATGATTACATAAGGCTTTAAAGAAAGGCATCTGTAAAGTTTAAAAGGGGCGCAGTTCTTCGGATATTTTACAAATGAGTTTATCTCTTTAAAAATGTACACATTTAACACACACATATTAAAAAAGAAACGTCAGGGAGAAGCGAAAGAAGTCTGCCCCATCAATGAAATGGTTATTAACCCTCGGGAGAAGGAAAGAAGGAAAAAGAAAAGGAGAAAGAGAAACGAAATGTACATACAAAAGAAATTGTCCTTTGATTAAAAAAGATTCATCACCATTTCCAGCTCTGTCGGGAGATCTCAGCTTCTTCTAACCCCTCAAAGAGGAGGTGACAATGTCGGGCTGAAGATAAACGGAGAGAGAAAGAAAGAAGTTTTTTGTGTTTCCCCCTTCGCTTTCCCTCCCTTGCCCCCTCCAAGCCAAGCCCCCTGCAGAGTTCAAGGCGAGGAGGAAGGAAAAGCACTTTACAGGTGGGTCATTCCGAGCCCAAATCCAGCAAACAGATCGGCTGATAAACAAAACCAAGAAATGAGAGAGAAGGAACACCCCCCTTCTCCTCCTCCTCTCCACCTCCTCCTCCTTTTACCCCTCCCCCTCGTCCCTTTGGGATGGTCTAGTAGGAAAAGTCACTCAGGAATGGCACCACGTACTTTCAGGAAAGAGGAAAAAGAGAGAGACAGAGGTCAGTCAGTGCTACAGCAATGCGATTAACAAGAAGAGAAAAAACTTGATCCACCGGTTCTTTAAGAATCGACCAAAAGCTAAGACAAGAAAACTGAAAGAAAAGGGGGGGGGGGAATTAGAGGGGAGGGACAGTCAGGCAGAACCCAGCAAGGAACCTAGGCCAACTTCACAGGACTGTTTTTCGCCCTTGGCTAAATAAGTAAATAAATAAATAAACAAATAAATAAATAAATCTTAATTCCATCTCCTTCGCCCATACTAGAACCTGTCAAAGTGATTGCTGCTTTTTTACGTGTCGTATCTGTTTTATTATCATTATTATTATTATTCCAACAAGATCTGGATATTACCTTCTATCTAGACAGCTGCAATTTACTCCAGGCTACCCAACCTTTCTTGGAATTCAAGTTAAAACAAAGCAAAACAAGTCCAAATCCATGACAGCTATAGACATGAGAACTGATTAATCGATTAACATCCCAGAAACAGATTACAAGGAGGGGACGATAAATTAAAGCAGAGGACATCATCTTCAACCCGATTCCCTGAGCGTCCTTTACAGAAATTATTCCCCTGATCATAACCACAATCCATCCCTCCCGGAGAAAAAAAATATATTATTATTGTTATTACTGGTTAACAGCAACAAGTCATTTGATCACAACACAGTGCAAAACGAGATGCTATATAATTACACTCAACTTTGAAAACACTCCCCCCTTTGCAAATCAGACACACATTTATATATAATCTATGAATCAGAAGACAAAACAAGAGCTGTTCTTCACCACGCAAAAGCCAAGCGGAGATTTACCTCAGCAGTGCATGCAGTAAAATAATCCCATCACCCTTTTGTTTGTGTTTACTGTTAGTGTGTCCTCTCTCTTTCTTTCTTTCCTGTGCCTAACGTGTGTTTGTGCACTGCAGTTGGTGGTGGAAACTAAGGCAGTGGATCTGTAGCTAAGGGTAATCCTGTTTTTACTTCCTCCATCTTCAGCGAGGAGCAGGGTTAGCCCGGGACAGCTGGTCAAACCCCGAGAAACCGATCCGCCGGAGCCCGAGCACATCTCCCCCGTCGGCCGGGCTCGCGCAGACGCCCGCGGGCGGAGGGCGGGCTGGCGGCGGCGGCGGGCAGCGGGGCCCGGGGCGCGGGCGGACGGACGTGCGTGCGCGCGCGCGTGTGTGCGTGTGTGCGGGGCCCGGGCGCCCGTGCGTGTGTGAGTGTGTGGGTGTGCGCGCGCGGGCTGGCGAGGGCGCGTGTCTGCGCTCTGGGCCGCTCGGCGCGCTCGGCAATCGATTACAGGACAAGTGCTGCCCCGGCGGCTCCGCGACGCGCGCACTCCTCCTTCGCGCCCACCCGCGCGCCGGGCCGCGGCGCCCCCCGCCCGGCGGCCCCCCGGACGGCGGCCCCGGCCCCCTCGAGAGGTGCCACAGGTAACCCGCTGCCGAGAGTGCCGCGAAGACCCCCTGCCGCCCACCCACGCCCCCTGAGTCACAATAAATCTCACATTCTCTGCCGGCTGCGAAGGAAGGATTGCAACGGCGAGGGGACATGCATTGCAGCCGCGTGAAGTTTTCTTTCAAACTGGGATTTGTGGCGAGGCCGGGCGAAGGGAGCGGACTGCGATCCAGGCGCCCGACGCGAAGCTTCGGGATCGGCGTCCTGGCCCGAGTCGAGGTGTGCGCGTGGACCCACCCACTCGGGCTTCGCAATGAACTATGCGGTACAGTTTCAGAGAACGGCGCCCGATAGACCAGGACGCGAATCCGGGGAGAGGGGGCCTCGGGAATGGCTTGAGAGGGAAATTGAGGTCTGAAATGAAGCTCAACTATTACTGTTTTGAAAGTGCTTTACAGTGCAGGTTTAAAATTAGAGTGTTTACTTGCTTTTTCTCCCCCAGGCGTCTGCCACGCCCACCAGAGTTCAAGGAGCAGGTGAGGTTCCAAAAGTTGTTAGGAGTAAGGTGTTGCCCATCAATATCATCAGTTACAGCTTTTATTATTTGAGAACTTATATGGATCCTCGTGTTAAATGCATGTTCTCGCTACAAATGGTAGCGTTTAGCATCTTTCTTGACCACATTTGCAAAAAGTGGGAATAGAGACTTCTATAATTAAAGGGAAAAGGAAAATGAAAGGAGCTGAAAATACTGAACTGCGTAGTCTGGGTGGCTTACGTTTGAAAACACATGAAATTATCGGGACTGCCAAACAGCATTTCTGAGAAACCATATCGCAGATTGTGAAGAAAATCAATGCTGAAAGAGTAGGAGCAGGCACCATCCTCCTACTCCTTTCAGGAATCCTAGAAATAGTTGCTGACGTGGTCCCCTCCCCAACCCCCCTCCCTACTAAGGAAGGAGAAAGAATACATCGAAAATAAAATCATGATCTATATCCTAAGCACCACTCTAGGTCCGGGAAATGTTTGAGAACGTCTTTTCTTTAGGCTTTGAGATGGGTTGGAAATTCATTCACATTGATACACACTAAATAGTGGGTACCATATAATTTGTATAATACTAAATTGAGATTTTATGAGAAATTACTTTTTAAAAGTTTCATACATTGTATTTATTAAATAACAATTGTGCCAATATTAAATTATGGAAAATGATGCCATACAGCTGAGATTAACCGATTTGCAGTTCCTGAGAGTTACATGTTGGTAAAACCAATTTTTTTAACCTATCAATTACGTAAATAAAAGTAATTTTCCTCAAGTCATATTTGGGAAGACAATATAGAATTCCACAAATCATTTTAATCATCCCAATAGGTAGCAAAAATTTTAATCAAGGTATCTTAGAAAAGTGGAATGTTGCTCATACTATGTAAATTTCCAGTATATAAAGGGTAACATAACTTCTCTAAATTGCCATAAATCCCTCCCAGAAGCTAAGCCTAAGTGTTTAAGTTATGGAGATTCTTAGTAAAGATAAATTAAAACATATTAAAAATTAAGAGGAAGTATCTGGATAGTTTAAGCACTTTAATTATTTATTAGAAGAGGAACCATTGTGAAGTCTTAAGGAATCCTCAAGTTCCCCAAAGCTACCACTGTTGATAAAGTCTTTGCCCCCTGGTTGATTAGAGCTTAATTTAGCTCCCTTGAAAGACTATCCTTCTCCTGAGTTACTTTCATTGGCTCCCTAATCACCAGAGGCACACTCTCTCCCTCTAGTGGCTAAGCATAGTGGACACTATGTTTAGTGCTCTTATCTCCCCAATAATGGGGAATTTGGGCAGATGGGCAATGGCTCCCAAATTTTAGAATGGCTAAAATCTCATGACCACTGTGGGGATTAGACCATTTTGGGAAACTTGTCCCTCTTTTTAACATCTTATGTTGCTTTCTCATTTGCAGGTCATGGTATAGCCGACTCACCTCAAAGAAGACAAGATTGTTGACATACTAAAATTAGGGGTTCTGTTTCATTCTCTGCACTTGAATATTCCTGACTCTGAGACTCAGTTCCACTCATGGGAAGGAATGTTTGTATAAACTGTATTAATTCACTTAGCTCACAATTTTTCTCAACAGTATTTTCATAGCGGTTAGAGAATATATTTCTGTTGCCGTCACTATACGGCACACATTTTAAAAGCATAGTTAGACTATGCATAAAAATGTTCCACCAAGGAAGTGCAATACTGTACTCTATGCCTACTGTATCCAGTTGGATAGTTAAATTTCACCTTGGGGAGGGGGTGAGAAGGTGGGGAGAAACATACCTGACCCCCACCTCTTTTCACATAGGTGGTCTTTCTGGTCCTTTCTGCACCATCCTATTAAAATTGCACCTTCCATGGACCAACCTCTATGTTAGCACCGTACACTTTTCCTTCATTATACAATTTGTAGATTTTTTTTTTCATTTGTCGAGCTTTTAAAAGACAAACTCCCTCACTAGAATGGCATCCTTTTAAGGGCAGGGATGATGTCTGTCCTGCTAATAGTTGTTTTCTCAGAACTGGCACAGTTTTTGGCATGAGTTGGTACTCAATAAACATTTACTGAATGTAAGAATATGGAGCTAATCGCATACTCACCTAGTTTCCATGGGTTGAACTTGTTTTCAAGGGACAAAAAGAGTAGAATATCACAGATATATTCTCATTCCATAAAGAATCTGGTCCAGTCTTGAATCACAAGTCATTTTACAAATATCTATAACAGATCAACTCTGGCTTATGGGCCATGTGAAGCATGTAGATGCCTTTGTACTTGCAATATAAATTTTACAAGTATAAATAGAAGCAATTAAAATTGTATATTAATATAATTTTGAGTAAAAGACATTTATGTGACCCCTCTGTTTCATAAATTATTTCATGTTAATACCTGATAATTCAGGGACCAAGTTGACTATCAAGGAATGCAACAGGTTTAATTCTATAACCGCTAAGTGCAATTAGTAAAAGAAAAAATTTTTAAAGGTGGTGTAGTTAAATGGTATATTATAAAATATTAGTTTTTTTTTCCTTTGGATGGTTTATTTTATATGTTTTGGGTTTAAAAACACTAATTAGCTTTTTAAGGAATTTGGATAAAAGTGTATTTTTGTTTGTTCAAGGAACTGACTCATATTGATTTTTTTTTAATTTAGATGGCATCATTGTGCTAGATATAGAATGTAATCATTCAGACTAGATACCCTAACATAACCTGAATCCCTGGAAAAGATTAACAAGCACACATAGGCACAATGTTTTAAACCTGATTACTTGTTTTATTTTTATCAGGTGTTACTCCCTTTGAAGTGATGTTCTCTTTTTAAGCAGGCTATGGAGCAGAGGTCTCACTTTCTCCTGTCGACCTAGATTGGCACTATGAAGAATCAGGGAAGCCAGAATTTGAACCATAGTTTCCAAAAAAAAACCATTCTAAGATACCAAATCCTGTCCATAAGTAAGGCATCTTAATACCTACCAACTTTGCCTCTCTGACTAAATTGATAGTCTGGGTGGCATGTGAGTTCCACATGGTAAGAGTCTTCTCATTCTATCCATCTTGAACAATAGTTTTAATCATTTTTAAGAGTGTCACTTTACAATTAGAGATAGGCTCTTATACAAATACCTATGTCCCTAGAAAAGATAACATTATCACTTAAATCCACACTTTAATAGAATATCAGATTTCTTCTAGAGAGCACGTTTGCTGTAGCGCAGATGAAACGGTCTCTCAAATGAGGATTATAAATTGTGGGACTTAAACTTAGACAAAGAGGGTGAAGATTGGAAAGGTTTCTGAATAGAAATTAAAGTACACATTTTTAAAGATGTCACTAAAAGCTATCATAGTTGCTTTAAAATGCAGATGTGTTCAGCATTTGAAGAAATGAGTTCCATTAATGCAAAAATCAAAAAACTTTGAGAAGAGTCAAATGTAGGTAGCTATTGCTTAAAAAAAAAATCTAAAGACTTGGGGAAGAACGTTCTTCTAAGAAACTCTAAAGTCATCACCAGAAAGTACAGTGAGGAACCTTCAATAAAGTGTTAGCACAAGAAAAAGATGATTAAACTTTGAAGACACTGCTCATGAATAGAGGTTAGCATTGAAAGAAGAACACATTATCTAGTGAGCATTAATTTAGATGCAGAATAATAAACACCCAAAAGGAAAAGAAGGAAAACCAAAAATGATCATTTGACTGGATCTGGGAGGTGGAAATAGGACAGACCATTCTAAAGATCTATAATACCAATGGTTGGATTCTGCTGGGAATAACCATCCTCTAAAGCAGGGTGATGACAGGTTGCAACTCAAGGGAAATATTTGGTATGTAAACCAGTGCCAGCAGCTAGTATGATCCTGTTTTTTGTTTTTAATCCTATGAAAAACTCATGGAATTACATGGCCAGTGTTTGTGAGAAGACTCAACTCTTTGTAAACCAAAATCCTTTCACAGTACAGCAGACTCTAATTGCATATTTAAACACAATACTATATAGACTGAAGAAAATAGAAGAATGCATTACAAACAAAATGAAAGAAAGAATCCAGGGATTTAAACTTTTTTATAGCCAGATGGTGGCAACCTAGGAATTAAAAGCCTACAGGAATAGAAATAAAGAGCTATTTCCTGCTCATAACTGAAAGAGAGGGTGTGACGTGGCCGAGGGAAATAATCAAAGAAAGGTCATTTACAGGTAGTAAAGTCAAATGTCACCTCTCCCAATGCTTATGACTTGTGGTTTAGAGAAAGGTTAGCTTAATATAGAGATTAGTGTGGGCATTCTGAACTCTCAAGACATGATATGTGAGGATGAGAATAACACTATCGGTATCTGTCTAGCAGCTGTATTCAAGTTTCAAAAAGGTACTTAAAATTTGATGTCATGGTGGGAAAGTCTTAGTAGACTAAGAATATCATCAAAAGTCCTATAAACTATATTCCAAAAACTGCTTCATTGGAAGACAGTGTTTTTGAAGCATACCATTATTGAGTAATAAATCCTATGCAGAATCTATTGCACTTTAAATTGATGATATTACTTTGATTCTAATGAAGCTGGAGCATGTAATATGCATTACCTCATTTAACCCTCAATCATTTTTGAGAGGGGTAATATTAGCCCCATTTTAACATGAAGAAATTGAAGATTGGAGATAACTTGTCTAGATATCATGATGTCAGAACTATACTCAAAGACATGCTAAGTTCTAGAAAGCCCATAGTAATAACCACCACATTATACTGCCTCCTAAATAGCCAAATATATTTATTAATCATGCAAACTGTTGCATGATTAAATATAGCCCTTTGAGTAACAAACTATTGGGTAACGTTCTAATATTTGAACTACTTAAAAGGAAAGTTGAATGTCCACAGTGTCCTTATGTTAATCGAATAGGTTACCACTGTAGAACTCTACCAACTCTTGTGCCTACCTGTGTGAAACATGATCTATTTGACACCTAATACTCCAACATCAGATATTCATCTGTACCTACCTTGAACTCTTCTGTCCTGAGAATGACATGAGAGAAACACTGAGAGTGAATTCAAAGATAACCACCTTAGAAAGTATTGAATAATAATTAATGGTGACAAAGAGATACAGACAAGAACTTAACTTTAAGTTCTGGATCACCAAACATATTTGCACATTTTGTTTCAAAGGAGATCATTTCTGAATTATTGCTCTCAGAAGCATAAATCATATTTCTCCCTTTTCTACACTTCACCTATATGTGTAAAGAATTACTGACTTTCTGTTGTGAACATTGTGATTTAAATGGTTATGGTATTCTTGAATGACATTTGGATTTCAAGAAACAGATTTTTTCTAGTGCAAAGCAGCTCAGTTTGTAGTAAAGGTCAATTTGAACATTTTGCTAGAATTCATTAAGGAAGCCTGAGAGATTAGGACTTTTCTCTTAGTTTTAATTTTAAATACACTGAATACTAGAGTAGAGAAATAAAGCTCTACTGTTTTAGTTTTTTTCTGTCCCAGTTTTCATCGTTATGGAAGTTACATTTATTCTCTCATGGCATGTTTTTTTTTTTTTCTAGAAACAAAAGTAATACTTTCATTTAATACCAGAAACACTATTTATGAAGGAAGGCGATTGGCAGCTTTGACAGAACTTTGCTTTAGGCCATTTTGCATAGCCTGCCCTAATCTGGAGGAGCTTCCACCAAAGATCAGGAAACGGCCAACAGGTAAAATGAAGATGGGATCTGGTATGCTCATAATATAGTCTTAAAAATAATTTAACATTTCCTGATTCTATGTTAGAGAATGAATACTTAACAGAAAACTAAGTATTTAAACAGGGATCATCTTTCTTCCTAACCTGACATGGATGAGAGCAAGTACCCCTCTCCCGAGCCTCTAGGAATACTGCTTTCAAAGGTCATTCCTGATATAGGGATGGACACTGCAGTCTGAAAAGCCTGGTACCATTAGACAGATGATTATACACAGACTGTTGGACCAATTCCAAACCCAACATCAGTGACTAGGTGATATTTTCACTTCCCATGTCATTTTTTCTGTGTAGAGAGAATATACTTGACAATTATGTTTTCCTTTATACATAAATGATGTTTCTGGGATTTGGACAAGCCATTTCTTATCACCTTTAGGCCTTCTTAGTTGTTCTTTTTAAGAACAATAGTAGATCTAGGAACTTGAGTTTCTGTAACCCCACAAGACTAAAGGCCAGACTCGACAGTGAAGGCCACTAAGGTCTTGCCATTCTGCACATAACCCTTGTCATCTGGCCAGACTTTTCTCCTCACCCTTGAGAATATGGATTCATTGTTTTGATATCATTGCTTTGGAATGGCAGTGAATCATTCAACTTCAGTCAAGCCAAGGAGATTCAACAGAGACAGCAGCATTTTTGAGATAGTCTATACTATATAAATGGAACCATTCAGAGGTCTTAGAGGAAAACCAGAACATCTAAGGAGAAAGAAAGAGATTAATAGCAACAAATACTGCCTGTAGTGATCATGGCAGAACAGATCAGAGCTGTTGAGAGAATAAGTGAGGGAATAGATACAGTGAATATAGACACTAATTTCAATGAGTATAGCTGTAAAGGGAGAGAAAAGCTAGTAGCTGGAGAAGGGTGTGGGGTTCAGAGAATTGTTTTTAAGACTTCAGCATGTCTCAATGTTGACGAGAAAGTGTCAATAGCAATTAAGATATTGAAGATAGAAGAAAATTGGTGAAGTAAGTTTCCATCAGGGACCAGAAAAATGGATCTAGAGCACAAGTAAAATAATTAGCTCCAGATAGGAGAGGCAATACCTCTTGTACTTAAAAGAAGCAAGAAAAGATGGGTACAAATGCAAGTAAGTTTTCTAATTGACATGGTGGGACGTTGAGGCTTTGAAAAAGTGTCAGTGTTATTTACCGAGAGAGAGTAAAGAAGAAGAATGACTGGATTGCATGTTTCAGAAAATGAATAAACTTTAATTAAAGTTGCTCTGAAGAATACGAAAGAAGCTAACAAAAATGTATGGAAAAATTGATGGATAGAATAGAGGTACCAGTTGAGGCTGGTGACCATAAATAAGCCATTGATATTCTTGATGCTGGAACTATATATGATCTCACTTTCCAGTTATAATCTTGGGAAAAATTAAAGGATTGATCCAGTATAGAAATTTCATTAGGTTGGGAGCTGGAAGACACAGGATTAAACAAGCAAATTTTAATGGAAAGAAATAAGTTAAAGTAATGGACCACTGAGTAAGCTATATAGAGAAGAACACAAACAGGTACTGAAGGATAGGAAAAAGAAAAGATTTGGAGGCCTCGGATCCCAGTAAGGTTGAAGAACTTGTCAAAGAGGGCATACTGAGTGAGAGAGATGAAAATAGGGAAGATTTTGAAGAGAAACTTGATATTTCTGATAGAGAACAAGATGCCAGGATTCAGAATGGAGGGTGGGCAGTCATGGCTTCTAGGGTTGAATGATCAGAAAAGTGATAGTTTAATCAGGAAATTATCTTGCATCTTGGAGAATAGAGGAAGATACTAAACCAGTTGGTGAAGCCTTGGAAGAAGGAGTCTTTAGCTGATTACAGCAAAAAGAAAGAGTAGTAAAAGGTAGCAGGAAATAAAGAGTATCCAAGGAACTGAAGTTTCATGCAAAAGTATAAACACTATAAAAATGCTTTCGGATTGTATGGGGTATGCTGACCCCATTTTCTAACCCTGATCCAGGTGAATCAGGAAAATGGCCATCACCTAAGAGGACTATAGGTAAGGTAATGGTTTGTCAGTAACAGTTCTGATCTGTATCTGGGGTCTGGTCCTAACATTATTATTAAAAGTGCCCCCCCTTTAACTCTTAAAAGTGTCTTGGTTTTTATATGAAATTACATGTTCACTCCAGCTTAAAGGGGAGTAGTGGCCTCAAGGAAGAGCTCTTTTATTTAGGAAATACATCCAAAAGTAAGTGAGAAGATATAGGATGGATTTGCTTGCTTGCTTGTTTTGCTTGACAGATGAGCTTCAAGGATCATAGTAAGAAAGTTTGGGAGGGCACGAAACAGTGGGACATTGAATCGAAGAAATGGAGATAGCAAGTAACGTTTGAATGGAGAGTGTGGAATAGATGAGTCGGTTTCACTTGGAGCTCCAATCTGCCATTTCAGTCTCCATATCAACTTGCTCGCTCCTTTAATCTGGAATCAGATGGACAGCCATGCCTTCAGAGGTTAACTATGCCCATTATTATATCTTTACACTGTGGCTAGAAATTGCAGCCGTTATTGTATTACAAGGTAAAAGACTCAAGTGAGAGGCTTTATGAATGTTTCACAGAGTCCAAGTTCCTGCAGATCCATCGTCATAAAATGGCTCCTGATTGAGGCGATAGCCTCTTTACCCTCGCTTCCCCTTACACTTAGGTTTTGCATATTCTTTCTTCTGAGGTTAGGCAGATTCAGCTTCCTCTCTGGACAAACCAACTCCATTACTTCCTTCAAAATCAGAGTAAGAAACAAGGCAGCTTAAGACCTCTGGATCACATGAAGCCTGCTTTGTTAAGTCGTCGAAGTTACTAGATTTTGCCAAGCACTGTCCACTGAGAGCTGATAATGAAATGGGTAGTTAGGTCAGATGGCAATGCCACAAAGCAAATATAAATTAGCAACCTTGCTAAAAGCAAGATATTCTTATGTCTCTAGAGTCACACTTCCACTAAACAGAAATCCCTATTATGAGATCATCACAGGAGCCATCTAAGTCAAAGCAATCATTTGTAAAGTCTGCAAATACATACTGCAACATAAAAGAGGCATAAACGTTATCAGTATAGCTTATAGAAATATGGATAAAGCCATTTCCCTGAGCTATGGACATTCTTCAGTCTCTATGACAAATAAATATATAAGTTAAAATGATTGGTTTTTATTCACTTTCTAAAAATATTCATTCCAATTTACAAATAGACTGTTCACAGGAATAAGTTTGTAATAAGCTTGCAGCATCAATTTAAAGCATTAATCATTTAATTAAAACTCTATAGTTTTTCAGAACTACCTCATGATAAATCATCCTAACTGCCCCAAAACCATTGTTAACAAACTTGTTTTCTGTACCCAAGCTATCTACATGTTCACTATATTCCTATTTAGTTACATCTTTCATTTTCTGAAAAAAAAAATTATAAGCTGAACTCACTTCCCAATCCCTACCTTCCCACTTCATCTGAGAGGAATATTAGAGTATTGGGAATGTTATAGCAGTTTAAAAAAAAATATTTCCTAAAACAGTAGTGTTCAAAGGTCAGGTTGTAACCCATTAGTGAGCTATGTATTTAGTGTGTCATAACCAGCATTTTAAAAATATGAAATAGAATGGAATAGGGTACCTAAAATATGACAAATATAAACAAAAAGGTACACTTTGATTTCACAGATACAAATATCTACTGGGTCACCACATAAAATGTATTTTTACCTACCCCTTACGGATAACATGGTCAAAAAAAAAAAAAGTTGAAAGCCAAGAAAATAAACAAATCGAGGTGAACAACTTGACTGAAATACTTGAAATACTATGCAGCGGTTGTACACTACTGCATATATCAACATGGATAAAATCTAAAACCTGAGAGAACTAAGGCAACTAAAAGGCTTCTTATGTTAATTGTTAAAAACACTGAAAACAATATTATGTTTTGTTTATATATGTTTATGTAGTAACAGTATAATAAGTGGAAAAGACAGAAACCACTTTCAGAACAGCAGTGACTCCTGGGTTGAGAGGGAGAAGGATGGGTTGTGCGTGCTATGTTTGATTTCTTAATAACCAATATTCTAGAAGTCGGGAAACCTTTGTGTTGTGTTACTCTGATGGACTTACTTCATTTCTCTGGTCTCATTTCTTCATATATGAAATGAAAGAATAATATCAGAGAGTGATTAAAGTGGACAGATGGAAGGAGATGTAGAATTGTATAATGAAGATACATTTTAATCATATAATATTTAACACATGGAATTTAAATGATTTCTCTGTGTTAACCAGGTAGTGGTACAAGTCAGGCTAGATAGAAGCAAGTCATCTAGAATCACAGTCTTTCTTTCTCTACTATTTAACTCTGCCTTTAATGAAAGATAACAGGACATGGCATGATTTTATCGCAGATAATAAAGAGATCATAGATATCCTCATCTTTACCATATAACGTGGGCCTAGTGACCAATGGTTCTTCTAGTGCCACAGAAGCAAAGAATGAATGCTTTGAAAAAGCAAAATTTAATTATATATTTATTATTAAATATTAAAAGAAGTTAAGATGACTGGTTTCAGGTAATCTTTCAGTTTAGTTTAGCCATGCCTTATCTGAAATGATTCATAGTAGCCGTGTCTAGTCTCTGGTAGTTCTTTTATTTATAAATCAGAAAACAGGCAGGTGTTCTGTTCAAGACTGACTTGTGGTAAGTGCTAGACATTGATTATTGATTGATCCCCCCATACTTCCTAAAATAATTTGCATTCACAGAAAATTCAGAGAACAATAAGATGCAAAACTGTATATAACATAAAAGAAACTAAGAAGCAATGAGGAAAGAAAAAGCATCAAGAACTTCTGATGAGGAAAAAGCCACAATGGAACACAAAGCTTGATTCTGAGCTCAGCAACCAGGCAAAAGAGGTAACATTAATTGCTCTAATTGTCTAGGAAGCCTAGGAAATCATTAGCCCAAACACAGACATAAAATTTCCCAGCTCAGTGGTCCAAGAGGAACTGACCCAGGTGACACTGACACAAGTGTCGTTGGTGATACAGCGACTAAAAGCCTTCACCCCAGAAGGCCCGGGGTCAAATCCCAGCTCTAGACAAGTTTGTAATCTCAGTTACTTCATCTTTTAAAAGTGGATACCAATAATGGAAATTACCTCATTTTTTTTTTGTTAAAGATTAAATGAGTTAATATTGGTAACTGATCAAATCAAGGCTGACACAGCATTAGGTTGAAATCATGTTTCTTTAGTAAATTAAGCAAGCAAATATTCTGAGAAGCAGTTTTGCAAAGGACATTCTTGAATTAGTGTGATTACAGTTGTACAGTTATTGTAGCATCATAAAAGCTAACCATAACCTTATACCTTGCTTTTCTATTGATTTCTTCCTCCAGTTTTTAAAAATGTTTTTCTTTATTTTTTAAAAAGAAAAATCAGAAAAATAAATGTATTCTCTGCCACATAGATTGGAATACCCATTTCTCATGCTTGCTCTTCAAAATGTAATCCTCCTAATAAAATGTCAGATTCAAAATTTTTATACAGACTGCAGCCAACTGTAAATTGGAGCATCTGTGTCATTGCCAAGAAAACCTCACATAGCAACAAACAGCTAAATTAACCCACTCTCATGTAGAGGTTCAAGGTTTTTAGTAATTTGGAAACTATTACATCTCCCCAAGATGAAAAACTGTTCAGTTTTTGTTTGTTCATCTTCACGAGAAATCTTTAAAATGGAAAATTTTGACTTAAGCATTTTGTAATGAACTCAAAAATACAAAAAAAAAAACTAATTTAGACAAAGAACTTTGTACTCTATCACATTTATAAGTCCCTTTAGTTCTGTTGAATCATAAAACCATGATATATTTGTGCCCATGAACTGTGTTGCTAACATACATTATAAATGCCTGCCTTGTAATTTCGTTTAGGTTAACTTACTTATCTATTTATATCAATAATATTTTCATTTAGCTCACAATAAAATATTTTTTTTTCATGTGCGTGTATCTTATCTCCTTCACTATCTTAGAGCAATTTTAGAGAAAGACTGGGTCATTTTTTATAATGTTCTTATTTCTTAACAGTGATTTACACAGATTTTGGTACTATCTTTGTTAATAAGAATTATCATAGAAATGGAATCCTTCATCAATAAAGTAATATCAAATAATCCAATGCTGTCTAGACATTCATTCATTAAAAAGTGCTTTTAATGCAATTTCCCTTTTTTAAAAAAAAAATATGCTAAGCTAATTTATTTAGGCCTTTGCACTTTGGCTAAATCAACTAAGCTATTATTGTCTTTTGCACTTATTAAACAACATCATTATTTTCTAAATCTTTGCAGTGTTTCTAAAAGCCTGTCTCTTACATGGTTTAGTCCTCCTTTTTAGAAGTTGTATTATAGTATTTCAGTGCTCACTATACACCTCAAACATTGATGTCCATTTAGAATACTGTATTCATATGTACTTTTAAAAAGTGAGCTTATGTCTGAAAATAGTATATGACTTCAATATGATCACAGAACTAAAACTGGAATTAAAGTCTCACTGTCAGAAACACCTGTTACTTATTCTCAGTTTCTTTTAACTCAGGCTAGAGAACTTCATGAACTTTTAATTATTACTCTTTTATTTTTATATGGTTTTATGTACTTCTAGTATTTGCATTTCTCGATGAAGTTGACAAATTCAACTTTCATTTAAATAGCAATGAATACTTAGTTCGGACATTAAATTGAAAGTAAAATGAAATGTCTGTGTTACCACTTAATTAGTAATGCAGAATTCTAGCCCCGTGTGTCTTAGTTTTGTCTTATATTTTCATTTAAAAGATTGTTCTATAGATTGCTTTAGGAGCAATGTATTTTAGAAATTGTCAGAATTGTTAGTTTATCTCCTTTCCATTCAGTTCATATCTCTCATTTAGCTATATAAGAATTTAAAATTTTTATTGTCAGATCTAGGAAGGTATTGTCAAGTGATCATCAAAGTATAGGATTAAATTTAAAGTGATGTAATCGAAGCATTGTAATATATTTTGGCACAACCATTCATGTGATATATCGTCTATCCTATCTATACATTTCAAAAGGTCATAGTCATAAACTTTGAATATCCTTTTTAAAAATTTCTAATAACTGAAGTAAAATTAATTGTGATGTGAAATGATAAAACGGTAAAAAAATCACTATAGCTTGCAGATTATTAATTGTTACTGAGCTTTGATTTTTTACTAGAAATTGATATGTTGCTACCCATCTCTATGGACAGAATAATGTGTTTTAGAAAAATTTTCCAATGCATCTTACAATAAAAGCCAAAAGATCTTTCAATAGAATTAATAAAATACTACTTAGATTTATTTTTAACAAAGCAATTTTATCAAACCTTATCTAGCTGAGTACAATAACAACAATAGGGAAAGAATCAGAATCTCTCTCATTACCTGCTTCTATAATTGTGCATGCATAAAGTATGCTTGAAGCCTTTGAAAGGGGAGATTGTGCAACCTGAATACTAATTTTTGTGAGTACTGTAATTTCACGTCTGCTATCCATGTTCAAGCTAGTTGTGCTTTGAGGAGCAGCTAAGGCTTTATGGAAAACTTTGTAAAACATTCTATTTAGAAGCAATTATTTTTCTTTGCATTATGTGCTCTGGGTATTTTTCTTCTTTGTGTTGTATTTTGAGAACATTTGTATGAAAACAAGACCTTTGTTTCTTACAAGCACATCTGCTCTTGCTGCTTACAGATTACAAGAAGTCATCATCTTCTGTGACATCATAATCATTTCCATGGCAACCAGTTTGGCTTACTTTTTTAAAATATATATATATATATATATGAAAAAGTTACAGAATGTCAGCAGCAGCAAAGTGTTATCTCAGAACAAATACATAGTAACTTCCCAGTTTTCTGCACCCACTGCATGTAGCCTGTTCATTTCCAAGCACCAAAGCTTTAACCTAATGTATTTAATTCCCTTAAAGTCCATGAGACTGTCAATTCCAGTTATCCACAATTTAGACAAACAATAGAATGCTTGTGGAAACAAATTCTGAGTGATGAACTTGATCATACATCAATGCCCTGTCATGGCTTGGCTGGTATAAGTTCAGTAAGGGAAGAAATATATGGGACCTTGGCATTTTATGTTCTATAGTAAATAATGATATAGATTTGAATAACAGCTGGAAGCCCTTTATTTGAAATGATGTTAGGAACAGGCACTACATTTATTCAGCCACTTCAATTTCTGTCATTACTGTGATGAAATGTGGTTACGAGAGACCTCAGAACACATCATTTGGATAGCAAGCCAAGGCTGCTAAAGAGGACTGGAACTAGGGACAGACTTTAAAGCATGTTCTACTACATCAATATTTGTCAAAATTATGAATTTTTACTCACAATAACCAAACAACCCATAAAGAAATAATTACTGAGTACTTGCTATGTGCATAGCATAAGACTGGGGATCATGTATAATATGAGGTAGTACGCACAATCCTTGGCCTCTCAAGCCCTTTCTAGAGATTAATGCCTAATTATTGGTATCACTTTTTCTTTAGGCACTAATAAAATATATTTTTAATTTAAATCGTTTCCCCTTTCAACAGTTTTCTTTTTAGAAGTGTGCATATTTGGTATGAACCACATTAGTTGAGGATAGTTGGTGAGCTGAGCTTGAAGAATCTGTTCTGTCAAATACTAAGGAAATTTGGAGAGAGAGGGAGAGCTCAGAGGTAGCTGTTGTCTGAATACACCTGGATTCAGAATGGCAGTGATAAGATATGCAATATTGGACCTGGGTCTGAAGCTAGTGCCAGTCATTCTGATAGCAAACACACGAAATTGTGAGTCTGAAGATAGATCAAGAATGAGAAGATGGGCACAGGTACTAAGTGGTAAGTATCCGAATCAGGGAATAAGGCCTAGGAAATCAATCTAAGCAGAGGTGGGGCAGGCGTTGGGCAAAAGTCAACATGGAGAGCAAATGGTAGAGGTCTATGCAGCGGGGTAGGCAATACAGTAGAGGTCCAACTGCATGAATCAGGGAATCAGTCAAGAAAGACTGAGCTCAGACATAAGATAGTCACTCATGTGGTACCAGGGGACAAGGCAGAAACCAATTGAAGAGTTAAATGTCTTATTATTGAGCAACTTTATCCATGTATTTATGCATGTATTCATATATTTACTTGTTCAGTGCCAAACACTTCTACCCATCATCTACCACATGACAACTCACTCATATGGCATACCTAACGATGAGGATGTCTGGAAGATATAGCCTGTGTGCCCTGAAAGAGAAAAGAAATAGGTTTGGGTGAGTAATACTAGTGTATCTTTTTATTTATTAAAAAAATCATTTCACTCTTTTTCCCACACAGAGAATTTACTGATCATCTCCCCAAGTGAGGTCATCCAAGGCCATGTCCAGCCACTGAATCTCGCTCGGAGTCCAGGATCCCCAGGCTCACGTCTGCTATGGCCCTCCCAGGTCCTGTCAGGACCGTCCTCAGGTGAGCAGCTGCACAGATTCTCATACTCACATGGGCCCCTGCAATTGGTTTAATGCTCTGCTCTCACTGTCATGAAATTACTAATAATGTTATCTTTGAACGTGTGTTTTTTAAGTGCAGTCAAATGGAATAATGAAGCATGTACATGAGCAGAGCAGATATATGCAATGTGTGCGTCCCCCATTCCTTGTTACCCATTGACATACAGTGTTTGTATTGCCCATGGGCATAGATTTCCAGTGGACCTATAATGCTCTTAGCCTGACTCAGTATGAGTACAAGATAGGCATGTTATATCTATGACAGTAAGCAGGGCACTGACAGCCCTGAGAGATTATGCTTTCCATTTGAACCAAAACCTTACTTCGAACATCGAAAGCAATGACATCCTGAGAATGACAAAAGACCAAAGAACTCTATGATACTCTTTTTTCTTGTGCTATCTTTCCCATATTAGCCACCCACTTACCCTGAACTGATGTCATAGAAGAAAAGGGACAGATAAAACAACCATAATTACTTCTTTCAGTTCTTCCTTACTCATCTGTAAGTCAAAGGTAGAGAATTGAAAGGATGTGTGCACATATCAGGAAGAAGACTAAAAACAGTTGGGTTAGTTGTTTATAGCATTTCAACGTTCTGGTAAGAACAAAATGCATATGCACGTTCGAACCACAAAATAAGAATTGTATCGTTTCAATTTCACATTCGAGTTAAATGCTCCTACATTTCCATTTAACAATGGCATTACACTATAAAAAGATAAATAGTAAAATTAAGTATTTCTTTGTTTAGAATGACATTAAGTAGCAAATATTAAATACCATGATAAATCAAACACACTATAAAAGAAAAAATAAGGCTTTATACTTTAGTACCTTTAATGGCAACTTTTTCCTACTTAGTGAACAAGAGACCCCACATTTTCATTTTGCTTTGGGTCCCACAAAATATGTAGCCTTCCCTGGGTCTGGTAATCCATGTCCTCTCTCCAGTGTAACTACACTAAAAGCTTCCAATCAGAAAAGGAAAGAATAGAATACACATAGCCATCGATGACCCAGTGAAAATATTAAATCCTTCTGGGTAGGCACTGTGAAGGGTGACTACCCAGGACGTAGATAGTTTCTTGTTCGGTCCCCGATTCTTCTGTTTGTGGCCTTTGGGTCCTCTCTCTGTTTCTTCCTTAACCATTTTCCTCCACAGACATGTCTAGAATGATTGTTGAGGAATATTCTCTCCTTGTGGATTGTGCTTCCTGGTGTTAAGGCCTTGTTTCGCCCCAGCTCACAGTGTCTTTGGCACTTTCATTTCTTTTTTAAAAAAAATTATGATATTCTTAATCTATTTGCTTCCAGTTGGTTTCATGCACCAAGGTTTTTAATAGTTATTAAACTTGCCTTATTCTTTGTTTCCTGATCCCTGTGTTTTTCCTTCAACTTAATGGCAGGTACCTCAAAAAAAAATGAAAAAAATATGAAAAAAAAATGCTAAGGTGGAAATGTAGTAGCTCTCTTAATCTGATGTTTACTGAAGTGCTGAGTTGTTTGAGAAATCTCACTGACCCTTCTGTCATTCAGGACTATTTTTTATTTCAGGTTCCAAAACTATCAACTTTCAATTATGGGAGACCCTTGATCCCTGAACTTTCTACACTTGGCAGTTTCTGCTTGAAAATCTGCCCAAACTCACCTTGAATGCATGTCCTTCCTGCTTAAGTAGCGGCTGACACGCTATCATACTGATGGTACCAACTACTTCCCCAGAGCTACAGGCTCAGGAGCTCTGTGGTCCCCCATGACAGCTTTACTGAAAATCTGCTGAGCTATAGCAAAACTCTCCAGACATTCAGCCTGCTGTATTGTATTTTCACCTTCTGCTGGCCAGTCACTAAACCAATGCCACTTATTTCTGGGTTTTGTTACAACAGCAGTACATGTCAAAGTACCAGTTTCTATACTTATCAAAGTAGGATAGCTGCTGTAGCTCAACACTGAAATCCCAGTGCCTTAATATACTAAGAATTTTTTATTCACATAACCCATTATGGATTTATGATAAGTGATATATTATTCAGTGATTAAGAGAACAAACCAGGCTCCTTCTATCTT
Organism: Eonycteris spelaea; assembly: GCA_003508835.1. NCBI lineage: Eukaryota > Metazoa > Chordata > Mammalia > Chiroptera > Pteropodidae > Eonycteris > Eonycteris spelaea. Next base: position 2,545,775 of record PUFA01000050.1, on the reverse strand, counting down.
AAATTTTATTTTGTATTACCAGAACTTATATTTTGAAAATCGTGGTTTAAAATCTTTTGTTGAACAATTAAAAAGTCTATTTTGAAGTTCAGTTTATTTTAATACTTTCATTTAGTAGCTGTCGCAGATGAAAAAAAAATCCCCTTACAATCAGGGGTAGAACCACATGAGAGAAATATATATTTATTTGCCTGTGCTAAAAAATCAATGATACTCAATTTTCAATCCTGTTCACAAATTGACACAAGAATTTAGTAGAAATTTTACTTGTAAAATTAAATTGGCATTTTTCCCAATGTCAATTAGTGGTTCTTTCAAAGTAATCAGAAGATTAACTATTTCATTTTTGACAAATGTACTTCAAACCTACTGAAATATTTTTAAGCATGTCAGAAGATTCTGTTTTTAAAATTTCTAAATATCAGCATATGAGAGGTGTTTTTAAAGATGACAGATTTGTTTACACTGTTTTAGTTATGAAAAAAACATAGAGAAATAATTCCAAAAATTCCTTTTCAAAATATGGTCTCTACAGAATAAGATTCTTTTTAAAAGCAATTACTATTTCACTCATAGTTAAAACATTACTTCTACCATGAAGGAATTAATTCTTTATAGTTTTACAGGTGTCTGTTAGGCAATATAGCCAGTGGTTATCACAGAAAATGTAACCAACCAGAAACTAACAGTCAAGGGAGCCCTTGGGTGTAGTCCACTGAGGTCAGTCACCCATGGCACAGAGGAGAGTAAAAAGGGGATGAAAAATAGATCTGAAGGAATCAATGAAAGATATTCGACTTACCCATAAAATCACTTACTCATATACATGTGAACTCTAAGAGACTAAAAGCAAATGAATGAATGAATGAATAAATGAATGAGAGTAAAACTGTCAAGTCCCCTAGTTGTGGAACTCCTACACTTCCCTCAGAAAAGGTCATGTTATCATACATGATAAAAGACTGTCGAAGTTTCTAATGGGGCCTCTTCACTAAACAAACTGAGAAATAAAATGACAGGTGACATATGAAGACAAATTATTATTTTTATTACAAAAATCCAGGTTAGAGAATGTAGTTTAATGTGAGAGCCAAATGGACCTGCTAAAGGGCCCTAGAATTAGCAGACTTACCCAGTCTAGGTATTACTAGACTGGGACAGGCCTCTCTGCAAGAGAGAAGACTCCTCAGGTAAGTGACAACATAGAGTTAGAGGGGTGGAAGACCAAGGGTTTGACTAGGAAGGTCCCTTCTAATAGAAGCAAAGTGTGAGAAAACAATGTTCCCTTTTACCAAAGATATTTAACAAATTGATCTAGTGAGGATGCCAGGAGTAACCTATGTATTAAGTATCGGTAAATTTTAAAGTATTTCTTTTTAGATAAAAATACAAATAAGTACACATTCTAACATTTTCTTTCTTTAAACCAAGAGATTTTTTTCTGACCCCTTAGGGTGCATATACTATACCACTTTCATCATCATTGGTCTAAAAGGTACACTACTGGACCACTATCAGACTATTGGACCTAGCCAGAAAGGTTAGTCCTAGCTTGGTTCCTGGTAAATATCCTGGCAAAAGGCAGGAAAAATTTCATACCTTCTGCTCAGTTTTCTTCTAAACTATGTTGGCTCTCATCCAGGTATGCCAGAATCAGGTTTAACCCAGTCCCACTCCTATCCACACTTCAGGTCCATCTTCCATGGAACATGTTCTCTGGGTCTTTGTGGATATCTCAGCATCCACCTGTCACCACTGCTCAGCACTAAGCTGAGTGCTATTGACAGTATGTCAGCCTTATGATTATATATGAAGCCAACACATTATGTCAGGGCACTTAAGTCTTTATCTGATATGAAGGTTAGAATGACTTTTATTTTTTATCTGCTTAACTCTCAGCAAATCAAGTAAGACATTTTAAAAAGAAATAGGAGAAACATCTTATAATGTAGTTTATATGATGAATAGGATTTTTGTGTTCCTATCCAATGGCTTCATAGTAAAAAGAGAATCTGAAACAAAAGAAAGACTAAAATGAGAAACAAATAATGTCCACACTCCTTTCTACTTTTTTTTTTTTTTGGCCAGAAAACATTTTTAAAATAAACTTTTGGAATTTTATAACAGTTTTATATTTATGGAAAATAGTTATACAGATGGATTAGGAGTGGAATGTATAATTCACACTCAGTTCCAACCCCACCTTTGAAATATTTTGTTTGGTTATTTGCTTGGATTGGTTTTTATTTTTTGAAATAATGTGCATCTAATGTCACCTTAACAGCTCAGGACAATAATTCCAAGATTTGTGTAAAAAGATACCACTGCCTTATTCCAGGGATTAGTTAGGATAAGAATTCTGTTTAATTAGAATAAGAATTCAGAGCTATGACCTCTGGTCTCCTTAACTAGATTTAGGAGAGTTTAAAACTGCCTCTCTGGCCAAATATTTTAGGAGCTAATGAGCATTCATTTAAGATACAGCTTGTCGTCAATATACCTGAGAAACTGACAATTTCTACTTATTGCTTAACGAGAGCATATCTGCAGTCTACTGGAGTTTCTTATCAGCCCCAAAACAAGAAAGGAGACACATCTTAAGGAGTAAACTGATCTTTGAAAGGCTAGGAAACTCACCAGTCTTTGGATGAGAAAAAGAGCACGTGCATTCATATGACAAATTAAATAATCATATCTCCATGATAAAGTCCAATTGAGTTATACAGAAAATTGTCATAAAGTCCATGAGAAAGAGGGACCACTTTGTACTTACATGGGCAGAGAAAGTCTTGTGGAGGTACACGCCAAGTGAGAGAGAAGTAAATTTGCATAAATATAAAAATAGGAATAACCTACTTCCTCCTATAGGAAAGAGAGTGAACACAGAGTACAATAATCACTGATATGTCCATGGAGCTGTAATTAAACTGAATTGACTAGAATGCATAATTTGTATAAGAAAATGGTGAGAGAGAAACTGAAAATTATAAAACCTTGAAGGGTCAGCTAAAGCTTTACCCTTTTGAGGAAGGTAAAGGGAACTGGGACTTAGAAGGTTGGAACAAGAAGGGTCAACTGGACTGGGTGAAGTGAAAAGAATCAAATGATTAAGTTCTGGATGGAGGGGAAGAGTAGGTACAGTGGGAATGGTAGATAATTTAATGGTCAAAGAGGAAGAGGACCAAGACAAATCTTGGTGAGTCTGAGCCTTGTGAAAATGCCATCTACGAAGAGTTAGTATGTTGTCGGAGAGTCATTACAGAGAAGACACATGGCTTAATAGGTGTGAAGATAGCAAAGAATTAAAAAATTCACTATATCATGTGAGCATTCAACAAAAAGTTTGAAATTGTTGATGATGACATCAGTTTTAAATGCCAGAATAAATATGAGTCAGTTTCTGAAATTCTGGAAGTAACAAGGAAGGGTCAATGTTTCTTGGGGGATAGTTGGGGTACAGATACAGAGAAGAAAGTGGTAAATGTAAAAAAAGGTTAAAAAGTGGCATACCTGGATGTTCTAAGCATCAAAGGAAGAAAAAACTGAATTAAAGTGATAAGTTAAGAATCTGAAGACCCATGGATCAATTTCTCTTTTCCCCATTGAGTGATATGAGAAAGGCAAACAAAGCTGTAATCTTTACTAGAGACTAAATATTTGCTGTGATATTTTATGAAAAGAAAAAAAAAGTCTCTCTTAAGGAGAGTGGATAATGAAATAAGATTAGAAAATGATAATTCCATTTTATTTAATATTTTTTGGTGACATAAATATAGAACTGTGAAAGGAGAGTTTAGATAACTGGAGTAGTTTTATAATACATAGTAGAAAAAAATGACCCATGTGGGACCTGAGAATAGAGAAGATAGAATCAAATTTGAGAGTTGGGAAGTGGTGATGGGAAAATATGAATCTCAGATAGCTAGTATGAGTGAGACGAATTAGAGGAAGAACTTAGGAGGCCTCTAAAGAGCATCAAAGATGTCTCCACACACAGACTATTGGGAGAGACAAATGTCTTCACAGACATAGACATAGACATGGATCAGTTTCAATATCTAAACTTGAATTTATCATGGTGCACCTGCCCTTACCGATCAGGTTTTTTTTTAGAAACCTTGACTTTGGGAGTTTGCTTGGGGAAGTGGGGAGAGGAAAAGAAGGTTCTTGGTAAGATGTAGGAGTCAAAACAACTCTACCTCTAAGAACAGATTCCTCTGCCTGAAACTGAAAACTCTCTGGGGGACGTGAAAGACTCTAGTAAATTGAATATAATGATGACCTTAAGTTATTAAAATATTTTGAAGTGCACCCTGAAATCATCAGGAAAATAATGAATTGTTGTATATTTATTTCTTGTTCTTCAATGATCACCTCAAACGCCACCTCTTGTATGGGAAGAAGGGTATGTAAGGCTGCATGGAGTGGACTTTAGTGGTCATAGTTGATTGCTGCCTAGTGTTCTTTCTATACCACTCTCATTATTCAGAAGCCACGTGTTTTGAGTGAAATTAAGCAAGGACTACACCTCTAAGACTAGACTTTTTAGCTAATGCCAATCTTAGTGACATAGACATGATGAACTTTAGAGATTGATTTATATATGGTGGGTCATGTGAATTGAGGCCTAAGCCTACTTAATACATGGCATTCCCCTGGTGAAAGAGATTGTCCAAAGGTCAGCAGAGGACATGGTGGTTCAGTTAGAAGGAAGCATAAGACTTTAGTTGTTGTTTGGGGTAACAAAATTTAGTCAATTTACCATTCTCTCACTTTCTCTTTCTCTCACTCCCACCCTCTTATTGTGGTTATTGTAAGCCATTTTGCAACCACGAGGTTAACCAGCCTTGGAATAAATTTGCCACACTACAAAGAAAACTGAAGAGAAAAACAAAACTGCTACTTGGACACTATAGAGCTGCTGGATCAGGTCTTACCTGAACTTCTGCTACTAGTAAAATGTTGAGTTTCTGAGTCAATAAGTTACCCTTATTGTCAAGGCTAGTTAAGTAGCATTACTGAAACACCTTTCTGAATTATATTTATACTCATATACTAAACTATTTTACTTTTCCCATTTATTTGAATTTCAACACGTGCTGACTCCCCCTGAATTTGCCTACCTTTATTATCTTTCTTCACAGGTTTTGAGCCCCTTGAGGGCAAAGACTGCAATTTACATATTTCTCTGCTTCTTCCAGCTTTCAGAATACTGCTTTGCATGTCGTAGTACTTAGTAAATTTTTGTAAAAATGAAAAAATCAAACCTGTGCATTTGATCTCATTAGCACCATACTATAGTTTACATGTTAATAATTCTAAAACTGTTGAATAAACTGAACATGAAGCCATTATTGTTTATTGTTTGATATTATATTTGCTTGTTTCTCCTCCTTGCTATAGGAAATGCTGTAACAATATTTGTTTTTCACTGTCTTCCCCATGGACCACAAAAATTCCTAAGGTGTCAACACAGTTCATCTACAGTTCTAAAGATTAGCAAGAAATAATCGGTGTTATTAGTTCTGTTGATAGTCTAGCCAAAAGCTAAGTATCTTGGCAGTTTACTTAGAGAATGCAACCTTATCTTCAATAAAGAGATTTACAGTAGAATTTGGATACAGTGAACATAGCCCAAGGCCAAATGAATCTGCTTTGCTTTTAATTCAAGCTTTGATTCTTACTAGATATTTGACCTTGGCAGAATTATTTTATTTCTCTGGTTTCAGTTTTCTCATCTATAAAATAGAGATCATTATACAATCAAACATGGTGATAGGGTAAATAAGTTAATAAAGACAGCACATTTAGATTTTTACTTATAATAAATAATTAATGAGTGCCATTTTTCCTCTTCTCCTTCCTCCTAATCCTCTCTTCCTCCTCTTCCTCAGTCTCCCCCTTCCTGTTGTTCTACAATATTGTTCTGATATTGTTATTGCCATCCAAGTTAAGAAACAGCAACTGTTTTCCATGTAAAGCTACATTTTTACTTTCATTTTCTATAAAACATTGTATTTGCCACTGCACAATTTACAAAAATAAACTTCCTGTGTACACTGTAGAGAAATCCTGTCTGGATTTCTTTTTTAGTCATATGCGCATGCAACAAATACATCCGCATATGAGAAAATTAAATGAGATGTAACCTAGAAGAGAGTACCAAGGTTATCAACAATAAAATAATTATATAAGTAGATGTTACTTTTTAAATAAGGTAAACGGAGGCCTTTCAAATAAGTTTAACACATAAAACCTTTTTCATTCATAAAAAGTAGGTTTTTAAAAAATTAATTTGATTTTTATTTTACTTCACTGTTTCATGAAGTTAATTTAAAAGTATATAATTACTTTTTGTTGAAATTTTCACTGAGGTAATTATATACTCACATGCGGGCTGTAAGAAATAACACAGAGAGATCCCTTACACTCCTTGTTCTGTTTCTCTCAACAGAACCGTTTTGCAAAATGATAACGTTCTATCACAACCAGGATGCTGGCGTTGATTCACTACAGCAATCTCATGCAGATTCTCAGTGTTACTCGTCCTCATCATGAGTTTGTGCACGTGCATGTGCACGTGTAGCGTTCTTTACAATTTTCACACCTCTGTTCCTTCTTGTATTCACCTTCACAGTCGAGATACTAAACAGTTTCAACACCACACCTCCCTCCAGCCCATCCTGCACTTACTTTTTGAACTGAAACTAAGTCAATAATACTTTTAAAAACAAATGAATAAATAAGCCATCCTTGTCAATTGAGCCCCTCCACCATGCTACTGCTAGATGACAACGAACCAGGTTTATTTGCAAATGCCCATGTGCTTCTGATATAAATGTCCCTGAGCAACACTCATTAACAAGACACATCATTTGACTATATATTTTTGTGAATGTACATACATTTCCCTAGCATCTCCACATACTTATCTCTCTATCTAGAATAGAATTGAAAATACAAGTATTCATTCATTTATTTACCCCACACTCAATTGTCATATATTTGAAATACAGGGATCTATCCAATGTTATTAACATCAAACTAGTGATTTTGCTGTCTGGCTTAATCAGTCTAAACTCTTATTTCACCTTTTATATACACTATTTACCCATGTTAATCATGGGTATGTGACATTAAGACCGCTTTATGGAAAATATTAAAATATTAACACTGTGTCTTATTTACATTAAGTAGAAAATTTGTTTAAATGTATTTTAATATAACATATTAAAAATAAGAATTGTACCAGATGATCAATATCCTCTAAGAATAAAATTATAGTCAGAAATGCTTATAAGCCAATAAATACATTGATCTGGTATGAGAAATTAGAGAAAACTTGAAATTTATGGCAGAAAGAGGGAAACAGAAGAAGATGAATTTAGGTGGTGCGCTATGAACCCTTTAAAATGATTTCAGGACAAAGAGACTCAGCATTCAGGAACTACTTCGGAGAATACTTGCCTAGCTGTGTGCTCCCTTTGCAGCCATCGGTTCTGTCAGCTGAGGCTCCCTCTCAAGGTTTTCTCACCAGGAAATGGAAATAAGCCCATTATTTGTAAGAGATTAAATATTGATCAAAATTTTATATTTATTTCATATTAAAATCTATATGTAAGTGCTTCATTATTGGATTCAGTTTTTGTATGATTGTTCAGTTCAAAAAACACCACCACACAGTTTTCTTCTACTGTCACCATAAAAAAGAATTAATACTTCATCGTATTAAAATAATAGAGATAACATTCTGCATCGTTTTGTGTGGTGTAGTGTATGAGATCTAGCTCTCACCCCAAAATAAGTGAATGGTCAACATGATGAAACATTGGAGGCAACATAATTGAAAGGAAAATGATCATGAGTGCCGTAGCCAGACTGCAAGAGTTACTGACTCTTTTGCTGAACAAGCAAAACACTCAAACTCTAGGTACCTCAACTTCTTTATTTGTAACATGGCAATCATCATCGTCATCATCATCATCATCATCATCATCATCATCATCATCATCATCTACTCTATAGACTTGGTGTGCAGTTAAATTAGTTGACACATGTGTACCCCTTAAAAGAGTCCCAAGTATATTTTAATCATTCAATAAATGTGAGCTGTTACTAAACCAGACATATTTTTAAAAGTAATCTCAGTGTTTATCTTGAGTTTATTAATTACATAAAATTACACTGAAAATGGCATTTGTAATTATTGAAAGAGTAATCTCAGAGATCTTGCAATAATGCTCTGAAATAATCATCGAAACCTAGCTGAGTTTGCTATTTGAATGACTACTTTATTGTAAGAATTAACAACAAGCAACATGACTCTGTACACAATAGAATTACAATAAACCCCAAATAAAAGTTTGCTAACTCCTTATCAATATGTTGATAAAAAGCAACTTCCAGAGATTTTAAAGTATTGCGAAATTCTACAAGTAAACAGTGAGTGTAGTGAAATGATTGAGGTAGAATAGGTTCTATGTTAGCCTTGGTATGATATTTCATTTCTCTTTCTTTTATTTCCTCTGTCATTTCTCTGCTAGACATTTCCCAGCACCTTGCTATTTGTTATTGCTTATTTATCGTATACCATATTTAATACAAAGCATGACATTATATTGATCAATCCATTATGTCTTTCTAGCTTGTCCATCTACTCTGCTCTGATGTTTTTACACATTGGCTCTTTTGAATGATAGTGTAATTTGATTCAGAGTCTCCTGGCACATACTACTTCTTGAGAATATATTAGGTGCTTCGGAAAGCTGCTTTGCTCAGTATGTTCTTTCTGAGCAAACAACAGGTTTTGTTTTTACCTGCTGACCATTCATATTCTCCTTTGCAAAGCCTTTCTTACTGTGTCTGCCTTTTACATAGTTTTTCTTCATGTTTTTATTCTAGATTCTCTTCAAATTTTAATCTTCATTGTTTCTCGGATATTTTCTTCAATACCTTCACTTATATTCTCTATAGTAAGTGACTCTGAAATCTAAAACTCTAGGTTTAATTGTCTTATGATAACTCCATTTGGATGTCCTACAGACATCTAAACTTAGTATGACCACATTGAACTAATTATCCCCCAAGCCAACCTATTGCAGAGAATGGCATAAATGTGTACATTATCCTTAATTCCTCATTCCACTTAACTTCCACAGCCAATCAGTTACATGGTCCAAATGAATCCATCTTGTAAATACTTTCTAACAACCCTTTCCTTTCCATCTCTATTGCCAGTACCTTATTTCAGGCTACTAGCATCCTTTGCTTAGATTATTGAAAATCTCCCCAAATGATTTTTTCTCATCCAAAATATTCTCCAGGGATCCTGTCAAAATAATCCATCTTAAGCATGAACCTAATAATATCACTCTTCCATTTAAAACCCTTCAACAACTTCTTGCTTTCAGAATGTAATTGAAACTCTATTTTGACTCATAATTCCTTTCATGACCTGGCACATCCAGGAGTCAAGGTGTTTAATGAGGTTGCATGCCTGGATTTAGATCTTAACTATCCATTCCATCCATCCTTCCTTTCTCCATCCATCCATCCATCCATAATTGAGTAACCACTGTGTGCCTGGCACAGTTCTTGCCTTTATAAATATAGCAATGACAAACACAGACAAAGCTTGCCTTTCTAGAGCTTTCATTCTAGAGGCACAAGACAAATAATTAACAAGAGAACAAGTGTAGTATGTCAGATAAAGCTGGAATGCTTGAGAGCAGTGGTTGTGATGAGACTGATGTATATAGTAGTGGCATTCAGAGATAGAAAAAAAAAAGGCAAATCTCTGAGGTAGAGAAATATTGAAAACAGATATATGCCTCTTAACAACAGGAATGCATCTGAGAAATGCTTTGTTATGCGATTTTGTCATTGTGAGAACATCATTGAGTGCACTCACACAAACCTAGATGATATAGCCTACTATACACCTAGGCGTGTTGTTCCAAAGCTTTGGGCCTATACAACATGCTACTGTACAAAACAATAGGCGATTAAATCAAGCACGAGAGAAAATGATGCAAGCAAGAGGCATGAGGCTGCTACTGGCACACACACTTTTACAGCAACCTTTTTTTTTATAAGTAAAAAGAGTATATTTTAAAATACCAAAATAAAAAAAAAACATCATACAGTAGATACATAACCCAGTAACATAGTTGTTTTATTATCAAGTATTATATACTATACAGAATTGTATGTGGTATACTTTTGTATAACTGGCAGCACAGTATGTTTGTGTACATCAGCACGTGAGTAATGCGTTGCTTTATGACATTACATTTGACATTACAATGGCTACAACATCACTAGGCCATAGGAATTTTTCAGCTCCATTGTAATCTTATGGAACTACCCCCGTAGTCCATCGTTGATTGACATGTTGTGTGGCACATGACTGTAGACTTTTTTTTCCGACTAAGGTTATCCTGGGACTAAGTATCTCTGAGGCCTTTACATTTTATTTATTTTAGTATCTAAAAGAATCTCTAGCTGCTGCATGGAGAAGAGACTATGAGGAAAAAGAGTGGAAGCAGGGAGATGGTTAAGAGACTCTGCGACCATTCAGGGCACAGATAAAATTAGATAGTAATGGTGGACGTGAGGAGTGGTCTGACTCTGAGCATGTTTCTAAAGTAAAGCCCCCAGGACTGGATGATGGGTTGTATTTAAGGATAGGCAAACAGAGAAAAGTATCAAAACTTGAAGGTTTTGACTTGAGAAAATACAAGTGGTACAGCCTTCCACTGAGATGGGAAAAAAAAAAGAGGAGGATCTTATTTGGATTTCAGAGGAGAGAATCAAGGATCAAGAATTTGTTATCTTTAAGATGACTGGCACGTATCCAAGTAGAGATGTTAAGTAGGCAGCTGGATATGACAATATGAGTAGTTTGGACTAGGATATGATATTGGCAGTCATTTGCAAATAATGTTTTTAAAGCCATGGGACTGATTGACGATACAGACTAATGAGTGTGGATCAGGAGTGTACGAATAAATGTTTAATAAATACTTCTGCATGAAAAAAATATGTATACCAACAGATTAGTCTACCCCTTTAGACAGTACTCTAAATTTCTCTAATTGGCCACAGTGCCTACTAATCCCTTGGCGATGCATATGTACTTACACGGGCTCTATTCACTCATCTATATTACTTGTCTGGTCCTTTGACATTGGAGTTTGTTAACAGGAGTAGTCCTTTTTTCTGGGTCCTTTTCATTTTGTTTATTTCCACCATGATGTCTTACATGCTATTTGTCTCAAATGTCACATCGCTGGTAAAATCGTGTATCTTAGCTTCTTTAGATCAAGACCAGTGTCAGTTGTGGTAGCAAAGGGAAAAACTAAATATGTTCTTCAGTGCATGTAAAGGTTATTTTCTTATTACCTTGAAGTTATTTAATGTCTTCATGTTGAACTTGAAGTTGGCACACTGGGGTATGGGCGGCTCAGAAGTTATGTATTCAAGGTGCCTTGAGTAATAATATACACGTGTTAGGTGTGTGTGTATATATATAGTATATATTTACTACATATATTTGTATAAGGAATATCAATATATTAGTTTTGATCAGTCCTCAAAGTTGAGACCAATAGGTTAAAAGAGACGTTTAAAATCCCTTTTCAAAATATGGTAAAGAAGACTCATTTTATACTAATGTTTTTAAGTAAAGCAATAGCTTCTGATATAATAAAAGAGCCACAAAAGTAATTTATTATGGAAATGATTCAGTGTAGAAAAATTATATTCCAAATAGTCATGAACTAGATATGTCAGTAGGTGAATGCAAGGATCATAGGGTTACAACTGGATGCTAAACACTGCCTGGATTAATTACTCTCTCACTGAGGGCATGAGGTTAGCTTTCAGCTGTACGCCATAATTTTTAAGTGAATTTTCCTTGTATGGAAGATGTAGGAAATATAACTAAAAAGCAATGGAAAATATTTCACATTAAAACCAGAATTATGACTTCATAGCCAAATGGAGAGGTCATAATTTCTTTCTTTTTACATCTTCAGCCCTCTTTCTGTTCTCATTGTTCTCTTTTGCTGCTCTTCCTGCCTTTCCTTTCATGAGTTTACATGTCTTATGATATTTTTCTTTTTCCCGTAGAGCATAGATACAATGTCCCATGTGGCACTCCATATCTCAAGACCTAGAATGCTCCTTGAGAAGTATAGTTCTATTTTGAGGTAAGTTGTAGCCTAAAACTGCATTAGCTACCTCATTTGTGAAAATTATACAATTCCCAGATATGCGGTAAGCAGTTGCTGGTAAAAACACAATCCTAATGGTTTTCATAATTGACGTTTTTAAAACCAGAAATCTGACCATGTTGCATCCCCCTTTTAGGACTTTAGTGGTGAGAAAGGATTCTGTGTTTTACGAGTTTTAGTAGTATTGTATCTATTATATTTAGACATTTTACTGCTATATTTCTATAGCAGAAAGATTTAAGTTCTTTGTTATACTAGTGTGTGAAACACTAATGGAACACATATACATACGTTTTTCAGCTAGTCCTCTACAATACCTTTAAAAGAAGATATCATCTCATCATTCTACTTACCATTTTCAGGAAACTTAGGTTCAATGAGGGCTCTCCCAGTTAATTTTTAAATTATTTTGTCTTACTTGGGAATAACCATTGGAATTAAACTTTCTGCAATGCTTATTGGTCTACACATTAATTATAAACTACTTGACCTTAATCAATTTCTTTCTATTAGTCCAAATTCATACTTAGTTTTTAAATAACTTAAGAGCAAGATCTGACTCATGCAAAACTTCCATTGACTTTTACTGGAGTCGGTAAAATTTTGTCAGACATCCAGAATCTAATTTGTTGTGACATCCCAGAATACAAACTATAAACGAGAAAATGGTGAACTTTGTGCTATATAGCAGGTTAATGTTCTTTTAATGTTTCTCCTGGTTTCAATGGGATTTTTTTGATAAATACGTAATATTTATGATGACATTTAGATTCCTGGTAGATAACAATTAATTTATAATATATACACATAGTTAATGATTTTATTATATAAAATATTAACATTATCATTTATGATTATCATCATTGTTATTGTTTAACATTAGTTTGCAGGCACCCTAGTTAAATGGAGTCTGTGTACAGAAAGAATAAATTCTAGCTGATTGTTCATTCCTAAAATATTAAGACATAATTTTAATGGTGGTATTGGGCAGCTGCAAAATGTTCTCATGTAGATGGAAACGAATTAAAGATTACCTGAAGTGAGAATGAAAAAAGAAGTTAATTTCAGAGTAGTGGTGGCATAAGGGCACATATTCTGCCTCAACCAAAAAGTACCTCTTTGATCAAAATAAAGCAATCACAAGGGTTATGTGGGGTGGTGGGGTGAAGGATGCTTAACTTTGGGAAAGATACCAAACACAGACCACAGACATTGAAGACGGCGATTTCTTCCAAACAGAGTAGAGTTTAGAAGCAAATGAAAGGAAGATGATTTCTTTAGAGAATATAATAGTCTTATGGGAAGTGGAGGAAATTCCGACTGCTAATATCTAACAGACCAAGACTGGAGACAGCAGACTCTGAGGAAGAATGGGGCCTCGTAGCTTCTTTCCTACCCTTGTTCAACAACATTTCTAGGCCAGGCTGGCATCCCTGGAATGTCAGGTGAGCACCTAGCCCTCCTGACTTTGTTTCTCTGATCTGGCTGTTTGGGAGTTGCCTGAGTTCCCTCCCACAGAGGAGGAGATCTCCCTCATGGGAAAGGGTAGGTCTGAAATGGAGAGGACAGGAATAAGGAGACCAGAGGAGGTAGAGAAGAAAGTATCGATCACAGGTCAAAAAAAATAAAAATAAGGAAGTAGCATAAAGCACAGAAAACCAAAACTAAAATGACAGAGAAAAGCTTGCTCTGCAGTCAGTTACCTTGGGTTCTAAGTCTGAATTGATGGTTACTAAGTGTGTGCTATTGAGCAAGTTTCTTAACCTGTTCGCCTCAGTTTCCTCATCTATCACATGAGGATAATAAACGCCCTATATGTGAAGATTAAGTGATAATATATCCATATAAAGAGGGATTATGACAGCACCTGACACATACAAATGTTCCATAAATGCTGACTGTTTGTATTAAATTTAATAATTTAATACACTTATTTTAAATTATCAAATTTTGCTATTATTAAACATAAATAAAATTGGGCTTTAATAACTCATTTATTTAAAAGGTGAACCCTCACATTAGGTTGAAAACAGTCTCTGTGGTGTATAAAGAGAGAAAACTGAAATAAAGTGACTCAGAAGTTAAAAAAAAAAAAACAGTATGGCAGAAAAGCTAATTGCTATTACCCAGTCACATTCACTTTGTGCAATGCCATCCCAACCACAGGGTAAAGGCCATACTCTTTACCCCTTCACTCTGGCCTACAGCTGTTTGGATGAGGGTTAAACACCTAACCGAGGATAGCCAAGCTGTGGTCTGCCTAGTGGCCTGTGCTTTGTGTCCTGGCAAAAAAAAAAAAAGACTATGGAGAGGATCAGATTCATTTCTTAAATTTGGAGATTAAAGCAAGCTGAATACTAGGGTGCCTTTGGAGTGAATTGATGAATCTTTGTGGCCTTAAATGAAGTGCATAGAAAAAGGGACACACGGAAGGAAGCCTGTGAGGTGGGGAACACACAGGGAAGTGCATGGATATAGTTTGTCCCTATCTGCCCTGCTTCCTGCCCTGAGACCACTGAGTGACAGCAGCAGAGTCCTCTGTGCCACTTTGATTCTTTGGTTAAGATTGGGCTCTTGACAGGAAATAATGTTACCCTGGAGAATGGGGGAGCTGGGCATTTTGGACACTTTGCCTCTGTGAGGTACTTTCTGGTGCAATCCCCCCAAGTGTGACAAGTCTTTCCTTTCTAAACCTATCCTGTGGCCAAAATTGGAATGCAGGATGGGCTTTTGGAAGTAAGTGAAGGCAGATTAAGGGAGAAAGACCCTTCACTGTAACTTCTAACTGATGTTTCCCTTCAGGGCTCTGAGGCTTAAGCCTTTATTTCTAGAAGAATGGGGAGAGAAGAAGCTTGTCCCATTTGTTGCTAAGCAACCAAAGCTTTGCAGGCCGCTTTCTCAGGTCACAATTTGCAGCTATTGAGAATCAGGGAAGAGGTGGATGTGGTAATGCAGGGAGAAACCTCTCGTTTCGAAATTTCTGGCTCTGTATTTTAAGCGATGGCGTTCTCAAGAACAAAATTGATCGAAAACCTATCAAAGTTCTTCATAATGGTGTTTTTAGAAATAAACAAGACCTAAGAAAGAGAGATAAGTTCCAGACTGAAAGCAACACAGCAGGGCATCTTATCTTTCCAAGCAAAGTCCAGGCCCAGGACAAAGGATGCTAAGAATAAATTTAACAAGAAATATGTACAACCTGTATGAAGCAAAAACACAAACCAACTAACCCTATGAAGGACACGAAAAGATATCAGAATGAATGGAGATACATTGCATGTTCTTGTTGGGAAGACGGGTATTGTAAAGGTATGAGTTTTCTACCAATTTATTTATAAATATAACAGAGATTCCAACATAATTCTTATTTATTTGGAAAACCGAACCTGTAGGGTTGTTAAGAAAGATTTAAGAAAGAAGAGTAATGAGAAGAAATTTACCCAAAACATATTAAGCCATATTATTAAGGTGTGACAATTGAAATAGTGTACAACTCTGTGATACCAGCACAGGAATAAACGGGCAGATCAGTGGAAGAGATTGAAGCTTCCAGAAGCGGACACAAATGGGAATTTAGCAAACACTTAGGCAATATTTCCTATACATTCAGTATACTGAGATTAAAAAAAAAATTAGAACGAATGTCTTAGCATTTGCAAAAATACAACGTTAAAACTTCACCTCCCAATTACACTAAAGTAAATCTTTATTTTGAGATTTAAAATTAGAGCTTTAAACTGAAAAAAATAAGATCATAAATTATGAGAAGAAAATTTGGATTAATAATGTTATAATCTTGAGGTGTGAAAGAGTACTAGTCAGCTGGGTTTGCCAACAAAAGACCACAGATTGTGTGGCTTTGACCACAGAAATTTATTTCTCAGAGTTCTGAAGGCTGGACGTCCAAGGTCAAGGTACTAGCAAGGTTGGTTTCTTCTGAGGTGTCTTGGCTTGCAGATGGCCCCCTTTCCACTGTGTCCTCAAAATTCATATGTGGAAGCTCTAACTTCCAATGCGACAATATTTGTAGACAAGATCCTTAAAGAGATATTTAAGTTGAGTACATAAGGGTGAGGTTCTCACCCAATATGATTGCTGTCCTTATAAGAAGAGGAGGAGACACCAGGAATGCATGTGTACAGAGAAAAGCCATGTGAGAAAATAACAGAAAATACTTTCTAAGTATTACCTCAAAGGCAGAATATAGTCATTAATTTTACTAGAAATAAAAGGGATTCAAATAAAATAGTAAAAATCTCATCTTTCATTGATTTGATTTATCCTTAAAAATTGATAAGTCCCAGCATTGGTGAGAGTATGGAATATAAATAGTGTACAACTGAGCTCCCACAGTGTTGATGAAAGAGTAACCTGATATAGATACTGTTCAGGTCAATTTGACAATTTGTAACATATAGAAAGACTGTTGATGCCACTTCATTTCTTAGACTTTATTCTAAGGAAATAGTCCATGCATGAACAAAAAGTATATACAAGAATGTAAGATTGTTTCAAGTAATGAAAATAGAAAATAAATTTGATAGTAATAAATAGGGATTGGAATACTCTTCAGTCATTAAGAAATATTTAGTGGATAATTTCTCTGGATATGGACGTAAACTCCCTAAGATGTAACGTTAAGTGGAAAAAAAGCAAGTTACAGTAGGTTTCCATTTTTGTAAAAAGTGTTGAAAGAAGTACACATGATGAAAAGTGGTATATATAGTCTGAACTTTTTACCTTGACATACAATGTTTTGCTAATTAAAAAGAAAGCTATTTGTACTTAAAAAATCAATCATTTATAGAATAAAAAATCATACTCTATATACTGGAAGTATATTTAAAAAATATAGAAAAAATTTTTAAATGACTATAAATGAAAGTAGACAAAAGACTCTTGCTTGAGGAGGCTCAGAGAATAAAGAAAAAAAGAACACATAAGGTCTCTGGGTGCAAACGTTGGGGGACGTGGACTTGGAGCTCCCCTGTGAAAGTGGGATGCTGTCTGTGGGTGGAATGTGGTAACTGAGAAGGGCCGCTATACTGAGGAGAAGGAATTTGAGACATACAGTTAGATGGTGGAGGAGAGGCACCCTGCTACCAACATAGAGTTCGTCCCCCAAGTGGATCTCTTAAAGTGGAGATCTAGCCCAAATGTGGAGAAATGTACATCAGATTTGCAAAATTGTTAACACTAGTTCTTAAGATTAAAGAAAGTTTTAAGTAATTTTTTTCTAAGCATGAAGTATTGTTTTCTTGCTACATGAAGCATTGCTCACTAAGCAAGCTTTCGAGTCATTTAGTTTTGGTTTTTTTTTTTTTTGAGGGGCATATTTGATTTTAAAAGATCAAATATATCCATATTAGATACAGTACAGTAAGTTCTTTGTTGGCAATCTGCAATATACCTTATATGATGTTTGTCAATTTTATTTTTTAAATCTTTTTCCTTCCTATTAAGTAAAAATGGATATTTAAAAATATGCAAAGTTCATTTTTTATGGACTCAATACTCAGTCTGTTGTGTTGGTCCCATAACATACCCATGATGCTAAAAATTCCATGCTGGCATTTCAAATGGGAGTAAAACAGCATACTGAATGATTTTCAGCAAGGCTTATGCCAAATGATGAAAAAAATATTTTTATTTATCAGAAGTCCACTCAAATACAAACAATGTATGATTTTTTCATTTAGCGTTGAAGAGGAAATCAATTAGAAAGAAATGATTATTAGGTTTGGCTTACATGTCATACCATCACTACCCCACCATTTTGTTTTCCGTTACAAGGCAAAGATAAGTGCAGATTTGCAGCCACGTCTTCAAGTTTGCTTTCATATATGTCGGATGAAGTGTTTTGGCAGTAAAGATGCAGCAAGAAAGGACTGGGAACTCTTTAAGAGAGGGAACGAATCAGAGGGAATGAAGTGTATAAGGAAATATAGACTCTGTGGAAGGTGAAATCTGAACTCTGGAAGCCAGAAAGAGAAATAAAAAACAGACCAAAGATGAAACAAAACAAAAACAAAAAACAAACAAACAAACAAACAAACAAATGCTGAAGGGTGAGAATTGGTTAAATGCAAGGGAAGTTTAGTCTTTGGAAGCTCCTTAACTACAATTACTGGCTATCCTTTCCCCTAACACATGTCTAACAGAAATGCTTTGCTTTTTCCTGAGGAATATATTATTTTAATTCATGACATTTTGAGTCAAGTACTGTACTGAAAATTTCCATTACATGTGTATTACTTTTTAGAAAGAGAAAAAATTTTCCTTTGAACATATATAGATCTAACATTAGCAAAGGGTTTCAAAAAAGAGATCAAAGCAATGCTGTTTGCTTAAGACATTAGGACATTTAAAAAGAAGCAAATATATGAGCGATTTAAGCCACCCAAAAAGTAAAAACTAACATGAGAAGTATACATTTTTGGAAGATTGTAATTGAAGAAAATCAGAAGTGAGCTCTTATGAAAAATTTCTGAATGTTTTAGACAGTAATTTTG
Source organism: Eonycteris spelaea (assembly GCA_003508835.1). NCBI lineage: Eukaryota > Metazoa > Chordata > Mammalia > Chiroptera > Pteropodidae > Eonycteris > Eonycteris spelaea. The sequence continues at coordinate 2,527,027 of PUFA01000050.1, read as the reverse complement.
TCAATAAATATGTGTTAACTGGCATGCATTTAGGTCATTCTTCTTGTTTCTTAATTTATATATTTTGCTTAAACAAACCTTGCCCCTATAAATTTATCATAAGAATGTTGCATTAACAAAGTGTTAAAGGTTATAAAACAAAATTTATATTAAAACAAGCATATATACATATATTACTAAAGAAAACTTTTAAAAAGCTTTCAGAAAACGAATACTATCTATAAATCAGTTTGTGAAAATGAAAACATGCATTTAATTTAAAGTTTTAGGAGATCACATTTTCTCAATTCATTTTTAAACTGCTTTTTAATGGGTTACTTAAAAAAACTTTCTACTGTATACTCTTTTTCTTGTCTAATGTAGTAAGAATGTCAACAACTTTAGACGTTATGATCAGTCTTTCAACTTTTACTATACTCATTTAATATACATAACTTGTTCTTTAGAGTGTATACTTGCCCTTTAAAAGCATTTCCAAATGAATGTAGATATCTACAGTTTTCAGATGGTAAAAAATATATAATTTCTTCTTTTGAGATAATTGATATAACTGCTTTGTAAAAAAATTAGTAAAATACAACCTTTTAACAAAGGAAAGTTTCTAAACTTGGGATGTCACAAAACATAAAGTTTAGGTAAAAATAACTGTGATTCTATATCATAAGCACATTTTAAGTACTAATGAAAAAAATCCAAGTAAAATGTTTATAAACTCAAAATTATTCCTGAAAATTAATGGATTTTAAACAACATTTAATATGTGAATGGTTACATTTTCTTTTTTAATCTAAGAAGTAAAAAACCCTTTCACTCTGGTCATTTAACTTTATATCTTTGACTCTTCCCTTGTATTTGTATACCAATCAACAGTGATCAAATCTCTCTCATGTGTTTTTCTAGTTTTACCATTATATAATGTTATTCAGTTGAAATACCATCCTCACCATTCAGATGTGAATACTAAGTTATTCATTTTAACAGCCATCATACATTAACTGACTTTCATATGCCACACACTATGCTAGACTCTGGGGATATAAAAGTAACTGGACATCATCCTTGACTCCAAAGATTTAGTAACAATGATCATGGAATATAAATATTGTAAAGATAGCAGTATGTATGGGATGTGCTAGGAATACATAGCAAAGAAAAGAAATTCAAAATTGGATCAGGAAAGGCATCTTAGAGAAGATGAGGGCTGAGCCAAGTATCATGAATAGTCATTAGACAGACAAAGATGAGCAGTGAAAAGATGAGATTTTGTTTTTGCAGAAGCATCAGCCTGGGCAGAGGCACCAAGGACAGAGTACATTGCCCATTCTGGAAATAACTAAAGACTCCCAGAAGCCCACTTTGGGTTGAGATGGGAGAGAGAAAAGTGGGGAAGGGTGGGAGGGGAGAGATATCCAAAGGCTAGATTAAGATGAGCTTTGTACACTATGCTAAATGGACTTCATACTGAAGAGTGTGGAGAACCAGTAAAACTAAGCAGATTTGATCCTTTGAAGAAAACCTTATGAGTTGAAGAGGGGACAGGATTTTAGGATAGTGAGTTTGTGAAGGAGGCAATTGTAATAAGCCAGATACAAAAATGATAAGGGTCTAAACTAAGTAGTCCTAATAGGAATAGAGAGAAATAGACCATGTAAAGTTTGTTCAAGACCTTAAACAATTGTTTAATTTTGGAACATATTGCTATAATTCAAAATGTAAATAGGTCAAAATGAAAAAGATATGTAAACTCCTAGTCCAGTCCAGAGTCATTTGTTAAGGTCAACATACCAGTGGGATTTTAGAAAGAATGACTATGTAAGAATAGCTAAGAAGATTTTCAAAAATGAACAAAGGAAATAGGAGATCTGAATTATAACATATTTAAACACTATAAAACTCTCATAATAAAATAATGTGATTCTGATACAGAAAAAGCCTGATCAATGGGACAGACCTCCAAAACAGTAACAATAAATATTTAGATGTGTAATATCATCATGAGCAAAATTAAAAGGTAAATGACAAACCAGAAAAAATATAGTCACCATATGAGAAAGATAATGGATTTATTTATAACTTTAATGAATAAAGATATCTTAAAATTACATAAAATGGATATCATTGACAAAAGATAAAACTTCTCCAAATATAAACAAATGAGCAATAAACATAGGGTTATTTAATAAAGTCCAAATTTATTCTTAAGTAGAAAAATAAAAATTATAGCAAGGCTATGCCATTTGTACATATTGAATTACCATACAGTAAAAAATGATCTCAATCCTTAATGAATATGTGGGGGAAATGGCCATTTTCATACATTCCACATGAGAGTAAACTGAAAATTTTTTCTTGAAAGAAATTTGTCAATGCACTTTTAAACCTTAAAACTGTGTTTTGACTCAGTAGTTCCAGATATAGAAATTTATCTAAGGAAACACAAATTTATTAGGAAATTTCACGTCTTTGCCCGCGTTCCTGAAGAGCAGCCCCTGAGACAAAGCCTTATGGGTGAGTCCTATATTGATCTGTTATCCTAGGGAGCAGGAGTGAGCAGGGGGGTGGGAAGGGGAAGGTAGGGAAGGAGGGAGAGTCAGCACAAAGATGTGTTACAGATTCAGTCACCATTATGGACAAGAAGGTGCTTAATATCTTCAGATCATCAGGAAGTCATGCAAAATGAGTTCAGGGTTTCCATCTGAGGCAGAAAGGAGCAGTACTTACATACCTGCTTCCATGTCTCAGTGGGAAAAAGTTCACCCACAGAGAGTTAAATTCCACCACTTTTCCATGTTGCACACGAACAGCTCCCGCTATCTCCCAGGGTCCCAAGTCCAGTTTGAGAGGTGCTCTTCCTGAGCCTGAAGTGAGGTGGTGCTGTCAGGTTGCACTTGTCTGAAGTGATCAATGCCCTGGAACTGTCTGGAATATGAGACTGGGAGGATCTGGTGTGGTGCACAGATGTCCAACAAAGCCCATCTCTTGCAACACTAAAATCTGCTCGTGTCCTCCATTATGTAGTTCTCCCTACTATGTTCTGAGGTCTTCATGTTTTTTTTTTTGAGAATAAGTTGCTCTCCTTCCCTAAAAGGGGAGAGATACAAGTCACATTTGCCTGAGAACCCTTCAAGGTGAAGGAAAGCTATGGTCTCTGCAAAGGTTTAATATAGAAAGATGAGTGAAAACTAAGCAAACGAAACTAAGACAAAACAAAGCAAATAATCTCCACTGTTCTGCTGGTCCTGAGATTGCAGTTGCTATTAATTATTTCCCTTCTTCACCAATTGAAGATTTTCCTCACCCATAGCCAGCATTTGGCCCTCAGAATACAGAAGGATCCTATGGCAAAACCTGACTGCCTTATCTCCTCAAGAAATAATGCTATATCATGTGTTGATTTCCACTACTGGCAGGGGCTCAGAGGTTTGACCATAGTTGTTGGCCTGGAGGTAATAATACATTTCAAAGGCAGGTCTTATATCATCTTGCAAGGCACCAGCCTCAGGAGAGCTCCTTGCGATTTCTCCATGCAAGGGAAGGGTCCTCTGTTCTGGCAAAGAGGTTGCTTCAGCAAAATGGTGGGTTCAGGAGAATGTGAAGGTTTGTGATTCTCAGCTTTTCCCATCCAAATGTTCTCATTTCAGTTCTCAGGTCCAATCCTTTACCTGTATGGGCCCTGCCTCTGATAGAATATCTGTTCAGATGCTGCTTTACAATCTCATTTAAGCTCTGCTACCTATTTAATTGTATCCTGAGACTGATATTTAGCCAAGTGAGCCCCATAGCTGGAGAAGATGAGTTTTTTTCCCAAGGATTCTAACACTGTTAACAAAAGATAGCCTATGCCACAATCCCTATAATATTTTAATCGGCCTCATACCATTCAGATGCCTTACCTTCTACTAATGCCTCATCACAATCAACCAAAGGAGGAAGCCTTAGTAATTGTGATGCCATTGCATAATAGGGGTTTACCATCTGTAGGGGGTCCTCATTAATGTCTGACCATTGAGTAATCTATTGTGAGGATATGATTTCAAAGGTTATTCTTGATACCATCTTTCTTGATTTGATCCCCATAACCTAAAACAACAGTATATATATATATATATATATATATATATATATATATATAGCTTTATTTGGATAAGGTTGGTCAAGGCAAGCAAAGAAAATCACTATGGACAACTGTTGCTAAATTATGTAGCACCATCTGAGAAACTTTATGAAATGCATATCAGGTCTGTCCATCATGGGAGAGAAAAGTGATAAGCATAAATCCCACAATGTTCATTCCTAGTGGTCAAAATTACATTTGTGAAGTGTGGGCACCAAGGGTTCCCCGGAATCTCATGTTTTAGAGCCTATGGATATTTCCTGGGGTGGGAGGTGAGTCTCATCACAGGTGCCTAAGGCAAATGCTAGCCAGTTGCATTTATGTGAAGCTGGCCAGAGCATGTGCAGTACTGGCTGCCACATAAGTATCCAACATAAAGACAGGTAAGAATGAATGGATCTAAAGAAGTGCTTAAGATGTGTCCAATACTATAGTCAGAAGAACATTCATCATATCCTTAAACAGGTGAAAACAATGTAAATTTCCATCATTTTAGAATTTGTTAAATAAATGGTAGTATGTCAATTCAATGAAACATGTGAGTCTCCAGCAAAAAACACAATAATAGAAGGATATGTGATGATATAAAAATATTCATGATAAATTTTAAATTGGAAAATCTGGTCTTATTAACAATGTATGACCTTATTTAATAAAATCAATTCTGTTTTGTCTAATTTTCTCATTCTTGAGAATGACTAAGACTTACATGCTTTTTAAAATCATTTTTCCCTATATATCTTGCTATATCCCCTGAGGTTATATTCAGGCTGCAGAAGACCTTATTCTTCTCTAGAAATTATTTCTAACTTTCTACCAATAGAGAATTTCAACAATAGTAATAATCCTTCTTCTCTCCCTTCTGCTGCTTCTTGTCTTCTTGTTCTTCATAGATATTGCATGAACAGAAAGAAGATCATGAATGAATGTTTTTTTCATGAAAGCCTCCTTTTTCTGAAAATTTCTTATCACTTACTTTACCTGTTATATTAGTCAGCTTGGGCTGCCATAGAAATCATACACTGGGTGACTTAAACAATAGGGTGTATTCTCATAGTTCTGGAGGCCGGAAATGTCTAAAATCAAAGTGCCATTCAGTTAGATTCCCCATTGAGGGCTCTTTTCCTGGCTTGCAGATAAACACTTTTCTGCCATGTCTCCAATGGCAGAGAGAGAAAGAGGAAGCAAGCTCTTCGGTTGTCTCTTCTTACTAAGGTACACTAATCCTAAACCAGATTACCTCCAGAGGCTCCATCTCTATTACTGCATTGGGAGGTTATAACTTCAATATATATATAAATGTCAGAGGGACATGGTTCAGTCAATTGTACTCATATAATTGATTTTATAAGAATCATATAGACTCTGAGACAGAACGGAATTCAGAGGGAATTGGATTCAATTCTTACTCAAAAGTAGGGATCCTGGCTATAAGATGCCTAAGAAATGATGTTGCTTAACTTATATTTAACTTCTTAGCCTTTAGTATAGGTAATGTTCACAGCCCAGAGGATACTTTTCAAATGGTATATTTATCTCTTAGGATGAGAAAAAATCCTGAGGACAAATCAATTTTAAAATCTTAAATACTATCAATTACTGACAAATAATGTCAAAAATTTACATTTCTTCTTACAAAGCGCCAGGCGTTAAGTCAAAGCACTTTTCAACTGTAACACATTTAATCCTCACCTCTAACCCTATGATATAAATGCTTTTAGTATTCCTCATTTCACAGATGAAGGCAACCGAGGCACAGAAAGTTTAAATCACTTGTTCAAGGTCACAGAGTTAGTGAATGGTGGAACCGGGGCTTGAAATCTAGCCATCTGGCTCCCGAGTCTTACTCTTAAACATTACATTAAAGAAAAAATAATTTCCAGAGCTTCCACTTTTATTTCTTTCCATCTCATTTGCCATTGTCCTCTTATTTTTCATAAGGTTTCTATGATCTCTAGGCCAAATGAGATTTCCAAAAATAACAATTTTAATTTTCAAATCGACCGGGCAGATTTCTAAATGGACCACAAGTTATTTTTGTTGAACCCTACATTAAAATCCCAGGAACAGAAACCTTTTGGGAAGGAACTTCCAGATGGCCAGTAAATTCTTCACAGTTCAGTAATTAAAGCCTTCTTTTAGAGAATGTTACTCTGTTATGGAGCCACTGCCTGATTAAACTGTACAATATCAATTATAATCAAATGGCACTACTTTAATTCTGTCAAAATTTTAGAGAATCTGACATGCTGACACGAGACTCTGTGAAGTGTGATAATGAGGCTGCCAAGTGTCATAAAAGTGCACTAGTGGGTGGGTGGGTTGGGAATACCTTTGCTTTCAGATTAAAAGATTTTTTTTCTTTATTCATATTAGAGTATACTGATTAAACACCATGAACATCTGGATACATATACTTCTTCCTGTTTGAAATGAAGAGCCTAATCTTTTTTAGTTTTTTATGAATGAAGTTCAGGTGGTATAAAACCAAACTTATAGAAGTAAATAAATATAACATTTATTTTTGGTTATGAATATCTATCCAGGAAATTAGGCCCTTATACCTTTTGTTTCCTCATTCCTATGAAGAATCATTTTTAGAAAGTTAACTTTAACTTTCTTAAAGTTAAGAGTTTGACTTGCCTCATTTTACAGTGGCAGACACTTGTCTGGTCATTAAGGACAAATCCAGGCTGTTTAAATAGTAAAGCTAGAGTTGTTAAGTGACAGAATAGGATCTTTCAAAAAAAGCTTGGCCTTCTTCAAAAGAAAGCATGCCCTTTTCATAAAAATAGAAGAGACTTTATTATAAATACAATATCATTAAATATAAGAGCTTCAGTTCTCATCAATAAAGTAATAAGAGTAGTTAAAAGGCAGAGGACACTCAGTTTTAATTTTTCCATCATTAATTTAATTCAATGTTTAAATATTTTAATTTTTCTGCTAGTGTCCTGAAATGGACAAACGGAACTCTTCATTATGACTTAGAGAGAAGTATGAATATTCTTAATGAGCCCTCTACCCTGGAAAATCTATTCTGTTTCATAAAGTCAGTGAGCATCTCTTTCAGAACAACCATCATATCTGTACTTTTTCACCCCATTTTTACCTTCCTTCATGTATTTTCAGTTACTTTCTGGATATTTCCATTCAGAAATCACAGCAACCGCTGGAACTCAAATGTCTAACACTCAACCCATTCGTTTTTGCAGCCCCCTCCCAAATCCCCCTTCCTTTCCTTTAGTCAGGAAAATCAATGTTTCCCCAAGTCCCCAGGTTGAAACCTCAGAGTCTTCTTTATTTCTTCTTTGGCTTCCCACACTCAGCATTCTACAGATTTAGAACCTATTTATTAAACCTTTTGAAATCAATGGGATGCAAATTCAAAAAAGGTTTTACTTTCCTTGAATCACTGCTTTAAATCGACTATGCAAAATTTGGCCATCACTTAATGACATTTGGAGAGAAGACTCCATTCTCCCTGAGCTCCCGTATCACCAGCAGTCAGGCTTCTACTCCTCCAGCACTCTCCATCTCCTGTATTTATTCTCACTGGCTAGTCTCTGCTGATTTCCCCCTCACCTGGCAGGCTTTCTCCTTAGATACCAGCAAGATGGATTAAACCTTTTATTTGTGTCTCTTGGCTCACAAGAAATTTAGGCAGTTCTGCAATGATAAATGGTAGAGTAGCTGAGTGATACATTACCTTCTTGCCTTTGTCCTGTTATCATTTTCTAGTTATATAGTTTTCTTGGCTCTGGTAAGCTCAAGTTAAAACAAAAATTTCATTGGCTGAACTGGATGATGTCACTCTCCATTGCTGGCATGCACTTTCGATTTTTTAATGAGCAATTTTCTATGAGTTCCTCTCTTATTGGTCTTGGGGAAGGGAAGCATCCATCCCATCTCATTATCTTCTTCCACCTATGGTGGGCCGGGGGGGGGGGGTGTGGGGAGAGCAGGAAAAACATAAAACATGATACTTCACTCCTATCGTATTTTCTGTTTATTTAGACATTTAAGCAGGGTTACAGCTGGGATTATAGTTGGAGAGAAAATTGCTGGTTCAGGTGCCACTTATTTCCAAAATGAGTATCTAGCTCCTACTATTTACTCAACTATTTGCTACTTTATTTAGAGAGTGAGATTACTTAATGCTTCTTTTTTCCTAAACTTTGGATCTTACTTCTGGGATGATAGCAAGTCCCTATTTAAGATCCTATTACAAGCCACCAAATTGTCTTGATATTTCCTTCAAAGTATTTTTTGCATTCATTATAGGAGCAGGAATGTTATCTTGTGAACTAGCATCAGAAGATTTTATGTACCTGTGTGTGCTCAGGGAGTCATGGGGAATAGTATCTTGTTTAATAAAACTCGCAGGTGTCTTAAGGTAGACTATATGTTGCAAATAAGAGATCTAGACAATCTACATCTCTGGTGTCTTCTAGTTAGTCGCACCTACTTAGCTTTGGCATTGCAAAATCTCATTACACCCTTTGAAATCAGGAAGTGCATTTCAGTGATAGCATTCCTTAGCAACTTCCCTGGCCTACATGGATCAGACTTTACAGTGCTATTCAAGGATGCCCAAGGCCTTTTATCATGCATTTCTCAATGTTTTGAAAAAAGGAGTATACTCTGGACTGTCTTGTGAGACATCCACCTTCCTCAGCTTTAGATTATGTCCTCTACATTATGCAAGGGAAATTCTGGAATCTTACCTTCATTAGCCATAATCCATCACTGAATCTATATTTCAGTTAAGCAAACAAACCTTTAGATTCAGCTACTGAATTTTATTCATTAAACTCAAAATTTCTGATGAGTACATCATATCAATAACCTTGGTCTGATCTAATGTCTATCCTATCCCACTGATCTAACATTGTTAGAATTCATATTCCTCATAAATTTGTCAATATAATTTAGCAAAATCTCACAGTTCCTTAGGTATGGTTAGACTTTGTACTTTCCCCCCAGGGATATGCTTGGATTTGACTCTGGTTATAGGTCTGGAATCAATGAAGATTATTGGAGGATGTTGAGAAGAATAGGCTTTATTTTGCAAGGTAACTGTTTTAGTGAGGTTGTTATGATGTCCTCACTCGAGGAAATGACTATCTTCTCAGATAGTAGAGAAATAACTGCTTCTGATGGCAAGAGATCGTCAGGGATATTTGACAGCTCCAGATTCTCATATTTGTCTGAGTATACCCAGATGTGCTCATTCTGTGTTTTAAGGTGCATTTATTCCCAATCAAATTCTAATTTTCATACAAAAGATTTTGCAGGGCTATGAATCCAAGTTACATTTTAATACTGTAAAATACTCAATTGTTGAATCTAAGTTTCATCTCTTTCTACTCTATACCTCACTAAGCTATCATTCAAGACACATTTCCAAACAAAGACAATGAAAATTTACTACTCAAGGACACTTGCTGGTAGAATTCTGTACTAAGATAGAAACTGAACTAAGTGAAAAAAAAAAAATGAAATGCAAGGAGCAATGTTGGGCAAACAAGTTAGTGAAGAATTAAGCAAATCAAATTAAATACTGAGTGTTAAAAAAGACAAATTTGGGGACATTTCAAAGCAAAGAAGAGCTAAAATACTAGATGTGACAGATTTGATGATTATTCATCAAATATTCGCTGACTTTCTACCCTTCACATGCACGGGAGGAACTTATTTCTCCAACTCATTGACATTGGGCTTGGAGCTGGAACTTACTTTGGTCAAAGGGATGCTAACAGATGCAGTAAGAAAAAAGTCTTGAAACGCGCATTCCTGTTGTTCTTGCCCTTTCTTGCTTGCTTTTTGCGATGAGAAGAGTATGCTTCCAGGTGGCCACTGGTTCACAGAAGATGACAGACACCTGGAAGCAGATGTGGATCCAATGCAGTTTAGACCCAATGTTCAATCCAGCCTAGCTCAGTCATACCCCGATGACCCGGACACATGAGTGAGAAATGATTTTTTATTGTTGAATGCTCCTGGGATTTTGCAGTTGTCCGTTAGGCAGCAATATCTAACTGATATGTTAGCTATTAACTGATAGATTAGATGTAAAAACAGAAAAAAATTGAATTTAAAACATCCGAAGTTTCTTGAACGGTTTGAGAGGAGAAGTATTGGTTAACATGTTTTAAATTATTGCTTCTTTTGAAAATGTAATATGCGCATATTGAACAAAATTCAAAATGTACAAAAGATATTCAGTGAAAAGTATTTTCTTGCCCACGCTTATTTCACATGTGCCTGTTTTCTCTCTCCAGAGGCAGCCACTGCTACCAGTGTCTTAGGTATACTTCCTGAGATATTTTGTGTATATTAATTCATTTGCATACAGTATATGCAAAAATAGTAACATATAAGCATGTAACTATTCCTTACATTGTTTATTAAACTAAATAATTGAAGATTGTTATGTGTCAGTACATATAGGAATTCCTAATTAACGAAAAAACACTTTATAGCTTATTGTTTAAACTAAGTAAATTATTTAATTAGTCCCCTCTGTATAATGATTACCTTTAAATTTTGTTAAGTGTGTTATATAATAAGGATAATCACTAAAAGTGTAAAAATAGAATATATAAACTTTAAACTGGTTAAGGAAAAAATGGGAAGAAAAAAAATCATCCTCCCTTAGAAGGCAGGAAGAATGGGAAAAAGAATCAAAGAAAATGAGTAGTAAATGGAAAGTTCGAATAATATGGAAGGAACAAATCCAGGAATGCTGGGTGACGCCGTTATAATACATATTAGTAAAACTTGCTAGTTAAAAGACAAAGATTCCCAAACAAATTTTTTGAAAGCACAGCCAAATATTGCACAAAACAGTCTCTTATAACACTCTATACATAATCGAATATACAGAGATAGAAAAAGAAATATCACAAAGTAATTACCAAAAGTAATATAGCATAAGTATTAATACAGGAGAAAATAGACTTTAGGAAAAAAGTTATTAGTGTTAACATAGTAGGTATTTAATTATGAAGTTTTAATTTACCAGAAAAATAAAACATTTTTGAATCTATAGGCATATAACAGAGTAGGCTCAAATATATATAAAATAAAAATGGATAGAATTATAAGAACTGACAAATCCATCACCAATATTTACATAATTTAACACCTTGCTCAAAAGTCAATAAATTCAAGCTAAACAAAAATGTGGTAATGCTAAAAAAATTTTAATAACATTTAAAAACTCAATCTATTGGTATAGATGCTCAAAACAGCAGAATGTAGATTTTTTAATCACATGGATTATTTATAAAAATTAGCCACCTATTATGCTCAGAGGAAATCTCTATAAATAACAAAAAATTGATGTGTAGATTGTATTTTCAGCCCAAAATGCATCTAATTTATAAACTAAATAAGGAAAGAAAGCATCTAGTCCTATCTTGGCAAACTAGGAAACTAAATGTAAACAATTATGAGTCAAAAAATAAATAATAATATAAATTATAAATGTAAAACTTCATATCAGTGTTCACATTATATTAGAAATTTGTAGGACATAGTTATAGAAGTTCTTAGACATTTTTAGCTTTTTATATATACATCTTAGGGAAAACAAAGATAGGAAAAATAATGAGGTAAGCATTGAATTTAGGGAGTTAGAGTATGAACAACAGAATAAAATCAAGAAGGTAGAAAATAATAAGCAAATGCACAGATTAATGAAATAAAATATAAGTGATAAATGAGATCAATAAAATAAATTTAAAAAAAACTGGCAACATTTATTAAGAGCAAAAAGAGAAGGTACAAATAACCAGTTAGTAGGAATGAAAATGTGGACGTAACTAGGATAAATTAATGATGTATATTTGTTGGTCTATATGAAAGTACAGTTGAAAAATAATCCTATGTCTCATACTAGATTCTTTTATGCCTTTCATTTGATTCATGTTTGTTTTGAAGCTATGGAGAACTATCCGATTCCCTTTAAATGACACTGCATCTATGCCCCTGACAAAAAAAATCATAAAGGCTTTTTGAACACACACATTAGTATCCTCTTTTGGTATACCTTCAAATACAACTTTAATGTAGCATATATAGCTTGGTGAGATTCTGTACTAGCCTAGGGACAATTGTGAAAGGATTGATTTTTATGTATGTGTGCAGATCTTACTGTTTTTTTTGGGGTCTATATACCCTTTCATGATTCCATTTTTCTAATGTTGAAAGACTAGTCTATTGACAATCACTCTCGGAGAATTTCCTTTTCTCTCAGTCTCTCCTCCATTTATCAAAGACTTATCTTAAAGAATTGCACTGTTGGAAATAAAACAATAAAGTAAGTTGTTCATAATTTGCATTGGCTAATATAATAACTCTTCTAAGATTATTCCCACATAGATAAGAGCTAATGATTTAAAATCGAATAGATTATATTTTAAACGATTATAGACATCAAACCGTGAAATGGGTAAACTATTTTTAAATGTACAGGAGTTTTACATACATCATGAAAGCCGTTTTAATTTGAGACTGGCCTTGCAAAACTGATGTCATTTAGTTCGAAGGTAGAGTTTCTAACTCACCCCAGTCCAGGTTTTATGGCTTACAAATACATAGAACTTGTTTTTGGAAGAAAGTATAGATAAATGTGTATAAATTCATCTACATAACTAAAAGAGTAACAGGTTTAGTCCATATTAGAAATCAAAAACAGCTTACTTTGGATAATCTTTTGGCTGGCTAATGCAGAAAAAGAAACAACAGAACCAGTTAGGGCAAGTCCAACTGCTAAGTGAGTCACCAGAAGCTATAATGCTAATCTTTTTGGTTAAAAAAATAGCTGAATTTGTTTTTTTTTCATTCAGGTTTGCTCCAGGGTCAAATAGAGTTTCAGCATTCCAAGGAGAAAGATGGAACTACCTGCTTGTAGAACATTTTGTCTTCATGTCACAAATATTGATGCACATATTCAACCAACTCCTATTTCCTGACAAGAATGTGTTACAAGATGATCTTCTCTATTTACATTTCGCATGAAGAAAAGAGTACTGTTCCTTGAGCTATTTCTTCATTAGGGCAGGTTCCATATCTGACCATTTTGCAAACTCTGAAGGTAAAGAACAAGACTAAATATGAAGCAATTTTTGTGCAGTGAAATATTTCCCAGTCTCTGAAAACATATCTCTCAGTCAGTGCTCATACCACCATTATTATCATCTCCATGTTACAGGGGAAAAAAAGAGGCTTAAAAAGTTAGAAAGCAGGATTTCTGGAGCAATAAGAACTCTCTCTCTCTGGCAAAAAATTTAACAGGCAAAAATTATAAAAAGCATTCATATGAAACTTGCAACGTTGCTTTAAGGGCATACAACAAATGCGGAAGCCCTCATCAAGAAAATCTATAACAACACGAATCTATAACATTTGAACCATGACTCACTCCATTATTCATTTGGTGTGGTATAAACTCAGTCCTGGTGTGTGCATCTGAGAGGGGGCATCTTATCTCTCCAGCTTCCTATCTGGAGCTATGATATCTTTCTTTGAGGAGTAGGTTGCCAGAAGGTCTTATTACCCCTGCACCCTTCCTCTCCCCCTCCCAAATCCATGGTGTAGAAGTAGGCATGGCTGAGAGGACTCCCTTATCTACCCAGCCTCCATTTGTAAGGCAAAAACTCTGGCCCAGACACAACAGACATAGAATACTGAGGCCTTGATTATAGCCCTTCCCTCTCCTTCTCCCAGCTCATTCATAGGGCTGAAATTCCACACAAGGAGAAGACCAGGGGCACCACTTTCCCCCATGACCACATGTGGAATGTAAGTCTCACTCCTGGAAAAGCAGACGCCCAATCTCTTGCTCTGGTGCAGTGGTACAGAGGTTCTGCCTGGAGCAAAAGGCAGGCCACGAGGAGGAAGAGCTCTGCAGCATTATCCGAAGGGACTTGTCTTATCCAAAACAGAGAATGCAGAACTCCATAGTTAAGGCTGTTGTCATGAACAACGGAGATCATAGTACAGATCAATCAATTAAGAGGAAGCCAATAGCTCTGATACAAGCAAAAACTGTAGAGTTGTCAGGAATCGAATAGATAGGGCCAGGGAAAGAGGCAGCCAAGAAAAGCCCTCCTGGGATCCTTGTCAACCCAGGAAGTCAGAAAGGTTGTGCACATAATCTGTGTTGCACATACTCAGGAATAATCAACCTTAACTGCTTGAAACTGATGACCCCTTTCTTCCTTTCACTGGTTATTCCTTTCTTTTTTTCTATTTTCTCTATTTTTTAATGAAAATGTCAATAAGTATTATCTTATATCTGTTCTACCATTGTATTTCGGGAACAGATAACTTGTTTACTAGATTCACAGGTCCAAGATAGAGAGGATTTTGCCCCCAAATGAACCATACCCAGCATCTTAATCACACTTGGTTTAGATGATTTAGAGGATGAGATTTAGGACTTTTGAGAAGGTGATATTTAGATAAGTTCAGACCTTGGATTGATGCTGTAATGGGTTGAGACTTTTGGGAATTTGGAATGGGATGAATGTATTTTGCATATGTAAGCTACATGAATCTTTTGGAGCCAAATTGGACAGATTGTGGCAAACCAAGTAACGCCCCCCCCCCCAAAGATGTCCACATCTTAGCCTGTGTAACCTGTTAATGTTACCTTACATGGCAAAAAGAACTTTGCAGATGTGATTAAATTAAAGATCTTCTGATAGGAAAGTTATCCTGGATCATCCAGGTGATCCAATCTAATCATAATGGTTCTCATGAGGAATGCAGAAAGCTAAGACAGGTGAGTTGGCAAAGGGGCTACAAATTGTACCCAGTGTGGACAAGTAGACATATTGTAAGGAGGAGAAGGCGGAAGAGTGTAAATGGCTTTATTTTCTACAAGAAAATTCTTGAACTAAAGAGCAAGCTACTAAAGCCTCCTTATATTAACATCATCTGACCCATGAACACACAAAAGAGGAGTACTCTTTCTCATGGAAGGTTGCTATGCAACCGTATCTAGTATTCCTTTTTAGTATTGCTCCTTCATATAAGGGAATTTTGAAGATATGTAAACAATTATGTACCAAATATGTTCCCTGTTTTACTTAATTAGTTTTTTACTTACACCTAAGGATACAATTTTAAAAATATGAACAAACTTTCAGAAAGTCTAGTGGAAGAGTCATAGTTTAAAATCAGGTCTGCCTATCAAGAGAGCCTCTGTTTCTTTAGTGCACCACATGGCTTCTCACAGTATCATGAAATGGACAATTTAATATTCTATTTTTATTTTTTTCTTACTGCAAAGAAGAATAGGACTTTTTAGTTACTGAATAAGCTTTATCTATCTACATATCTATGCTCTTCTTCATGTATATATGATCATATGCAGTGTATTCTGAGCTATTCTGGCACCTGTAATAATTCCCTACTCTTTTCTTATAAGCAATTATTTGTATTTGAAAGCCATCTAATACAATTTTGGGCACCATCCAGGGAAGAGACTTAGTTTTCTATAGGATCCAAGCAGGTAGGGTAAATGTATGCAATAGTTCAGGTGTGGGGCAAAGGAAGTAATGTTGGGTGGGGAAAGCCAGTGTCTGCACAATATCCATTCTTCCTTTCTTCCTTAACAATAGAACCTTAAATTCTAACCTGAGTACGTGACTCCTTGGAATAATACCTGCATGTCAATGCCTTTTTCTTGTAGCTAGGAGTGGCCCTGAGTTAGAGCTCTGGATGGTGGTATGCAGGAGCTGGCTGGGCTTGGGAGAGTCAGTTGTGCATACCTCTCCTGGTCTCTGTTCAAGTTGGTAGCTTGAAATCAACCATGTCAAGAGTATTTACACATGAAAATCAAAGGGCTATTTATCGAACATTTACCAATGCACTACTAGTTGACGCAATGAGCTATAAACTGCGTTATTTTAAAAAAAAAAAAAGATACGTTGCAGAAGGCCCTGGAATCTTTTTTCGTGCATCTTCCTCCATCCTGCTGCTTAGCCTGGGGAGGTGATGGGTGTTGCTAAAGCAACCTTTTATACCATGAAGTGGGAGGAGACTGGGTCCTTGACGACATAATAGAAAACCATATTATTTGCTGGCTGACAGACGATGCTGATGCCACACGTCTGGGCACCATGCTTTGAGAATCACTATTACTTTGAATTTTTGTTATATACAGCTGAATTAGATTATAACTGATGTCGTTAGGAGATTCTGGTGAACCAGAGAAAATATATCTCATCTGAAGGCATTTTCATATTTGAATCTTTAAGACATGAAGCCGACCAATAGTACACATCAATGAGCTGTGGAACAGAATGGAAAGAACGATGATTCTTGCCCATATAAAGCACTTTCTAGTTAGCAATTGAGACCCCCACCCCAGAGAAGGAAGAAAGGACAAGACAATATATGTGTAAATAAATTAATAAAAAATAAAGACAGATATTAGGAAAATAATTTTTAAAAGTCAACACAGTGGAGATAGGAGCAGACCCAGCAAGTACACCACTATAACTTGCTTAGATCTTTCTACATTCCCATGCACCCTGGCTCCTGGCATGTTTTCACTCTTAAACTGTCAGCACCGTCGTGTTCTTTGTTGGAGGGGGTTTGCCTCAGGCTGTAAGACTTTGCTTTGTTACATTTTTATTAAAAGTACCTGGGAGTTTATATCTCCCCAGGAGCAGTTTTTAACCAGTGATTGAGAGGTGCAGGGGTACATACATACCAGCTACCCTGCCTTCGTCAGGAGAATGTGAGGCGTGACCTTCACTATCTTCAGTCATCTTTTGTGGGACAAAGCCAAGTGACCCTCCATAATAAAACTGCTTTACTATTTCTCTACTTCTCTACCGGTGTTTCCTGGGAAAACTTTTTATTGATCATATTCATATGAATCCTCATTTCCAAATCTGTTTCTGGGGGAACCCAACTTAAGACAGGGATAATAAGGAATTTAATCTTCCCAGAACGCGGTAAAGACTAAAAGGAATATCAGTCATCTTTTTTTAATCTTCTTGAATTTGAGCTTTCTCTGTTGACTTGTCTCAGATATCTAGATGTGCTTGGGAAGAAAATCAACTCATTTTGTACATCCAGATTTATTTAGGCAGTTGGAAATGTATGTCTGAACTTTAGGAGAGAGGTCAGACCCAGAGATATATTAAATTAAAACAGCTAGGCTGTCAACTCATAATGTATGAGTTAGTCTGATTTACTTTTCTATGAACTACTTGTCCATTCTCTCCTAATTTTAAAATTCAGTACAGCTGTGAGTTTCATTAAATGTTTATGATCCTATTAGAGGATATATTTTTAGCCTTAATAAAAGGAAGTTGATAAAGCTTCATTATCTGTCGTTTCAGAGGAAGAGTAAAAAATCTAACATCTACCAAGTGAGTCTATAATATGTCATCGTAAATCTTCTATTTCCCAAGCCTTTGTCTCTCTCTGACATCAAAGATAAATGACTATTACTAGAATTAATATCTCTTAAATATATCATGATTCTTCAACATTATTAGCCAAAAAGCTGTTATGAAAACTTCACTAAAATAGATTTGATTTTCTTTCTATGAACTGTAAGGGTGACTGTGATTTTTCAGTATAGTAATTTGGAAATGACTTCCATATAAACTTAGCAGGTTTTCGAAAGAATACAATTTTTTGTATGTGAGAAAGGAAATTATGAGAGTGGCAAAATTCTTCTTCTTTTTAAATCTTTTGAAAATCATGACCATTTAAATCACTTACCTAAAAGAAGTGAGTATCACTTTTAGTCTCTGAGTCTTGCTATAAAGTAGCACGAGCTTAGAAACAAAACAATACAATTTAATTGACCAAGGGAGAGCTTTTAAGAAACATCCTCAAAATATTTAAAGTACTCCTACACTCTTACCTGATGCAAAAGATAATTTTAGTGTAAGTTTCTTTGTACTATTGTGCTTTACAAACGTAATGTCTAAAAATGTGTGTCCATGTAAAAGCTTCTGTAACCGTTGCTATGGAACTAATTGCTAACGCTAACATTATTAAGGCTCATTTTTGCACTGTAAGTCTCCAAAAACTGTTTCCATATTTTGGGGCTGAGAAAGAAAAAAAAATTGGACACTGGTGAAAATAGTAAGAAAGTATTTGAAAGTGTAAGTTACACATGAAGGTTCTATGTTTTTCTATTTAAAATATTTCTATAATGTTTTAATGGTGGTAGTGTCAAAAATTCAGGTATTTTATAATATTATTTCTATATCAATACCAACGAAAATACCTTTAAACTTCTGAAATTATGATTTTTATATTAAAAATTATATGATGATTTAGATATATAGGCAGAGTCTTACAATAGTGGCCCATTAAGTTTTAGAAATCTGCCTCTTTGTTTTTAGGTATACAGCAGTGAGCAAAACTGGAAAATAATTCAAGGATGTTTATCTATCTTATGTTCCTTAGGAATTTAGGAATTTTTGTGATTTCTCTACTTTTTCTCACTAGGAAAAACCTGTCTCTGATAGCAAAGATAAATACATTAATTCACACTAAGATGGAGTTATTGACTGCAGAAACTCTTACATCCAAATATAATGTCATTCAAACTGTCTACAACCCTTCTCCTGACTCTATTTTATTTTTACTCTTCATATCTTTCCTTTTGTTCTAATTTTCCTACTTATGTTTTTCTATTTATTTTGGAAGCTGCTTCAAATTTATTTTGACATGAAATTGAGGCATGAATACATAAATAAAACTCAAATGAATGATAAATGGAGACTGTAAAACAATTAGCATCATTTTCAGTTTATAGATGAGAACATTTTTAGAATAGAGAGGTAAGTGATTTGACTCAATTTATTGGCAGTTTTTTTAGCTGCAATTTCAGCCGAGAAATCAAGCCCTTCAGATTCTTAACCCAATATTCCTTTAATTGGCACTTCTCAGCTGTTCTAAGGATGTCTGTGAAGCCAGGTTGGTTGTAATGACCATAACGCAATAACACAAAGTGTCTTAATTTTTTATTTGAAAATTATTTTTCTTAAAAAGCTATTTACATTCTGAAACACATTTCATTCTAGGTTTAAAACCATAGCTCTTAAAAGCAGGTGGTGTACTTTTATTCAGCTACCAGTCTCTTCACTATGGAGGATAACCCTTTCATGGAAAGGAGAATAAAGGCTTACGAGGAAGAGACACTTGTTAGAGTGGTTGACAATTGTGTAAAAAAAAAAAAAAAAAAAAAAAAAGCCCAGGGGAAAAATGCTGAAAACAGACTCCTTTATGTTGAGATCACTCTTTTCCATTATATCATCGTCAAACCATCCTTCAAGCCTCTGTTTGCAAACTTTTGTTCTCATAAATGAAGCATATAATATGCAGTGAAATTTAGTTTCCACATTACCTTTGAGCTTTATTTTTAATATGAAGATCAGATGCATGAAAGGATATGACTTCGGTTATAATTAGAACTATATCATTTTTTGAAACTTCAGAGTTTTTCCACAGTTTTTAATTTTCTCAGACTTCCTGGATATCCAGCTTGACCTACCTATGCAGATTTTTATCATTAAATTGTAGATTTTGAAAACATTTCTTCATAATGCTTTTTCTTTTTTAAACCAATGCTTCCATTTAAAAACAGAATACCTCCTATAAAGTGTGTTAGTAAATAACATTTATGTCAAAATAATGAATTAAACAACCACAGTTAATAGTTATTACTCTAATCAAATACAGTGTTGCTAGAATAAGAGAAGTAATCTGTTATATTTCCAAGGAGAAAAAAAGAAAAACTAATAGAGGGAAGGGTAGCTGAATGATTTTCCACTGAATAGCTGTTTCTCTGTTGTTGAGATTGCTTTAAAACCCATATTCTATTTTTACTATTCTCCCTTTGCCTATATTTAACATTTTTAGAAAGTTTTCATCATCAGAAATGCTATAGAATTTTTGTATACATTTCTTTCACATGCATTTTTTAGAATATGTGTTCCTTAATTAAAGTAGAAGTTTTTATGTCACAACATCTGGTCTTTTATTCATTCTGAATCTACTTCTATGGATATAATTGAAATAAGCACAACTTTAGAAACTCAAAATACAAAATAATAAAAGGACATTTTAAATTTACTACCTATTAACTTGTGAGGGGAAAGATATTGGAAAATGATAGTTAATAAATTTAAATTTCAAATTAAATATCATTTTAACTATTGATGGATTGCTGAAAGCCTTGCTTTGGAAAAAAAAAAACAATTAAGGAACTAGATATTTAACTATAGACAGCTCATTTAACATTTCCAAGGCTCATTTTTTTTTCCCAACGGTAATTGAGGAGGTGTTGAATTAGATGAATTTCAAATCTCTTTCAACTTTAACCTTACAAATAAACTTTTAAAAAGTTCTCACTTTAAAAACCTTTAAGATAAGTAAGATAAATATAGGGATATGTGCTCTTCTCTATATTTGTTCAAACAATATATTCTTGACAGAAATACATTAGATTAATATGTCAGCCTATCTGTTTTTTTAATTTTTTGTTTTCTTGTGCATTATATAGGGACCAGAGTGGTTGCAAAATATGATTAAGAAACAAAATGAAACTGAGGTTGCAACATAAGGAAATGAATATGACCTGAAAGTCACAAAAAGAGGGAATTCACTACTGGAATACTCTATGAAAAGACATGATTATCCTTGGTTCATAAGAAACAGAACTGTTGGTAAGAGAAATAGAGAAGAGCTATATGCTAAAAAGATATATTCTTTCATGAAAATCTATAGAATTATGGGGAGTATTTGTATAAAACTAAAATGAAATTAGAAACAAAATTAGGCAGTAAATCATAGTTGTTACCAAGCTGAACTTGAAATTTGGATTGCCTGGGGCTCCAATCCTAAATGTCACTTACACCTGGGGGATCACAGACAGTTTAATTTCTCCGTGCTTCAAAATTCCTCATCTGTAGAATGTGGATGACGATAATGTCTACCTCATAGGATTGCTGTGAGGATTAAATGAAATTAAACATACATTTCCTGGTATAAAGGAGATGTTGAGTAACTATTAACTATTATTATCACTATAGAAGTGTACTAGAGAGGGCCTGACCAAAGAAAGTGAATAAAGTGCAAATGATGAAGCTAGATTTCAAGTACACATTCAATTGAAAATCCCATTTCTCGGAAGCAGAGCATTTGATAAATTCTTTTCTTATCTCACTGATAGTTTCAAACAGTAAAAGAGGAAGAAAATTATTAGGGAAATTGGTACTAGCAACCTATGCATTTGCATACTGAAAGCATAAAAAAAAAAAAGGAACAAAGTATTGAAAAGAACCAGTGTAATTTCCCAGGAAGTTACTGACAGGATCAGATTTTAAATTGGTAAAACAGAAGAAGAAAGGCCACATACTTACATGTTACGGTGATACTGACTGTCAGAATAACGTTAGAGGTGCTAAAGTCTAAAATGAACTGTGGTGTATGAAGAATGCTAAGGTTAACAAAAATTAAAACTATGTAAGGGAGTTTCCAGGTAAGCAGAGTTAGTATAGGAGATATATGGTCTTTGGCAAAAAAGCTACTAATGAGCAACTCTTAAGGCTTCCTGGTGACAAGGTGACCAAGCCCAGTTGCTATTTGGAAAAGGATCAAGACGCTGAATCACTTCCACTTTATTCAAAGTTGTTGAAATTTGTTAGGTTGAGCTGAGGTAGCCTTGACCTAAGTTTTGTAGCATGTAAGGGCCATTGCTCCCTAAGATAAAGTCAGCATATGGGTAGGAAGAAATGGGGCTGCTGGGCTGACCTTTAAATGAGGTCCAAAGGGTGAAACAGAATGATTCTGAATCCGTGAAGCAATGAAATACATAAGGAGCAATGACCACATCGCTCCTGGAGCAGGCCATGTTAGACAGTCCAACCAGCCTGAACACTGGCAACCCAGACTGAGGGTAGCAATGAGGAAAGAGTTTTGACAGTCAAGATTTCAGACAACATAATGGGCAGAAATAGCATTTATCATTGGCAGCCCTGGGAAGGTTTCATCAGGCAAGGAGAAGATGCTCCTCACACTAGCCATGCAGAAGCAAATGCAAGCATGACTTCTACTAGCCAGATCTCACCTTGGGGTGGGCGATCCTATCAGAATCATAACTCTACGTTCTAGTGGTGTCCCCATTAAGAAGTGACTATGATTCCTCCAACCTCAAGGGAGCAGGTAAGATCTCTGGCCTCAGTGTTGGAATAAAATCAAGCTGACCTTTTGAATATAAGTAAGCATGGGGCGATTTTATCAGGAGAAGAGAGGGTCACCTTCCTATAAATCAGGTAGATGCAGCCTGGAGCAGTACTTCTGAAACGGGGGTGAAGGACCATTTCCATCCAACCCCATGTGGACAGATACCTTTGTAAAAGGATAAGAACGACTACTAGAAAATGCAAATGTAAAAAGATTCATCACATGAAACAGTATTTTTTAATATTCAATCCAACAGACAAAATCAGAATTCAATAAATATAATCAGAACACATATAACATTGGGAAAAATAATTACAAATTATATGGATTGTTCATTGTGTGTGTAGGTTTGTACAGGTGATTAATATATTTTCGCACTTAATTAGAATACTGAACAATACTTAGCCAGTACTTTCCACCCTTAGCACATATGATACATGTTGAAAATGACACTATACATACACAGTGCTATGGAGTGAGAACACGAGACTTCTTAGGCCACTGTAGTGGCCACCAGGACTGAGATGCAGCTCTAAGCCTCGGGGAAGAGGCTCAGCTCACATGGTTATATGAGAATACACTAAAAGAAAGCTTCACTTGCTCTCTGTGGGTGTGTGCATGTTATGAGGTGCATTTAATTATAATCCTTCTTCACAAATAGTCTCACTCTGTTATAAACTAAAAGCAGATCATATTGGAAGCCTGAAACAAATCTTGTTCTGCCTAATACAAGTGGCTAGAAACTTGGATTAATTTACAGATATGGAAAACTCTTTCACGAGGAACCTGTACTATATGTTAATACCAGTTTGCCACATACAGCCCAATCAGGAGACTCATCTTTAATGTTGAAACTCTTTCATTGTTTTAAAATACACTCTTCTTAATATATTACCCTTCATGTTAAAAAGAGTTAACACTAAATTTTATTTATGCAAGATTTTTATTTTCCATTTAATTTAATGAGCAGTATCAAATTTTATGGTCACTGTTTTTCAATTTTTAAGGCTCCAGGGACATTAGTAATGTGCTGACTTGACATAAAGAGCACATAGCAGCAAATGGTGTCATCAGGTGTGGAACTCTGGAATGCTATAATCCCAAAGCAAAGGTCTTGTCAGGTAATAAGAAATCAAGATCCTCCTTTATCCCCTTCCATGACTCAGTCTGGATGATGCCTATCCACCTGACAAAAGAAGTCGAGGCTTTAAAATGCTGGGAATGGAGAGTAATAAAACAAGTTTATAGATGCCATCTGTGAAGCACAGAGATGGGAATGAAATCATCAAATACACAGCCTAGTGAGAAGCACCAGAGTGTAATGCTTACGAGTGTGCATTCTACGGCCAGAACGTCTGGATCTGAGCTCTGGCCTCACAACTTATTGTCTGTTATTTATTAAATGGCGAAGTTATCTGTAATGACGGTATCTTTTCTTCATAGCATTATTCTGAGAATTAAATAAATTAATACAGTTAGAACAAAGCCCGGGTAATCCTAAATGCTCAATAAGTGTTAGGTATTTTAACAACTTCGAACTAATGCAGGCCTAAGTAATGCGCAGAAAATCCTTCTTCTCTCACATTAAGTATTAAAATACTATTTGAGGAAATGTGATTGACCAGCGGCTATTCTGTAATTGACCACCTGCCACTGCAGATAACAGAAAAGGTGATTGGTTAGTAGTGTGGGGTCCTCAATGAGCTCTCAGAGTGAGCCTTTCTGGGATAGCAGTGGTTGATATTTATTGAGCACTGGTTATGTGCCATGGGAAGAATTTTTTGTAACCTCCAGGAATGGGTCCAGAGAACTCGAGTTTCCATTGGCAAATCATGGACCCTCAGGTTCTATACTTGGAAACTGAGTATAATACCTATTTTGTAGGGCCACTGTAACCATGAGATGGAAAAATTCATGCTACGTACATGAGTTGCATGTAACAGACTCAAAACACAAGCGTGCCTATGCCATGCAGATTTTTACTCAGTTCTAGGGTAAGTTTCCCTCTTTCCTGCTACTCTCCTTGCTGAAAGCTGTGTCCTTTTAAAGCATATGGGTAAGTATTACATTGTGTGTGAAAATCAAAGAGGCACTAGTCTAAAAATATGTAACCTGGATTCTATTCCTGGCCTTGCTACAGACTCCTGTTAACGTATTAATATGTGTATGCCTCAATTTTTTATACATATATAGAGATAGAATTAACTCTTTCTCCCCCACTTACAGGAAATATGGAGTGATGACTGAGCATCCATTCCCTGAGTTCTCTTGAAGGAAGCAATATGCGTATGCAAGACTTACCTCATTAGATTGTATATGCTTCAGTTAAAAAAGTGTTTTGGTGACAGAAAAGAGGATCTAGTTATATGCTCATAAACAGAAAACTATGTTCATTTAATTGGAATTTACTTTCTTGATAAAGTTTTCAGTTTTCATATAAAAAGTTTCTGATATTTAACTTTTATAAAATTAAAAATGGTTGCATAGCGACGAAAGAAACTTAGCAAATACCCACTTTACCATGGGAACCTTATACTAGGCCAGACATGATTTCAAGTAAAATTTTCTGAGGGTGCAAATTCAGTTGATCATTGCATTTAATTAATTAATTACAGGTAAGTAATCTTAATTCTCAATCTTGGGATTGGAAAAATGGAGTATTTCTTTTTAAAATTATTTCCCCACCAGATACTTTTGCTTTCTTTTTATGATCTAGATTTCTCTACACATATTTTATAATTAAGGCATGATAGACTTCACCCCCAAAAATTCTGATTCAGTTTTGACCTGCCTTGGGATCTATAAATGTAAAACAATCTACAAAGTAAGTCTGAAATATGTCCTTAATTAAGCTGGAATGGGGCTTTTATAGACATTTTCAATCTGAAGGAAGGTTGGTTTTGCACTAACATTGACAGCCACATCTGTAGAAAACATCTAGTGATTTCCCAGAAATTTTGTTTTCCAATTTTATGTGTGTGTGGCTAGAGTGAAAAATAAGGATGAGTGAGAGAATGAATAAAACATCTTGATTTATGAGAGCCCAGTACAAAGTTCACCTGCACACCAACTAGATCTGTGTTTGCATTCTCTTTTCTTACATTTAGTCCTCATAAAACTTTCCCAAATGAGTGAATCATCGATATGGCAGAAACACCAGCATTTAGCGTTCTCACGTTGGAGTTTGATAGCATTCCATGGTAGTTCAGTGTAATGTAGCAAAAATATGTTTAGTGTATATAGTATTTTATTGGACTTGGACATTTTCCAATTTGCTTTGATTATATTACTCCTTAAAATTAGTATAATAGCCACTTCAGAGGGCCGTTGTTGTGCAAAATATGGTCATGAATAAGCAAAGCACTCTATAATCTGGAAAGTGACATATAAATGTTAAATCAAATTAAAAATCACCTTCCTGAATCTAATGATCCATAAGATGCTGAACCGTGAGGACATATTATTATGTGTAACCCCATCTTTTACAAAAAATTGTCAGTTTTCTTAGAGAACATAGTTTACCTTCATTAGAGGAAATTGTTCAAAGACACTGTAAAAAAAAGAGTTTTAAAAATAATTACCAAAATAATAATAATAATAATAATAATAATAATAATAATAATAATTACCAAAGTACTATATGGTGATTGTAACAAAGGAGAAAATGCAGAAATTGAAAAAGTAAAAAGAAGTGTTTCTATTCTGCTCTGAATCTCACATTCCAGAGGCAATAATAATATATTGGTATGTATTATTCTGGAATTTTATTCACACATATAATCGATACCTGCTCCCCTACACCAGAAGTTGTTTGTTTGTTTTAAAAAAAAGTATTCCTTTTTAATATATGAAAAATATTATCAACAAATGTTTTAAGGCACTTCTAAGTTAGATGCCTAAAGCTCAAGTAACAATGTGCTTGTGCTAATTTTTTTTGACTCTGAGGCTATCAAGAGTGAAACGCTGTTCCTACCCAATTTTTCTAAGTGTCAGGGAAACTTGTACACCTGTTTTCATGCCTTTGCATTTCTGTGTCTCCCCAGGGGATAAAGCTTTTTACTCGGGGGATTTCTGGTTGGTGGGGGGAAAGGGTCTGCACCACAGTCTCACTCTAAGTGATTATTATCACACCGGTAAGTTTCCACTGTGGCTGCTGGGTGCAGGCTGTGAACACATTTGAAGTCAGCAGGGGACCGTTAGAAACCTCCCCTTTGCTGAGAGGCGCTGTAGCAACCTCTGCTTCACTGGAGCATACTTGCAACCTGCGGTCAGTCGCTTCTTTTTTCATGCCGTGCTGTTTTAAACTGTCTTCTATCCCGCAGAGCAAAAACACACCCAACAACAAAAAAAAACAGTACAAACAATCCCATGAGTGTTTTTGAATTTTCCTCTACTAATCTCATTGTTAATGGTATCAGGTCTCGCCAGGAGCCATTTGTGGTTTAGACACACTAAATAACATAACATTCACACACTTAAAAGCAATTAATATCAAGCATCAAATCAAAGGCTAGTTGATGCAAAACCTAGACTAATAGGCTTTTCTACCTGTCTTATGGAAAAAAATATTTCATCTTCTTTACAGGCTGCTGATTGCTATATAAGGAGGCATATTTAGTAATCTGTAGAAGATGCGGGAAGCTATACTTAATAATGACATAATTGCATAAATTGCA